>OX402015.1:2781878-3466256 GCA_947859395.1 Eupithecia insigniata
ATTTGTTTGAATTTAGTTTTGGCTTCAATTAATTTTAATTTTGTTTGTGGTTTTGTGGGCCATTTCGGTAAATTGGGTACATCTACTTACACGTGTCATGTGGTTATGATTAAATAAGGAAAAAACAATTGAAGTTCCAAATTTAAAACCAATCACATGAATAAATAGAATAGTGTGTAGGGTCGTTATTATTTTTCGGCCTAATTTTCGGCTTTAGGTTTTGGAAAGTTACTTTGCGAAAATCTTATTCATTAAGCAACATATGCTTTCGTTTTATCGAAACTATCGTTAATAGTTATCCTTTAAGGTATTTTGAAAATTAATAAATTTTACTCTGTTTCTTTTTTTTCAGACATGACACAGAAGACCGAATCTAGAACAGGTGGCATGCGTATTGTTACGCATAATAAAAAAGTGGATGACTTTTGGCCTTATTTTGTAATCTTTTATTATTTATTAATATGTAGGTAGTTTATTATTAAAACATTATTATGGCCACATACATACTACATACATACATAACACTTTCCGTTCTTAAATAAATATAACTTCTGAAATAAAGATTTCGTTTTATGTGCTTGTGAACGTCTACCAGTTGATTATTATGGTATGTGTGTATGTACTAATACAGTAGTTACTTATTTAAATATTTTAAGCGATAAAAAGGTCGGGTACATGTTCCGTTTGTCCTTTAAATAACTTAGTGGTCACTCCTAAAAATAACTTGGTGCCTACCAAATTTTGTCCTGGCGATATCTTGTTGTTCGTCCAGACATGTTTACGTATGTTTTTACCTACTGCATATAAAATATTTAATATACTATAACTGAATGTTCGTATTGAAAAACATTATGCTCAAAATTTTGGCTTTGTTAAGCTCAATATCATTTAAGTTATCCACACAATAAAGTTCAGGTGTTTTATGAAGGTAGGTACCTATATTTTAACAAAATAATTTACTGGAATATTTGAAAGAATATAAAAGTTAGTAGGTAAAAAACCTACAGGTACGAGATTTGAAACCGAATAACATAAAATTTATAGACATAAATATTTTTCATAAAACAGCTGCACAAACACTGTCGTATAGAGAAAGAGAAAGGCGGCATGATAACAACACGAGTGAAAAGGACAGATTTCAGACCATGACCTCACACAATATGCCAAACGAGAGTGGTCAGTAACCTGATAAAAAGTGATAATGATATTGTAATTTCGTTGCTCTATATATTTTCGGCAATGTCGTATGTATAGCATCATTTTACAAACATAGATAATGCCAGATGTTTTTATTTAACGTAGAAGTTTACCTACATTATAGTGTGTGTGATTGATGTTCTCGTTTTAACAAAGAGAGATAAATTCTAAAAGTTTCTAAAATAAATAATATGCACAGTATTTAATAGGTAGTAATTATATTCGTAGCATTAATAGGTCATGGTAATTACCTATAACTACAAGCAATAAAATAAATGCATAAAATGATTTGTAATAGGTACAAACATTTCAATAATTGTTTGACATTTTATTTTTTGTGGGTAAATGCTGTTGGTTTATCTTTAACAATCCATTATGATTCACATATTCCTGAAAAAATTGTGTGTACCTGCATTAATTATAAATATAAATTTCAACCGGAAAATCCTATTTATCAGAAGTTTCACGTCGTAGAGCCAGATAGAGAATATTTTAATTAAATCAAAAGACAAGATTATATCTTGCCCACAAAACCAAATCTATTCTGGAAATTTGAAAACCCTTTTTCATACCTGATCCCAGTATCCATAATATAACAAAATCCATCTCACTTATGTAACAGTTTATTGTAGTAACAACACAGACAGAAACTCGTTTAATCAAGCCCAACAGATGAACCCCACGAATTTCTAAATGAGTCCGCTCAAATAAGGCAAGTTGAAAGTAAAAGCATGCTTGCACACAAACTGCAAGTCTGCACACACACGAAACCTGACCTTTCCCAATGTAATGGACGGCAACGACGACGACGCCCGAAAGCAGGGGTCGATGACACCGACCGAGTCCGAGGCTGAATGCATTCGGCAGGATTCGCTTTTGTCGAAAATTAAAAAATAAAACCGCATCACTTTCGCTTGTTTCCATATTAGTTTTCAGATGTTTTTGAATTTGGATTCTCGAATGAGTCTATAGTTTCTGATTAATCAGAAACTATAGACTCATTCGAGATGTTTTAGATGATGTTTTAGAAATTTTGTATACAAAATGTAGATCATTCTGTAAAGTTTAAAAATAAAAACTTGATTCATCTCATCATAGACAATGCTTTCTAAATAATTTTTACCTAAACCATGTGCACAATCTATAATCTGTCTATTATAATTCGGGTAAATAGACGTCACTATAGATTAGCGAAACTCAATGTAAAATGTTTGTAAACAAACCACGACATAAAAAAATTTAAACTCATTTTCTTGGCGTTGAGTTTCAGATACAATAAAACAATATTTATTTAAGGATGAATCACAAATCGACTTGAAATGTAAATTCCTTATAAAAAAGACGCTGCACACAGTGAATTTTATTTATGTAGGGGCAGTCTACAAATATTGCACATCCAATTTTGATAGAATATGTATTCTACTATTATGCTATTATTCATAGACTTCCAGATACTATAAGATAGGTAAAAATGGTTTTGCTTTCAAAAGTCCTCCAAGTTTAAATTTTTTATTCATAGAGTGCCAGCCAATTCTATTTGTTTTGTCGTGTCATTTGTCACCAGACCAAAGTCTAGGATGTAATAGGAAAAACTATAGGTGGCTCTTTAACAAACGACGAGTAAGCCGAAGTGATACTAAAAATATTGATTCAATTTGAATTTTCACTTGGGCTCGCACGATTCAACTATTTGTGGTCCAAAGTGAGACTAACTCAAGAAATTTCATTTGGTCGTCGGATAAGTCATTTGACTCATTCGTGTCATAAACGGCTCCTACATATAGTCTAAATACACATACATAGAAGTTTATGTCTTCTTTGTAACTTGAGGAACTCTACATATATTCTCAGTATAGTAACGGAATGTCAAGAGAACTCTTTAAATTAACTTGGAATTAGAATTGTTGAATCGGACCGGAATCAAACGGATCTGATGTAGGTAGAGGTTGCAAACTTTGGCTTAGTTCAATCTAAAATGAAAGCAATCTAACTAATTGGGCTCACCTACGCGAATGCACCGGAGTTGGAGACTTGCGTTGGCTGTAAAATTTTCGTAGAAATTATAATTTTCAGGTCAAATTTTTTGATGATACTGACTGTCTATAAACTCGGCTGCCATTCTATTTGTGTGTGATGGATTTAAGAAACATTTCTGACAAAGCAATTATTTGACCTAGATAGAGCGCTTGCTTACTTTAAGATGGCTTTACGATGGAAGATAATTTTAAAGTAAATATTTATTCACAGCGAACAATGCACAATGCCAATCAATTGTTTCCTCTATTGGAGGATATTTCAGTAAAAATAAGTGACGTAAGTCGCGTGGCCCTTCGAGATCTCGAGCAGCGAGTAACAGATACAGAATTACATCGTTCACACATTACGGACAAGGCATCGGCCAGTTTATTGACGCCGCAATCGTCTGAACTTGGAGTTTAAGCCTTTGTGAATGTCATCCTAGCCTCAGTAGTACTGTAGTTCCGTGCATGCATGCACGATCTATGCCGCGCGCTATCACCTCAGCAACTAAACACCATAACAAAAACAATACGATATCAGAAGATGACAGTTCTAATTCAAATTCGAAATGTTCAAATTTAGAAGTGAAATGCACGTTCAAAACTTCACGCAGGAAAGAGACGGATGTATCTCCACGCGTCTGCTATGTCGGTGACGTCGGCCGGTGCATAGCGAAATAATAATGAAAAGTGGCATTCAGTAATTTCGTTGTGTTTACGCGCTGTGCTAGTTTATTTGGTTGATAGTTTTGTTTTTCTAATCGGGATATTAATACAAGAGTGTGGCGCCCTCTGGCTGGGCCCCGAGGCTCGTAGTACTACACTTGCCTGTGATTCACGGAGCTGTCAAAACAATAGCAACCTCGTGACCGAAAGGAGCTTTCCGGACTCGTATGAATCGAACGATGTGTGCTGGTGATGATTTGATGCGTTTTTGGCGCGGAGAAACTCTGGTTGGTTCGTAAGCGGAAAATTGAGCTAGCGGTGGTTTTTTTCCAAACTTAACCTACGACAAACTTCAGTTGCGCGCGAGCAGTGTTCGCACGCGCCTCGCTTCTCACCCGAAACGAAAATATACGAAAATCCACCGAATGGACCCCGACACTGGCACTCTGACAAATCCCACCAAATTGACTTTTCGAACTTTCTGTGAATGTGACCAAAACGTTCCTTTTTCAAAAGTAGCGGAATAGTGCAACCGCGCGTTCGATGACCTCATAGAGTGAAACTATTTTTTTCTTTCACTTTGCTCAAATTTGTGATGTAGAAATAGTGCCTTCTCTGTACAAACTAAAGAATATTGTGATGACAAGTGCAAAGTAATATAAATAGTGTTTAATCAAATAAGTTAAGTGAACTATTTTGATGCTACAAATGGACTGGAATATTTTATATTCATATGGACAAAAGCTGCATTAATTTTAGGTAAGTTTTATTTTATTTTATAAGGCAAAAATCAATGACGCGTCAAAGTTACCGTTGTTTGTGTATTGTCGTCACTGTACGCCAATCTTAATCTATGAACTTGATTGGAGCCTACTGAAGTTAGGCACTAGTGAGCTGCATTCCTAGATTGCGAGTGCAAATTCACTTATGTGCGTATCGTCGGGCGCGTCGATTTATTATTGTGCAAGCAAAAAGCGCCCTTATAAAGTCGGTGGCTGTTTAACATTTGAAAGAAATCGCTTGCGGAGATATATTTGGGTTGACGAACTTGTGAAAGATATTTTTGTTTGGTGTACCTACATAAGTGTAATACACATGAGTGCTATTGACCAGGTTTGCCTTGCAGACCAATGGCCTTCTAGCCCTACTTTATTATCTTTAGGTTTACCGTACCTATATCTAATATTAAGTCCTTTGAAATATGTACAATGATTGTCGTTTTTAAAACAATACCTACCTATAATTTGATTACAAATTATTTATTTAACAATAAATAATGCTGGACAATGCACATAGCATTATCTAGCCCCAAACTAAGCAGAGCTTGTGTTATGGGTACTAGATAACTGTTATACATAATACAATATAGGTATTATAGATAGAATATAGATATGATAGGTCATTAATGTTTCAAATAATATTTTATTACAAGAATTCGGTACGTTCCTAATATTTAAGTTAATGTTTGTTACAAAAAAGAAATAAATACATAGGTACCTATCTCTCATTAATAGATAATTACGATGTTTTTTAAGTTTTGCGAGACAAATTAGTGGGTAATCGGATTTTTTTAATAGGTCCACCCAGGGACCATCTTCTCTATTTAAAACCAAAAGAATCATCAATATCCATAATTGATGGAGTAATCGGTAAAAAAGATACATACGGCCGAACATAGAACGTACTCCTTTTTTCGAAGTCGGTAAAAAAATTGTGGAGCTGGCAACAAATAATAGAAAATTCGGCTTTCGGCCTCGCGCCATAATTGCCCGAATTCTGATGCTAGTTGACATTACTTATCAACGAATATTTAACCAGTTTTTTTTTAATTAATAAAAAACTTGGGATTCTCATTAAACCAAAACATTTTTTGTAGATGGTTAAGCGTTCGACCACCATCTCACTTAAGTATGATGTAGTGTAAGATGGAGCATGCTTTCCCAGAAGGAACTTATTCACTCTGATATTCTGAGCATTTTTAAACACCAATACTGCGATCACCAATCCCCCTGCCAAGCGTGCTGATTATGGAAAACCCCCCCTACATGGGAGACCATCCGCACGATGGACCGACGACATCGTAGCGGTCGCAAGGAGTCGATGGATGGAGGCGGCTCAGGACCGCTATTTGTGGCGTCGTACGGGGTAGGCTTATGTCCAGCAGTGGACGTGTATGGGCTGATGATGATGAAACTTGAAACTAGCATGGTTATTCACAACACTTAAGTAATTTAAAATAAAAATAATATATAATTAATTTAATTTATAAAAAATAATATTTCATTTATGAACCAGCGTTGCTCAACTATCTGTTGAGCAAGACAGGACCTTTTTGGTTCACATGCTGAAGGCACTTTGTTACAATTCTATCCTACTAATATTATAAATGTCAAAGTTTGTATGGATGGATGTATGGATATTTGTTACTGTTTCACGCAAAAACTACTGAACTGATTGGGCTGAAATTTGGTATGGGTATAGTTTGGGACCTGGAATAACATAGAGGCTATCAATAACACCTTATTTCTTATTTGATAATAATGTTTATAGTATAAAATTTGACTTGTCTAAGTGCTTATTTTGTAAACCTAAGGAAATAAAGTAATTGATTGTGATTCTAATTCTGCAATTTTTTATCCCGAAAAAACGCGGGCGAACTCAAATCATGGTAAATATTCAGCTTTAACCAAAGAAAATAATAATCAAATAATAGTCACGAATTCGAACGAGTATTTACAGTTGAAACAATTGAGATAACTGCAGACTGTTGCAAACAATCTGCAGGTAGCTCAACTGGTCCATATCAATACCAGTAGGAAGCGTCCCCAAGACGCTGCTGGATGCAAATTAAACGAAATAGCTTGAAGTCTGCCTTTGAAAAGCGGGACGAATGCGGAATGAAATCGCCTCTGAATTATATTTTCCGTGTTTGGTCCACTTTGGTTCGAAGCGAGTGGGACGAACAGGGAATTAGGTACTCGAAAATATACCAAATAATTTAAAAACCCAATTAATATTATCGTAATGCCCAGTTACTAACCATAATAATGCCCAAAAACTATTGGATAAGGAAAATATTTTGAGGTTTTCCTTATACCTGAGTGGGTACTCACATTCAATGTTGGTAGGTACTTTTAAATAACTTTATTATCAAAGAAAAGTCGAAGCGACGCGTGACCCGAGAGCTGGTGAGTATCTGGCGCAGCGCATTAGCATTGCTATGGCAATGCAGCCAGCCTCTTGGGGAGGCTTCCGACTGGTATTGATATGGACCAGTTGAGCTATCTGTAGATTGTGTGCAACAGTCTGCAGTTAGCTCAATTGTTTCAATTGTTAATACTAGATTAATTTCTTTATATTATTTGATTGTTATTTTCTTTATTATCAAAGAAAATAATTATTTATTTATTTATTGCATACATTGTCCAATATAAGATGTTACAATAAATCAACATGATTAATAATATAAAATTTAAATATCAAATCATAGAAACAAATTAGAACTTGTATTTATCTACAATTGAAAAAATTGAGCTAAATGCAGACTGTTGCAAACAATCTACAAGTTTTAAAAAAAGAAGCCGCCTCCATCGATCGACTTCCTGCGACCGCTACGATGTCGTCGGTCCATCGAGTGGATGGTCTCCCATGTAGGGGGGATTTGCCATAGTCACCACGTTTGGGCGGATTGGTCGAATAGCCATACTGAGCCAGAATAAAATATAAAATAATGAAAATAATTTTATTCAAATATATCTTAAAACAAAAAGGCTAACAAAAAGAATAATAATATCAAGGTTGCCTGGGAGAAAAGGCGGCTTTATCGCTCTCAGCGATAAGGCCGCCTTTTGTACTGTATTTATTTTAATTTTAGATATAAGAGTTTCTATATAATTTTAATAGATACAATAAAGTGTTCATTCATTCAATAACTTATATTCTAAAGGTTATACTTGTGCCCGAACTAGGTTGAACCTGTATAATAAACATAATATGTAGAATAACATAATTTATTGCAAAAAACGTGCGAAGCCGCGGGCTTAAGCTAGTTATTATTCTAGGGATAGGGAACATTAGATATTCTGAAGCATACAAACCAATAAAATTCTAAACTGGTACAATATCGACCACTTACCACTACCGAACCACTAAAGACCCATTGTTAGCCTAATTACAGAATAGCGCCGCAAACGGGCAACACGTTTCCGTTCGTACAAGTAGCGGCACGTAAGTCTAGCGCTGAGCGATACGCGGAGGGGATAGCTGCGCATGGGTGATGTACCGCTAGCCTCGCCCAGATACCTTATTTTTTATTTCTGCGCAATACCGGTCAGCGCTAAAGTTACGTGCCGCTATCTATAGGAACATCATCTCGGCTCGTTGATAAATATCGCCGCAAACGGGCTACACGCTTCCTTTCGTAGGAACATCATCATCTCGGCTCGTTTATAAATTCTGGCGCAACCGGGCAACACGCTTCCTTTCGTAGGACCCATGATCATCATCCCAGCTCGTTGATAATACCGCCGCAAATGGGCTACAAGACTTCCTTTCGTAGTATGATCATCATTTCAGTTCGTTGATAATACCATTCGGATCTCTAAGAAATAAATTTCAAAATCATTTTTATATTGTAGATCATCGAAAGAACGGATCGATCGTCCTTCGTTTTGTGCGATCCGTATTTGTACACTTCATAATCCGTTTTTCTAGGTACGATTTGTCACTGGCCGAGGATCTCAAGAGGCGCAAATATGCAGGTCTCGACATAGTCTACGCATTTGCTCCCCTTGGAGTCTAGACCCTAGGTTCGTGAGATACCTCTTGGTCCCTTACGGTAACGTAAATACAAAAGGTTCAAAAAATCATTTCAAAAGTTCAAAGGTTGCATGTTTAAAGGCCGAAATAATGAAACAACCTTCAATTTAGTGTTCTCAATTTGGAAGCAGCCACACAATTGGTTGCGAGACTAGCAAGTTGCCAGTTTGTGGTGTCCCTAAATAATTTCAACTTCCGTGACTAACCCTAATACCAAACTATATCAAGCTTGCTTGTGTACAAAAAAAAGTCACATGAACATCGAAAGGATCGCATGCCACGTTCCAAATTTAAAATTTTCAGCTGAAACAGCGCTGGACATTTGGCGCCATTTAAAATAATGATGGCAATTTTTGTTCATTTGAAATGAGACAAGGTTTTATTCTTTCGATTTCAGTTCAAGTTTTTGTCAAACTATTTGGGTAGGTACACCGAGGAATCCTAAATGGCTTTAAGTAAGTATGGTAGTGGGTATACATATAATAAGGACTTTATTGACCTTCAGAACCATAAATAAAACAATTTACATGCACATTTCATCTTTTTTTTTTATTTTGCTAGCCTTCACTATCCAAGTCTACCAACCTATAAACCAAAACTATTTACCAAAATCTGACGACGCAGGTTCCATATTTAAAAATATGGATTTATTTTTAACAATCCTACTATTATAGCATCCGTTTCAAAACTCAACATTCTTATTAATTTCTTTAAATTTAAGCTTATATTTTTAATTAAGCTACGTAAGATTTTATTTGAATGTAATCTCGTATCCTGGATGACTCACTCATTGACTCTACATTGGCCTTGGTTGGTTTTGTCTGCGTCCATTAGTATACTTATGTATATAGTACTAGCTGCTGCCCGCGCCTTCGCCCGCGTTTTATCGGGATAAAAAATAGCCTATCTGTTATTCCAGGTCCTAAACTATATCGATACCAAATTTCAGCCTAATCGGTTGAGTAGTTTTTGTGTGAAGGAGTAACAAATATCCAAACATCCATCCATACAAACTTTGACGTTTATAATATTAGTAGGTTAGGATAATAGATTTTATTGTAATGCATATTCTAGGCATTCAATTTTCGTATTTCGATACTGACTATTTTAAGTCACTGAAACGCAAAATGAACCGATTAGGCTGAAAATTAGTATGGGTGTAGTTTGGGACTTGGAATAATATATAGGCTATATTTTATCTAAAACGCGAGCGAAGGCGCGAGCAGCAGCACTATAGTATTATAATTGTGAAAGTTTGTATGGATGGATGTATGGATGTAAAACTACTGAACCGATTAGGCTGGGTTTGGGTATAGTTTGGGACCTGGAATAACATATCGCATATAAAAAAAACAAGGTGCCAAATTGAGTACAATGCCGATTAAGCATTCGAAACTTAAATACCTAAATGGGTAAGTAAGTAGAAACAAAAATACAAACACATTTCGAATTTAGAACACGAATTCGTATTTTCAGCCAGTATTCAATGCACAAAAATGTTAGTTACATTTAATCTGCTTCTGTCATGCTATTCACAGGTATCGATCGTGTTACACAAAAAAGTATCCAAACGCTTCATTTAATATTTTAAGGCTTGTGATTTGGGACGTGCATGTAAAATCGATACTAAATAGGCTGTCATTGTGGGCACTGCCCTTCAGGGTTACCACTCGAGTAAAATGTGCTTGTAATTTGGGAAATTAGCCATGTAATAGGCAGTTTTCTTTTTTTGCTACGGCCTTATTTAGTTGAGGTGATTATACTAAGTTTATATTTGAAAAAGACTTAAAAATATATTTATTCAAATTAAATTAAATTTTTATCAGTAGGTATGTTTTGTTTTGTTTGTTTTGACTCGATTCTTCTGTCATAAAGGAACTTAAGATTAAAACAACAACTTGCACCACGATAAACTAACATAAAATTTTACTTTTTCTGGTATACAATATTATAACTACTTCCCTTATAGTAAAAAAAAACATCTTATATCTAAGAATAAGGAAAATTACTACACAGTATACATAAATAAAAGTCGCTTCCCGCTGGATTGTTGTCCCTATGTATGCTTAGATCTTTAAAACTATGCAACGGATTTTAATGCGGTTTTTTTAAATAGATGGCGTGATTCAAGAGGAAGTTTTATATGTAAATATAATTAAATATGTATACCCGTGCGAACCCGGGGCGGCTTGCTACTTACCTACAACTTTCTTTATCTAAATAAATAAACGGATAATAACTAAGGAAAACTAAACACAAAATGATCTTCTAATCATAATAGTTTCGTTATCGGCTCAAAATTATGATAACTTGCGCAATGAAACGGCCTAGCAGGAAAATAATTATTTCCTGTTTATAAAATACCTAACCAATGATTAAATGTACCGTTTGACCTAGTGAGAGGAAATCTTACTTTGATCCAAAGGTGGTTGGTTCACTTACCGGCGGCGTAAAGATTTGATAACGTTTTTTTTATATTATTTATGATATTCTTAGGACTAAGACGTTAATGATAGGATTTAAAATTATGTATTATTAGGGTTCTGGGTGTTCTGGGTATTAAAAAAATCTATATATATCATGGTTTTTATTAAGTATATCAGTCATCTAGTACCCATAACATAAGCTCTGCTTACCTTGGGGCTTTGTGAATGATGTTGTGTGAATCGTCCAGGAATATTTATTTATAGGTACTATGCTTAGAACTAGGATTCTATTACAAACATAGAAAACTATCTATGAACAATAAGGCTTCAATACCAATAATATTTATTTTTAATATTTATCTACATACATTATTATTTTACTTTAGTATGTATATATACATACCTTCTATAATATTAAAGTAAATTCATCAGTTACCTAAGATTGACTAAAAGCACAGTTGTATAAAAAAGTTTCTCACGTATCTCCACTTAAAACCTTCAACTCCTAATACGTAATTTTATAGCAAGAAAAGTCATCATCCGAGTTCCAAGATGGCTGCCGCATTTTTTGTCTATTCGCTAACGGCCGAGCGAATGTTAGAACCAGTTTCTTGCGTTTCATACACTTAACCTTGTCATTAGGCTCGCCAAGTCATTTTTGAATTTAGAATCGGTTCGCCATATTGACATGTGTGTGAGTTCTAATATAGGCTTTGAGTATTTAGCGATAGGGTTTATTGTTGAGTGGTTTGATGGGTTAGATACGTCATTTTGACAGGGGATATCGGATTTTTCGTCACACGGCACTAACGCTCCCCTCCCATGACAGGCAGTGCAGTGGCAATGTAAGAAAGTTTATGTTCTAGTTTTCTATCCTAATAACTATATTTTAGATTTTACTTTATATTTACATTCAAGTAAAAGAAAAATCGATCTTTAAGTTATCCTATACCTGTCTTTTTGATAGATGCTTAGATATAGTTAAATAAAAAAGGTAAAATATACACGATAGGTAGGCTATGCACAAACCGATCTTTTAAAAAATATTAAAATTTAGAAGATAAAGAACTAACCGATATTTTAAAATTAAATAATGACCGTTATGATAAATTTTTAGAAAAACTTTATTCAAGTTCCTTCAAGTTCCAATACCTACCGACCAGTTTTTATCCAATAGTTATCTTCATTTATCTACCGTAAACAGAATATTTCATTAGGACTACTAAACGCTAATTAACTAGTTTTAAACATTACAAGGTCTTACATCTAGCACGCTATCAGACAGTTCATGATACAAGGTATCCTTATCTAATTCAATAGCACCCTTTTACCACTGAACCAATCAAAAAAGACCCCACAAGTTAAACTAAAACGCCCAACAACGTTCAAAAAGCGCAGGTCACGTAATCTGGTTATCCGAACGCATCCGAAGCTCACGAAGCGTTCCGAAAACACCCGAACGCATCTAACATGGCGTCCACCGTCACGGTTTTGAGGTTAAGGTTTGACATTTCAAGCCGTTCTAAACACGACACGAAATACCTCTGAGATAACTTCTATTGCCACGTAATAAAGTCAAGTTTAGACGATCTGAGAGATCAAAATACATTGGTTGGTTTGTAAATGGCGCGCGATCAGTTGTCATTTTCTTAGGTCTTGATCTTTACATTGAATTTGTGCAGGAGTCGGTTATTTGACTAAGTATGTGTTTAGCGCATGCGTAATTCTCACGGACCCGTTCGCTTCATTATAGTTTAATAATGGACTATGAGCGGGAATGATTTTTTATTTCTTTTTATATTCTTCTGTAGGTCGGTTACCTTGTGTGTGGATCTGTGGCGAACACTTAACAATATGCAATAGTATTTTACTTTATATTGATGTCGGTTCATACTCCACTTATCTGCCAATAATGATAATCTACAAAGGCAATAGGTGATAAAAAATAGATAGTTTACTTACCTATTTTAGAAATCTAGAACTTAGATTGCGTAAGTAGGAAGGTAGAAAAAATGTTTTTCATATACACATAATTGTCGTTTTTTTTTGTATTTTTATTGTGTCTCACACAAACATATCCTTTCACTATCTTCCCAGCTTTTTTAAACGATTTCCTCTACATATAGACACACGAACAAATAATTTAAAAACATAAATAAAACAAATTATTATTTTTTAATTATAATGGTACTCAGGCAGAAAAACGAACAACCAACTCCTAATAAAAATTAAATCTAACAGGTCCCTAATTACGGGATGTAGTATGGCAACCCTCCCGGCGGCACAGTATAAGTAACTGCATAAAACCAGTAGCTCAACTTCACACAGTAAAGTATTCAGCACAGTAGCACCTTTCGCATCACAGTGCGAGAACCTTCGCACACAGTTAGGTATTGTGTTAGAGAAATTTTACCTAAATCGTGATTCTTATGAGATTAATATTAAAAGTTTATGGACTTAGTCCATAAACTTTTAATATGCCTTATGTTATTTTTAAAAGCCGTTCCCCGCGGTTTACCCACGTTATATTTGAATTTTATATTTCTTGGGGGATACAAAGTCAATCCAGGAATTTGATGTGTTACCAGAACAAAAAGCAGCCTATGTACTCTCCATTGTTTTAACTAAGTTTATGCCAAAAATCAAGTCGATTAGTTGCTTGGTTAGGGCGTGAAGGAAGGACGAACAAACAAACAAACACACTTTCGCATTTATAATATTATTAAGGATGGAATTTCCTGTTAGATTTTTGATGAAAATGATTAGTTCTAGGTATACCGACCCGCAATTTAGGCCAAATAAGTAAGTAAATCATTCAAAAATAGAACGAAATCAACGTTCACTCTACCTTTAGATGCCAACATTGTATTAGTTCAAATAATACAGCCTAGAGTCGCAATTTACTACAAGTCGTGATTGTACAATTTTTCGTTCTCCATAATTCTAGTTGGGTATTTTCGCAATATTATGTAACAAACTCTAAAATCTCAAAGAAAAGTAATAAATAAATAAATAAATAATGTTGGACAATTCACACAGCATCATCTAGCCCCAAGCTAAGCAGAGCTTGTGTTATGGGTACTAGATAACTGATATACTTAATACCATATATTACATAGATAGATATTTTTTTTATTATACATAGAAAAACGACCAGAACACCCTGAATAAATATTTCCAGATCGTACAAATATTTGTCCCGAGGCGGAAATCGAACCCGCAACCTCCTGCGTCGCAGGCGGACCTTCGCCAACCGCGCCACATCGGTCGTCATAGGGTCAATCAACCGTGTTCTAAAATCCATTGGTCACGGCCGACAAACTCTGCAAATCGAAACGTATTATAAACAATGCACCCTTATCACCAGGTTATGGCAACACAGTGCGGGGGCCGTAAAATGCTGCTTTGGTCCTTGGAAATTACACGTACTACGATATTGCTTCCTTCTTAGTTATGTCACATGCTGAAATGCTACAAAAGTTAAAAAATACTTACTTTAATGCCAGAAAAATGTGCAAGAAGGGCATGCAACGTCGGGAAAATAGGTAGTCGTATAACTACCTAGGTAACTACTATATACTATATATAAAATCAAGTATTGTGTATATAAATTGACCGCCCGTACGGGGTAAGTTCGATTAACCATCGATTTATACTTTTCAGCCAAGTTACCAATATAGGAATCATGTCACACATTTCAATTCCACAATGTTTCAGCACCATTTTACAAACCCACTACATTCTCAATTTAAAATCCGTTCGGGGAACACGAAAAGATAACAAAAATTTCCGCGCCGATTCCGGGGAAGGACACTCGAGCTATTGTTTGAATTCAGAATGATTTCGGCGAAGCCAATGCTGCCAACTTACAGGTTTCAATGCGTACTTTGTAATTGGAACATCAGTTTTGGTGCGATTATAACAGGCTCCATTTACAAAAGGTAAGTGATTCTCTTACAAAACTGTTATTAGTTAATACCTACATTATTTCCGCATGAAAACTGAGTAATTTAAAATTAATTGACGTGTACGTAGCATGTATATTTTCTGTAAGAATACAATAAAAGTAAATCATCAGCGCTAAACAGAACTGACATAAATAAAATTATCAGCATAGGTACAGTTGCGTCCACAATTGTTATGAACTAAAATAAAGCGCTTATTGTTAAGCCGTCCATGTCTCCCGAGGAAATTAATGTTCCGACTTGAATCTAACTGGACGATATATTCGATTTAAATATGGAATGTTCTGTATTCAAAATATGAATTTTATATTTATTGCGTTTGTTAGTTGTTCGCCAGTGACGGTTTTAAATTGATTTCTTTGCATTTCGTTATCGAGTTATGATTATGAAATGCAATTAAGTTTTCAAATAACATTTGGTTAAGCTTTTGATTTTTTGGTAGTTCAACGTCTTTGCCGATCTAGGTAGGTAGGTAAGTTTCCTGATTGGTGATAGCGAAATTTAGATTTTTAAGATTTTGAGTCCCTACTTTATTTCATAATGAATTCGTCAAACTACGAAAGGAATACTTACTATAATGTTTGACTTAATTTTTTCCTGTCTTTTGAACAATGTTCTGTTCATTTCAATAACATTCTATGAAATCATATAATTATTATGACAAACATCACTTGGTTTATTATATCTAAATAATACCCATGTGAATACTTTACCAGGATTCATAAAAAAAATATGATGCTCCAAAAAGCTTAACTCATATCTAAGTACCTACCTACATTTCTCTATACAGAAAATGTAGGCACTAGAAAGGTACAGGTAAGTACAGACAGGTGCAACAGTTATCCACTCACAGTTTACTTCGGTTTCGGTATAATCTCGGTTTTCGCTGACAGACCAGACGGTTGGCACTCGGTGGACAGTGAGCGACGAAAGTATTTCGCTTTTACATTTTTAATGCATAGACATTAATTATTCGAAATAAGATAGTAATTTTAAACTCAGATCACTTTGATCTGTAGTTATCCGAAATAAAGAGATTTTATTTTTATTTTAAGTATTTTACTTTGAAATGGTTGTTAGACGCCGCACTTCTTTTGTTTATTTTCTAAGTGCATATTTTTAAAATCGTTGTTAGCCCAATAAATAATCTTCAATACCAAAAAATAGACTCCAAACGTCCTACTCTTGTCAAATCCTTGATCTCCCTGAGTGTCACATTCCTTTTGGTTGGCAGCTAGAAAATCCCATGAACATTACATTGACAGCACATAGGTACGTAGGTTAGTGCTTAGGTACCACATAGGCTCAACCGTTCCGTGTGTTTTGTACATTTTGTAAAGTAATTTTACTAATAGCTGTAATTGGCTGCTAGACGTTTGAGTAAATAAGCAATTTACTCCTTACTAGCTGCTACCCACGGCTTCGCACGCGGTGATTTATGAAATAAAAGTAGCCTATGTTTTATTCCTAGACCTTGACTTCTTTATAAATGGCTCTGCGTATTCCAGACCTTGAACTACCTGTATGAAATTCAGCCTGATCCGCGCAGTAGTTTTGGCGTAAACAGGTAACAAACATCCATCCAAATATCTAATCATCCAAACTTTCAGATTTATAACATTAGCGTGATTTGCTAATTTAAATTAACTACTATAAGTTATTCAATTAATTCAACAAGGAAAAGTTTTTGAGTTACCACTTCTCTACGCGAACGTCCGTTACCGACGCTCGCTTTTGTGCCTGCTTCTATTTCGATAGTCGCAACTCGATTCACTGAGCTTTCGATGCGATTGCCGGAGGTGTAGCTACAGCCTAATTTTTGAAAGTTAGTAGGTTGGTACTCCTGTGTTAAACCGCGATAGCTGAAAGGTAGATAATTTTTATGGAATAATGAAGTAGATATTTCTACATAAAATATTGAAGATTATTAATGGATTAGATATTGATGGGAAGGTAGAGTTCTTACGTAAAAATTTTAATGTAGTTTTTTGGGGATTTGTTAGGTATCAAAAAAAATTGTACGCAATAACAAGGCTTGCTTATAAAATAGAGGTTTTATAGAATTTACGCGTTATAACCACAAGTACATAAATAAAAACTTTGTTGAATTAAACTAATATCATCATCATATCAGCCCATACACGTCCACTGCTGGACATAGGCCTCTCCATTAAACATTAAACTAATACTGGATGGATAATATAAAAAACATCACCTAGCTCCAAAGTTAGATAGATAGATAGAAAATGATTTATTGCACACTTTTCAAAACAAAAAAGGGTGTACTTCCGTTTAGCCCATACCTCCGATCGATCTGAATTTTGGCACAGACATTCCTTTAGGGTTCCTAAGAGTCCCCTTAAAAGGATTTTTGGCGACTCGCAATATTTTTCAAAATATTGAATTTTTGAGTCTGCTTGGGTGTACTTCCGTTTAGCCCAAACCTCCGATCGATCTGAATTTTGGTATACATATGGATTTTGGCTCACTAATTAAGAATATCATAGTTAAAGTACCCGAAACTAATATTTTCAAAGTCAAATAACTTGCTCAAAAATGATTTATTTTCCGTTTGTTCCAACAAACATGAACGTTAGAGAAAAATGTTTCAAACAAAAGTTGTAGACGATGAAAAGATAAACATTTTTTGTTCCATATGTTTTCCGCATAAACCCAGTTGTTTGGGAGAAAAATGGTAAAAACATTAGAAATTTGGGGTGCACTTCCTTCAAATCGTTCTGCGATTCAAACCCTCTACAATTCAAATCCGGGGTTTTTTTTTGAAGCAACGGCAAACCCGCCCAACTATTGTTTTATTTTTCCAAATCCACACTTTTTATATACATGTGTGTGCGTCCGGGCAAAGTTTAAACTCTTCTTCGATTCAAACCCTCTACAATTCAAACCCGGGGTCTTTTTCCTTTAAATACCGGCTAACCCCTTAGCCCGTTAGTCCACACCCGCCCGGCTATTTTTTTATTTTCCGGGATATACACTGGGGATCACTGGAGAGTGCCGTGGAGAGCCGCAGCGCGTAGCGGGTCATATACATAGGTATATCGGAGCGTGCTAAACAAGCAGACTCAAAAAATTCAATATTTTGAAAAATATTGCGAGTTGCCAAAAATCCTTTTAAGGGGACTCTTAGGAACCCTAAAGGAATGTCTGTGCCAAAATTTAGATCGATCGGAGGTATGGGCTAAACGGAAGTTTATCCCAATAAAAAAATTGGTACAAAAATGTATGTCAATTGGCGATCTTATCAGTCACGAGCGATCTCTACCAGACAACAATGGATTGATAGGATGGATTGAACATGGGGATCTGTGTGCATTATTATTACAAACTAAAGAAGGAAAATCTTGTGTTGTTTTAACAGGGTAATAGTCCATAGACTCTCCTCCCAGACGCTCCATAATTTTAGGCCCCCTGTAGGAACAGACACCTCTTATTACGCTTTCGTCCCCTATTTTCCTCCTATTTCGGCAGACTAGCGTTTAAGCTGGCAACCCAAGCATGAATATAGTATCGGTAATTACCCCATAGTTACAGAGATTACACCGTAGTTACTTTAACGGAAGTAGAGAGAAAAGCGACTGGATTCGGGAGAAAGGGTTTTGTTTTAAGGAAATTCTTTTATGTTTTTCCCATATTTTGGTCAAAGCTAAGTTACTTATTTTGTAAGCTCAGAGAAAGAAATTTATGGAAATCTAAAATCTAAATCTGAAATATAGCACTCAAACACTCATGTGCCTTGCAATGCTTATTATTAACAAAAAGTTTTAACTTTTACCAAATATTGATGAAATTATTACCACGTAAATAAAGCCACAAGCAGAAGTAAAACCACATGTTACTTCGTAAGAAAAACTAAGTATAAAGGTGTGCGTCCACCGGATCGGAATCAAAGCGTAAGCGCAGTGTACGCGGCATTTACGTACAATATACCTAGCATCCGACCGGTATGCTGAGTGTGAACTGCCATACTATTTACTACAAAGTTTGCGTTACTTTATTTTCTATGGAATTCCTGAACAGCGGTCCAAGCGGGAAGTTTTGAAAATAGGAATTCCATAGAAAATAAAGTTACGCAAACTTTGTAGTAAACAGTATGGCAGTTCACACTCAGCATACAGATAACCGTTAGTAAAGGTTCTCGAGTGGCGACTGCGAAGCAATTCGAAACGGAGTATGGGACGACGTCCCACTCGATGGCCCGACGACATTGTAGCGGTCGCAGGGAGTCGTTGGATGGAGGCGGCTCAGGATCGCTATTCGTGGTGTCGTTTGGGGGAGGCGTATGTTCAGCAGTGGACGTATACGTGCTGATGATGATGATGATGATACCTGGAATCGGTATCGGCAATATCCTGATCCAGTGCACACTGTACCATAGAAAACAACACAAAAGCAACAAAACTAAGGACTTTGCGTACGTACGCTCCGATTCTAATCCGGTGGGCGCACAGCTTAGGTAGGTATAGTACTGCGTTAAGTACCTACATATATACGTCTATGCAAACATCATAAAACAATGATTGATTGACAGCAACAAACAAAAACTAAACCGCATATGACTTAAGCCTCACCAAATTGAACACGAATGTCGTGTCAATAAAAAAAAAACAATTTCCCAAATGTCAGTGTGACGTCACGACACGACACTTGACAATATCTAGCCGCTGGCAATACCCGGTTAGCCGAAATAAAACAAGGAGGGGGTAGAGTCGCCTTTCTCGCTGAGTTTTTATTTTAAACAATTTAAATGTTCAGAGCTATAGAAGCCACGAAAAAAGTCTTCAGTTTTCATTAAATTTCATCAAATTTATCATCATCATCGTATGTTACTCCAGGACGGATTTTTTCACTTTCTTCTCTTTTATTGCATGTTATACATATGGTGTTTAAAACCCTATTCGATAATTTGACCGATCCTAAGGTATTGTAAAATCTCGTAAGTGAAATCGATAAATTAAGACATGTGTTCTAAACATTATGGCTCGACTCGCATATTAGTTCTCAAGGAAATCATGTAACAATAAGATAGCTAATAAATTAAACAAGTTATTATGAACTATTAAAAAACTAACTTTTAGCTAATAAATTAAACAAGTTATTATGAACTATTAAAAAACTAACTTTTAGATTTTCTCATGGATCCCACATAATACCTAATCAGATCTTGACCAACTTTCCAGAGGTAAAAGAAAGAGTCTGGCACAAGAGAATGAAAGCCAGTTAGGGTATAAGCTTTCACTCCTTAGTATTGGGATAGCTAGGTAACGCTGTGTGGATTGTCCAGCATTAATATTATTATTTATTTATTTATTACCTTGCAGTGTAGAAGTCTGCAATGCAATGATCTAAAGATAAGTAGGCAACTGCGTGTACCAAAAAAACAAAAACTTCAAAAGCGACGCGCTTTTTAAAAAAAAAACCTGTTTCAATCCATAAAATTAAACTATTTTTAAACATGACGGCATGACTTTAGTCCCTTGGGAGCTGGGCAGGCCTATTGTGTGGGACGCTACATGTGTCGACACACTTGCGCCTTCCCATCTTTCAAGGACATCCGTGAGGGCTGGTTCGGCGGCAGATTTGGCCGAGGATCTCAAGAGGCGCAAATATGCAGGTCTCGACAGAGCCTACGCATTTGCTCCCCTTGGAGTCGAGACCCTAGGTCCGTGGGGTACCGAGGCTCTCCGGGTTTTCAAAAAATTATCTGAGCGCCTGGTCGAAGCGACGCGTGACCCGAGAGCTGGTGAGTATCTGGCGCAGCGCATTAGCATTGCCATACAGCGGGGCAATGCAGCCAGCGTCTTGGGGACGCTTCCGACTGGTATTGATATGGACCAGTTGAGCTATCTGTAGATTGTTTGCAACAGTCTGCAGTTAGCTCAATTGTTTCAATTGTAAATACTAGTTTAATTTCTTTATATTATTTGATTGTTATTTTCTTTGTCAATAAACATTGTTATATTTTTAAACTGGTGTAGGATAATTTTTTGTATGACGATTTTTACAAGATGAATCTATTCCTGTTCTCTTACTTACAGAAAATAAAGATAAAAAACAGCTAATCTATTTTTATCTTTCTTTAAATCGAAGCCAGATAAAAAAGCTCACAAACAAATTTTAATTAACAAAGGCCTACTCCATAGTTCTCGTTGTGAAAACAAACAGTTTATTCGTAAATAGCCGTCCGTTGAAAACGGTGTTTCGTGGAAAAACAGAAAAATCCATCAGTTGCTCGGTGCCACCGCTAAAAAGAAAACTTGTTTTGACAACACGGAGTTGCGAAAGGTTTTAGTACAATAATTCACTTTTAGCGAATAACGTTGTACCTACGGATGAGTTTAAATCTCGAGTTATTGTGCGTACGTCCCACTCGCTTCGGATCAAAGTGGGACGTACAAGGAAATTCAAATTCAGCAGTGATTTCATTCCGCATTCGTCCCATTTTCAGATTTCTTACAGAAAAGTAGACAAAGTACTGTCAACTGTGATTCAGGAGACATGTTGCTGGACAATCCACACAGCATCATTTAGCCTAACTACGAGTATATAAGGCTTATGTTATTACTAGCTGCTGCCCGCACTTTTGCCCTCATTTTATGGGGATAAAAAATAGCCTATATGTTATTCCAGGTCCCAAACTATACCCATACCAAATTTCAGCCTAATCGGTTCAGTAGTTTTTGCGTGAAAGAGTAACAAATATCCATACATCCATCCATACAAACTTTCACATTTATAATATTAGTAGGATACCCCTCGCACTTGGGGTATTATCTCTTGCTCTTGGGGTTAAATATAAATTAATAATTAATTAAATAATGCTGGACAATTCACACAGCATCATCTAGCCCCAAGCTAAGCAGAGATTGTGTAATGATGGTTACTAGATGACTGACATACATAATAACTAGCTGACCCGCCAAACGTTGTTTTGCCTTCAACCCTTATCACTTAGGGGTATGGAAAATAGATAGTAGCCGATTCTCAGACCTACTGAATACGCATATAAAACTTGGTAAAAATCGGTAAAGCCGTTTCGGAGGAGTACGGTAACTAACATTGTGACATGGAAATTTTATATATAAGATAATACATTCATAGATATTTTTTATTATCCACAGAAAATCCCCAGAACACCCGGAACAAATATTTGCAGATCGTACAATCATTTGTCCCAAGGCGGGAATCAAACCGTCAATACAAAATGCATCTAAATATTACGTGTTTGAATGTTCATATTTGTGCTGTGCGGCCGCGGTGCGGTCCAGATGTGTGATATCTTTAAGCTGTAATTTTTGCTGGACAGTTTTTTTAGAAAGCTTACAGTAACATCAATTGTTCCGTCTGTCAAAATTCAAAAGAGCAAGTAAATAGCTTAAGGAAAAACTTAATAAAAGAAAAACATGGTGTTTTTCATTACTTGATGAAAGATATTGCCAGCTTTCTAAACATAAACAAGGGCTTGTATGGCATAAGTGCTATATCAGCATTAAGCTGAGCCGGTGATCTTATTGTGTTATTTAAATTTTTATATCTATACTATCTGTAATATACTAATAATAAAGGAACTAATAAATCTGCAGGGCAGCTTGTGGCGAGCTGTTGGTGAGTAGCGACACCACGGGTATACTGAGTGCTGCCGGGGAAGTTCCTGGTTCTCGTCTCCGCTTGCGGAGTGGTATCCCAAGATAATCAGATCCCCAACTCTTGCTTGCTTTCATTGGCCGGTCTGAGTGGAGTCGCGAGAGATGCATCTTAGGATGTAGACTCGGGGGTGGAAGTGTCTAATGGCGTAATAACGAGGAAACCCGCTCACGTGTCCTCCTGATGGTGAAATCGGGGCCGTACCTCTCAACACCCCTTAGTCGTTTGCCCGATGTTGTTCCTTTACCGGCATTTACGCCAACATTTTGAGGAACCCATTCAGCATTCGGCAAGCCACCGTCTGCCGCTTGTAACAGTATTGAGAGTATGTTTATGGCAGGCGTCCATAGTTTCCCCCATAGCCCAATTACCCAGTCCATCCATTCACCACAATAAAATGGCTTTTTTTTGTTATTTTGATTTTCCTTTGCAACAGTCTCTACACCTGGCGGATATCATCTTCGGGTGTATCATATTGTGCAACCAAGGATGATATCCGCTATGTGTAGCTCTCGCCTTTAGATTGATTCTCATAAAGTGCCTCTGTGCTGTTGGCTTAGGCTCCACGCATGCCCCTCACAGGACCGGGTCACTATAATATGGCCCGTGATCATGGAAATAAGGGGACTAATAAGAGGAAAGATTTGTATGTTTGTAACGAATTGGCTCAAAAAGTACTGAACCGATTTTAATGGTTTTTTTGATTTTATCACTGATTAATATAGGCTATGTCCTGCATTTACTGTACGTTTATGAATAAATGTCCACACGTGCGAAGCCGGGACGGGCCGCTAGTTAGATATAAGCAATGTATGTTGTAAATTTTGTGATACAAATAAATATTTTCTATTTCTATTTATTCCTCTAAAAACCTGACCTCATCTAAAACTACCCCAATCCACATGAAAATCAACGAAAACGGATGCAAATGGCAAACTCGCGAAAAAACGTAAATTGAGGGTAGAAATAGAAAAACACGAATTAACAAGAATTGACGAAAAACAACGTATTCGTGTCGCGAGCGGCCTCCATTGAAACTTGTAGCTTTGTTTTTAACTCGTTTAGGGTTCTTCAGGTAAAGTATGGAACAGTTGAAAACTTTAAAGATTGTACAAAATAATAGAGACTTACTGTCTTTTTTCACTTCACACTGAATATTAGAAATGCGAAAGTTTGGATGTTAAATAATTCAACTAATATCTATTATTTTGAAAGTAACTTTGTCTATCAGTATGTCTGTTACCTTTTCACACCTAAATGACTGAACGGATCTTAATGAAACTTTTCAGGGAGGTAGATGATATTCCAGGGACAGACATAGGGTACATGAAAAGCGCGTGCAAAGCCGCGGGCAGGGGCTAGTAAATAAATAAATATGAATGTTTGTTGCCTCTTCAAGCCAAAACTACTGATTGGAATGGGCTGGAATTTTGATGTAGATTTAGTTCTAAACCTCGAATAACATTAAGCTAAGTTTTGATACCGGAAAAACGCGTGCGAAGCCTCGAGCGGAAGCCATGCGATTTTCTATTTCAAAATGTACGGAACCTCTGCATTTTCCCTAAAAATCGGGTAAATTTTAAACTCGTAACCATTTTTCGTTGTTCGGAGCACACGGTGCTGTGAGAAAGCGGTGTAAGCATTTACCTACCTACTTTATTTCCCACTCTAACCATCTTTTTTCCCTCTCAAAATTAATTTGAGCGAAATATTATGCAGCAGTTTTTAGTTTTTTGGGAGTGTTACTACTTTAGTCGAGTGAGCGTTGCTTTTTGGTTAAATGCTGGATTTTATTTTAGAGGCAGAGATTTTTAATTTAATTTCTTGAAACTTGGTTCGGGATTTTTGCATTCACTCATAATCCTAACTAATAAACGAAAGTGGATTTGTTTGTAATTTCTTCACGCTCTAAATAAGCAACCAATCGATTTTTGGCATAGAGTTAGTTGAAAGGATGGACAGTAACATAGGCTAATTTTTGTCCTGGTAAAACAACAAATTCCCATGGGAGCTTTACGGGGAATATTCGTACATTTTTATACAAAAATTTGCACGGACAGTACTGAACAGAATTGCTTCAGATACACAGATAGAAAATGTCCTAGAATAGTTTATGGGATACTTTTACATGACTTCAAAAAAAGGAGGAGGTTCTCAATTCACGAAAAAGTACTGAACGGGAAAAAATACCGTTTTATAATACTAGAAATGTGAAATTCGAATTTAACTCAGGTGAACAGCTAGTAATACTGCAAGGCTGAAAAAATCATGACTGAGTTCATTCATAAACGTTGGTTCCCAGCCGACATCAGAATTGACCCCTTTAACGCATTCACTGCCCATACTCGACGGTGTGACCCGGAGAGACGCGCTCGCCCACATCGTACGAGGAGCTGGACATGGACCATGTGTCTTCTGCTATGAAAGTGTTAAGTTAACTCAGCCAGTGGCTGGTCGTAACACCCAACTATAGGAACTTACCAGAGGAAGGGCAGAAGCTTCCTTCTATTTATATTTAACACCCTCACTGCGATCGCCAATCCGCCCCGTGGTTTTGGTATGGGTATAGTTTGGGACCTGGAAAAACATATAGGCTGTTTTTAAAATAGACACAGAAAGCTAATGATAGGAATTCGCTAATAGAAACATAATAAACTAAAACTACGCTCTTGGCTCATTTTTCCCCTGTCCACAATATAGCTCATCATATAGCATAGATTGCCCATGACGCGTTCAAGCTAGACGTAAGCAGTGAGCAGCAGCACGCTCTAGCAGGCCACACCGAGGCTGCGCAGCGAATGTTTTAAAACATTCAGAATTCCTCATGATTTTAAGTTAAATAACACACCTGTTATTAGCTAAAATCAACTGTCGAAAACAATTTAGTCGAAACCAGATCGTGCGAAACCTATCAAATTAAGTATGTATTAAATTAAGTTTAACCATTGATGTTATTAAAAAGGACTACGCGCTTCTACATAATAAAATTTTATCAAAATTAGAACATTAAACTAACAAATAACATTGGCGTTAATTCAGATGTTAAAGTATTATAAGAGAGCGCCCACGGTGACTTTTTGTAACGATGCTGTCGTTAACAAAACGCGCGACAGCATCGCAACTGTATCGATGCAAACGCGCGACCGTCTCAGACAACATCGGGGGAACGAAGCGTTGAGAGGGGTGTTCGCGTGTTCACAGGCATTTCTGTATCGATGCTGGAACGCGACAGAATCGCGACTGTACCAATGCGAACGCAAGTCAGCATCGCTACTATTTTGCTGGCGTGATTTTGCATCGATACACTCGCGATGCTGTCTTTTGCTACAAAAAGTCGTCGTGTGCACGCGAAGTCTTTTATACATGTCTGTTTGTATTGTTTTCTTTCTTTATGTGGTATAGTATATATGTATATATAGTATATAATATACATATAAAGCCTCTTCGCGCGTTAATGGAAATTTGCCTACAATAATATCCCACCACGCTTGTTTTAGTTTGAAATGGTTCCACTTTCTGATAGCGCTGGAATATAGGTTTAAGTTATTTTATTTTATTATTTAGAGCTGTGGAATATTTCTTTTAGGATTAGATTATTCTGGTTTCCACTAATAACCAGCACTGGGTGTACATATTAGTGTGTAGCCACCAGCACAAAGCTGAGCGGAGCCACGTTTGCCTTGCGTTTTGCTATGCACAAAATTTATAATCACGTAAAGTAACTATTATTTATTTATTTTTCAGATAATAGACGGGCAGCCCGTGGCTGTGTCTATTATATCTATATTATATCAATTCACTGTGAAGTAGTTCGTAGGGTAAATCAAAATCATGCATTCATTAATATCGCAGAGTCCAAACTTCCTCTCGCTCGTGCCTATAACCATAACCTAGATAAACTCACGAGCAAGCCCCTGTACCTAAGTAAATACCAAAACGCAGGCGACCTAGATCTATGCGACCTTGCGCTCAATGTAGGCATGTAGATATGTACCTAGTGTCTATGTCTAGGTAGAGCAAAGGACATAATTTTGTTATACAATCTAGCTTTACAGTATCAAAACTGGTTCTGCTCTAAGCTTGTGCATAGCTTCACGGCTTTTGATGATGTCCTCCTGAATCTTCGCCCACGGCGGCCAGTCTCAACGGAGACTAGCCAGCAGGTACGCACGTATTTACATTTATTTGTCCAAGTGTGTGGGCAAACACAGATGCACACTCTATTTCCTCACTCTCAAACCGATGGAACGGCATACCGTCACGGCTGGGGGCCAGGCGCATGACCAACGACTTTTAAGTATGTACTCAGATCACATTTAAACCGTAACGGGAATCGAATCTGCAACTATCTGCGTTTGAGGCAAAGTTTTGGTATCTACACCTTAGAAGTGATCTAAAAATGCTCAGCAATTTTTTTGTACTATTATGATAAATTTTATTAATAAAGAAAATTACAATCAAATAATAGAAACAAATTAGAACTGGGATTTTAAATTTAAACAATTGAGCTTACTGCAGACTGTTACTAACAATCTAGAGGAAACTCAACAGATGGATCAGACGCTACCTAAAGACGCTGGTTGAATTGCCCCGCTGCTGTATGGCAATGCTGATTCGCTGCGCAAGATACTAATCAGCTTCGGATCACGCATCTCAGCATTCAGGAATACTTAGTTTACACTGTGGAAAACCGGAAGAAAAACTGCATCAAAACTTTCGAAAACAAAACCGTCGGTAGAGCAAAATCCCTACAGTACGAAACAAAACAATTTAGGTTAAAAGTTTATCAACCTGTATTATTCGCTTACACGCCAATATCATATTACAATATTTTTAGTCTCTGGTACGTTCCCACGGTTTAGTCTATGCTATGCCATGAAATTAGACTCCCGTAGAGTCCAACCAAGATAGCTGTGAACAGAGGAGCAACTCATCGCTCCTGTCGTACAAACTCTACGCTAAACTGTAACCCGTTTAACTGCCCTCCTCACATGGAAAACCTAAAAAGACAAGCTTTTGTCTAGTCTAGACAAAAGATTGTCTAGCCTAGGCTAGGTAAAAAAATTCATGAAATTCGTAAGAATTAAAAATTTAAGGAATTAATTTCAAATAATATTTTTTACACATTCTGTGCCAATTGGATAATAATGTATTTTCTATATTCTATTATGAACAAGGCCTTTTTCTAACCTGTCCATGCTAAAACTGCTGGAAAAAAAAATTATGTACTACTTGATAAAGCTTATAGCTAACTTACTTATAAACCTGTCAACTTTAAGAAATGCGTCGGTCTGTTGTTGGGGCGCGAATATTTTTAAGATTGAATGTTTTAAAGATTTTAAAAGTGTAAAAAATTTTTGAAACTTTCGCGATTGGTTAACATTTTAAAGATATCGGTCGCCCCGTGACTGTGCTGTCGCGCGTCACGCGATGGAAACGTAGGGTAAAATATAACAAAAGGTACGTGATAAATACCCCATAATCTTCAATAAATTCAAATAATATTCCACGAGAGTGGAATATTATTCGAATTAAGCCCACTTCACAGATATTTATGTGGCACTGTAGATACCTAATTTTGTATGTTTATGATTGCAGATAAAATTGTCGATTCAAAAGGTTCGGATTCTTTTTGATAATCCGCCAAGTCTGTCTACGCCTTAAGTTCGATTTTTACGGCGGTCGTTTTTAGTTTTGAGAAAGAACCTGACTTTTATTCTAGAGGTTATAGGTTCAAGGCTAGTCCTCGCTAAAACGGAAGATTTGTGGGAAATGTGTGGCGACCACATAGGTCACTATTTTGTTGTCACAATTCAGTGTAAGCCGACCAATATTTTAAAATAACGTTGTAGCTCCACATCTCTATAACAAACTTCTTAAGATCTACAAAGAGAAAGAATTTAGTAATAGAGATATTAAATATAGAATTAACAAGTGGCTAAATGAATTTGGCTATGATCAGGTTGAACAGATGATGGGCAGATGTTAAGGTTTCTTGTCAGAATCATAACTATGTAAAACACGGTTGTCTGGTAGAGATCGCTCTCGAGCGATAAGACCGCCACTTGTAACTTAGTTTTAAAATTGTCTTTTTTTTGTATTTCTGTTTCTTATCAATAAGTGTGCAATAAAGAATTTTCTATCTATCTATCTAAAACAATTCCAATTATTACACTTTTACAAATTTTCACAAACATTCACAAAAATTTTCCTCTTTATTAGAATAACATAACATTGAATATAGCACTTTATTTATTATATATAAAATAGATATATTACATACAAACATAGATTTTTGCAGTAAATTGTACCTAGTATTAAATTTTATTTTGATCTACACATTGTATACATAACTACGTTCTAATATATATTTTTGGAAGGATTTATAAGCATAAAAGGCTCCTGAGACACAGTTTTAAACTAGTTCAGGAGCCTATGGACTCACTACTGTCTGTGAAACAATAATATGTCAATAAAACAATTTTTACTTTAATTTACTTGTTTAACAGTTGGTAATACTACCAATACTAGGAACTTTTGGGGAGTTGAGGTGGAATCACTGTACAGATTACAGATGACGCAAGGGGGAAAACAAGCAAGAATGTGAACTATAGTTAAGTGAGTAGAATGGAAAAACGCTAATTGAATTGTATTACCGTGTTTTAGTGTGCGAAACAATATCAGGAACCCAATAGAAAAAAAAATGGTAAATTAAAAAACAGCGAGACATGCATTTAATTTATTGCATATATTAAAAGCTGAATTTACTCATTTTGCCTTATTTTTTATTTTATTTTGTGTCTTTAAAGTAAGTCGGACTGTAATTAGTATTTATAAGGCAATAAATGATTTTTCTCTTCTATTCTAAATGTAAAAACCTGATTTGATACTGACTTCAGAGCCCCGACTTCATTTGACTATAGTAACGAGACGTTATCGTGGCATCTCATATTTGTATGGGATTTGCGTAGTTCCCTATCCGCACGATAGACGAGATGCTGTATCAAAACCAGCAGATGATGAATATACTAAAATATCAGCAATAATCTGATGATGCAGCCAAAGTTGTCGCCTTATGAGGAAACTCGTCAACGGTTATAGCATGGACAAGAACATTTGTAACTTTTATCTAGTAAGAAGCTTATTTTACAAGTTTTTATTTATGGTGGTTCGTCATGTGTTGGCGGAAGATTTTTATTTTTTTAGTAGTTTTTAATTTGTTCTGCTTTCTTCAAAGAATAAATCTAACGGAAAAGTATGTTGCGCCAACATACTTTTCCGTTTTTCATAAGTTAATAGAAAATTGTAAACCATTTTCTATAAATTTATGAAAAAACTAACTTTGGCTCATTGGTAGTTTTGGAGCATTTGAGAAAATAAGGGATTTTGGGATAAACATCTACATTTTCCCAAATGCTCCCAAAATAAAATTATATCGAAGTTGGTTTTATGATGGGTTCATACAAAATAGTTCACGATTTGCGCCAAATTACTTTTCCGTTAATTTCATACTTTGTAAAACTCAGAAAAAATTTTAAATCGCAAAATAATTTGAATCTCGCGACAACCCGTCAGGTAAAATCTTGCAACTGAATATAGACAGTTATCTTCAACCGATTGAGCTGAAATTTGGCGTAGGTATTTATGTAAGTTCGGTGACAATGCAATGTCATGGTACCATCGAGGGGGGGTGGGTCTGATGATAGAAACCGAAGGTCATAGGAACTCCTAAACGAAACGACTTAACCACGTCGAGTTTGGGTTCATTCGATTTATCTTCCCAAGCACTTTCGTCCTAGATTATATAAAAGCTATTAATTAAAGTTTTTAAATTATAGTTTATCCTACTAATATTATAAATCTGAAAGTTTGTATGGATGTATGGATATTTGTTAGTCTTTGACGCAAAAACTACTGAACCTATTAGGCTGAAATTTGACATGGGTGATAGTTTGTGACCTGGAATAGTATATAGGCTATTTTTATCCCGATAAAACGCGGGCGAAGGCGAGGGCAGCAGCTAGTTTACAAATAAATTTTAAGGTATAAAAACCTGAAGCTTAACAACATCCGAGGGAAAATTAATGTAGGTAAGTTGCTTACATTTTGTGTAGGTGTAGGTACTCTATACCTACCAATTTTAGTAACAAGGTTGACTCACAATTTTAGTCACGGTTTAAGGTCGTGCATCTTTTTGGAGTGTATGTCAGTGTGTCAGTCGACTTTGATCTATAGCTGTCAGCGATATTTGGTCATGATTTTAGTAAAATAGACACAAAAAATGCTCACATGAACTTTAAATTGAAATTTAATTGCTATTTCAAAAAATATTTCTTTTTGGTTGTGTAAAATTGCACCTCTTATTCTGAAAAGACTGTAAGTAACAAATATTGCTTGGGCTAATCTCCGAAAACGGCTGGATCGATTTTGACGGGATTTTTATTGGTAGATAGATGCTGATATGGGGGATACTTTATTTCAGAATATGAATAAGGTTCCACACAATAAAACCTATGAAATTATGAATATGAGTGGGTGAAGCTCGTTACCAGATAAAGTAGAAGTATTTAGTTAGGTACATTCGTTTCTCATAGCAGGAATATATTTTTTAAATACATAACTAGATACATAAATAAATCTATATTATAACACACAAACACGAAATACAATACAAAAAAATTGTTGTCAATCAATGAAGTACAAAGGGCGGCCTTATCACTACCTAACTTGATTTTTTCTCTATATTTTAGTATATAATAAATCTAATTTATAGAATACTAGCTGACCCGCCAAACGTTGTTTTGCCTTCAACCCTTATCACTTAGGGGTATGGAAAATAGATAGTAGCCGATTCTCAGACCTACTGAATACGCATATAAAATTTGGTAAAAATCGGTAAAGCCGTTTCGGAGGAGTACGGTAACTAACATTGTGACATGGAAATTTTATATATAAGATTATATCACCATTACGGGTCTGAAATAAATGTTTTTTTTTTATATTGTTTGCCAACTAAATTTTCACTAAGTATTATCGAAGTTAGATGTGGCCGCCTGTAATTGCGGGAACAGAAATGCATGTAATAATTATGTACACGTACCTATTGTAAACTTGTAATGTGTACCCTTCGTAGGTGGTTCAATTACAATAAATAAATAAATAAACTAATGTGATGATGATGTCCCCCTAGCCGTTCCCCTGGCCTCTTTCCGGACCTCGCCGTCGCCGTGGCCGAAATTACGGCCACGGCGACGGCCAGGTCACAGACTCCACTCTCCACACACAGGTCCACTCTCTAGTTATATTTCCTAACTCCCATAATGCGATGGATTGATACGACCGGAAAGAGGTCAGGCGCAGACCAACGGCTTTTGCTGGTGTTTTCCGAGGCAAGGAGGTGTATCACCATTTCAACTTTGAACTTCGAGCGCTACTTGTGAATGTTTGTTTCTGGAAAGAACCCAATAACAAAAGTACGAGAGACTCGAATTGTACAAAAATAAAATTATTTTAACGATGCGTCATTTTCTGTGTAAGTTGGAGAACGACTTTAATGTATCACGAGACCAACTTATCCTACTAATATTTTAAATGTCAAAGTTTGTATGGATGGATTTGTTACTCTTTTACGCAAAAAATACTGAACCGATTAGGCTGAAATTTGGTATGGGTATAGTTTAGGCAAAAGCGTGGGCAAGATCTAGTGTGTACATATATATAACACTGACAGTTTGGCAACGCGAGGTCGTGTTGCCAGACTATCAGTGTTCTACAAGTATAGCTTTGGCGATTGTGTGCAGGCATTGCAGAGTTTAATTCCTTTTTCTCCGTGCTACCACAGGACCAGCAGACGCACAGAAAAATACCACCCATACTTAGTCGACATACCATAGCGTTGAACCAAAAAAATCTGCTCTACTTTCATAATAAGCACGGCCAAAGAGTATAATGAGTTTCTTGCGCTTGTACAAGAAGTCCATGCAGCCATCTAGGGTATCTATAATCTAAGCTCCTGCATCTGTAATCCCGTTAGTCTTCAAATCCAGGGTGAAGAAGTTGCTTCTGGGAAAGCGTGCTCCATCAAAACATTGAAATTATGTACCTATGTCGTAATTTTTAGGGAACTTCTTAGTTGACATCTTCACGTACCTACTGGCCAAAGGTTTGACCAGCACCAATGAAAAAAAATATCTTAAATCGCGATTAAATAAGTTGTAATGGTAAAAAAAACAACTCTAAGACGACCTACTTGTTTTTAAAATATCCAGTGAACTATCACAAAAGTATTTTTGTTGTAAAAACCTAATAATAACAGAAATCCGTGTGTGAAAATTACAAACAGTATTTCTACTAAAAATGGCGTTCATACCCCATTGTTTATATCATAACACTATTCAAGGGAAGGTCAGTCAGACAAAAGTATTTGTTTTAAATCTAGCCGGTGAGAATGGTCAATGGACGCATTTATACTGTACGCGGGTTGTACCTAGGTGTAGCTTTGATTGTAAACATGGCAAGCAGAATGAATTGTGTAGCTATTCGCATTTCAATTGTCTTAAAGTTGTCGTTAGCATCTTTATTATTGAGATAAATCGCAAGTTCCCTTTTTGCGAGATTGCACAACTGTGAACAGTTGCGCAACGGGGCTTCCCTTTTGCTCAATTATTTGCACACATACGATCACAGATGATCAAGAAAAAAAGAGGGGCTTTGAGATTTTTTGGCAGGCGCCTGGGTGATTGCAGTGGCAAAATACACGTAAGGAAGAAATATAAACTTTCTCTCGTAGGATCATTCATTCCTTCCCTTAGTCGGTTCCTTCCTACCTCTCCACGGGGTAAAGGATCTATCATGTTTTGCATTTGTTAGACAATTTGTTAGAATGCAGGTATATGCTGGCTGTTGTAAGCTGAAGAGGTGCAGGGCAGGGCGCTAATGGCGCACATCAGGGGAGGCCTATGTCCAGCATTGAACTAATATAGGGTGACGATGATGATATTGAGACATTGCAATAAATTAGAAAGACTTGTTATCTGCCAAATGCTGCTGCTTATTATCGAAATCCTAACAGGTTATCGGTACCGGTTCACCAGCGCCGACAAGTCGCATTCATCCAAAATTCCGCCTAGGAACTGTTTAGATTCTAGTCGAAAGTTATGGTAGACGTTTTTTTTTATAATGGCTGTTTAGAATCCTACATCCGGCTCTTGGTGTCACGGCTGTGATGTTTTCTTTCGTAACAATACTTCTAAATAATTGTATCGGCTTCCTGCTTAATCATTTTGTATGCGAGGCCTTTTGGGTGACTTTTTTGGTGCGGAATAAGATACCTCCCCAACTCGCATACAATACCATACTCATACTCGGCACAACACCATCCTTATCTGGTGGATATATCATAAGGCATATGGTATAGGGGATCAACTGGAGCTCCTCGGTGTCACTCTCACACCAACTCTGAACTTTGGAACTTGCATCCAGTCGAAGGCTAAAACAGCAGCCATGAAGCTAGGAATCCTAAACAAGGTTAAGCGATACTTCACACCGGGACAGCTTCTATCCTTAATCAAACACAGGTTCGGTCTGGTTTTTTGTTGCTACTTTTTTGGGATGGCTCGGCTAAATACCAGCTTGCCCTAGACTCGATAGAACGAAGAGCATTAAGACTCATTGACGAGCAGTACCTTGCAGAGACTAAGATCCAAAGTCTCGATCACCGCCGCATGGTTGCTTGTCTCTCGATCTTTTATAGGATGTATTTCGGTGAATGCTCCCGGGAACTTCATGACCTGATCCCGCCATCTCCCTTCCACTCCAGGACAAGCACACGGACAGCACAATACCATCCATAACTGGTAGATATACCATCCACTCGCACTAAGCGGTTTTCCTTCACCTTCATCATTCGCACCGCTAAGGAATGGAACTCGCTGCCTGCTTCTGTCTTTCCGGCCAATTACAATCTGGGTCTCTTCAGGACGAGAGTGAATAGGTGTCTTCTAGACCTTCATGATACACCGTCGGCCACATCGTCACTTTCCATCACGTGAGATTATGGACAAACGAAGGTCTATCAAATATAAAAAAAAAACAGTGGATAGCGTAACCGGTGCGAAGCCGCAGACAACAACTGCGGCAAAAAAAAAACTACTTCAATGAACTCTTCTCACGTAGTAACAAAGTCCTGTCTCTAAGTAGTAGGTAGGTTATCCACTTTAACAAAATATTCGTATTCTGCAGTTACGCTCATTTATATGCGTCTAGACGAAACTGCATTTTGACAAGGTCGTATCCAATGTCAGATGTAGTTTTTCTAGATAAATACTCGTTGTAAAATAACTGTTTTTCCTTTCTAATAACATGGAATTTTTGTATTTACATTCTACGGCTTGGATGAACGTAGGCTGCTCTGCTAGGATCTTTGAATTGGATACTTAATTATGTATCTAAGGATATGCAAAATTTCCATGCCATCGGAAATTATGAAATACCTACAATACATTACACTTTATTGCACACGAAGAATATACAAATATACAGGAAAATATAGATAACAGAGTTGCACAATGGACAGCCTTATCGCTAAGAGCGATTACTTCCAGACAAACTTGAATACTGGTGTGAAATTACCTGCATTATTTATTTATCTATCATCAAAATATTGACAAATAAACGACATCTATGCAATATTTAACATTTTTACAAACCAGGTTTGTAACCTTTTAATTAGTAAATCTGCTTAGGAAGCGTAGAGAAGCCATTTGTATATGTACATACATACATATGTATAAACAAATCCAATAGAAGTCGTGCATGTGTGAGGCTACATCAAAGGTAGGAAGTATCTATAGTCATGACCTACAAATTGTTGTACCATCTATGTAGATAAATTTATCAGAAAAAAAAATGGTACAACGCTTTGTAACATGTTTCTTGTGCTAGAACTACACTATTATCTTTATTCGTAAAAATGCAGTCTCGTTTAAAACTGTGTTTTTTATTTGGTAACTGTGAAAATTACAAGTAAGAAAATCTGATTATGAAACAATGTGTGTGCACCTGTATCTCTGTCTTTATGAGAACAAACCGTGGGATGTAGTGTCGCACCGATATGATTCTCATATCGGTTTCATTATATTTAGTATGTTTAAAAACTAACTATATATATAACTATAATTTGTATATAGTATAACCGTCCAAAATCTACTACTTCTGTCCACTGAGAATGTATTATCACTGCAACAGCTACGTTGTTATAACGAGTGGCTAGTAGGTATAGTAAAATACCAAAACTATGGATATTTAGACCCATGCTGCTGTGAAGATGCCTGTGCTACGACAATGCTAAACTGGTGCTATGGATATTATGTAGACCCATTCTACGGTATTGCTACGAAAGTGGTATGCTAGAGCTACGGACGAAATGTACCTAGATCCATGCGACAGCATGCAGTATGCTTGTGCTATGCTAGAGCTACGGATATGTAAACACATGCTACGGTACTATTACGATAGTGCTAGTACTAAATGCTACGGACGAAATGTACCTAGATCCATGCGACGGCATGCAGTATGCTTAAGCTACGCTAGAGCTACGGATATGTAGACCCATGCTACGGTACTGCCACGACAGTGCTATGTTAGAGCTACGGCGGCAGTGCTACGGACGAAATGTACCTAGATCCATGCGACAGCATGCAGTATGCTTATGCTACTCTAGAGCTACGGATATGTAAACACATGCTACGGTACTATTATGATAGTGCTAGTACTAAATGCTACGGAAGAAATGTACCTAGATCCATGCGACAGCATGCAGCATGCTTGTGCTACGCTAGAGCTACGGATATGTAGACCCATTCTACGGTACTGCCACGACAGTGCTATGCTAGAGCTACGAAAGCAGTGCTACGGTCGAAATGTACCTAGATCCATGCGACGGCATACAGTATGCTTGTGCTACGCTAGAGCTACGGATATGTAGGACCCATGCTACGGTACTGCCACGACAGTGCTATGCTAGAGCTACGAAAGCAGTGCTACGGTCGAAATGTACCTAGATCCATGCGACAGCATGCAGTATGCTTATGCTACGATAGAGCTACGGATATGTAGACCCATGCTACGGTACTGCCACGACAGTGCTATACTAGAGCTACGAAGGCAGTGCTACGGACGAAATGTACCTAGATCCATGCGTCAGCATGAGGTATGCTTATGCTACGCTAGAGCTACGTATATGTAGACCCATGCTACAGTACTGCCACGACAGTGCTATGCTAGAGCTACGAAGGCTTTATCATTTTCATTTCATAGACACGTAAACGGATTACGTGTCTATGAAATGTCTATGAAACACAGCATACACAGCTGACGGGAGCTTGATAAATATCGTAGCTCCCGTTAGTCTTAATATTTTTTATTATTGATTCGCATCATTATTTTTAAAAATTAACAGATTCTTTGTAATATTAATTACATTTTATCATTTAGTCAAATAAAATAAAATAGAAGAGATATAAGAGAATGACCATTTAATAAAAAGACAAAACTCCTTATGTGGCTCATAGAGAAATGATTTTATATTATGAAATCAAAGAATTATATTTCTGTTGTTTCCACCATATTGTTTAAGATCTCTTTGTACACAATTTGTACGATAAATAATCTTATCTTTAAATGCGTGGAGTGAGTATGGTGCTCAAAAGTCAGTCGCACTATAAATGTCGCTCAGATCCGAACTTGTTGATTCAGGCTGGCTTTGCACCGTTCCTCTGTAAACTATATTCATTACATTATATTATACAAATAGACTAAATATATCGCAGTTACTGAAACTTTAAGTTAAAAGCTTTTATAGCTTTCATGTAAATACATATCTCTAGAAAAGAGTTTGTCATTTGAGGTTAGGTTATCAAAACCGTGTTTTATTCAAGTTTAGGTTTTGTTTTTATTTTTTTTACTGCTTTTTAGAATGTGGTCCAAGGTGATCACGTTCCTTGGATGAATATTCTAGAATCACCGAATTTATAATGGTCCCCGACCTAACATTCATCATCATCATCAGCCCATACACGTCCACTGTACCCAACATTATAATACATAATATATATATTACCTAGTTTTAGAATGTCGTCTCAAATAAATCTTTAACTCTTCAGTATATAATGTAGGTAAATGATGTAAACATAAATCTATACTTATAATAAAACTGTAACAGGTCCAATTCTGTACATTGAAGATATTTAGAAAAAAATTTTTGGAGGCCACTATAATTATCGATACTGATGCCAAAGATGCATTTTTTTCCATGATGTCTGTCTGTCTGTGCCGCGCACAGCTCCGAAACTACTGAACGTATTGAAATGAAACTTGGCAGGATTTGAGTTCATACTATGAGGAAGAACATAGAATACTTTTTATCCCGGATTTCAATAGGGTTCCCTTGGGAGAGGGGATGAAAGTAAAATTTGTTGGCTGCGCATAGCACCGGAACTACTGAATGTATTCAAATGAAACTAAGTAGGATTGGAGTTCATACTATGAGGAAGGACATAGGATACTCTTGATCCCAGATTTCAATAGGCTTTGCTTGGGAGAGGGGAAGAAAGTAAAATTTCTTGGCAGCGCATAGCGCCGAAACTACTGAAGGTATTCAAATGAAATTTAGCATTATTTAAGTTCATATTATGACAAAGGGTATAGAATACTTTTTATCCCGGATTTCAATAGGGTTCACTTGGGAGAGGGGATGAAAGTCCATTCGCGAAACGCACCAGGCATTTGATGCTCTTCAGTCTCTACTCGCTTATATACCTACTGTCGTGACGAAGACGGATACAACTTTGATCTTTGACTCGGTCTTACGGTTCGGTTCGGTTTACTAAAAATGTTTACCGCCCAACGAAGTGGGCACGGGTCAGCTAGTAGTAAATGAATTCCTAACTATGTTAGATGAAAATTCTTACATAACAGAGATAGTAGGTAAATATTTTTTTTTATTTATTTTTTTCAGGCTACATAGGTCCATAAAATTGATACATAATAAGTTAGTCACATTAATCTACAGAAAACATTAATCTTATAAAACATAATAAAATAAAACAATTATTAAAACAAAGAAATAGAAATAAAAATATATAGTAATAGGTATTTAATATTTTCAAGTAAAGTCGATAAATAACCTACACTTGACAACAAATGAACCGGGCCATTTTTTGAAATCAGTTTTCTCAAAAAGTATAAAATGTACAACTATCTAAGTTTGGTGGATGGTCCGGTTTATTTGCTGTTGAATGTATTCGACGTGGCGGGTGTAGGTAAGTCCGCCTGCGACGCAGGAGGTTGCGGTTTCGATTCCCGCCTTGGATAATGTTTGTACGACCTGCAAATATTTGTCTGGGGTGTTCTGGGTATTTTCTATCGTAAAAAATATCGATCTCATGTAATACATTGTAAGTAGTACATAAGGTATATTCTATTAAGTACATCAGTCATCTAGCAATAACACAAGCTCTGCTTACTGCTGGGGCTAGATGATACCGTGTGCCTATCCAGCGCTATTTTATAATTAGAAAAGTAAGTAAACGAGAGTAACTTTGAATGCTACAAGAAAAAAAAACCAAATAAATAAACCTACCTACACTAGCAATATAGATACTAAGAAACTGAACAGAAAATATCAAAATTCCCTATAAGAAAAGGGGAGGCCAATGTCCACGGTTTTAGACGGGGATCTGTTTCACCCACCCCATGGGGTGGTATCGATTGAGCGCCCCACATCTGAACCACCCCGTTTTTAGCGGGAGACAATGGGAACATTGACGAAAACGATTGGGAGCGTTACGTAATAGGACAGTTTTAGAAAGAATGAAGATGGAAAAAATTATATTCTCACATATAATTTCATTATTTATTTATCACTGAAAATAACAATCAAATAATATAAACAAATTTGTATTTACAATTGAAACAATTGAGCTAAATGCGGACTGTTGTAAACAATCTAGAGTTACCTCAACTGATTTATTGCTAATGGCCATTCTCGGAAAACATGATCAACAGATGTTGTATATTGTAATAACAATCTCTCTAAATTTCCTGAGAGACTGAGACTAGGTAAAGTCTCGCGTGAGACGTTGGGAACAGGAACGTCTCACGTGAGATGTTGGGAAGAAACCCGAATCTGTCGTTACCAGAGTCTGTCCTAAACAAAATCTGATCTAACAATAAGCCGAACAAGGGATTTAGTTGAACACTAAGCGGGTTACCAGCTAACCATGTTTGTGTTGGAGGGTGAACGTTGATTTTCTTCAAAAACAAGGTTCGTAGGTACCTACCTAACCCTCTTAAATTCATGATGATGGGTACTTGACTTATTCATCATCATCATCATATCAGTCCATATATGTCCACTGCTGGACATAGGCTTTCCCCATACGACAACGCTACAAATAGCGGTCCTGAACCGCGGTTTTGCCATAATCACCACGCTTGGCAGGCGGATTGGTGATTGCAGGTGATCGTTGGTGTTGAAAAATACTCAGAAGGAAGCTGCTGCCCTTCCTCTGGTAGGTTTCCTTAGTCGGCTCTTACGACATCCACTTGACTTATTATCAGCTATTAAGGAAGGAAAAGCGAAACAAACAGTCAATTCAAAACCTTACCTCCAATTATAAGCAAGAAGTTTCGAGACATGGATCGAACAAAATCAATACGAAGCATAGGTGCGGTACAGCCACACGCGGTGAGCAACAGTTAGAGTCGTGCGCTGGTGATAGTGGATACTGGTTTTAGGGTTCCGTATAGAAAAAAATCATCAACCTTGTCTTGTTGGACATTCATTGGACTCGTAATAAACGGTTCTCCTCTTCTTAACTTCTCTGCTAAGTTTTGGTACTCGCTGCCTGCTGCTCTTTTTCGGCCAACCTATGTTAGTTTGCGAGTCAACCAACAAATGCTGAGGCAAGGCCATTTTTTTACTGGACTTACTCTTCTAATAGGTTTCCTCTTAGTCTCATAAAAAATTCTGTGTAAGTATTATAACAAATAAAAATATATTATCATCTCTTCTATGTATCTTCTAGACCTTCGTGATTTTTAGACCACGTTTTTTTTTTATAGTCAATAGACCTTCGTTTGACCACAATCACACCTGATGGAAAGTGACGATGTGGCCGACGTTGTATCACGAAGGTCTAGAAGATACCGTAGGAGAAGATACCGTAAGGAAAAACAAAACAGGCAACGAGTTCCAATCCTTAATTAACGTTTACGTAATTAAAATTTTGAACAAAAATACATGGCACGCATTCTACGCAGGGGCGTGCAAGCTCTATATGCTTTGCAATATAATCCAGCATTATTTATATATTATATCATTTCATATAAATGTTATTTAACGGCTTCTAAGAGTTGGCGTCCTTAGACTTAAGTTATTAACCTTGATTTCGACATTGAATAAATGTAAATGTAGCAGAACTAGGTCTAATAAAATTTTAATGCGACTTTATTTAGTATTTGAAGATGGAAAATTGTTTTTCTTACATGAGAATAAATATTTATCCGCTAACCCTAAAATATATTTATAAGTAAATAATTGTAAGGGTTCCTTACGGATAGTTTTTAGGGTTCTCTACAGATGACGTGGCAAAGAAAAAAGTCCTGAATAAAGACTAAGCCTGTCTATGTGTCTTGTCGTCTGATTAAAAAAAAGATACGTCCTTCCTAAGCTCTATATCCTTGCAATTTCAATTTCATCAGCATCTGTTAAGCTGTTTAGGCCAGGCTTGAAACGGTAAGAGACTGATAGATAGATAGACATATGGATAGAGAGTTAGTGACAGACAGACAAACTTTCACATTCATAATATTAATATTAAAGTTGAACCGTGTGAAACGCCATCTGTCTTACACGCTTCAACCTAATATAAAATGCAACACAATTACGTAAATTATAAAGTAAAAAATATTAAATAACTAATTGTGGCAAACTTGAAAATTGCTTCATAGTTTTCAACAGATGGCGCTGTTCACACGCATTTGTGAAATGAAACGTTTAAATTATAGGTGTCCAGAATATATATATTTTCTTGTGAATTTATTGTTCAGTAAATTGTTTTTAATGGCTTTTATGCGATTAGTCTAAATTATATTATTGTGTGGAATTTCGCTAGAATTAGATTGCATAAGTTTCAACGTTTGCTAAAAAACTTACAAAAAATACAAATTCGAATATAAAAAGTACAAATTCGTAATACCTATTATGTGACATGACAGCTCTTGAACCTGATCAACTTTATGTCGATAAAATGCGCTGTACTCGTTTAAAGCGCTAAACTGACTCATATTATTTAAATCACAACGTGAACACGTACAACGGTAACGGTGAAACTGGACCAAAAGGTCCGTCCGATTAAGATCCAGAGCCAGATTAAGTGACAACATATACTATAAATAAAACGTAGTTATATGACACTAGCTGCTGCCCGCGTTTTATCGGGATAGTTGCCTATATGTTATTCCAGATCCTAAACCATATTATTTTTATTATTTGTTGTAAGTATGTATAAGGGTGCCTTAAGCACCAGGCTCTCCACGGAAGACCAGCGCTATGTTATGATCTGCTCTACCATAGCACATGCTGAGTCCGATTTTGTCAATTTTTCTTTTTATTTAAGGTTTACTCTATATTCATCTGTTCTGGCAAATAAAAATCTTTTTACTTTACTTTTATTAAACTATACCAAATTTCAGCCCAATCAGTAGTTTTAGCGTAAAAGAGGAACAAAATATCCATACATCCATCCGTACAAACTTTGATATTTATAATATTAGAAGGATAGGATGTTTCGCCGAATGCGAAATCTGCGGCTCACGTAAAAAAATGTTGGGAACAAGACAAGTTTGAACTTTTTACACTTTGGCCTCACATGGTGGCTACCCAGTCGAATTCGGGGGAGAAGGGAGGGGCAGAGATTTAGAGTTACGCTTATCATTGGAATTTATCAAACCCTCCCACGTATAGGATCGAATGTCGTGTTTGATTATTCCTACATCAGCTCCTGCGTCTCTACTTAAAATTAGCTACCTACCTCTCAAGTTGCATGGCGCCCTAACAGGGCTCCTAATACCTAGCCCCGAAGTGAAATATGGAAGACCTCTCACACGGTATATATTAGGATTTCAAAATAAATACATTAATATAATTTTTTTTTTTTGCTACGCTGTAGATGCAGTGGGTGACCAAAATAGTTGAATGAGGATCTCTCAGTTAGTTTGCGAAACAGTTAGGCCAATCTTCCAGAGGTAAGTATGAGTAGCAAATTATTAGTAAATAATAATACTTAATATTAAAAAAAGGAAAAATAACATGAATTTTTTTTTTTAAATCACGGTTCTGGGACAGGTTTGCTGCGGTCTCCACACTAGGCAAAGCCTTATCGCGGAAATATATTGAAAAATTACAAATTACAACAATTTTTGGCATTGACACTTCATAGAAATACACGACGTTACACACACATACGTATTGGAACATTTGCAACATAATGAAAGATTTCATGTCATGCTTTATTGTATATAATAATAAATAGCATGAACTCATCTAATAGGATATATTGTACATCTAACCCTGAATAAGAGTTTTCTTCCAGCAAAACTTAGGAGAGGCATGGGACAGGTAGAGGACGTGTACAAAAAATTTATCGAGAAACAGATAAACTGACAATTAAACTTTAATCTTGATACTTAAACCTACAAATGTACACAATTATGCAATAAAATAAATATGGAATATGAAATCTTTGAATTCCGCAACCACCAGTGTCTGTACCCGAGGTACACCACCTGTAGCTTCGTAAATTTAGTGTATTTTCATCTCTTTCACACTCACACAACCCCCAGCAGTTTTCTCTCTCACTCCTGTTTCACAAATAAGTTTCATCCGAAAACAACATAGAAAACTTCTCGTTCTTATCACTTGATTTCAGACTCTATTTCTTTGATTTAAGGTATGTTTTTCTTTGGTAGAATGTTCTTTGTTACTGAAAGTTTCAGGCTCTAGGAAATTCGCCGCGACGCTGTATTCTCTGATTGTAATATAACACAATTTGATATAAATAGTGTTGGGAGAGCTTTATCGATGATTTGTATCACTATAGTTTACGTATCGATAGATCGGGACATCTACGACACTAATTTTTACATCATTACGACCTAAAAAAACACTAAAAAACTAAAGTGGGTGATAGACGTACGAACTCGAAGTCCGCAGTTTTTATGACATGAGAACCTTACTCACTCTGTATAGTGATGTCGTCGAAAGAAGAAGCTTTGTGTCATTATAATACGTACGAGGATGCGGGTTACGAGTAAAATTTTAAACTGGTCGGATAGCCAACGAACTTACTCGGCGGTTTTAAAGTACGCGTACTTAAGGTGACACACCACACACAAAAAAGGTCGTCGATCCACAAGTCCGCGAACTTACTACTACCTACCTTTCTAGATGTGTCGAATTCAAATTATCAGCTGGTTTCAATAAAGTGAAACGTATCACATGCATGTTACATACTACACTACCTATTTGTTGCTTGTTTTGTACGCTTAGTGGATTAATCTTGAATCCGACTTCGGATCAGGGAGTCCAACAAATCGGATGCCATTTATGCCATTACCTTTAAGTACGATACCTACTGCTGTCTACTTATCAATCATAAACTTCTTTGAGGTCTGTCTTTCAAGTTAAAGATATCCTATGCGGCGTTTTAAGAAAATAAAACACCTTAGAACTTAGTAAATGAGATCCTCTTCTCTACGGTTAACCTTTCGTGGTCTATGCAGGACATTCCGCATTATTTTGACAGCTCTAAGTCAAGTCAAAACCGCTTGCTTTTCTGTTGTCCTTCAGTCTGATCGAAAAACCCTCATTGCTATTTTAGACTAAAGGCTTAGGTAGATACCTAAGCCTTTAGTCTAAAATAGCAATCAAAATAAAACTTAGAACGAAATCTTATATAAATATAAATCAAAATAAAAGAGAATCATCGATATCGATAGATATCGATATCGATGATTCTCCTAGCACATCCCTAGTAGATAACTGGCTAGCTTTTATTAAGTGGTTTATATGTTGTACTTGTCAGTTAATCATTCGTTTTCAATTACACATACATTATGTGAAAAGTTCATAAAAAGTTTTTCTTACTTAAAAAACAAGCATTTCGTCTATCGAAAATATCGATATCAATGACTTTCCAGGCCCATCCCTAGTAGATAACCGGCTGGCATTTATTCGCGACTGTGAACGTGCTTATAGTCTGCACTCATGGTTTCGCTTGACTTTGCCTGGTTTTATTCCATGTTTGCGCCTCTTCCTTCCAAGATGTTAACAAGTTGGTTTTATAAAATGTTCTATTGAGGTTTTATAGAGCTAAGAATACCCTTCTACAATTTAACGCGTTAACTGCCAAGCATCAACGGTGCGAACTGGAGGGGAGCGTCTCTGCTCTGCAAGCACCAGTAGGACGGCGAGTGCGATAGTGGCAGTCGAAGTGTGAACCAACAAAAGGTGACTCAAAATATATTTCTGATAATCTGGACGCGTAATAACCGCGTGATAACCTTTGGAATAACATGGCCTGAAAAGCATTGAAAGTTTGATCGGTTTAATTTAATTTTATATATCTATCCTAACACATGCTTTTTACTATGATGAGTACTGATACCATTCAAATACGATTGAAAATAATTGTTTATGAATAACTAAATAATTATATTATTTATTACGATATAAGGTGCCACAAAACACGTGTCCTTATCTTAACGGGTTGATTCATCAGGATGTCAACTTTGGTTTGTTACCTTTTTCTTTATGTTGCTGAGAATGTTGCTTTGTAATCAAAATTGTTATTCGTGTTTTTGCCAATGATACCTACATACATATGTAATAGGCAATTCATCAGTAAGTAGGTATTATTTTTGGAGTCTAGTAGAAAAAAGATCTTACCGTCAATCGAGGTATTTCCTGACTGTACAAAAACCTATCATATAATATTATCAACTTCGTAACTCCAAATTTAAACAAACGAAACGCACACTACACTGTCCGGTAACCGAGTAACCGGGTGGCATTTATCCGGCATAGTCCGGTTAATCCTTATTCATGACCCGGCCCAAATTGCTGTAACTGGACTGGCCCATTGTTAACGATCGCAATAAAATGCTTTTGGAAACGAATTTGGATAAAAATCGTACAATTCACAATACAATTACTTATAGTTAGTTACCTATATGGTAGAGTCAGGGAAAGCCAGGCTTGGCGCGACGAACTCGGAGAGGCAACATCACTGGCTGGACTCTGTCGGTGTTGCTGTGCTGACTAATCTCAATGTCAAGGTTGAGTATTGCGGTGTCCTGAAGATGTCTCGTGGAGAGACGAAACTAGTAGACAACTTACTTTGATGAATACTATCAGAGAAGGTTATACGCGGAATTGTTACTAAATATTTTTTCATTCTAATAAAGCCAGGCTTGTAAAGTCTGCGTGCGATCAGAATGGGACAGAATCTTGTCAAAGTTATAATAAAATTTACATTACTTATCTCGATGACCAAATGAGATTTTTTCATTCGAAATTATAACCGTATGAACTGACGCGACAAGGTTTTTTTTTTGGTATAAATGTGGTAATTTCACTCCCATACATGCATTTCAAAATAATAGTAGAATAAATAAAAATGTATGGGGGAGGCCTATTTCCAGCTGTGGACGTGTATGTGCTGATATGATGATGAAATAAAAATACATACATAATGATCCCTAAAACATTACACAGTTTTTTTTTAGGCAGTCGTGGAAAACTATGCAACATCCTTTATAAGCCGCCATGTTTGACCCCAAGCCTTATTCGTGTATGCTTCTATGGTTGCCTTGTTCACTCTATGTTTGTCTATGGCAACCAAAACTACAAATTACGATGCACCAGGCCTTAGGCAGGGCACCTGAGGTTTCTAAGGTCAAGCTGGCATTCCCAGTAGGTTTTAGGACAATGGTTTATGGAGCTTATTAATATTAAATTTATCTAAAGGTTAAGTTATGCTGACTTAGGTTATTGTGTTTGGAAGCTCTTGGTTTTGCTTTATTAGGTGTGATGAAGAGATTATTGGTGATGAAATTTATAATAATCTTAACTTTATTACAGTCACTGTTAAGCAAAAGCTTGGATATTTGAGTTGAAGTTGGATAAACCGATATTACAATAGAGATAAAAAAGATTTGCAGTTTTTTAACGTAACGTCAGCTAATTGCTCAGCTAAGTAAGACTACCCCCAACTAGATTTTGGTTTGCATTCTGTGGCTAAGAAAATTACCTAACCACTGTAAATGGATAAATACATTACCTATAACATTATATTTGTGTAACTATCGTGTGTAAAATGATATTGTAACACGCTGTAACTTATTACTATAATAGATTATTTTAAGGCACAATAATATAAACCTAATTTTAAGTGTTTCTCTATAAGTGAATATAAATTCTTTTGAGAAATAAATATCTTAAACCACAAAATGGAAGTTACCGATCAAAATTACTTAATATAATCGAACGAATCGAGTTAACACATTTGATAATAATAACTATGTTTATAGTATAAAATTTGACTTGTCTAAGTGCTTATTTTGTAAGCCTAAAGAAATAAAGTTATTTATTCTGATTCTCACAATTTGCATAGATTTGATTCAGATCTGACGCCTGAAACCGCGAGTTGAAGCTAGTTATCATTATCCTACATTTTTAAGCTATGATTTTTCAACAAACGATTTAATGTATAGATAAACATCTTTGGTTTTTTTTTAAAGTGGGTTCTGACTTGCGTTACTCGGTGTAACGTAAAGCGTTACAATTACAGAGAACAGCGAACGTTCGTGCAGTTAGTATAGACGGACGGGAAAGGAAAGCGCTTACAACGAGCCAGGGCTTAGTACCGGTATCAAAAGTACCGATACCATAGCGGTAAGTATCGGTATTTTCCATTTAGGTACCTGAGTATCAATATTTTTAAAGTAACGGTATTTGAGCTCAAAGTATCGATACTAATATCGGTTCTCGACGCTCGACGCTCGTAGCTCGCATGAAGGTACACCGCCCGCACCGTGTGCGGTGCGGGTGGTACCGTTGCTTTACGTAGATAGTATCTATTTTAGAGTTAAGGAACTGGTAAAAGTACTCATGAAAAATATCGATACTTTGGTACCGATAAAAAAGTATCAATACTGCGTCGAGGTCAGTGGAACTGGTACTTGAAAATACCGGTATTCAAAGCCCTGCAACGAGCAACTAGTTCTGTGAACGAGACGGATTTTAGTACACAGCAGCGTAACGTATCATGGTCGCTGCGAATTGTAAATTACATCCTATAACACAGGTCAGTACCCGGCTTAGCAGAAATTAGCATTCTTTGTGACAACTTACCTATGGTTTTACACTTTACACGAACAATCCTTACTAATAATATAAATGCGAAAGTGTGTTTTTTGTTTGTTTGTCCTTCCTTCACGCCCTAACTAAGCAATTAATCGACTTGATTTTTGGCATAGAATTAGTTGAATGGGCTACTTTTGTCCGTGTAAAACATTAAATTGCCATGGGAGATTTACGAAAAAAGCTACTTTTTATCCCCCCAGGAATGTGAAATTCGATTTTAACGCGGAAGAAACAGCTAGTTTTACAATAATTGCTTTCAATAATTCTCTCTGCAGGTCAGATACTATCAGTCATTGACATTTTAAATATTAAATACTAACTACCGTGTCTCGCTTACTAATTTCACTAATAATGAAGTCTTATAATTATTTCACTTTCACAAGAAGGGATAATAACACCGATTAGGGCACTCTATGTATTAGTAATGTTGTCGGCAAGCTGGTTGTAGGATCGATTCTTACAATAATAACACAATAATGATGTATGTGTTCGGAAGAGGTAGGTATAGTTAAGTGCTTAGATCCTTCCAGAAAACCAGCGTTGCTCAACTTTTGTGGAGCAACATTAAGCTGAGGCTATTGGTTCACTGGGCAGGCATTTGTTATTTCAAGGTAGAGTTTAAATTATTTCTGAATACCTTTGTATATAAGTATTTGCCTTTGTGTATCAATAAATTAATTTTCTTTCTTTCTTTCTTTACCTATAGCAAGTTACACGGATGAGTCTTCTAAGTGTTCTATATTAGTTTTTAGTACTCAGTACTTTTAGTATTCCTTTATATTTTTATTCACGAATTCAACTATGTATTTCTACAGTAGTAGTAGGTAATTTTCGGTATGTGGGGTCTGGAATGACCTAGGTAGGTACCACTTTTGGCTTTGTACACTTATTTTGTTGCACCCTGTAGGTAGTAAATGTAGGAACACCTAGATTTAGATTATATACCTAAGTATTTTTTAATGCTTACCTACTATTACATCGTTTTCTACATAACGATAAAAACTCAAATGAAACATCATTTAATAAAATCGTTAAGAAAAACAAACAAAACCAGTTCTCTAATTAAAACTAAACAATGCGCGGGCGACGCCATGTTTTAAATTCGACCAATCACAGCGTTTCGCGCCAAGGTCGGGCGCAATGTCAAAACGGGCAATAGATCGTAGCTTCCTTGTGAATTGTCTAGGCCATTGGCTATGATAGTTTGGTGGCCATTTTGTTTTATTATTTCGTCGTTTTCGATAACCGTAGCCGACTACTGATAAAATTATTTATTAATCTATTGTAATAGTAACTACACGACATTATACTCGGTGTTTTGTATGTAAAATAAAAATATCTATGTATGTAATGTATTAAGTATATTAGTTATCTAGTACCTACCCATAATATGGGACAATCCGCATAGCATCGTCTAGCCCCAAGCTAAGCAGAGCTTGTGTTATGGGTACTAGATGACTGATATACATAATACAATATATTACATAGATAGATATTTTTTACTATGCATATAAAATACCCAGAACACCCGAGCCAAACATTTGCAGATCATACATAATTTGTCCTGAGGCGGGAATCGAACCCGCCATCTCCTGCGTCGCAGGTGGACATTCGCCTGCCACGCTACATCGGTGGCTAAATAATATTAGCCATTTTTTTAATAAATAAACTTCGAATAAGCTCAGGTTTCTCCTTCCTTATTTTCCCTTACAAGCAACTTAAGCTTAATAAAAATACTGTCAACATCTTAAATCCGAATAAGTCAAAAATCTGAATAAACAAAAACTTAACGTTCTAAGAGTGGTCAGAAAAAAAAATATTTTAATAATTCTGCAGGACGTTTAATAGCAGAGGTTAAAAGGGTAAGAGGAATGGAGGGGTAATAACCGGCTATGGACTGAACGAAGTTTCGGCTTAGTCCCAGTTATCTTGTGCAGTACTTCTGTACAGGACAACTGAGACAACATTTGTAGCAAATGTTCTGTGCACAAGACTACTGGCACAAGAGTTGTTCCAGTTGTTCTATGCACTAAAAATACATACATATATTTATAATTTCAAAAATGTCAATGAAATTAATCGAATTTAATTTTTTGTCTCGTATTTTGGTGGCATACCTATTTTAGTGATGCAAATAACATTGAAATATAAAAAAACAATAGTTTGTAAACTGGCGACTATAAAAGCGCAATTCGTGAAATCTGGAATTAATAATTTAAAATGTTACGTATAGTTACGTGTCCAACCAAAAGTTGCCTGGAAGAAATCACTCTTAGCGATAAAGCCGCCCTTTGTGCAACTGTTTCTATGTTTGTGTTTTCCTGCTCAGTTTTTCTCTATACCAACATAGAGTACAATAAAGAGTAGCTATTTGTAGTATAGTATTGTATAAGCTAAATAAATTAATAATTACGTATGAAAATATTCCTCTTATTCCATAGTAGGTAAGAATCAATACTACCTACTTGTTCCTGTACATACCTATCATATTTTCACTGTTGGTCCAGCGCCAAGCCTCTTCCCGGTTGTGTCAGTCTGCCATCTCATCGGATTATAAGATTGAGGGAATAGAGAGTGCACCTGTGTTTGCGCACACACTTATGCACTATAATATGTTATTTGCACCTGGCTAGTCTCCGTTGAGACTGGTTATCGTGACCGAAATTCAGCTAGGAAGAAATCAATCACCTACTTATTTTCAATAAGCTGGGGCCCAATTCTGCAAACCGATAGCTTTGCTACAATAACGGTATCTGAGAATCGTCACATATAATCCTTAGATGTAAGAAACTCAACTACGAACATTTGTCCCTCAACAGGAACGGAACCCGCAACACAACCTGAACCAGGGGGTGAAGTTCAGACATCGTCAGATTGAACTTCACCACCTGCGCCGAAAGAGTCATCAAGAATAACAAACTACACAAAAAAATATAAAAGTCATCAACAATTTTTAACACAATACAAAAAAAACTCTCTGAAACACTTACAAGTTCGCACAAGGGACAAGATCGTAGATATTTCTACTCTATGGTAAGGGCGTGACGTCATATCCCCTTTAGAAACTTCAACTTTTAAATAATTCGCGGCAAAACTCGTTCATGGTAAGTAATTGGGAACGATATTATTGCAAACTAGTTTTATCTTCGTCCTATATAGATAGACACTAGACAAAAATATCGATTATAGTTTGTTAGTAACAAATAAAATAACAATCAAATAATAGAGACAAATTAGAACTAGTAATTACAATTGAGCTAACTGCATACTGTTACAAACAATCTACAGGTAGCCATCAATCCACTGATCCATATCAATCAACACCAGTCGGAAGCGTCCCCAAGACGCTGGCTGCATTGCCCCGCTGTAGGTATTGCAATGCTGATGCGCTGCGCCAGATACACGCAGGTCACGTATCGTGAAATGGCTACATTGTATTAGACCACCACACATGTAAGTAGGTACATATATTCGTGCAAATTATTATTATCATTCATTCATTTATATTACGGGGGAGGCCTATGTCCAGCAGTGGACGTGTATAGGCTGATGATGATGATGATGACTTATATTATGTACGGCTTCAAACAACAAAAATAATAAATTTCAATTAATGTGTGTAGGTACTAGCCGAAAGGTGTGAAAGAACACGTTAAGAAAGCAGAAATCGATAAAATATAGAAAGATGTAATACATATTCGAAATTCAAAATATCGAACAACAAAAGTTGACCTCGGGTCCTTCTAATGTCTATGTTTTTTTTGTCTATGTTTGTGAACCAAATAAACCATCTATCTATCTAACAAGGTCCAGTATTTACGCTTTTGGCGTAGTACACCGAACTTTAACTAACTTTTGCGTATCGTTTCCGGGAGAAGCCGCGGCTAGAATTGATTCCAATAAACCTAACACCAGATTCAATGGTGATATTTTCCGCTAATTTATCAGAATTTCCATTATTCATTGTCCTGGTTTAGGCAATAGATTGTGGAACGTTTTATAAATAGGAAAACCTCATCAAGGCTAAGGTCGGTATCACAATGGATGCGGAAGAACTTGGATAAATTGTTTCACTATATTGTCGGTTAGGTTTAGGTATAGGATAACCCCCTTATTCATAATGGTCTGCTAACTTAAAACAGTTGCTACGCCGTGTTATTTCTCACTCTGACTTATGTCAATAGAAGAAGACAGACTGAGAAATAACAATGCTTTAAGTTAGCAGACTATTATGAATAAGGGGGTAAGAGTATAAGTGCTAAGTTACCTAAAAATAGATGCGAGCGGCGAGAAAGTGACACAAAAATAGTACATTGTTCATCGAGGAAGAAAGTTCTCGATGATGGGCCTCAAATGACACACACGGTCAAACCGTGTGTGTCAGATGAGGCCCGAGGTGCAGCCGAAGATCTTAAAACGGACGAGGCAGGAATTGCACTTTCTCCCGACTGATACATAGTGTTACTACTACGAGGAAAATCATTGTTTTCGAATCTTCAAAATCACTTTAGCAAATTATAATGTAAACTCAAATGACTATAGATACGCGCTCGCGCGATATCGAAGAAGAATTTTTGATTTAGATTTTTGAGTATGGCTAAATATATCGAAATAATCGATAAAATGTATGCGAGATTTAGTGTATGAAATTATCGATACACTGCGTGTTTGTATAAATAATATACACCGAAATAATCGATATAGACAGTGTATGCAAAAACCGAGATAAGGGACATCAAAACGGGTCAAATTATATTGTCAACTTAAAATCACCATGTTGCCTCTTGAAAAAACCTTGGTGGCGTTTTCTTCTATCAAAAATGCAAAGGTCAAACGGAATTAAAACAGTGTCAAACAAAGACCAGTCCAATTCAAAACAAAGCCACAGCAAAAGACATTGATCTTGTTATACATAATAATTATACCCCTCAGTCTGCATAATAAGGGGAAAAAGTTGAGACTACGAAAAATTGATAAGGGGTGGCGTGATAAGGTGGCTCTATTGATCGGGGGAGCACCACCCCCGAGTATAAGTATAAAAAGCGTAACAAATTTTCGTCTTAAGAAAAGGAAAAGAAAAAATGTATACATCCACCCCGTTTCTCCTCTTTTAACCCCCTGAGGTGCACCCGAGGGGTGGGGGTGCATTTTTCTCGTGATCGTGCCTTCTCTCTCTGTTAGACGTAAGATGTTACAAAGGATTCTTTGTTAGCGGTCTGGGTTAATTAGATTTTGGTTTTTTTTTTGTTTCCAACGTTAAAAATTCCTTCTGGGATTTTCGGGTGTCTGGGACCCAGGATTGGTATAAAAGTGACGAAAAAGCATTTTTGGGCTGGTAATTTGTCTCGACAGTGATTTTCGCATAAGTGAAATAGTTCTCGAAGACAGCACAACAGGTTCGTTACTTTCAAATTATGTGTCAAATCTGTAGCGATTCCATTGTCTCGCTCAACACAACTCTATTTTCATGGCGACATCCCTAGTCGGGTGACATATAAGATTCAGCTCTCTGGTTTTGGCGCTTTACAATGACACGAGATGATTATCTTGTATTTATGTTCATATTTATGTAACTGAAGATCAATATACAATACCTAGTGACTGAAGCCGCCTTTTATTTACGTAGGACGAGTTTTCCCTACATTGGTGACCACCGAATGAGAAATCACGCCGCCGCCGCTTCAATGATTTTGCCGCAGAAAGATTCTGCTGGCGGCTTTTATCCACATGTGTGTGCCGCCTATAGTTCCCAGGAAACAAACAGTATATTTCCTCAGTGAGTTCCAGCAGACGTACAGCGGATAAACTGGCATTATCTTCATATTGGCTTCAGAGTGTATTGCATGTGGTGATGGTGTTGTGTTGTGATTCTTCCAAGTGTGCTTCCTTGCATACCTACTGCCAAATATAAGACAGTTGTTGGACTTCACATGGACTTCGCCGGACTAATTCAAGCAAGTTTTCTTTAATTTTTGTTATTCTTATTTACATAACCCTAACCCAACAAAGTGAAAGTCGGTTTAGTTTGTTTTTATGTACTTTGTCCCATTTTATTGTGTTGTTATTACTAACACATGCTTATAAAACATTTGACTGAGTTTTGTGGACATTTTTTTAATAGCCAGTATATTGTAAATCAACCTATTTTGTGTTATGGAGTTTGTGTTAAATATTTTGTTGGAGTAATATTAACATAAATTATAGTAAATCACAGGTTTATTTGATGTACTAATATATAATTATAAAGTGTTAAAATTTATCTCTTAGAAACATTTTCATTTTGAAAATTTGCTCCGCTTTGCATTAAACAAAACTTAATTTTAATTTTAATGGTGGCATGTCTGTAATTATTTATTATCTGACTTTTGATTAACAATACTTGAATGCCTGCCTGACATTAACAATTACAATACTGGGTGTTTTGTTTAATCTTGGATTTATTTTTTATTTTATCATATTTTTTTCCTTTTTCTCCGTTCTGCCTGGGTGTGTGGTATTGCATTTGAATTATTTTTTTTTCCATCATGGCAGAGCAAGACCTTCAGGCACAATTGCAGAAACTTCAAGCCGAAAATACAGAACTGCATAAACGTCTTGGTGAGAACTTGGAGGAGGCTAAAATTAGTGCGGTGTCTCTAAAATTACCTGTTTTCTGGGCTGACAAACCAAGTATTTGGTTTGCCCAGGTAGAGGCACAGTTCCAAATCGCGAATATTGTTGGGGACACTACCAAATACAACTATGTCGTAGGACACCTCGACCAAAGGCTGGCAGGAGAAGTCGAGGACATAATAATAAATCCTCCGGAAAAAAATAAGTATGAGAAACTCAAAGAGTTACTTATTCAACGCATCTCAACTTCTCAGGTAAAGCGGGTTAGGCAATTACTTAGTGATGAAGAACTTGGGGACAGAAAACCCTCCCAATTTCTCCGGCACCTTCGGTCTCTTGCTGGATCAACGCTTTCTGATGACAACATCATCCGTCAACTGTGGTTACGCCGTTTGCCTCAACAAGCTCAAGCAATATTAGCAGCACAAGCAGATTTGGGTCTTGATAAAATTGCTGAGTTGGCTGACAAAATTACAGAGGTATCTCCAACACCGACTGTTTGTGCTACGACTGTACCTCCAGAGCTTTCTTTAGCTACATTGGCTAAGCAATTAGAGGAGTTAAATAATCAAGTAGCTGCTCTTTCCCGGCAACAGCGTCGACCCTCACGGGACCGCTCGACCTCTTCGAATAGGTCTTCGAGTAACTCCAAACGGTGCTGGTACCACAGGAGGTGGGGCATTAAGGCTGCTAAATGCATCAGCCCTTGCGACTGGAAGGAAAACGAGAACAACAATCAGTAGCGGCGGCAGCTGATTGTTCTAATGATAGCCGCCGCCTTTTCGTTACTGACCAAGTAACTAAGCGTCGGTTCCTTATTGACACAGGTTCAGACTTATGTTGTTTTCCTCATCGTTGGCTACCTTCACGTAGAGAGGCTACTAATTACGATCTCAGCGCCGCCAACGGAAGCTGCATTAAAACTTTCGGCACCATCAATCTCAGACTAAATTTAGGTCTGCGTCGAGATTTTTGTTGGCAGTTTGTGATAGCTGATGTCAGTACCGCCATTATTGGCTCTGATTTCTTGGCTTTTTACCACATTCTACCTGATTGCCGCAATAATAAATTGGTCGATGGCACTACTGGAATTTCTTCTTCCGCATCAACCGCTAGCATTGATCAACCTAGCGTACGAGCAATAGTGTCCGGAAAGTCTATTTATACCAATGTTTTAGCCGAGTTCCCTGATATTGTGCGTCCACCTGGCCTTCCCAAAATGATCAAGCACGACACAGTGCACCATATCAAGACCACAGACGGTCCTCCCGTCAGTTGCCGTCCTCGACGCTTAGCGCCTCAGAAACTTGTTTCGGCCGAAAAAGAATTTCGGGATATGATAAGATGCGGTATAGCCCGGCCATCTAAAAGCGCTTGGTCATCACCTCTGCATTTGACTGTCAAGAAAGATAATACCTGGCGTCCTTGCGGTGATTATCGCGCTCTTAATGCTCGGACTGTTCCCGATCGATATCCGGTTCGACACGTTAACGATTTTTCGCATAATCTTGCAGGTTGCAAAGTTTTCAGCACGTTGGATCTCGTTAAAGCGTACCATCAAATTCCTGTTTTCGAAGAGGATATTCCCAAAACTGCTATAGCTACCCCATTTGGCCTCTTCGAATTTCCATTTATGACCTTCGGTTTGAGAAACGCTGGACAAACCTTCCAGCGTTTCATCGATGAGGTCACACGGGGTCTCGATTTCTGTTTCCCTTACGTGGACGATATCCTCGTTTTTTCTAAGGATGAGTCACTACACTTGCAACATCTGCGCATCCTTTTCAAGCGCCTGCAAGATTATGGAGTAGTAGTGAACCCTTCTAAATGCGTTCTGGGTGCAGATGAAGTGGTATTCTTGGGTTACCACATTAGCAGTGATGGTACTCGTCCTCCGCAAGCTCGTGTTCAGACATTGCTCGATTTCCCGCCACCTGAAACGGTACAAGGCATGCGTCGATTTCTTGGCATGCTTAATTACTATCGCCGGTTTGTTCCTCATGCTGCCAAGTATCAGGCCCCGTTGATTGAGGCTTTAGTTTCAACAAATAGTAAAGGAGCGAAACCTTTTCCTTGGTCTCCTGAGCTACTGCAGCAGTTCACAGCATGTAAAGAAAGTTTGTCAAAGGCAACTTTACTACAACACCCAGTTAGCAATACAAAGTTGGGTTTGTTTACCGATGCTTCAGGTGTTCACATTGGTTCTTGTCTTCAACAGCACATCAATGGGAAATGGTTTCCCCTATCTTTTTTTAGTAAAAAGCTGACTCCACAACAATCGCAGTGGCCAGCTTACTATAGAGAATTGCTGGCAATATACGAAAGCATCCAGCATTATCGTTATATTTTAGAAGTCCAGCATGCAACGATTTTTACAGATCACAAACCACTTTTGTATGCATTCTTGCAGCGTCGTGAAAAACTTCCTCCGCCACAGCTAAATCAGCTATCGTTCATAAGTCAATTTACCACCGACATTCAATATATAAAAGGGGAGGATAACGTCGTGGCTGACGCCATGTCTCGCATTGACATCGATGCCATTTCTTTCGAACTTGACTATGAAGCTCTCGCTAAATCACAAGCTTCAGATCAAGAATTGAGTAATTTATTACAGGGCGGTTCCAGTCTTAACCTGACAAAAATATGCACACCGGGGACTCATGTTTCAGTGTATTGTGATATCTCTACAGGTAAACCCAGACCTTACTTGACCCCTCCTCTCCGTCGTACTGTTTTCAACAAACTACATAATTTGAGTCATCCTGGTGCTAAGGCTACTACGCGTCTTGTGGTAGAGCGTTTCGTTTGGCCTTCTGTGAACAAGGATTGTCGATCCTGGGCTCGTTCCTGTGAAGCGTGTCAACGTAGCAAGATTTATCGACATAATTCTGCACCCACTGGTATGTTTGATTCACCGTCCGGCCGATTTTTACACGTCCATATAGATATCGTGGGTCCCTTGCCAGTGTGCAATGAATATCGCTATTGTTTGACAGCTATTGATAGGGTTACCAGGTGGCCAGAAGCTTGGCCAATGCGCTCAATTACCGCAGAAGAAGTTGCAGAGACATTCACAAGAGAATGGATTCCACGATATGGCATACCTTCTGTTATTACCACAGATCAAGGCTCACAGTTTGAATCTGATTTGTTTCAGCGACTCATGCGACAATTCGCTATTAAACGTATCAGAACAACCTCATACCACCCATGTGCAAATGGGATGATTGAGCGAGTTCATCGCCAGTTGAAAGGTGCTTTAATGTGCCATGAGGATTCTTGGGTCAGATCTCTTCCACTGGTTCTTTTGGGCATGCGTTCCGCATTTAAAGAAGATCTGAAGGCTACTGCTGCTGAATTTCTGTATGGCGAGCCTTTAAGGCTCCCTGGAGAGTTTCTAGCTCCTTCCATTGCTTCTGAAAGATTAGAAGATCCAGCCGATTTTGTTAATCAATTGAAGCACAAAATGTCGGCAATTCGACCAGTTCCGGCGTCAAGGCATGGAGAACGCGCTTCTTTTGTTTTTAAGGATCTTTCTACTGTATCACACGTTTTTTTGCGGGACGATACCGTTCGGAGAGTGCTGCAGCCACCATACACTGGTCCATACAGGGTGCTCGAGCGCTCGTGTGATGGCAAGACCTACACTCTAGATATTAAAGGGAAACCAGTTGTTGTGAGTATAGATAGAATTAAACCAGCATACGTTGACATTGATAATACAAATGAAGCTGGTCAGATTCCCACTCCGACCGTTTCCATCCCTCCTAAGAAAAGTAATTTAGTGCCTGAATCTCAGGTTCCGGAGAGATCTGCTGTAAAAATCTTACCTGAGAAGCCTTACACCACACGCTCAGGCAGACGTGTTAAATTTAAGAATTTAGATTTTTAAGAAAATGTTTAGTTTTATTAATTAGTAATTAACTATGTGTTCATCGTCAATAATACCACAACATACTATTTCCTTGTATTTTTCAAATTTTTAACTAAATTGTGGTTTTAAATATTTCTTGTTTTTGCTTGGAGTTAATTTTCTCCTTGGGGGGGTGGTGTAGCGATTCCATTGTCTCGCTCAACACAACTCTATTTTCATGGCGACATCCCTAGTCGGGTGACATATAAGATTCAGCTCTCTGGTTTTGGCGCTTTACAATGACACGAGATGATGGGAAATGGTTTCCCCTATCTTTTTTTAGTAAAAAGCTGACTCCACAACAATCGCAGTGGCCAGCTTACTATAGAGAATTGCTGGCAATATACGAAAGCATCCAGCATTATCGTTATATTTTAGAAGTCCAGCATGCAACGATTTTTACAGATCACAAACCACTTTTGTATGCATTCTTGCAGCGTCGTGAAAAACTTCCTCCGCCACAGCTAAATCAGCTATCGTTCATAAGTCAATTTACCACCGACATTCAATATATAAAAGGGGAGGATAACGTCGTGGCTGACGCCATGTCTCGCATTGACATCGATGCCATTTCTTTCGAACTTGACTATGAAGCTCTCGCTAAATCACAAGCTTCAGATCAAGAATTGAGTAATTTATTACAGGGCGGTTCCAGTCTTAACCTGACAAAAATATGCACACCGGGGACTCATGTTTCAGTGTATTGTGATATCTCTACAGGTAAACCCAGACCTTACTTGACCCCTCCTCTCCGTCGTACTGTTTTCAACAAACTACATAATTTGAGTCATCCTGGTGCTAAGGCTACTACGCGTCTTGTGGTAGAGCGTTTCGTTTGGCCTTCTGTGAACAAGGATTGTCGATCCTGGGCTCGTTCCTGTGAAGCGTGTCAACGTAGCAAGATTTATCGACATAATTCTGCACCCACTGGTATGTTTGATTCACCGTCCGGCCGATTTTTACACGTCCATATAGATATCGTGGGTCCCTTGCCAGTGTGCAATGAATATCGCTATTGTTTGACAGCTATTGATAGGGTTACCAGGTGGCCAGAAGCTTGGCCAATGCGCTCAATTACCGCAGAAGAAGTTGCAGAGACATTCACAAGAGAATGGATTCCACGATATGGCATACCTTCTGTTATTACCACAGATCAAGGCTCACAGTTTGAATCTGATTTGTTTCAGCGACTCATGCGACAATTCGCTATTAAACGTATCAGAACAACCTCATACCACCCATGTGCAAATGGGATGATTGAGCGAGTTCATCGCCAGTTGAAAGGTGCTTTAATGTGCCATGAGGATTCTTGGGTCAGATCTCTTCCACTGGTTCTTTTGGGCATGCGTTCCGCATTTAAAGAAGATCTGAAGGCTACTGCTGCTGAATTTCTGTATGGCGAGCCTTTAAGGCTCCCTGGAGAGTTTCTAGCTCCTTCCATTGCTTCTGAAAGATTAGAAGATCCAGCCGATTTTGTTAATCAATTGAAGCACAAAATGTCGGCAATTCGACCAGTTCCGGCGTCAAGGCATGGAGAACGCGCTTCTTTTGTTTTTAAGGATCTTTCTACTGTATCACACGTTTTTTTGCGGGACGATACCGTTCGGAGAGTGCTGCAGCCACCATACACTGGTCCATACAGGGTGCTCGAGCGCTCGTGTGATGGCAAGACCTACACTCTAGATATTAAAGGGAAACCAGTTGTTGTGAGTATAGATAGAATTAAACCAGCATACGTTGACATTGATAATACAAATGAAGCTGGTCAGATTCCCACTCCGACCGTTTCCATCCCTCCTAAGAAAAGTAATTTAGTGCCTGAATCTCAGGTTCCGGAGAGATCTGCTGTAAAAATCTTACCTGAGAAGCCTTACACCACACGCTCAGGCAGACGTGTTAAATTTAAGAATTTAGATTTTTAAGAAAATGTTTAGTTTTATTAATTAGTAATTAACTATGTGTTCATCGTCAATAATACCACAACATACTATTTCCTTGTATTTTTCAAATTTTTAACTAAATTGTGGTTTTAAATATTTCTTGTTTTTGCTTGGAGTTAATTTTCTCCTTGGGGGGGTGGTGTAGCGATTCCATTGTCTCGCTCAACACAACTCTATTTTCATGGCGACATCCCTAGTCGGGTGACATATAAGATTCAGCTCTCTGGTTTTGGCGCTTTACAATGACACGAGATGATTATCTTGTATTTATGTTCATATTTATGTAACTGAAGATCAATATACAATACCTAGTGACTGAAGCCGCCTTTTATTTACGTAGGACGAGTTTTCCCTACAAATCTATTCTGATATAGGATGTTACTTTTTTGTATTTCAAGGCCAAGGTGGGGTATTCTTAGCATATTTCTCAGATAATATGGTGTGACAAAAGAACAAATAAATTTAGTCTTGGAAATATATTTTTTTTGCAAACCTTTTCGATACGGACGAATGTTTTATGTACTTTATGTAAGTACCTACAACATATTATGTACCTAGGTAGGTCATAAAATATAGATGAGAATAAAATAGAAGAATTTTATGAACAAATGCACAACGGGCAGCTTTATCGCTCAGAAGCGTTTTCTTCCAGTCGACTGCGACATAGAAAGTTGTTATTCCCTCTTTGGGACAAATATTTGTACGATCCGTAAATATTTGTTCTGTTCCGATTCCGAGTGTTCTAGATATTTCCTATGTATAATATAATGTATCTTACATATAAAATTTCCATGTCACAATGTTAGTTACCGTACTCCTCCGAAACGGCTTTACCGATTTTTACCAAATTTTATATGCGTATTCAGTAGGTCTGAGAATCGGCTACTATTTATACCCCTAAGTGATAAGGGTTGAAGGTAAAACAACGTTTGGCGGGTCAGCTAGTATTATATATAATCAGTCATCTAGTAATATTAAGTATATCAGTTATCTAGTACCCATAACACAAGCTCTGCTTAGCTTGGGGCTAGATAATGTTGTGTGAATAGTCCAACATTATTTATTTATTTAACTTTTCTATCATGACAAGCACACATAAATAAATAAATAATGTTGGACAATTCACACAACATTATCTAGCCCCAAGCTAAGCAGTGCTTGTGTTATGGGTACTAGATAACTGATATACTTAATATTATACACTACATAGAAAGATTTTTTTTTTATTATACATAGACAACATCCAGAACACCCTGAACAAATATCTGAAGATCGTACAAACATTTGTCCCGAGGCGGGAATCGAACCCGCAACCTCCAGCGTCGCAGGCGGACCTTCGCCCATCGCGCCACAGAGGTCGACATAAAATATATTAGGTACAACGTAAAAGTATGAACTTATTACGTTGTTGACTACGTAATAACGTAGTTCATAAGAACAAAGATTCAGTGACCTAAATACAAAGTGACATAAATCGAGACATTCACTCCCAAACGCTTTGTTTTGAACTCAACAAGTAGACTAGGCCTGAAGACTTTATTGCGTATGAATAAGGTTGAATTTGAACTTAATATTACTATAACATTCGTAGGCCCAAGCAACGTAGGCTTTTGGACATTAACGGTTCTATTTTGAAGAAAATAAAGTCTAAATTTGGTTTTATTGCTTGGAATTAAGAATTATTAGTCGAAGCCATATTTTATGGACCATGGCTTCAACTAGATTTAAGGGGTTATCATTATCAGCCCATACACGTCCACTGGACATAGGCCTCCCCCATACGCCACATCCATCATGTAAGGGGGATCTTGCCATAATCACCACGCTTGGCAGATGGATTGGTGATCGCAGTGTTGGTGTTGAAAAATACTCAGAAGGATGCTGCTGCCCTTCCTTTGGTAGGTTCCCTCAGTCAGCTCTTACGACATCCACGGGTTGAGTTGGAGGGGTCGATATTCGTTCGCCGCGACCCCACGGCTATATATGATGAACGGGTTACATAGGGGTTATTAAAATCTTTGACATTTTAGTGAGTGCGTAATTTGTAATGCTGGATGATCCACACAGCATAATCTAGCCCAAAGTATGCGGAGCTTCTCATATACCTATCTAGTGTACTTCATACCGAAGTTTTTTGAATGTTTACATAATGTATAGAATATATTTCCAACAAATATATCAACCTACTGGTATTTTATACATTTGAGATGCAGTTAAAAATTAAAACTAATAGGAAATCCTACTAATCCTATATTATAAAAGTCAAAGTTTGTATGGATGGATGTATGGATATTTGTTACTCTTTCACGCAAAAACTACTGAACCGATTAGGCTGAAATTTGGTATGGGTATAGTTTTGGACCTGGAATAACATATAGGCTATTTTTTATCCCGATAAAACTCGAGCGAAGGCAGGGGCAGCAGCTAGTAATAAATATATGCTATATAATTTTTTTATTGTTTTAGACGTAAGTCCACTGAGTTATGCGGCTGTAAAATTATTTAAATTAGTTTTAGATATAATTTATGTTTTATATCAGACTGACTTAGGTAATCATACCAATGACTCAAAGTCCCTTAATTAATTAAGTTTGTTTTTTTAGTATTAAAAACAAGTTTAGCGCGATAAATAGTATTCCTCAAGAATAAAATTTATACGAGAACCCAGGAATATTCTCGATATTTACAAAACCGAAAGAATCATTTCATTCGGTCCAAAATTGACGGTCAAATCGACGAATAAAAAAACATGTATACAATTGAACATACAACCTCCTCAGTTTTTGAAAATGGCAGCCATTGCACAAACTAAACAAATACCAAACTTTTATAGGCAACGTTCTATCCCCGGATAAAACCGAAGTGTAATTAATAAAGCATATACTTAAATCCCTTATATTATATGGGGTGTATCGGACCCCCCAAGCAATAGAACACTATCTTTGGAACACACACAAACTAATAATTAATCATCCCAGCGTCTTCTCCCCATGGGGTGCAAAGGGGGTGCGACCCCCAAGTTTAATTCCTCTGTACAAAACACCCTAGTTTTTTCATACCCTCATCCCCTTCCGTATTCCTACAAGAACTTAGATACAAATTGAATTTTGTGGTTTTCTCTGAATATTTCAGGAATGCAGGATATTAGTTTTCCTTTGTTTACGGTTTCATTTATTTTAGTCCGTTTAAGTTTCAAACGGAATGGTTTAAGGCACATAGTTCTGTAGCGCGACACTAGCGCCACTCTTTATTTTTTCTTGTTTTATCGTTATGGTTAAGCATTTTCCAAAAGTTCTAGACGCAAATGGATAAAACCTAGTATAAACTATTTTTTAATATCACTGTAATAATAATGATTTAATTCTAACAGAAAATGGGTTTTAATTTAACTTTAGTGACCACCAAACGCAATAAACCATTTTCTGCGAATACTAAATGAAAGAAAACTATTACAGAGGTGTCGAAAATAGAAGAACCTGGGTATTATCCATTGGCGTCGAAAACTTTTGGTAATTCTTATCCATAACGATAATACAAGAAAAAATAAAGAGTGGCGCTAGTGTCACATCACTATGTGCCTTAAGTAAAATATTAAACGCAGTGGGTGGGTTTTCGGGTAAGAAATAATGTTGCAGGTTCGATTTCCGCTATTAAAATATGTTTATGTATTTTTGATTTTATTTCATTTTCGATAAATGGAAAGCAAAGATTCTCGTGATGCTTAGCGTTTTCAATGCAATAACTACGGTTACTGTTGTGTTGTGAAAGACAGTAAATTCAACAGTTAGCAAAGTGATCTTTTCGTCACTAAACGGCTGTTAGAAGAACAGGGCCAGGCCATTCCACTAAATTAACCGCTTTACCATAACAATGGTATCGTCTCAAAATGACACCTGACCTTTGAAAAAAGTTTTGAGTTGAATAATAAAAAATATCTATCTATGTATCGTATTATCTATACTTATAATAAAACTGTAACAGGTCCAATTCTGTACATTGAAGATATTTTGAAAATTTTTTTTGGAGGGCACTCTATTATCGATACTGATACCAAAAATGATTGTTTTTTCTATCATGTCTGTCTGTCTGTCTGTCTGGCTTTCTGTCTGTCTGTCTGTTTGTCTGTCTATATCTTGGCCGCGCATAGCTCCGAAAATACTGAACGTATTGAAATGAAACTTGGCAGGATTTGAGATCATACTACGAGGAAGGATATAAGATACTTTTTATCCCGGATTTCAATAGGGTTCCCTTGAGAGAGGGGATGAAAGTAAAATTGGTTGGCTGCGCATAGCGCCGGAACTACTGAATGTATCCATATGAAACTTTGCAGGATTTGAGATCATACTATGAAGAAGGGCATAGGATACTTTTCATCCCGGATTTGAATAGGGTTCCGTTGGGAGAGGGGATGAAAGTAAAATTTCTTGGCTGCGCATAGCGCCGAAACTACTGAAGGTATTCAAATGAAATTTAGCATGATTTAAGTTCATATTACAAGAAAGGGCATAAATTACTTTTTATCCCGGAACTCAGAAGGGTTCCCTTATGAGAGAGGATGGAAGTGAAATTTTGCGCGTTGCAGCATGGCGCGCGGGGCAAGGGCGGTAGAGAGCGATAGCCCTGGCAGTGGGGCCCCTCACGCAACCGGACCCTCTCAGTAGCCCCCGCAGTGGGGCCCCCACATTGCCCCGCAGTGGGACCTCAGTAGCCCCTACAGTGGGGGGCACCGGTAGTGGGGCCCCGGAAGTGGGGGCCGCCGGCAGATGGCCCCCGAAGTGGGTCCCTGGCAGATGACCCCCGAAGTGGGCCCCCCACATTGCCCCGCAGTGGTACCCCCTCATTAGCCCCCCACAGTGGGGGCACTGGCAGAGGGGTGTCGGCAGTGGGGCTCTCGGCAGTGGGCCCCCCACATTTCCTCGCAGTGGGACACCCAGTAGCTCCCTGCAGTACCCCCGCAGTACCCCCGCAGTGGGACCCACTCAGTAGGCCCCCACAGTGGAGGGCACCGGCAGTGGGGGCCACCGGCAGTTTACCCCCGCAATGAGCCCCCCACATTGCCCCGCAGTGGGACCCCCAGTAGCCCTCCGTAGTGGCTCCCCGCAGTAGGGTAAAATTTCTTGGCTGCGTATAGCGCTGAAACTACTGAATGTATTCAAATGAATTGGCATGATTTAAGTTCATACTACGAGGAAGGTCATGTAATACTTTTTATCCTTGAATTCGTTAAGGTTCTCTTGGGAGTGGGGATGGAAGTGACATTTCTCGGCTTAAATTGGCCTTAAATAGCGCAAAAACTGCTGAATGGATTCGAATGATACTTAGCATGATTTAAGTTCATGCTACGAGGAAGGACATAAAATACGAGTCCATACTCCATACCCAAAAGCCAACAAAACGATAACAAAATTGTTATTAGTACCGATAAACGACCTACTGGACAGCATCCGGTTTGTACAAAGCTCTCGCTACCAATGATGTTGCCGTCGTCCTGGTAGATCAGCACTGTGACAGGCGGGACATTGTGCTGCGTACCCGGGATGAACGCACCAGGCATTTGATGCTCTTCAGTCTCTACTTGCTTATGTACCTACCTACTGTCGTGGCGAAGACACTGGTAGAAGTGGATACAACTTTAATCTTCGACTCGGTCTCAGGGTTGGGTTCGGTTCACTAAAAATGTTTACCGCCCAACGAAGTGGGCACGGGTCAGTTAGTATTAAATATATCAGTTAGCTCCACTGGTCCATATCAATACCAGTCGGAAGCGTCCCCAAGACGCTGGCTGCATTGACCCGCTGTATGGCAATGCTAATGCGCTGCGCCAGATACTCACCAGCTCTCGGGTTACGCGTCGCAACGACCAGGCGCTCAGATAATTTTTTGAAAATTGTTTGTAGGTTGTTTTCTGCAGTTAGCTCAATTGTAAATACTAGTTTAATTTGTTTATATTATTTGATTGTTATTTTCTTTGTCAATAAAGTATATTGGTTATCTAGTACCCTTATCACAAGCTCTGCTAAGCTTGGGGCTGGATGATGCTGTGTGGATTATCCAGCAACTATTTTTTTCTTATTTGATGAAGGAAACTATAGGGATATATGCCCGACTTTTTTTATTTTACTCTTATCTCCTTAAATACAAATAATACGCACACGGTTTAAATATGTGCAGTCACTTTGATCTTTTATTTAATCGCCTTGTAGTGTTTTTTGTGGGCCGTGGGGCCGCGGCGTACGAATATCGACCACTCCAACTCAACCCGTGGATGTCGTAAGAGCCGACTAAGGGAACCTACCAGAGGAAGGGCAGTAGCTTTCTTCTGAGTATTTTTAAACACCAACACTGCGATCACCAATCCGCCTGCCAAGCGTGGTGATTATGGCAAATCCACCCCTACATGGGAGACCTTCCACTCGATGGACCGACGACATCGTAGCGGTCGCAGAGTTGATGGATGGAGGCGGCTCAGGACCGCTATTTGTGGCGTCGTACGGGGGAGGCCTATTTCCAGCAGTGGACGTGTATGGGCTGATGATGATGATGATGATGATGAGTATTTTTTTGTAGACTAGTCAATAAATAAATCGTATATTTTGAGTTAAAAATAAAACTGCATAATGGGATAGATGCCTCACATGCGGTATATATGCCCAAGACCAAATTTTTTGGAGGGGATAGATGCCCTTTGCAAGGAAACAATTATTTTGAACATACATACATATTAATCATTATTATTATTATATATATACATTATTATTTATTAAATATATATATTGTTTCAGCTATTTATATAAACATTAATTAAAAACACTAAAGAACACTAAATAGATCAATAATATTAGGTACAAAAATATAATCATTTTAAAAACTACAAGCCTAATTAGCCATTGGATGACGTTACTTATTTACTAAACATAGACAATTTCAATTAAAACACTAAAACATAATCGACAAGACAAAAATAAAATTAAAACGCTTAGAAGTTTATTCGTCATTTCAGCCATAGCTGCAGCCAATGTGTCCTCGGTCCATGTAATGACACGCGGTCGGACGCCGGCTTTACGCCTGTATTTCTGGGGCATTTCCAATCTGAATCATATAACATAGGCACTTAAGTACACTAAAGTAAGGCAAGGGATAGATGCCCTTAGGGGCGAATATCCCAAAACCTATAAGGGCATATATCCCTTTTCACAGGGTTGATGCCTTTGAAAAAAATTGTTGTTAATACGTTTATTTTAGAGTAAAAATTTAAAGAATAATAATATATATATATTACTCCTTATTCAGAAGTAATAAACAAAAAAACTTACTTATTAACTCCAAAGTTATAGAGGGCCGAAAATCATCCATCAAGTAAAATCACTACTGTTTGACTCGTTAATGTCACTAGCTCTCCTACGTATAACCGCACGCGCCAACTCTTTGTGGCAGACGGAAGTGAGAGAGGGGCGCATCCGTATTATAAGGTATTCTTTTCTACACATGTCTTACATTTCACACAATTGCACTGCGCCGTCTATCCCGATTGGGCGTATATCCCGGACTTACCCTAGGCGGAGTGTGTCAAAAGTTTCAAGATTGAAACCATTATATCAATCTCTCAGTTCAAATAGCACCGCAGGCACTAGCTAGAGTTTTTTCATCTGTGGACGATTCTCTAGCGATACCATTGTCTCAGTTAAGGCGGTTCCCTGACCCAAACTAGCGCCGCCACCTATTTATCGTATTATTACTTTAAGAAAATTAGGTTTTTACTATATAACATTTATATTATATAGTATAAATGTTGTAAAATCAAATTGATATATTTATTAGGTAAAATAATGCATGCAATAAGTACTTTTTTCTATTATCTATTCTAATTTATCTAATTTATGTAATGTTTTATGAGAAATGGGAATAAATGGCTATATTATATTATAATTATTAAAATCTATTGGCCTGTTTGTTATACCTTTCACAAGCTTTTTTTTAATCCCTCTGTAATAGTTTTATTTTGTAATGTTTAGAAAGAGATGTGGAGTTGCACTTTTTGGCCACCAAACTTGGCTTTCGCATCTTCTTCGTTTGTGTGAAGACCGCCAAAACTACTGAATTAATAGAGCTGAAATATTTCACAAAAAGCGTGCGAAGCCGCGGCAGAAACTAGTTGTAAATAAAACTGAACAAAGCAGTTCATGCCTAGCCTTCTTAATTCCTAAGAAACTTCGTCACAGATTCCAGCGGAACTTCTCACCCTATTTAATTGTTACAAAAACAACACCCCTTTCAGAAACTCGAAGAAAGCCTCAAAAACCTGAAATAAAGGCTTAAATACGTGAATAAACCGACAAAAAAAGTAAAAAAGGCTTGAAATGAGCCATCATGATGACAATGGCAGGAAAAACAGAATGAAATTGGACATAATGAGTGTCTTCCAAGGTGGGTATCGCCCGCGGGTAGCGAAACATCCTGTACCACTCCACGAGGGGATATCCAAAAGTGATCTTTGAGGTGATGTGATAGAATTCATTTTCATTTGGTTATTATCTGTTTTTTATTAGATAGTAGAAATTAGGTAGAATAATAGTGAGAAATAAGTTTTGACCGGATGTTATTAGGTTTAAATTGTTTGAAATACATTTTTTTTTATTAAATTCTTGCTAGTCGCCCGCCTTCGCACGGGTAGAGCATATAATTATCACAAAGGGATTAGGTTGCGTTTTCAGTAAAGCGCCGGCGGCTTAACTTTTTCCGACACTTCCAACAATTATCGTTATATTTCAACCGATTTACACAAAACCTTGACAAATACTTAAACCTTCCTCATGAATCACTGTTACTCTATCGATTGGTGAAAACTGCATTAATATCCGATTAAAAATGTATTACCCGTCAAAGGTATATGAAACGTTTTGGAAAATGGTCCGAATAAGTATTTAATTTATTTATTTTGATTATTTACCTAAGAACATCCCTTTTTGAAGTATGTTGTTAGGGAAAACCACCCTAGGTTTCTCAGACATTTAAGGGTTCACAACAAACTCAAACTCAAAGTTTTTTATTTCCTTTAGACGTTATTTAAAATTACAAAAGTAAAACTGAGAAGTAAAGAGAGCACTTTGATTTTTTGGTCACATCAATCTTTTGATAGAAGAAACCTTTACCTTGTTAGGTCGTTTTCGAGTTTGAGGAAAACTTGTCCCAAGCTTAATAACACGCTTGTAATGCCCCTGATGTTACAGGCATCCATTGGCTGCGGTAACAGCTTTCCATCAGGTGAGCTGCATACGTGTTTGCCACTTTGGGGTCATACAAAAAGCCTGAGTATCCTACTAATATTATAAATGTCAAAGTCTGTAAGGATGGATGTATGGATGGATATTTGTTAATCTTTCACGCAAAACTACTGAAACGATTAGGCTGAAATTTGGTATGGGTGTAGTTTGGGACCTGGAATAACATATAGTCTATTTTTTATCCCGATAAGACGCGGGCGAAGGCGCGGGCAGCAGCTAGCTAGTTTTAAAGTATTTTAAACCTTTCCATCCTATAGTGAATCGTCCACAAACTACCACAGCTCCACCGGCCCTCTTGGGTCAAGCGAGGAAATAAAAATTTAAATTGAAGCCGCGAAAAAGACAAAAATGGTTGACTGAGATGGATTGAGTGGGGTGTACACTGGGCAAGCTCATTTATAACTTTCCAGGGGTGTGAAGTTAAAGCTTTATGTTTTAGGTAAATATTGGCTTTTCTATTTTTACTAGTAATAACTAAAGCTTGTTATTTTATTTCCTTATGTTTAGTTTCGGATGAGACCTTAAGTTTTTCTCCTATCTACTAAAAATGTTAATTTGTACTAATCACTTGGATAAGTATCTACCTATCATCATCATCATCATATCAGCCCATACACGTCCACTGCTGGACATAGGCCTCCCCCATACGACGCCACAAATAGCGGTCCTGAGCCGCCTCCATCAATCGACTCCCTGCGACCGCTACAATGTCGTCGATCCATCTACCTATATACTTGCGAAAAATTAAGTTCGTACAAAAGACAAGGGAGGTAATCTTCCTGCTCGTTTGTTGAAAACTGAAAAAAATATTTTCAGTAGGTATTTTGTATTGCTACTATTGAATATAAATGATTACTGCCTGATTCGTTTTGTAGTGTTGTGTGTTGTTGTACTCAAAGTTACCTATAAAGAAACAAACAAATTAGAAATAGCACTTACGATTGAAATAGTTGAGCTAGCTGCAAACTGTTGCAAAGAATCTAGAGGTAGCTCAACTAATCCTGGTATAGCAATGCTGATGCGCTGCGCAAGATACCAACCAGCTCTCGCGTCACGCAACGCTAGTACACATCTATAATTTTCCTAAAAGTGAAAGAAGAATCCTTCATGAGAGTTCTTTAGAAGAAAAAAGACCATTCGACGTCCTCAAACCAAATCCCGTCATTAGTATTCATGAAATCAAATGAAACTCGTGTGTACAACGACCTTTATAGTCTGTTCCAAGATGGAAACCAAGGTTTTCCTTTTTCAGGTATTAATTGTTTTTTTTCGTCAAATACTGAGGTAAGGAACAGAAATTCTTTTATGGAGTGCCCCACAGACTTCCTGTATTTTTAATAAAATTTCTGTTGATTGAATAAAATAGGGTCAACCAGGGTAAATGCGTCTACGGGGCTAATGCGTTTACTGGCCGAATGTATCTTTTTGAACCTATTCGAAAACTGTTGTCGAAAACAGTTTTCAAATAAGTTCAAAAAGACGCGTTAAGTACCCCGTAAGACACATTTACCCTTGTTGACCCTTCATACTTTTAGTGCTTTTAGTCATACTCATGAGGTAAACAAGCGGAGAGAGCAAAGCACGTACAAAAACTGGTACTAACTCCTCTGACTCAGCGACCGAAAGTTGATCTTGGCCTCCAGCACACGACTCTGGGCATCGCAGTTCTGAAGTCTGTCTCTCGCCAGCTATGAGAGTCGAGCTCGCACTTGGCTGGTTTTACTATCTTCTCTTGACCAGTCGTCGATCAAATAAAACCTACGTACTTTTCATAGGATATGACGACGTTCCTAGTCCTAAACAACATGGTAGATTAATAATAATTTTATGTACAAGTACAATCAATTCCATAGTCAAATAATTTAGTCTCCAAAATATTTTTGCATAGTTGCATAAGCGTTATGTTTGTATTGTTATAGTAGTGTAAATTAAATAAATAGTTCAATAACTTTGTTTTTATGTAGCTTCATAATTTTGGCTAATCTATACCTATTTTTTTTTTACCTAAACAATGTAATTAATTAACTAGTTGTATTTATTTGTCGATTTTATATTTTAATTTGTACCTTTAATTTGTGGCTAATCTTATTAGTACCCTGGAAGGAATGTAGTAGGTACCTACGACACAAGTCTAACCACTTAGTGTAGGTGCTACAACCCTTAAGTCGAAGCCAAGCAAAAATTGTCTATAGTATTTAGTTAAATATCATAAGACCTTGAAGTGCTTGATTTGAAATATAAATTATTTTATTTTGTTTATAGGTACTAGGTACTTAGTTTGAGCACAACTTTGAGCAAGTCTTACCGTCTTATCATAATCAGCGCTCCGAAAAATTCTTATCCGCGCGAATCCCAAGTTCCTAGGAGGAAGGGGGGTAGCCTGCGCGCCTGTGTGAAAGAATGCCGGCGAATCAATACACTGGTGCACATTAAATTGGCTCGAGTTGCCCCCACCCACCCTTTTTTCGGTGATTTTCCATTGGGGGTTAAATTATGTTATTAGATATTTTTTGCGCGCAGACGTTTTTAATTAAGAATATTATTATGAAATTGTATGCGCAAGTTGCATTGTTGTTATAATCAGACTGAGATGGAAATTTGGTGGTTAGCAAACACACTGAAATTAAGTTCTTTTTTCTTTTCATACTTTGAATAACTTTAATTTTCCGAAGAACATAAAATTATTATAGTGATAAGTACCTACTGAGTATCTATTATACGTAATTATTTTTTAAAGTAAAATATAAATTAAAATTAAATAAACTGCCTTGTTAGGTAGGTACTTTACTTATCTAGTCACAGGTAAAATTACTAGGAAATAAAAGCATTTCTTGGTATTATACATAATAATAACTATCTATTTTGGGATTTAAAATGGTTTTATTTGGGATTTAAAGTAGTTCCGTTCTTCACATCAATCACGTTTCCAAGTTCCACGAATTGCTATAGTCTCAAAAAGAAAACAATTTTTCTTAGAATCTACTTCTCTTCCTATTGTGGGACAACTGAAATAATCTTATTCGAATTTCGATTTCCGTTTGTGTTCCGTTCCGTTCACTACATGAAACTCCAATTATAAAACTAACAAAGTAATTTATAAGAATACGTTTTCTAAGAATTCGCCTATGTACTAAGAGCTTCATCGATAAGTTTGATACAGACAGAACATAGTAAAACGCAGCTAGTATCATGTCTGTGAGTGGAAACAAGAATATTTTTGTAAAATTAAGATAGTTAGCCGTATTTTCATATAAATAAAACATGATGGATTTTTTTACGAGTCTTGGAATCTTTCAGTGATGTTTGTTACCAAAGCAGCTCACTATATTTTAGAACCTATTCGAATTTTAATTTCAGTTCTTCCAAGCATTGCAGTTCAAGTTCTTAAATAAAACTAAAAAAAATAAACAGACTCCATAAGAAGTCATATTCGATCGATTCGATTTCCTCATACCTATCTACTGTTGTTTATTCTTCGCCTGGATCCTTGAAGATCACGCAACGTGCGTGACCTCTAATACGTGACCTACCCCGCATCGATTGGCGGGCCTACCCTACCCCAATGAACCAGTTTTCGGGTGTCGAGGTTATACGCCTGTTTGGGATGACGACCTCCTTCTTCGAATTTGGGTTGACAACCTCTTTGATGTAGGCTGCGGAAAGTTTTACGAAGAATGAATAGCTTACATTATATTATGACTGAAATTCGATTGTGCGGTTTTTGTGTATAAGTATTTAGGTTTATTTTTACTAATTTATAATGGTCTCATTTCGGTTTACATATTTTTTGGAAAAGTCCGTAAAAAATTATTACGTAATTACCTAAGTATGAAGGTTCCATGTGTTAAATAAAAAATAAAAAGGCTTTTTTTTAACGTACCGATATTAAATCCCAAGCTGGCGAAACAGTCAAGAATAGAGTCACGAGCGTAGCGAGTGCTCTATAAAATATTTTCTTTCTCTTCCAGAAAACCTCAAGAGATGTTATAGAAGTGGTTAGGTATTTATTGGTTTTTCAAAAGTTTTTTTACTGCTGTCTTGCAGAATTTTCAGTTGCTGAAAAGTAGACAACTGGTAAAAATGCTGTCATTTCATTACCTATAACAACTCTGATCTGTCTTTATATGTAACAGCACTGCTGTCCTCTAGAACCTAAATTTTAATCACCTCTGCAGGCAAAGTTTGGGGAAATTGCCATGCTGACCTGTTGCGCACTATCCTTCGCTTATAGGGTGTACCAGAATTGACTTTCTATAGAATGTTTGTTAATGACTTTTAGGTTCGTGGCGCTTTATTATATTTATTTGTACCTGCCAAAGAGCATTTGACAAGATGATGGTCTGAGCGGAGACGGAGCTGAAAAGAATTTAAAAAAAAAACGGACAATTGGTAATTTGAATTTTCATTATGAATGTTAGCGGGTTAACTACGAATCTAGTTCGTGTTGAAACCGCACTCACCCTGAAGAAGTCCCTCGTTAAGGGATGAAACGATGGTGTTCTTCCAACACAAACTAGGTTCGTACTTAACCCGCTTACATTCATAATGAATTCGTCAAACTACGAAAGTTTTTATAGTGAATTTGAATTTTGTGACAATATGTCCGAGAGTCCTGTAAGGTCTAGAATTAAAGCACTTTGATATTTGATACAAACGCCACATCACATTCCGCTTGGTCGCTCGTTTCTTTCCAAACATGGATGACGCTCTATCGCGTCGCGCGTCTCGATGTAAGTACTTACTTATAATTCAATATCTAAATAATTGGCTTAAATGGTGTTAATATTCAGAGAAAGCTAATTAAACAAACTATTTCCACGAGACACCTCGAATTCCGTTTAGTAACGTTTATTCAAAAACAAGTGTCTGGTCTCAGTTTATGAAGCCACGCTTCGGTGCCCAAAGTTAATCCTTACAAACTGGAATTGCTGAATTGTGTCGGACGCGACCTGGAAGTGCGAGTTTTGGTCGCACGCAGCATTAAATATGACAAACCAATATTTACTAATTGAGGAAAGAACAGCTATAGAAAGATAAAGACGATTTAAAAAAACTGGAATTAAAAAAATCCTATATCATAAGTTTTTACAAGCAGGGTTCAAATTCATCTTTTTGGCTTAGAAAGTACATATTACATATTTATGACGTGACCTTATATTGATAGAACCTTATAATTTGATGGAAACAATTATTTCCTACCATGAAAATAAGAATGTACCTATTCGTATTATGGAAATTAGCTTGTTAAGATGATAAGTTATATTTTTTGTAATTGATGATTTATTCAACGGGTATTTATCGCGTACCTTTTGTACCTACACGTACTTACCTTTCAATTAGATTTTAGTTGATTTCGGCATAACTTTGGGATAGATGTGTGAATTATCCAGCATTATTTATTTATTGGTAATGGAAAAATACATATTATTTTTGAAACCTGTGCTGCATAGACACATACACCACCACACATACACCATATGTGTATGTACATTGTGTACAAGTCATAATTTACAAAAACAAGGGTTTATAACAAAAGGTTAACTTTTTTCCAAGTCGCAGTAGGTATAATGTCGCGTCTCAAGTCTCATTGCGCTGCATTTAGGCTTCAGTTACGAAACTAGCAAACAAAACCAAATAGTAGCCTCCAACCATTCGAAATTCAAAAACTTGGTGGCAAAGCCAACGTACGACCAATAAACTTGCATCAGCCTGAAATCGCACAGTGCAACATGTAATGCAGAAGGTAAACTTCCTATAATCAATAAATTTTTGTTCAATAATCCAGATTTTCCTTCTACATTAAAAAAAATTTTTTCTTGTAATTTTATTTTGCTCTATCTTTCATTCTACTAATAAATCATTGTTACTTTTATACAATACTAGATGCTGCCCGCGTTTTATCGGGATAAAAATAGCCTATAAATTATTCCAGGTCGCAAACTATCATTATCATCATCATATCAGCCGACGTCCACTGCTGGACATAGGCCTCCTCTAAGGATCTCCACAATGACCAATTTTGCACAAACTATACCCATATAAAATTTCAGTTCAGTAGTTTTTGCGTGAAAGAGGAACTAAAATCCATACATATGTAGTTATGTACATCCATCCTTACAAACTTTGACATATATAATATTAGTAGGACAATACAAATACTTAATCTTTATTGCATACCAGATAAAAACAGAAACACAGGTAAGGGAAAGACAAATACAGATTTATGTACAATAGGCGCTCTAAGTGATCTCTGCCAGGCAACCATTGGATGTACAGGAAGTGATAGAACCAAATATCGACGGTGGCTACAGAATAATATTTATAGTCTATAATAATATTTATAGTCCATAATGTGCTAGTTACATCGCAATTATAAAATAATAACGAACTAACGTTACCTATATTATCGTGCTCAAAGATCCCCTAATTCTAAGGATTCAACCTGGCGATTCTGCAACGATAACATTGTCATAGTGAAGCGATTACTTAGCACAATTGGACTCTGAGTTCATAGGATTCCCTAAAATATATAAAAAAATAATTGAGTACAACGTGCAGAATGCTCTTTTGTGAGGCCTGCACGAAAATATAAAGGCTACATTACGGTGTAGATAATTATACCACCGGTTAACAAAGCAAACAGCAAAAACCATCTGACACATTGGGACCTTTAAGATGCCAAGTTCTGACAAGAAAAATAGGATTATGAATGTGACAGTAAGGTACGGCAAAACAGAATACTTAAATTATAGAAAGCTAGGTCTCTGCAAAACGGTACTCCGTGCCGAAACTAGCCGGCGAGCGATCAACAAAAACAAAAGCAGTACGTAGCCTTGCAACAGGTTTGCCAGCTCACAATAAATACGAAACACCAAATGGCTACGAAGCAACGAAATTCCACGACATGTTGCTGCCTCGACGATTTGGCCAGAAATGAAAGCAAACATTTCAAATCAAATTCACATCGTTCTAAATTTGAATTGACTTTTTTAAAATGCTAATCCTGAGCCTTACGGCAACGCAACGTGATTATTTTAATTCGATTCTGGAATTCTTTATTTGAATTCATTTGCGATTTATTTAGTTCCGAATCAGAATTTATTATCTACTGCAAAAACGTCACGTTTAAGATTCTAAATTCTAATTTCAAACTTCAAACTGTTTCGCCGGTCGTTTTTTATGCTCTAAATGTGATTTATCGTCTGATTTGTTTATTTCCTCGAAATGCCACGTGTCTAGTTACTCGAATGTCCTCTATTTAACGGTCGGACAATAGGCGCGTTGTACAGCCGCGAAGTTCCCGCCTATTGAATTTTCGCCCACAATGGAAAGTTTTCAGGAAACGTTCCGGGTTACCGGCTCCGTACCGTTTTATATTTTAGTGTAACTTGACGAAAATGTCCCGCCGCATGCCGCATTCAATTAAAGTTTGCCATACTCGATTCCATTAGCCAATTTAATACAAAGCAATGCGGTTTTACGCTAATAAATACAGTCTAAAGAAAAATACAATGTTTAATTTCAATTAATTTAATAAATAACAATAAATGCGATACTGGCCACCGACGAAAACCGTTGGAAACTAATTAAAAACATCAATTCCGCGCGCCACGCTACGGGGGAATATTTCAAACGCACGCACACACACACGCAGCACCCCCGTGCACACACACACACCACACGCACACAACAGTTAAAAATAAGTCCGGACCATATCCGCGTGAGAGAATGGTCCGGGCTGACGTCGCGAGGAACGGGGTATCCGACAACCAGATATCAGACGCTGCCCTAGAAACACAATCTTCTATAGAAAAGCTCATTCTAGAAATCAATAATTATGGAAGCTAAGGCAGTTGACTTTACCAAAAGAAAAATCAACATGGGAGTTTAGCTAGTCAGCGATAAATAGGAAACGACAAGCAAATGATTAGATCGACAGCACAGATTGTAGAGAATGACAGCAATTAATTACAATTAAAAAAATCCCCAAGCATTTTTCATAGTTAATTTGTATACCGTAAGGACAGATATCCGGTTTTAGTAATGAACAGTTGGCCAGTTCTAGAAGTTATCGGAGACGGGGATATAGCGCGTCTTAAGGCGGAGAGGGACGGAGCACTGAAACCAAGTTATCGTAAATTGATCTGGGCCGGGGGGAGGGTGGCAACGCGGTCCCAAATTTGACAGCGATGGAAATTGGCGGGAAAGATTATTGGTTCTGCGCTATTTCTTTTTATTCTCCACAAATTCGAAATTTGAATTTTAAAATTGCTCTTGCTCGGGCAGTGAATTATAATGTCTGAATTAGAAATTACAATGTCGATAACACAGTACGCAACTAGGTCGTGTAGGTCAGGGATGAACGTATGAAATTCGTTTTTGCGACGATATTAGAAATTTCATTACGTCTGAGAGAGACCTCGTATGAAAATTGTGCTCGTTTTAGAACACTCTTTGTGTCTTAGAGGTTCCTTGCTCACGTTCGCAACTTCATAAAATCTTGCACACACCAACATCTTAATAACAGAATCCGAACGCTTCGAGCGATTTTAAAATAAGAATATCATAACTGCCCAGTGGGGTAGGGTGGCGGATTTCGGAAGAACGTTCGCACCCCCTCAAGTTTTTAAAATAAGAAAATTTCGGTGGAGCGTGATATTTTTAAAATAAGAACCTCTTTCGTGGCATATTCCGTGGAGAGAGATTTTAAAATAAGAATAGTTTCGGAAACCCCCCTGGCCCCCGTCTGGAGTTTGAAATAAGAATTTGGGGGCCAGATTTGGGTGGCGCGGGTACATTCGGGTGTCGGGTGTTCCTTGATGAGAACGGAGGTTTTTCGTAGGATTTCGTTAGCTCCTTCGGCGGGGGCATTGACCGCCGGAGTCGATACTTCGATGAATGTTATAGTAATTGGATAGACTATGGATTTTTTGCTGAAGGTAAGATGTTTCGAGATAGCAGAGGTCGATACGACGGCTAACAGGAAATAGAGGCTAATGAAATTTCAGTTTAAGAGACGCTGGAGCTTATAGGACGTAGGTAAATTGAATAAGGTTTGCTAGACTTTCGTAAATGGAGTGTTTGGGCAGGATATTGGGCTGAATACGTGGCAACTTCTACCGTAACTTAATAGGTGGTTCCATATTTAGTTAGGAGAATTTCAAATCATCAATGTCCTAAGTGTCACGGTTCCTGAGATATGATTTTTTAAAGTTTTTTTTTTAAGGTTAGAATTAATTAAGAAGTTGTCACGTTTTATAACTTTTACAGAGATTTTTGACGTTGATAGCTCATCAATTTTATTTAAACGTGAATCGTATTATGTCATAATTTATTTAGAATAAATCTATAGGTATTGGAAAAAACAGCGCAAGTTAATTTGTGGCATTAAAATCACAAACAAACAAGATATGATGATTGATGATATAAAGGCAAGCTTCCGGATGATTAAAAAAAAAAAACTAAAAAAATCATATCTCAGCAACCGTTACACTTAGGACATTGATTTTACCGGTGAAAGGTAACTCATTAAACAAAAACCCCCACGACTCCCCAAAAAATTATATCGGTCCCAATATCCCATTTTGGTACGGAATCCCTAAAAACGATGTTTAAGAATTTTAGGTAATTTTTCAAATTATTTTTAAATTCTGATGAAAGTTAGTGATTGCAATATAAATTGCTTAGAGTTATATGCAAATGAAACACCCACACATTTTGATTGAACGAATGAGCGACCTTCAAAGTATTACGTCAAGTTTGCCTATCGAACGTTTTGCACAATAACAGTAAGTCATTTTGCACAAGCAAAATAAGTAGTTTTGCACAAGCAAAGTAAGTAGTTTTGCACAAGCAAAGTAAGTCGTTTTGCACAAGGAAATTAAGTCGTATTGCACAAGGAAAGCAAGTCATTTTGCCAAAGAAAAGTAAGTCGTTATGCACAAGGAAAGTAAGTCGTTATGACTAGTTTCTGCCCGCGACGTCGTACGCTTCGTTTTTGTAGAAAGATTTAAAGGTGTCATACCCATAACACAAGCTCTGCTTAGCTTGGGGCTAGATTGTGCTGTGTGGATTGTCCAACATTATTTATTTATAATATTACTGTATTCTGATTTGTTCCATTCTGATGTGATCCTCTTTTTCAGGGTAACTGGTCGTGTGCCATGGCGGAGTGTTCCTTCGCGCGCTGCCAGCAGGAACGTCGCGCCATTCGTAAGGAGCTGCAGCGGTGGACCAAGAACATGGTTTATATACTTGGTGAGTATCTATCTACTATCTATATCTACTATCTATGAGCAATTTTGGCAATATATCGACTCGATAAATATAGCAAGAACTGTCAAAATATCGAGTGATTGCTACGTAGTAAACGAACGTACTCTTAAAATTGATAAATAGATATTTATCGAAGGTTTTTCCTTGATGAGTTGCTCGTTAAGCCGCACGAGAATGCAGTTTTTGGCGGTACTCGATATCTATCATATGATATTTTTATCCGTGATAATTAGTATCACTCGATAAAGAATTGGTCCCCTGGTCGTTTGCCATAGCGGAGTGTTCCTTTGCGCGCTGCCAGCAGGAACGTCGCGCCATTTGCAAGGAGCTGCAGCGGACCAAGAACACATTCTACAGGGTGGTACAAACGAACCGTTACCATATGAGTGGACAAGAATATACGTAGAGTGGAAACTTCCGCCCCAGACCCGCTCAAGATCGCGGCTAGACGTTAAACAGAATACTCAGTCTATCTCTGTCGGGCTGTGGGCAAATCCCGCGAGCCGACTGAGATAGACTGAGTATTTTGTCACGACCTTGAGCCGGTCCGTGGCGGAAGTTTCCGCTCTATGTATGTTCTTGTCTACTCATATGCCGTTACCTGGAGGCCAGCTGCCCAAAATATTAGAAAATATTCCTTTATTTTTAAAAATAACTAAAACTGCATGCGAACCATAGAACCCTCCTCCGTTGGTAGTCGGGTAGTAAACAAACGAGGAGAAAGTAGTGTTATTGATACATACCATATGAGTGTTGTTGATTGATACATACCATGTGAGAATTGTTCATCGGCCTAGACCTAAGAGCATTAAGAATGGTCGTGGTGGAGGGGTTGGTTTTTACATAAGAAAGGGCATTAATGCAAGAACCTGTCCTCACCCTGAGGTAGCTGCTGTTGAACAACTGTGGCTTCGATTGAGTATAGCTGGTAAACGCATTATTATTGGTACTGCTTACCGGCCCCCAGACCAATATGATGTGACCACTTTCTTTGATGCTATAACTGAGACAATTACTTCCTTTACCAAGTGTGATCATGTTATATTTTTGGGTGACCTCAACATTAATATGCTTGTGCCGGGATCTAAAGCTACCTCATTTCAAGAGTTCTTACAAAGCATGAGCTTATCTCAAATAATCACAGAACCTACTCATTTTTCAGGTCATGGAGGTACCTTAATTGACCTTGTTTGTACAGATGCTAAAGCTAAGAGCATCACTATCAAACAAGCCCCTGAACTGGGAAATCACGCAATGATAGTTGTCGAATTTTGTATAAAAAAGGATAAAATACCCGCACGTCATGTAACCTATAGACCGTTCAAAGATATTGTCATGGAACTGTTTTCCGCTGATCTAAATTCTATTAAGTGGGAGTATTTTGATACAGACATAAACGTTAATGAAATGGTATCAACCTTAACCAGTACTATTTTAGCATTGTTCGACCTGCACGCACCAATAAAAAATACTAGGTTTAAACATCCTCCCCACCCTTGGATAACCGAGACCATTAAAGATATGATGAAGATAAGAGACAGCTATTTCTCTAAGTACAAGAGCAGTAAGTGTGCGTCACTAAAAACTTGTTACAAGAATATGAAGCATATTGTTGATACGGCTCTGGAGAGTGAAAAGGCTGCATTTTTTACTAACAAAATAAATAATAATAAGAATAATGCCAAGAAACTTTGGAAAAATCTAAAAGACAATATCTTACCTAATAATAAATCATATGCCGAAATTCCAAGCCATCTCAATGACCCAGCCCTTATAAATGTCCACTTCCTAAATGTGCCTGGATCGGGCCAAGTTAACTTATCACTCCTCACATATTATGAGCATTTTCGATGTGGCAACGGAATCTTCTCACTTCAACCGGTATCGGAATTCACAGTACTTAAGATTATTCAAAGTCTCAAATCCAATGCTCAAGGCGTTGATGGCATATCAGTGGAGATGTTGTTACTGACTCTACCTGAATCACTTCCATCAATCACGGCAGTAATCAACAAGTCCTTGAGCAGTGGTATATTTCCGGACTCATGGAAGGCTGCCGTGGTAAAGCCGATTCCTAAAAATAATCAACCTTGTACTCTGGGGGACTTGAGGCCAATAAGTCTGCTTCCTTGTCTGTCCAAAATATTAGAAAAAGTGGTGAGCATACAAATGGTTAAGTTTATAGAGGTACAGCAAATTTTACCTAAGCTACAATCGGGTTTCCGCAGGAGCCACAGTACATCCACTGCCCTACTTGATGTTGTCGATAATCTTCTAGCGGCTCAAGACCAGGGCTTATGCAGTGTGCTCGTTCTGCTGGATTTTACTAGGGCATTTGATTCCATAAATGTCACCCTGTTATTATCCAAGCTTGCTTTTTACGGCTTTGACATGAACGCAATCCGGTGGTTCTGTAGTTACCTTGGCAATAGAAGTCAATGTGTTGAGCTCAAAGGTTCCGATGGTGACCCTCTGAGATCATCTTTTGAGCCAGTTATCAGGGGAGTACCGCAGGGTTCCATCCTTGGCCCAATCCTTTACACCCTGTATAGTGCTGATATAGTCGATTGCATCTCTTCATGTCGCTATCATTTGTATGCTGACGACTTACAGCTGTTCCACTCATTTAAGCCCTCAGATGCTTCTGGTGCTGCAAATGAAATAAACCTTGACTTAGCTAAAATTTTTAAATGGTCGACATGCAATTCCCTGGTCTTGAACCCTAAAAAGTCAAAGTATCTAATAATAGGTACAAAAGCTAAACTAAAGAAATTGGATAGTTTAAGCTTGAATATAAACATTAATGGGGAGCCAGTTCAGTGTGTCAGGGAGGCACAGAACCTTGGACTTAAGTTTGATAGCAACCTTCGGTTTGAGAGCCATGTTGCTCATAATGTGCAACAATGTTTCTATAGGTTGAAAATGCTTTATAAGATCCGGCCATACCTTTGTGAAACTATACGTATCACTCTCTGTGAGTCTTTAATCTTATCCAAGTTAAATTATGTTGATGTGGTCTATGGCCCATGCCTGCTTGGTCGAAGTGAAAAGCTTATTCAGCGCGTGCAGAATGCCTGTGCACGCTTCTGTTTTCATATCCCTCCACGTAATCATGTCACCCCTTACCTGAACTCAGCGAACATGCTCAAAATGAAAGCCCGCAGGAGACTCCATCTTGCTATATTGCTCTTTGGCCTTACCAAAAATATGATACCCCAATACCTACACGCCAAGCTTACCTGGGCCAAAAGCAGCTCCCGCTACCCAAGACGTGAGTGCACATATGTATTCGAAACGCCCAAACACAGAACGGCCGCATTTAGAGGATCGTTCCGATTCGCTTCTTCGAAATGTTGGAATGATTTACCACCACCATTTAGAGCTTTGAATAGCGTTTTTTCGTTTCGACATAAAGTACGAGATTATCTTTTCGAGATTCAAAAATGTATACTATAGTATCACTCTTTCTTACCTTTCCTTATCTAGCCTTTTCGCACTCATGTTGACCTTTTATCTACACATTATTTACTCCGCACGAAAAACGATAATTTGCAGTGGTCAGCACCTAATCAGGTATCCTTCGGCCTTGATAAGGCTGCGTAATACACGACCAGAGGCTTCCTCACGTTACAATCACGTTTACTCATATCAAAGAGAATACAATACTACTCATATTCTTTGGCTGCACATAAAGAGATAAATGGATATGGCAGGCGAGGCGACAAACTCTAATTTGTTAAGTAAAAATCCGACATTACATACTGCACTTTCATGTAACTTGAATAGACTTCTTCTACTTCTTTTAGCTTTGGCTCGAATAGACTTCTTTGTTATTGGCAATATGTGTCTGGTTTGCCACTGTCTTTTCTGCCACTGTCCAGTTCACGGAAATTTCATCTTCAACTTCTTCTTTTATGGCGCCATGGAAATTTCAAATGTGAATGTTGTGCTCTTCACTTGATGTCAGTTCCAAGGGAATGTCTAGTGCAGTCAAATGCATAAGTAAATGTAAATGTCAATGATCGTCACGGCGGTCAACTGTCACGGCGGCCTAACAGAGGGCGCGTTCCGTCTGCCAATAGCAAAAAGTAAAGTCTTGCGTTCACAGTTATTTTGTTTTATTGTTTGTAGATTCTTTTTCTGTACATAAGCCTTATTTGTATGTCTTTTATTCTTATATTTGCTTTTTGTTCCTTTTTAGTGATATTTTTAGTATCAAATTTGTATGTTATCCTAATGTATTATATATATATATATATATATATTGTTAGTTATATTGTAACTCTTTATATTCTTTATTTTAATATTTTAGCACACTAATCTATTGTAGTGGTCAGTATTGAGGTCACCTCAAATAGGTTCCTTCTGAAAACCAGCGCTATCTTGCATTATGTAAGGTAGCATTAGCTGAGATGGAACCCTTTGATCTGCACACCACCGTCACAGCGCGGAGCACACTCCGGTAGCTCGCACACCTATATAATGGAATGAATAATGTTGTACATACCTGTATTAATATAATCACAGTACCTACCTACCTATACATATCAACCTTTTGCTATTTATTAGCTTTACTGTGTTGTCAATTTGTTCTTCCCCTAATGTCTTTTTTTTTTTTTTTTTTTTTTGTAGGGTAGGTGGGTACCTACTGCTTTATTATTGGAACTTGTAATTATATTTTCCGCTTCGTAATTTTGTATTGCATCTTTCATTTATTTATTATTTCTAATTAAGTTCTATTTCTGTTCTGTGCTGTATCAGGGTTGTGTTTGTCAATAAATTTTTCTCTATCTCTATCTCTATCTCTATCTACATACCACATACATCTGAATGTTGTTTGGAGTCCTCAAATCTTCAGAGGTTATTATAATACAAAACAGCGAAAAACATTTCTGATTCGTTTATTTCACATGTAATTACGCTAAGTTGAAATTCACGAATCGAAAACAAATTTCTAACTTCCATTTAATTAGTGCTTTCCCGGAATCCAAAGAAACTTCTGTAATATTCTGCAAAGCTCATTTCTAAAACAAAGCCCACTTGGAAATTTGCAGAAAATTTTGTATGCACTTGTATGAATTTTGTTAGTTTGTTTGTTCTAGGCCTTATTGCGCCTGGTTTAGGGATGCGTAGTAAAACAAAACTTCCATGCATGAAGAACCGTTTATAACTTTCAAAAATGTTACAGCCTTCATATTTTAACCCGTAAACCTATAGGCATAAAGTCTCGAATGAGCTGTTGAGCATTTGCTCTTTTTGTTACTGCCAACATTTTGGCGAGGTAACTTTGAGTTTGGAACTCGTATCTGGTTTGAGTGTTAGAATATTGTTACTAAAATGCTGGTTTTGTCTCGGAAAAATGGCCGTTTGAAATTTTATATCTGCCAGTGTGTGGAAAATTAAACTATTTACTAAAATACACGTGTCTAAAACGTTGTTATGACGTCACAAGAAACCCAACAACAAAAGACAAGCCACTAACACTATGACGCAGTAGGTAGCCTTCCCTTTGTTCACTATGACGCTCTGAAATCTCACTAAGTGACACCATTACAAGGTCATTTCGTGTCTACATTTCTACATTTAAAATTTTGAATTAGATGTAGGTACCTCCTTTCGTTACGTTGTGCTTGTGCCCTCCGTTACACAAAGTGTGCCCGAGCTTCCATTTTTTGAATTTTGAATTAGATTCTGCCCATGTAGTTTTTGTCTAATATTTAAATATTTTGCTTGAAATATCTAAAGTATTTCGAACAAGGTAGTAAAATGAGAATAAGAAGCTCTTACAGACAATTACCTACACTCATTACCTACGACGTACAAATTCCACTTGTAGCAGAACTGAAGTACGACTACGAACATCAAACGTAAAACCTATCGAGCAATTTGACCTCATTACAAAATGCACGAGAACTTCTTGATAAGCATCGTCTTTTTCAGTGACTTTGCTACTTTTATATATTTCCTTACCTCTTGTGATATGTTCTTTTAAACGACTTTGAAAAAAGGAGGAGGTTCTACGTTCGTATTTTTATTAAGCATGTTCGACGATTCTTCCGTCAACTGTGGACCGATTATGAAAATTCTTTCACATGAAAATTATGATCCCTATGTGATCGCATAAAACTGTTATTCCCGAGGGATTAGTATTTATCCCGAAAATTTAAAAACAGTGTAAATTAAGGGATTTGAAGTTGCTTTTAGATTTTTCAAAACAATCAAACTTTGGAATTTGATAATTATTTTGATAATGAGAGTAATGAATGAGAGTTAACTCATCTAAATAAAAGAAACATTGAATAGAAAGCCCGAATTCACGAGTGGTAGGTAGGTACCTATGCCAGGCAAAATCAGGAACCGCCTTCCATACCAACCTAACAACATCAACACGTCACCTCCATGCAAAATACTTTCCTTAGAAACCATTAACCGACCTCAACTTCTGTAATCTTAGTAATACTGGCAGGGTCAAACACCCTTTTCAAAATTGGAACTGTGTCTTGAGGTCCAAGAAAGGCCGTTTTCAGACCGTCTTAGCGCAGAAACTTAGAAATGCCTTTGTGGTCTAGATCGTTCTTACACGAAACCACCAAGTTCCTTCCCCCACCCCATTCTTCCCACCCTCCAACCCCGGCTGATAGCAATTCGGGAGAGATAAGGCGACGTATATACGCGGATATAGTTCGCTGCAACGCGTTCTACAGTGGTGGCAGAATGTGAAGGAATTTTAAAGAAATGGAATTTGAATTTTGAGGATTTCTGTTGGTTCTGTTTAAAAGGGTGATACGGGAGGCATTGGCTTTGCAGGGGGAAGACGCTGGCAAATACGAATATAATAGGACATTTCCGACAATACTGAATAAATTCTGTACCTACTTAATGCAGGCTTTCTCAGAATGGTTTTGATTGACCTTCGGTAGGCAATGAAAAATACGCAAGTTTAATCAGAATATGGTTTACAATTGATTTAATTGCTGTAAGAATGATTTCAAATCAATTAAGCTTTGATATCACATAATTTGATGTTGCTAGAGACGAAACCGTCCCTAGATTTACCCCTACACGGAAAACTGATAACAAACAAACATAAAAACTAGTTTCCTGATAATAAGTGAGGCCACTGTAGCGACTTGCATAGGTCGTCTGCGACGCGCATGCGCTATCCGCCATCCACTCTGCCAAACAAACCTGTTGCAATCGGGACGGCGTGCACTAATGCAACTCTCTCCGCTATCATCCTAAATAATTCACATAAAACCTTCGCGGACGCAAAACTCAAGTAAAACCTCAAAATCTAATATTTAAAAATAAAATAGTGCATGCAAAAACGAAGCAGCTCTCTAGGAGATTCGAAATAGGAAGGCCCAGAAATAACATTCGAAGTTTGAATTTTCTTGCACAAATCTTGAGACAAAGTGAAGTGCCGTGCGATTTGATAATGGTAATAGGTGCTTGTAGTGTAGATTATTTTTGTATGTAATATTGCCATTATAAAGTTCCTGTTGCCAAAGTTCCGTGTTGCGTTTTCGCATAAAGTTTTTAGAGGAAAAGTTTGATTGACATTTTGTGAAATTTCGGCTGATTTAGCCGGAAGTTTCGCCGTGGAGAAGTTGGAAGTTGGATTCAACAAGTGTTCGTCGGATGCCTTCCCGGGTAAACGTGCTATACTTTGCATGCTGTATTCCCGGATTATGTAGCGCTTCGTACGTGCCGGTGCCAACAGTAAATTTGGGATTTACTTGTTCTGTTTGTTGATTTGCAATCCTGTTTGTTTATTCAACACTTTGTGCTTCAGCCAGACGATAATGCTTTAAAAACTTATTGCAACCGTTTTTAGGGTGGGGCTTCTTTTGTTTTAGACGAGTTCCTCACGCGCCATCTTAGGAAGGCGACGAAAAAAGTGTCATGGCGCCCTGTTAGGTTTTGTTCTAGTTTCGAAGAAATTTCCAATTATGTAATTTTGAACTTTCTTCGAGGAAATATAAGTTTATACTACGATTTGTGTAGTACAAGTATTTTTATAATTGAACGAAGAATTAGTAAAGAGAAAACTAGTTTATTTCCTGAACTGTGAAGAAATTAATCTTATCGATATTAGATGACACGTCAAACTCTGAGGAATATTGAATGTCGTAATTACAAAAAAAAAACTCATGAAAACACTCTAGAACACTGGCTTGACGAGAAATTAGTTTAAATATGTTTTTTGCTAAACATGTACTAACTAAATATTACTTTCACTATAGGAAGTCAGTTAATGTTTTTCTATTAGCAAAGAAAATTACAATCAAATAATAAAAACAAATTAGAACTAGTACTTACAATTGAAACAATTGAGCTAACTGCAGACTGTTGCAAACAATCTACAGTTAGCTCAACTGGAACAAGCGCAACGCAGCGCATCAGCATTGCCATACAGCTGGGCAATGCAGCCAGCGTCTTGGGGACGCTTCCGACTGGTATTGATATGGATCAGTAGAGCTATATTTATCCCCTTGTCCTGTTTGAATCTTTATTTGAGCTTTACTTTTGATAGCTTTCTACTTTTTAGCTGCTTCGTGCTTCTGCTCAGTATTATGTAAAGTAAAGTATGAAGTAAAGTAAAAAGATTCTTATTTTGCTAGAACAGAGACTATAATAAGATATAAAATATAAATAAACCGAAAAACTGACAAAATCGGACTCCACCTCATCATATGCTATGGTAGAGCAGATCATACCACAGCGCTGGTTGTCTGTGGAGACCGTGGTGCGTAAGCAATGTGTATGTACGTAATGTAAGTATTATGTAATGTGTAAGTAAGTAATGTAAGTAATAGGTAATGTGTAGGTAAGTAATGTAAGGTATTATATAATATGTAAGTAATAGGTAATGTGTAAGTACGTAATGTAAGTAATACGTAATCTGTAGGTAAGTAATGTAAGTAATAGGTAATGTGTAAGTACGTAATAGGTAATCTGTAGGTAAGTAATGTAAGAAATAGGTAATGTGTAGGTAAGTAATGTAAGTAATACGTAATGTGCAAGTAAGTAATATAAGTAATAGGTAATGTGTAGGTAAGTAATGTAAGTAATACGTAATGTGCAAGTAAGTAATGTAAGTAATAGGTAATGTGTAAGTACGTAATGTAAGTAATACGTAATGTGCAAGTAAGTAATGTAAGTAATAGGTAATGTGTAAGTACGTAATGTAAGTAATACGTAATGTAAGTAATAGGTAATGTGTAAGTACGTAATGTAAGTAATACGTAATGTAAGTAATAGGTAATGTGTAAGTACGTAATGTAAGTAATACGTAATGTGCAAGTAAGTAATGTAAGTAATAGATAATGTGTAAGTACGTAATGTAAGTAATACGTAATGTGCAAGTAAGTAATGTAAGTAATAGGTAATGTGTAAGTACGTAATGTAAGTAATAGGTAATGTGCAAGTAAGTAATGTAAGTAATAGGTAATGTGTAAGTACGTAATGTAAGTAATAGGTAATGTGTAAGTAAGTAATGTATGTAAGTCATATGCAATGTGTAAGTAATGTAAGTATTAAGTAAGTAATGTACCTACTTAAGTAATGTGCGCAAGTAATGTATAAGTAAAAGAAATGAAACAAGGAAAGAAAATGACTTTTTTGACACACAGAGGCAAACACTTAAAGACATACATAGGTTTTCAGAAATAATTTAAATGCTACCTTAAATTAACGATTGCCTTCCCAGTGAACCGATTTTAAGGAAAGATCTTCGTTAATGTGGATACGAATAACAGACGATAAAAACTTATAATCCTATCCTACTATTATTATAAACAAAGTTTGTAAGGATGGATGTATGGATGGATATTTGTTACTCTTTCACGCAAAAACTACTGAACCGATTAGGCTGAAATTTGGTATGGGTATAGTTTGGGACCTAGAATAACATATGGGCTATTTTTTATCCCGATAAAACGCCAGCGAAGGCGAGGGCAGCAGCTAGTTCATAATAAATTCGTCATACTAAAAAAGTTATTTTTTTTTTATAGTAAAATAGAACTACATTATATGCAAAATTTGAGCCTGTTCTCTTCAGTAGTTGTGGCGGGAAGATGTAACAAACATCTAAACTATCCTATTCGTCATTTTAGTATGATATCATAAACACTGAATAATTTCGTGCATAATAATTTGGCGTGTTTTAAAACCAACCAACGATAAACCAACTTCAAATTCCCTTACTTTTACACTTATTTCAACTTTTTCGCGATTAATACAAATTCCCTGGGGATACAAATTTAATGGGACCACCTCGGGATTAACTTCTATAAAATAGTGAAAGAATTTTCAAAATCGGTTCATAATGAGCGGTTTTCGATTATCATTTTTATAAAGAAAAAAATTAGTTCCAAATATCTCAATAGGTGGCAGGGGGCGTCAACTGGAAATTAGGGTATGTCAATGTCAAATAAAAACTTGAAAAAGTGTTTTCCTTTCACTTGGACTTCGCATTACCCTAATTTCCAGTTGACGCCCTGCCATCTATCGAGATATTTAGAACTAATTTTTATTTTTTTATTGTGAATCGAAAAGCCCTCATTAGCAGAGATATCGCGTAACATACATACATCACAAATCGACTGTTTATACCCAAAATCCTGAAAAACATTTTAGCATTTTTCCCGGTAAAGTTCTGCCACTGACGTTCATGCCTCAATAGCCAAAATACGTGGGCCCGGCCTGCGGATGACATGACACAACAAGCATTTTACTAAAGTATTTTCCGATACACTGAGTTCTTGACAATAGGCTTGACAGCGAAAATACGGTCAGTTTGAATGTGCATGATTTTTATGGAAATAGAATTGTTTATTTTTGTAATTGTTTATTTTTCAACTTAAAAAGTATATTACAGTAAATCTTTACTGCCAAACAACACAACATGCAACAGTTTGTCGGCAGTAGCTCTCGTGGACAACATTGAATTTGTAGAACCATCGTTACACAGGTACAACTAGCGACCCGCCCCGGCTTCGCACGGATTGTAGAGTTGATAAGAATTAATACTGTTTCCGTTTTAACACGTTCAGCGCCACGTGTATATGTAATTACATTATACACCTTAGTTTGCTTCACATGTGCCTTGGCACTGATCGTGTTAATAGCTTTCAGTTACTGTAATGAAAGCTATTAACACGTACAGTATTGTACGTGACCATTTTTTCTGAAGATAGATTGCAAATCAATCTGTTGAATGGTGAAAACCGCATGAAAATTAGTTTTGTAGTTTTTGAGTTTATGGCGAACAGAGAGATATAAATAAATAAATAAATAATTGCTGATAGTACTCTAGTGCTAATATTAAATTATTATTTCACTTCATTTATTTTAAATCTTGCTAAAATACATTTAGAAAATAGAATAACATATAAAACTAATCTACAGTAAAAAATATGTTTTGATATATTTTTGGTGGATCATCGGCCGCGAAGCTAGGCTCAAGCAGCCGGTGACTAGGGCTGCAGAGAGAGGAACTTCCTGACGATACGCGCCGAGTCCAGGAGCAACACCTTTTGAATCTGACCCTTGATCCAACTTGATCCAACTTCCTAGCGAGAGTCTCTTTAGATGTTGATCGAGGCTCTTCGCTATTACGCCGTTAACTGGAACGAGTGTCGGAACGATGGTCGCTGAATCAACATCCCACATTATTATAATCCAAAACCTCAAGTCTAAGCGACACATTAAAAACCCCAAGGTAACTTTGTCACGTGACCTTTTCATTATATATTACGCATGTGTTTTGCGCATAATGTAACGTGCAGTCAATAATTTTAGATGACCTTTCAGACCTTCGCAACCAGTTGCACTAAAATACAACTAGTATAGGCAAGTAGAAGATTACCGTCACATATTTTTTTCAAGTGTCTTAAATCCATATATGTCTTATACAGGATGTTTTTTTATTGGGACCGACATAGTTTTTTAGAAGAATTTAAGAAAAAACGCGTGCGAAGCCGCTGGCTGCACCTAGTATATATATATATATATATATACTTACAGGATGTTTTTTATTGAAACCAACATACTTTTTTTTAAGAAGTTAAGTAAAAGCACGTGCGATGCCGTTGTTAGCAGCTAGTTAGTTTTCATAATGTTTATATTCATCCAACACGTTTTGTAAGTAGAGAACCACAATTTTAGTAGATTTCTCTGGTTTTCTCAGATCACCATCCCATGTGGTCTTTTAAATACACTTTTATACACCTTTGTAATGTCTCTATATATGCGCTATAATCTATATCCTTATCGCTATAATCCTTATTCAGAATAGGATGGAACCTTGTCAGGGTAAATACGTTCCTTCTGGGAAAGCGTACTCCATCTTAGATAGAAAATACTTTATTGGACACTTAAAGCGACGGAAATAATACAACAAAACTTAAGAACTAAGTGACAAGTGGCAGTCTTATCGCTATCGATCTCTATCGGACAACCGCGGATGGATAGGATCATTGGATAGTACTAAGAGATCTGTGTGCTCATTTAGGTTGATAAATAAAATACTTTTAATAAATATAGACTTTTTAAGTAGGTCACATCTTCACTTATTTAAGTTAGCTGGTGGTCGCTTGACCATCACCAATAAAAAAGAGTAAATATTATACGTAACGTTTTCCAATCCGCACGTTGTTTATAAATATGTATGTGATGGACGGAACCTTGTAAAAGTAAATGTCCAAACGCGCTACGACCTAAGAATACCTATCACAGGATTAACATTCTGTGAGTAATTTTTAAAACAAAAGATTCAAAAACAGAACCCTTTCGCAAAAGACTATCCTAAGTCATTCGAAATTTAAAATTAAGCAACCTAGCGCCATCTATCCGCCATTGAAGCCGTGACGTCATTGGAATATTTTCCGAACTTGGAACTTCGTTATTAGAGTTCATTCGTTTAGTTTGATGCCCTCTATAAGAAACGCTCCTCTAATTTAGGTCAAATTAATGTAAAAAAGAAAGTTAATACTTTTTGGTCAACTTATATGTAGAGTCGAGAATTATAATGACACTAGCTGCTGCCCGCGACTTCGCCCGCGTTTTATCGGGATTAAAAGTAACCTATATGTTATTCCAGGTCCCAAACTATACCCATACCAAATTTCAGCCTAATGGGTTCAGTCGTTTTTGCGTGAAAGCGTAACAAATATCCATACATCCATTCATATAAACTTAGACATTTATCATATTCTATTATTTATTGTATTTATCTATATTCTTAAATATGGTTTTGTTACCGTCAGAGTGATCTATACGCAGATAGCAAAATTACCTACTTATTCGGAAACACTTAGATCTTTCATTGTAGGTAACTCCTACAGCTGAAAGAATTTTCTTATTTTTTTAGTTTATTACCCTCATTGTATCTCTGTTCTTCCCCTATCCCTATGCAAATCCAAACATAATGAATACTTAGTACTTACCTATACCTACTTAATTTACAAAAAATTACTTGTTCAAAACAACGCCACAGTTTCTAAACAAAATTCAAATTTAATTTATGTAGAGCTCAAAAAGCTCTAATATGAAAACCCCCCAGTCTGGCTTTTGTGTAAATTTAAGACAAAATTTTACTAAAAGTTACATTCAAAACTAATTTTCGTCTCCATGACCGTTAAAAATTACAGGGCAATTAAGAAAACAGAGAAAAGACCCAGCATTCGAAATTTAAACAGCTTTACCTTCTGTGAAACGTGATTTCAATCTTAATCCCTTACATGTAGAGATGAAAATCGCAAAAGCGCAGCGGAACTAATTTTTGATGGTGGATGCAACTTCATCACTGTAACGTAACGCCATCTCTTCGGAATCCTACAAAATTTTTCACCGAACTATTTTCTTATAAGACTCACTCACACCAGCGCACCCTGTGCAGTTATCACGCACACCACCCTAACAAAGACTACACAATCGAACGCACCCACACGCCGAGAAAAAAACGATAAAAAAACTGCACACAGCTACAACTTGTCCTATGCACACGCTAGACAGAGATAGAATCGGTCCATTTTCGAAAAGTTCAAATAACGCTTCTAGCGTTCGATATTCAAAATTTTGCGATAGCGTACGTTGCGAGGCGAAAATAAGATGTCATTTGGATAATTCCAAGGGCTAAGATAAGTAGAACTAAAACATACAAGGTTCATACAAGCGATGGCACCCACACTGAAGCGCACTGTGTATACGGCATTGCACTTTGTGGCTGTAGTGGTGTTTAGCTTGAACGGCAGAAGTTGATACTTGCAAAGTACTTTCGATTGAGCGTTCAGTTTCAAGTTTGTCAATGATTTATTGCTTATTGTGTGAGGCTAAGCCTGTAAAATTTTAATTTCAATTCTGGCTCTTCCAGGACTCGATTGACTTTGATTGATTAGTTTCAGGTTTGTGCATTCATTTAAAAACTACTTCCGTTATTTGAACATAATGAAAATGCGACGTGTTTTGACGTTGAAATGGATCTTTCTGGCGTGGCCTTTAATTTATTATAGAAAAATGTAATAAATTCCTATGTCAACTCATATTAATGAATTTTTGTTTAGGCTACATAAAGTGGCAGGTTTCATTCATATATGTGGACTAAATATACCTAAAAGTTTATTTAAACTTGCCAAACTTTGTCAATAACAAATGTCAAACTAAAATTTTAATTATAACTTTCTCTCAAAAGTGGCTATAGTTGCATTTTACCCGCGAAAATTAACAAAACATCACCAATTTTTGCAACATTCGTTGCCAGACCGTGGGTTGCAAGTACCAAGAGTGCATAATCCCCAGTTCTTGGTCGCAGTAAATACAAGGTAATGGCTAAGTACGCACGCGGTCTAGTACGGTGTGCGCTCGCCGTGCAGTCCCGCCTATGCACAATCGGCTGAGAGTCGCATTTCCGTTTCCACCACAGGACCACAACACGCGTAACCGCTAAAAACCTCCGAAATTTCAAAACAGGAACACAAATTTGACCAGACTATTTTTACAAAAAAAAATATTCATATCATTCGCGAATCAAAAACGTATTTTGGATTTAGTGTTTTTTGCTAGTGCGATACGTACATATCACTTGGAAACTTAGGACCCGAACTATTTTTACTAAATTAGAGAGAAAAAAAATATTTTTGTGTAGTGACATACGATGTGTTGCGATATATTTTGCTGTGACAGTGTTGTAGCTGTGAAGTGCGGCTGAATGGATTCGTGAGTGTTGATGAGGTGACGTTTGAATTTGGAACTTTTTTATTTTTACAAAATTACTACCGAAGTTTCAAACTGGACCGAAGGAGACGCGGCTACCTCTGACGCATGTAAGTACCGGTTTTTTAGTAAAAAAAAGTTATTTAGCATGCCCTCTAGGCCCAAAATTACTCCCTTATCTCGAAAGGGGCATATAAAAGTGTGCATAGTGCAGTTTTAACGAAGTGCGTTGGGTTCACGCACATTTTTTGTGTTTTCTTATAAATCTCCCCACCATCTCGCCCCTCCAATACGTTTGTCCCACTCTTTTTCTATGAACTGCCATGAAATAGTGTGTGTGCTTGCACGTGTGTGCGTTAATAAATTGCAACCTATATTTTGATCGAAGGCCAATGACGTCGTTGAAATAAATGTTTTTTGCTACAGCCATTAGGTAGTACCTACTTGTCTATCATTAAAAACATAAATTGACATAGCCTTTTAACCTATAACTATTTTTATTTCGAATTTTTCGTCTAATAAAGCTTAAAACCTATCAAAATCCAAATTTAACTCTAGAAAAGGTTAGAATTTGGTATAATTTTGACTTTTAAGACTAAATTGTAACTGAACAGTTTGTAACTTAGTTTATTATTGATGCTACGTGAGTAATAGGTACGAATCTACACGCCATTGTAGGCTAAAATTTTGCCGTCGGAAAAATTTTCGCCCGCGCTTTTGCTAATGTGCGACGTTTAATATATTTACTACATTTTACGGGGCTAGTTTTTTCATTATAATGACGTAATTTATATTTTTAATCACACCTTTACATAATACAATACTCACACATGTTATAGAAGTGTTTTCTAAAATAGAACCATTACATAGTTTCTGTTTTTCACAGATAATTTAATTTGTTTTATATCAAGAATAATCAAAATTTTTATGCAAGCATTTGAAACATTATTGTTTCTTACTACATTATGTATTGCATCTGTATTTTTCGACAAATTATGTTACATTGTAAGGAGTAATAAAGTTAATATGTGTACTTACTCCAAGACTCTCTCGTCTCTTCTTCTAATTTATTTATTTTTCTTTGACAATCTATTCTTCGTTTACAACTGCCAAATAAAGTTTACAACAATTAGGTAAATCACAAAACAGTAAAATGTTTTTTTAATATAATGTCAGCTGTCAGGAAACGAGATACGAGCAAACTTATAAATAACTTTAATACTTTTGACCTATAAAGAGAAACATATTTTGGTGATACTTACTCGAAACTGAAAAGGTACTACACCCTGATATTTCATTGCTCTTTAAAACTGGTATTTAAAAGTATAAAATATTGTTATGAGGTCCTTTATATTACGGCTTTTGTACTATAGGTAAACCAGATAAGTCAGTCCACTCCCGGCGAGTCGATTGACTTTTAGCTATGTTGTTGCTATAAAAGCAACAATACGAAAAAATTACTAAACATAAAATTTATAAAAAAGCATAATTTATTTTCGACTCTAAAAATATCAAGATCAATCCGACAACAAAACACTTCAATTCGAAATTCTAAATAAAATACAACGCCCGCAAATAAACTAAACGTTCCAACGATTCAAATTCTATTCCAAATTCGAAAAAAGAAGTCGTTACGCACCTGTCATGTCATTAGAGGGTTCAAGACACAAGTTCGCGCCCTTCATTGCATTCGCCAATGGCAGGCGTGCGCTCGGCCAAGGCAGCGCGCGCGCCGTCTACTGTCAATGTTACAACATAACCTACAACTAGTAACGTTTATGGTCTAGGAATACACTTAGATTACGGAACGGAGTGAATGGTTTAGAAAGGTCTTTTAGAATGATTTAAGCGCGGAGTAGGAACTTTAGTGCAAGTGTTTTTAAGATTTTATTTAGGTTTATAATGTTTCGTAGTTTTCGAGTAGCGATGCTCACGTGGTCCTTGGTAAGAAGGACTCAAGAAAGCAAGAATAAGTTTAGAAAATTGGACATGAGATTCCGGAGATTCATTACAAAAATAAAATTGGGTTAAAGATTTTTGTCAGCATCTTTTTTTTAAATCAGGTCGCACAATGGATGTTATTTATATTTGGACAGAGGACACAAAAACGTTCCATATTATAATGTCCTCAGATTATGGCAATAACTATTGCTGTATTGTTTTTTTTATAATTATGTCGCTTTTGAAATTTATGATAAAAAAATATGATAAATATAAAAAAAGGATATATAAATAATTGTTTATCCTCTCTCCTCAAAATGTAGTAAACTGATGTTCAGGCCAAAATAGTTAAACCCGTTTTACCAACCTACCCAAAAATAAGGATAAAGAATTTCATCCTACTTTTAAAAAACGAAAACATCATTTCATCCTTATTATGATTTGGGAGAAATAAATAATATAAATAAATGAATCCTCATACTGAATGACAGCTTTAGGTGCTATGGCGGTTGCGGCGTTAGAATTGAGCCCTCCAACTAAGTGCTCATATACACGAGCGGCAAAGTGACAACGGCAGAGGCAGCCATCTACAGGTCGACGGCAGGCGTCTAAATTGTCGACGGCTGGCGTCGGCGCGTGTCGACGCCTACAGTTACCTCTGCCGTTAGCACTTTGCCGCTCGTGTATATGAGCACTAAGCCCGTGAATCTCATCAGAGTCGAGTAATGGAACGATCCAGATGAATGACAGCAGCTTCCTTCTATGTATATATACAGTCAGTCTCACTGCAATACCAAACCATCTCCGAAGCGTGAAGACTATGTACAAAAGCCCTGTTAGGGGGGCATGTTCAAATATCCATTTAATATCAAAGTGCTTTATTTCCTTTAGACCTTACAAGACTCTCAAGGACACGTCATAAAACCCAATTTACACAAGAAAACTAGGAAATAAAGTGATCACTTTGATATTTTTTTTCACTTCAATCTTTTAAGGTGCTGATGCGAACAAGAAACCTTTACCTTGTTAAGTTGTTAGTTTTCGAGTTGGAGCAAATTTTTTAGAATTTGAAAGATTTTTTATCCACAAGATAAGCTGATATTTCGGTCGCAGGGAGTTGATGGATGACGGGGCGGCTCAGGACCGCTGTTAGCGCTATTGGACGACGTTTGGAGGAGGCCTATGTTTAGTAGTGGACGTATACGGGCTGATGATGATGATGATAAATGGTAAATCTGATATTTTGTAGTTCAATAGTAGACAAGAGTGCTGACGAGAGCTTTTTATAGCTTACTACCTACTTACGTAATTGAAACCTTGTGTCTTTTACTGCGTTGGAAAACTATGGGAATCGTTTTAATGGTCTATGTTCAGAAGCTTTGCGATCGTAAAATAACAAAGGATATTGGCAAAGCTGTCAATTTATAAACAATATATAATAAATAAATAAATAATGCTGGACAATCCATACAGCATCTTCTAGACCAAACATAAGCAGAGCTTGGATACTAGCTGATGACTGATATACCTACTTATGTAATACCATAGATTACATACATACATAGATGGATATGACTTTTGTTTGGTTTGACTCTTGTTCTCGTTCTTGGTTATTATCAACTAAAAACAAAATATTAAGTTTTTAAGGAAAGTTTTTCTATTTATATATATTTTTTTAATTTTGCGCCTCTGTGTAATCTCATCTGTACCTATATTCCACTGTATTGGGCCGTACACTAGGTTTTAAAAATGGACAGTTTTGTTGTTGCTCTTTAGTACATCGAACCATATGATATTATTCTATTTTATTCAGTACTCACTCCTTCATCATATCAGCCCATACACGTCCACAGCTGGACATAGGCCTCCCCCATACGACGCTCTACTCACTCCTTACTTATTCATAATCCTTATTTTTCACACATCATCATAATTTTTGGCCTATGTAGTTTAGGTATTGTTAGTTTATTTCATACAAACCGTCCATCTAATAGGTAGTGTATTGTATAATTACCCACAACATAACAAACACGAGTTTCAGTTTATTTATTCTCAAACAAATAAATTTGTGTCGGAATGCTTACAAATAATAAATAAGTATAAAATCAGTCAGTTAAAAAATCAAATCAATCGTAAAAATAAATAATATACATTACCTAATACACAGTAATAATAACACATATCAATTTAAATAAAAGCTCTGCTTAGCTTTTTGCTAGATAATGCTGTTTGATTTGACGAGCATTATGTATTTATTATTTATTTATCTTTGCCTATTTCTACTACTATATCCATACATATGCGGCCGCAGGACCGCGGCGTACGAAAATCGACCCCTCCAACTCAACCCGATGTCGTAAGAGCCGAATAAGGGGCCCTACCAGAGGAAGGGCAGCAGCTTCCTTCTTAGTATTTTTCAACACCAACACTACGATCACCAATCCAAGCCTGGTGATTATGACAAAACCCGGGGGGGTTGTGCAATATGATACGACGCCACAAATAGCGGTCCTAAGCCGCCTCCATCCATAGACTCCCTGCGACCGCTACGATGTCGTCGATCCATCGAGTGGATGATCTACCATAGCCTACATGGTAGACCATCGGGAAGCAAGGAGATCGTGGAGCTACTAAAACTTAATACTATAGTTTAAATTAAACAACTTTACATATTCTGCGTCTTATCCAAAAAAAAATTAACCACATCCCTAAATTTTGGCAAGGACATATAAAATATGTATATGTTCGCCTATATACAATTTAAAGTGTATTATAGAATTTTATTTTCGTCTATAATGTTGCATTTGATTAGATTTAATAGGACCTTGTTAAAAAGCGTTTCATTTATCCTAAAGTTTCTAAAAGTCTCAAGGTGCCTAGCTCCATCCATTTCCGGCGGATATGACTAACTTGTAGATTGGTTGTTGATTACAAGCTGTCAACGACTTTCTTAGGAGTACGTAGATTTTTCTAGAAATCAATATTGTTAATATTCGAAGCACGTTTTAATGCTTTTTATATTGGTAGAGTTTATTAATTTTATAGATGTACCTTCTTATTTTTATTTTCACGATTTAAAATAACTTACGGTTATGATTTGAAAGAATATAATAGAATGAATAATTTTTGGAATTTATTTTCTATTGGCTGACCTATTTTACTCTTTTAAATTTTGATTATATATAATATATAAAGTATATAATATATAATGTAAGTAAAATATAAACACATACGAGTAAGTAATGCTGGACAATTCACACAGCATATTCTGAGCAGTACCTACCAATTTAATAGGCTAGTTATAGATAACTGCTATAGGTACCTTCCCACTTAGGTACCTACTACATATTTTATTATTTATTTATATATTTTTTATGAAATAAAAATGTAATGAAAGTGATACTGAAAATGATGTTTAAATGGAAGCTTATTTCCGCTGTCACCTTTTATTGAGTCAAAATCAAGTAAAGCTTGATGCTGGCACCCATATTCGAGGACTCTCGATCCCTTTTACTTTTAAAAGTCTATCGGATACGATAACATCCCTAAGAAATGTCACAATATCTGCTTGGATAGGTTTGTAAGCCTTTCTTGGATTTAAGCAAGGCAGGTAAGTTAAGTTTTTGAGTTATTCAGATAGACTCTCAGTTGACACACATACTTTTTGGACATAAAAACATGAAAACTCTCACATTTCAAAAAAAGAATCTGCAATAACGACGTCCCAAATTGAGGTCACTCAATTTCGTCGGCAGACAGCAAAACGGACGTTTTGTTTTTTTTATCGTCGATTTCATTACTCTCGTCTGGAGTCTGGGACGTCATTGTGAAGTTTTTTGGCTGTCTTTGCGAGCAGATGTTTGTTCTTTATAAGTTAAATGAGACGCCATGTTTGAAAGTGAATTTGTTTTAATGTTTCGATGTGAAAAAAATGTTTTATCCGTTTTTTCAACGATTTAAAGATGACTAAGTATTATAATTTCATTTGAGAAAATTATCTATGGAAATTAAACTTACCTACTGGAAGATAAGAACATAAATTGCTGAGAACTGGTCTATGTTTTCAGCTAAAGATGCACGACTGTGAATGATTTCATTCGGATTATTCGACTTGACAAGTCATTCGAACGATTCGAATGACTAGAGCAAATTAGTAACTAATTTGGTTAGTAATCGCGAGTCGTTCGTTCGACTGCCTGAGTCGGTTTCGATTCGTTATTCGACGTGGATAGTCGATCCCGCTCGCCTGAGCGGGAACGGGCTTAGAGAGAGCTAGTATTATACCTTTATTTCATTCGACTCCGGGTTCGTTCGCTGCCACCACCCAACGCTTCACATGTAAACGTTTACGAGGAAGGAGGAGATGCGAAAACCGAGTTTGTAGACCAAAAAGTGCAACTTCGCATTTCTTCCTAAACTATACAAAACAAAACTATTACAGAGGCATTACTTATGATAGGCAAAGGGATTTTTGAAAATTCGTTTGTTTATCGTAATAATACGATAAAATAGGTGGCGGCGGGGCGGCTAGCTTGGGTCAGGGAACAACCTTAACATAAAATATTTGAACAAAATTAACATAAATAAAAGGTATTACTGAACTCACAGTCGTAGATAGCTGGTTAGCTGTAATAGTTACATTATCGGATTCAACATTAGACTCTCCAGCTGTCCACCACACTATAACATTTACACTAAAACCACATTTACACTAAATGCTAAAACATAAATATTATACTTGAAAAACTACACAATCTTATCAACCGCACAAGAATGATAAAATTAGTTACTAATCTGTTCGATTCAATCCCCGCAGGAGCGACGAATAATTCATTCATCACTGAAAACCTACGGTCGACTAACAAAGTCGAATCGGAGCCATGAATGATCCATTCGTAGAGACATTAGTAATTACTAATTAGTAGTTACTAATTAGTAGTTTCATTCGACTTTGAAGATTAGTATATTACTAATATGCAAGTCGAATGGGGAAATTAGTAGTTGTAGACGTTGTAGATTATTCGACTAGACAGATAATTCGTAGTCGCGCATCTTTATTTTCAGCTTTATTGCAAACTTATAATTTGTAACACAAAAATCTGAAACTAAATATGGCACCTCATATTATCACGTTGACCTTTTATTGATTTCGCATTTTCCAAAAAGTTAAAAGGGCACTCGTTAACTTAAAATATATTTTTTCATCCGATATATTTTTATTATGAAGTAATGGTGATTCTGGAAGGTTAACATCTTTTTCAATGCTGCTTTAAGTTACGTTCCTACCTAAATTCCAGATAAATTCGACGTAAAATGTATGTAAACAAAAAACCAAAAACAACATAATGATTGGCGTTGAGTTTTACTTATTAATTGTCACCAATATTTACTGAAAGAAAGATCTCATATCGACTAGCATTGTAAATTGCGTTTAAAAATATAGGGCACCACAAAACGAATTTTAGGTTAAGTATAAGCAGTTTGCTTAAAAACATTTCACATCGAGTTTGACTGGAGTATAGTTTCCCACCTAATTATTATCCCTCCGTGACTAAACCTAAAGGCTCGTAAACTCCATCTTGGCGGTGGAACACCCCAGCAGGTGTAGGATTATCAATAGTTACAATTTACACTAATTTTATTGTATAAGGGCCTCTGTCTTACAAGGCGTTGTAAGCCAACTGTCTTGCTTTATGAGGGAACGGTGGGCCTACGCCTGCATTTAGGTACCGATATACCCATCATAATATGTAAGCTACCACATTTTATTGTCAGACGCATTTTATCTACAGTGAAATATGGTCGATTCTTTCAATAAATCGAATGTTAGCTAATTCTGATTCCCACCAAACAACGATAAAATTTTCAAGTAATAATCGTCTTTGCTTCAATAGAAACAACCAACTTTATAAGTACCTACTTATGAAAGGAAGAGACTACCTTCATCTTAAAACAATAATTGTAACACAAAATAATGTTTCTGCAAAGCTTGTAATAAATCTTACTCCTTGAGATCCGCAACAAATTGCAATATTCAAATACAAAGAAAACAAAACTTTGACGATGAGCAAAAAAATAGTAATAATTTCTAGTAGCAGAGAACTAAAATGGCTGCCGCGGGCTCAGATCAGGTTATCTAACCTTACGTAGCAAAATAAATTCCTTCAAGTAAAAAGTGATGTAGCTCATTCGTCTTTTAAAATACGAAGAACAAGTCTTGACAAAAACGCGCGCTTTCCAAGGTGCGCGGTCATTTGTTCCCGCCATTTTTATTTTGTCTATGGCTTATCTTTTTCTCAATTTCGCGCACCGGCCAGTGCTTGTGATTTGAATGGAAATGAATGAAAATTATTTTAGAGTTGGATTAAAAAAAAGTCCCGTTAGTTCTTTGTTTTTAATTAAAAACCACCTAAATTATAATTTTATTTGCGAAATTTTTATTCCTGCTTAATTGTTTCTTATAAACCAAGTAGGTATGAAGTACATAGGTACCATACTAACTTACGTTCTTGATAAACAAACAGTTTAAAAATATAATATTCATTGTTTCTAATAACGAAATAAACAATACACATTAAACTTAATCGTTCCTGATACAAGCTTAAAGCTACTGAACTGAACTGTAGTACAGTCGGCTCCAGAAATGTATGTTGCAGACGTAACTCGGGGAAAAGAAGTATCCCGCAATGTGGGATTGCCACATTATAATAAATAAAAAAAAAATACACGATTAAATTCATTAAAAAAAAGAATCAGACGATACTCCATATATTCAAATCTGTTCAAGCATTTGTAAGTTATGGTGATACTCATAAAGGGACGTAGGTTAGGTAGGTACACAATGAACTCTGAAAACACTACACTCCTTTTTTGAGAATTTAAATTTAGAGAGATGAGCTTTTTCAAATTTAAAAAGCTCATCTCTGTGTTTTGTGTTAGAGCAACTCTACATTTAATGTAGAGTAGCACAAACACGTCACAAAAAACACAGTACCTACCTATCATTCTCTAAAAGCAACATCTCTGTATTCGACTGTACATCCAAGAATCCAGTTGTGTACCAGTCTCAAACGTCAGATGTTGAGGCACTTATTTAATCTGTGGCTGAGTTTATGCTTTATATTTATATCTAGCACTTATTACGTGTATATACGTGTGCATTTAGTTTGTATGCGGGCAAAAAACAAAATAAATTTACGGTGAATGACCGCACGTTCCTCGCAGTTGAGGCAGGGCAGGTTTCTGTCAGCGCGCTAGTTTGACAGCTTTTGAGGTGCGTTCGCTTTTTGAATTGTGGGCGTAGAGGTTTTTTACTTTTTTTCATGATCGAGCGGCTTAGGTTGCAAAGAGGTTGGCTATCGTTAATGTAGCAAAGTCATCTTCTGACGTTCCATTTTTAAATGTTATCGGTTTGGAATCTGCGTTTGAAGATGAAGAGCGATTAGTCAATAACGAAGTTGTAAATAAATCAGGCAATCTATTACTAAGAAGTTAGACAAGTAGGTACTCTTTATTTGTAGTGAAAAATACTACTTAGTAATTGGTAATATATCTTATAATAGGTACTTTAATATATATTATAAGATATATTAGGGAGTATGGACATTGAACAGGCAGATCTATTTAAATACACATTTAACAGTAAAACATTCAGAGATATTTAAGGAATATTTCTTCTGCGACCTTTTATTGCGTAGTTTTATCAATTTATACAGTAAATAGAGTCATATATTTCAACATATATGCAACAATAGCCAATTATTTACAATCCCATCTAAAATAACAATAAATTATATATTAAACGACATGTTTTTGTTTGCGATATCGATTTAAGGTCAGACTCACAGTTGGGCCCTTTATCAGTTCAATACACTTTTTATGACTCATAGGGAACATAATGTACCTTATAGTATACATATTATGTGTGATATATAATTTTATTGCATATAACTGTAGTAGCACTAGGTCATTGCTCTTTTGCGATATCCTTAAGGCCATTGGGTGGTATTTAATTAAAAAGTGAGTAATTGGTAGATATAACGCAGTAATTGAGGATTTTGACATTGTTTTGAAACAAAGAGTCGTTAAGAAATCGTTGACTTCCGGTACCAACATAAGGGCACCAATTTAAATAAAAGTATGTTTTCACGGCGGAAAAATACGTCGTCGTTGTCAGATTTTAAATTAAGAAAGTCGTTCAGATTATCCAAGAATGTCATTCTCTACTTCCTACTTTTGTTTTAACTTTCAAATAGCTAAGTAGTTTAACATTTATTGTTTGTACAAATATAAACATATGAAATTGAATAATAATTTGCAATAAAGTTAGTCAGTGTGATGAGTGGCCATCCGGAATTCCGGTTGCTACTGTCATGTCACTTGTTTGTTTTTACTTTTTAAATAATATTTGTTTTTTGTGTCGTTTTGTCTATATCTTTACTTGATGAGTTTCAGTTGGTAATTCCGTTTTCAAACTGTCCTTCCGGTTTTGAATTAATTAGTGAAGTATCTTACTAGGTAGGTACCTTATCTGATTGAGTATCACTATAACTTACTAACTTCTTACCGTGGCTTTGCTCGCGTGATTCTATGATAAAAAATAAGTTACTTATAATGTTGATCCAGGTGTACATAAACCTTCTTGCGTGCAAAATTTTACCCCGATTCGTTTAGCAGTTATATTGTTTTGTGATAAATCCAAACATTCACAAACTTTTGCATTTGCAATATTAATAGGAAGCTGTTTGTGTAAATATGTAATGCATTCTTTTTAAACTGAATATTTTTTTATTTTGTTTATTACATCAAAATTAAAGTCTTTAAAATCCAACCCTAAAACAATCACCTTGATATTCTTTCACAAAACAATGCTCTGTAGATCTATTTTTAGCCAAATAGCATTCAAAACGGTTTATCAATTAACAGAGCATTTCAACTTGAGACAATCCTTCACCCTTTGAACGTCTGAGAACCAATCATTTTACCTATAGATATACAGCTTCTATATACAGGATGTTTTTGAGACGGGCGGTGATGGCCAAATCCGAAACCATGAGAGAAAAATCGTGAAAGGAGTCATGCCCTCGACTTATAAAAAAAAAACTGCATATTTAATTTAGTTATTAAGTTTAAATCTTTTACTTTTGACGGAAATTGACAGGAAAGATTTAAAAAAAGCCATCACTCATGGATTCTATTTACAAATTATACGTAGGTACCATGATTCCTTTTACGAATTTTCTCTAACTCTCGTGGTTTCGGACTTTCCCATCACTGCCCTTCTCTAAAAACCGCCCTGTATATATCCGAATCAATCGCAGTTAATAACAGTGTATAGTACATATGTATGTCAGTACTGTCTGGGCATTGACGTTTCCAAATACAGTTCAATGACCTGTACAAGACACTCCCTGAAATTCCGCATAAGATAGGTTATAGAAGATGAATTTCATGTCTTTGATATTGTTTTGTATGTATCTAGAATTTCCAATGTATAAATAATATAACTTTTAATAATTTTGGTATTCACATTATTATTCGGCCGTGGGGTCGCGGCGTACGAATATCGACCCCTCCAACTCAACCAGTGGATGTCGTAAAAGCCGACTAAGGGAACCTACCAGAGGAAGGGCAGCAGCTTCCTTCTGAGTATTTTTAGACACCAACACTGCGATCACCAATCCGCCTGCCAAGCGTGGTGATTATGGCAAATCCCCCCCCCCTACATGGGAGTCCATCCACTCGATGGACCGACGACATCGTAGCGGTCGCAAGGAGTCGATGGATGGAGGCGGCTCAGGACCGCTATTTGTGGCGTCGTACGGGGGAGGCCTATGTCCAGCAGTGGACGTGTATGGGCTGATGATGATGATGATTAATTATTCACTAGCCTCTTATGTGAGTGTCTTATGTGCCTCTTTGATCATCACCTGGGCAGTGTAATTTTTTTCCCGCATAATTTATTTGAATTTAGAATTAAACATTTTTTAAATGGACCCCGTTTTTTCTAGGTTAGGTAGGATACTGAAAGGATTAGGTATGAATAAAATTTCTGGAGGTTAAACATTCATTTTTTAAATTTCGAATGGGGTAGTTTTTACAACCAGTGCCAAGGGGTATTTTAGTCAATACGAGAAAAAAATCTAAAAATATAATAATGTGATAACTTAGGGAAAAAGGAGAACATAATAATTATTTAAATTCAATTCAAAGTTTAAATTTTTTGTATGTAGGGTATTTTTAACACCATGAAATACTTCGTTAAACCCGGCTTCTTCCAGCTTTCCTATTGGCTTTTTATTCTAAGATGAAATAGTGGCCGCCATATTATTACGTCATACTCATACGGCTGTGTTAACTAAAACGATTCAACTGTCAACTGATAAGCGTACCTATACGCTTTGTAAGTACTTTGTTTAAACAGCCAACTGACTTCATGACCACGGAGCAATATGGCGCCCAATGCGTCCAGCGTTTTCGTCAGATTATACGCATAATTTGAAAATGTTAAATTTTCATGCATATTTATGGATTGAATAAAATAAATTAGTTTTTTAATTGGTTTATTAGCATTATATAATGTAAATGATCAACTTTTCAAAAATAGATCTATTTTTCATTTAAATATTTATTATCATTGATCACAAGCACTCAATCCACTAGATCAACTACCAATATTTGAATTCAAATTTAGAATAGTACAACTATCAAACTGAACGCTTCAGGGCAAAGCGGTCTGAAGCCCTCAAAGTCCAGATCTCTTATTAAGAAGAAACAAGATATAACAAAGCTCGATCGATACCTCTCAGACGGTTTTCGACGTCCGACCTATAAAACTGCGAAGAACGAGAGGGCGAGGCTTGCCGAAGATTCGGATGCGCCACTTGAACGGGTCAAGTGACTTGGAAACCGCTGAATCGCTTTTTTGCTGATAGTTTTTGAGATTTTATAAGGAGGTCAGGTTAAAAAATTGTTGGTGGATTGTCCTGCTTTTGCCGGATCTTAATTTGTCAGTGGCAATAATTTGTTGCTTTAGTTATATTATTACGATCTTCATATACCTATATATAAGTACCTAGTTTTCCATTCACTTATTTAGTACATCCCAATATCTATTGTGGGCTGATGTTCACCAAAAAATTCTCAGGAAATTAGGCATAATAATTTAAGCGATACAAGAAAGGTCTCCTTCTTTTCAAAACAGGAAAAAACTTATTTAAATATCTGAAATAATTGAGCATAGTACCATCTATTTTCCTAGTTACTATCATATTTTTTCTAACTATCAATCACAAGATTTTTTTATTATCATCTTTGTATTAACTAATAGAATATTGAGGGAACCCTCGGCTTATTTTTGCATATAAATGTCCTCATTAATAGATAATAAGCAAAAACATAATTTTTGCGCTTACGACTCTCTGCTCTGTCCAGCTACTAGGAACGCAAAATCCTTTTCACAAAATGCGTCATATGGCTCCCTCTTGTATGTGAAAACTTGAGTCGACACGGCGGCGCGGAACAAATTTTTAAAGTTTAACCGTCTATTTTTGAACTCTGGTCTTAGTTATCGGATTTTTATGACCAAATGATAAACAATACGTAGGCAATATAAATATTATTCGGTAATAGGATCCAATCTTCTCGGTTCCAACTACTGATACGAAATCACGCCCTTTCAAAACAAATCAAATACCTAAGTACATTAAAGAATTTAATAATATCCCAAAAAATTACGATTCCGGCGGGACTTGCACCCGCGACCCTCCCCTGAATACGGGGATGCGCTAACCAACTGCGCCACGGAGGCAAGTACCCGACCTGTCGAAAATCTTTGCACTATAATAACAAGAACCTTAGAGTACATTAATAAAAAAAAATAACACCAACACTGCAATTTCATATGTTGAAGTAAAAGACGTATAAAATAATATAAAGTACGTTTCCGTGCCTGTATCACAAATATATACATATATATTATTTACTGGGTTTGGATTATGCATCAAATGAAGATTCATCATCATCAGCCCATACGTTCGCTGTTGGACATAGGCCTCCTCCATACGACGCCATAAATAGCGGTCCTGAGCCGCCTCCATCCATATACTCCCGCGACCGGTACGATGTCGTCGGTCCATCGAGTGGATGGTCTCCAAAACGCTGGTTTTCTAGCAGGACCTTTGGTGTGTGCGTGTCTACATGGCTGATAGACCATAATACACGAAAAAATTTAAAAATAATAAATTTTTTCTACAAGATGGCACATCCATTCTCCAGGATTTACAGGATCTATGTTTATCCAGACGGTCAAAGATCCCAAGAGAAAATGTGTTTTACAGTTTTTAGGATAGCGCGCTAGACGCACACATATACATTACTAGCTGCTACCCGCGGCTTCGCACGCGCTTTTCATGTACCCTTATGTCCGTCCCGGGGATTCCATCTACCTCCCTGCCAAATTTCATTACGATCCGTTAAGCCGTTAAGGCGAGAAAAGGTAACAGACAGAGTTACTTTCGCATTTAGAGGTATAATATTAGTAAGGAAGTAAGGATAAGGACTAGCTGACCCGTGCCTACTTCGTTGAGCGGTAAACATTTTTACTTGTTAACATATAGCTTATGGCACTCACAAATAACGTCGCTTTCTATTGGTAAAAGAATTTTCAAAATCGGTTCAGTACATTCAAAGATTACCCCCTACAACCTCAAAAACTTTGCTCGCTCCGCGTCATCAAGCGGCCATTGTCTTGCAAGAGCATGTTTGTAAGAACCACCCACTTTATTTTCACTTTTCATATTAAGCATTATTTTTTCTTAAATTACTTTTGGTACAAGATAGCCCTACATTGTTAAATTTATTGTACTTTCTCATGTAAGTGAATTTATTCTTAATGAGAAATAAAATATTCTTGAACCTGAAACTTTACCACATTATAATATTAGTATAGAATCAGAATACTATAACTTTATTTCTTTAGGCTTACAAAATAAGCACTTAGACAAGTCAAATTTTATACCATAAACATAGTTATTATTATCAAATAAGAAATAAGGTTATTGATATTCACTTCACTTAAATTTTTTGTCCAGTGGAAGAAGTGAGTGTATAGAAGTATAGATGTAGGTATTCCAAATGTAACTCAGCGATAGTAAAATAGATAGGCAAGTGAGACATGACATGCGTTCCAATTTGTTAGATAAGACTCACTATAAAAATCCGCCATTTTACATCTAACTCTATGATTGGTCACACCCGGAATTGTTATCAGCACTTATCTATTATATAAATGCATGTGGGCAGGGAGACCTTGACTCGTAGGCAAGTGATATAATATATGTATTATATATGTACCCTATGAATTGGTTGGCACAATGGTAGGCCACAACCAACTAAATCGACTTTGGTTTTTCGCGGTTAGGTTCTTGAGTCTGGCTGGGAATTTTGAGACTGGAAATACATATGTGTATGTACGCTGTGTGTATGCACAACTTTTTAAAATAACTCTTTAATCAAAACGTGAATTAAAAAAAAACGCATTGTCGATGATTTAGATTTTTATGGTGACCTCTTTTTACCGTCTTACGAGTCCGAAATTGGAAAATACTAATTAATTTAAAAAAATCTAAAAACCATTACGAGTGTAAAGACAATAGGGGAAATACAATGATATCGAAAACAGAAAACGAAAATTATTAAAACAACGTTAACAAAACATTAGTACATTCGAAATTCAAATCGGTCCATTCTAATTAATCCACAAACCGAACTACCTAACGTTCTATAAACAAATAGATCGCCGCCATTTTGGTGCTTAAAAAAATTTGAAGGCGGAACTAGGTTGCCGGTTTTTATTGAATTTCGAACTCTGGCCCTCCAATAGGGAGCGCGGGCGGAGCCTGTCAATTCCACTGACTTGACGTGGACAATGACTTTTTGTTTTTTTAATGTTGCCTGTCTGATGATTCGTAACGGACCAACTTTTTTAGGTTATTTTTGACAATAGCCTGGTTTGTATTCTACCTCGCGCGGTAGAACGTGATTGTTTATTTTGTCAGCGAAATGTTTTAAAAAGTTGGTTGTTGGATGTAAAATGTGTTTGAATTCGAGGCTTTTATTTTTCGTAGCATTGTGTTTTATTTGCTTTGCATATTGTTTAGTTAAAACGTTACCTTTTTACTTTTTACATTATTTTAACACCGGAGTTCATATATTTTTAAATTCTAACCAATTGTTATTTTAATCAATAATAACTCTACCTATAAAAATCAAGTTTATATTGGGTACAGTAAAAAACCAATCTCCTGACATAAAACAAGGCAAGTAACATCGCAAAAAAAAAAACTGAATTCCTAATAACATCCATTCCCCTTTTTTATAAAGTCAGTCATCCACTACAGCAACAAAACTAACGTAAACTTAGTCTATTCTGTCGCTAAACGAAAAACGCCACACCATAACATAAAGTTTGTGGCACACTGCGACACCACGCGTGCTTTTACTTTAATTAGATTGACTTTAAGGCGTGATATCTACGAATACTATAGAATGGTAGGACAGCGCCTTAACCAAATTAAAAAGTTACTTATGAACACAAGTTTATTTATTTTTTCATAAAAAGTATGTAAGTACAGGGACGAGGAAAAACAATTTTCCCTTGTCCCGGGGTAAGTACAACTGTTTTGGGGCACCCAGTGCAATAGTCTACCTACCTAGTTTTATTAATTAAGTTATTATCAATTAAGGGATTCTGTGAAACTGCGCTAGAGTTAAAATTAAGCCATCCCTTTTTTACGATCGTGAAATGGAATGGCAAAATTTTTAGGCCATTTTTGGTGCCAAACAATCGACAGAAATGACAAATTAATAAAAACAAGGAGATTATGGATAAAACATAATGAATATGTACCTATGTTTAGGTATATGCATACCTATAACTTTGATAGGAAACTATGTCCTAGGAAAAAACCATGCACATTATTAACTATGTAGTTTTATTTTAGTTTGTCAAACATTTATTTCAAAATATCCATGTTTCAATATGCACGTAATTAAATTAAATGCACAAGGTTTTCCTGTTTTCAACTTTGTTCATTATTCTTCTAATTATTATTAACAATTAACCGACGTATTTCGATAACACTGCAATTTCATATGTTGAAGTAAAAGACGTATAAAATAATATAAAGTACGTTTCCGTGCCTGTATCACAAATATATATATATTATTTACTGGGTTTTGTTTATGCATCAAATGAAGATTCATCATCATCAGCCCATACACGTCCACTGCTGGACATAGGCCTCCCCCGTATGACGCCACAAATAGCGGTCCTGAGCCGCCTCCATCCATCGACTCCCTGCGACCGCTACGATGTCCTCGGTCCATCGAGTGGATGGTCTCCCATGTAGGGGGGGGTTTGCCATAATCACCACGTTTGGCAGGCGGATTGGTGATCGCAGTGTTGATGTTTAAAAATACTCTGAAGCAAGCTGCCCTTCCTCTGGTAGGTTCCCTTAGTCGGCTCTTACGACATCCACGGGTTGAGTTGGAGAGGTCGATATTCGTACGCCGCGGCCCCACGGCCGAAATGAAGATTACTTATTATGTATTGTTCAATAAATAAAATATTTTTTATTTATGTATTAAAATAAAAAAATAATAAAAATTAAATAATATATATATATATATAGTCAAAATAGGCGGGAAATTAATATGACATTGTAATAATTGATGTTAGATAGCTACATACCTACCTACTCACTTAGTTTTTTTTTTATATTCTTACAGAACTATACGTAAAGAAATGAATGTCACTACTATTAGGAATGACTCATATGGCTTCCGTAAAGTAACACAAGCTCTCGCTCAAATAAGAGAGAGCTTGAAAATGCAAGCTTAATTATTTTGTGACGAACGTCCAGCTTTATTCATTTCTTATCTTCTAACTGAAGAAAACCAGGCAGACCCCCGACCACTTTGATTGGAACCGTTACTTTGACTTGACTTTGACTTTGGTAAAAATAAAACAACATACACCAAACTGCAGATACCAGTGTAGAGCAAAAAGAAATGTTGATTAGAAGTAAACGAACACATTTCGTCCGTGATTGAAACCTCGTCTAGTGACCTATAAAGTGCATTATTTAACACCTACACACGGCGCGCCCACATTACTCTATCATGTGGACATTACGAGACACTCTTTTACCAGGACTGGATCTAGAACTGGATACCTAATCTTGTATTTAAAAAGTACCTAAAAAGGTACTTTTTTTATATAGTCTATAGATCTTCGTTTGCTCACAAACTCACCTGATAGTAAGTGAGGATGAGGCCGACGGTGTATCACGAAGGTCTATCCCCAAATTCGTTCTTGCCTTGAAGAGACCCAGGGTGTAACTGACCGGAAAAACTGGCAGCGAGTTCATTTTTTAATTAAATATATGTATTATGGAAAAAGGGAGCAACAGGATTTACTGGTAACTTTGCCAAATAGGTAATCTTCTGTGAGGTTTGAATAGGTCAGTTAGAAAGACAGACTTATAAAAAAAAAAAGTTTTTCTTTCAAAGGAATGGAAAGAGCTGAGCCTTGAGTTCGGTTTGACGATAGTATCGAATTGAGACATTATCGTAACGTCTCACTTTTATACGTTACGATAACTACATTCTACGCGATTCCCATCCGGATATTGAACTACGCAATTCCATATTAATGAAAATGGAATTGCATATTGCATAGTTCCCTGTTCAACGTAGAGGCGCTGCTGTACCAATCCCATAGAAAAATTAGACGTGATGACAACGTCTCCCTCCATCCTCTTGTTAAACTGAACTCAAAGTTCATATCATCCATTTTATTATTTTCTAAAAACGGAGAGTAATATTTATTCATAGGTCATATCTTAGTTAAGTCTCAGATTTCAATAACTTTATTTCTTAAGACTTACAAAATAAGCAGTTATACTCTGATTTAAAATCCAAGATATTTTATGTCAATTAAGACATACATGAATGAAAACTTAACAAATACTGATAACAATAATAGAAAACAAAATGTTTACAGCAAAGTTATCACTAAAAACTAAAACACAAACTGTAACAACCCATAATCTCACATGTGTAGCAAAAAATGTTTAAATTAGAATTCGCAAACGTACGAGAGATCATTTAAACGATGAATGAAAGTTTTCAAAATTAAAAATTGTTTCTAGTTTCTTTGCTTTGCTTCGATGATACAATTGTCGTTAAATACTTTCCACCAATATTCCTTGTGTTTTGTAACCCCTTTGTATATAAAGAATATCCAGGTTTTTGAATCGGAGTATAGACAAGTCAAATTTTATACTTTAAATATAGTAATTATTAGGTATCAAATAAGAAATAGAAAAGGTAATTGAAATAGGTGTATGATTTCTAAATTTCCAACAGAGATTGTTCGATTATTGATGTTGACGTATCACCAATGCACCCTTCAAATAGGTCCAATAGATACACAACCTACGTAGATGTATCTAGTGCTCCTAGATACAACATGTCCTCACCTTTATTTGCAGTGTATGTTTGCGGTATGTCCCCGCCCTTACAGTAATTGGCGCGCTTTGCTAAATTGGAACGTAGCTGTTTACTGTTTTGGAAGATTAATTTAACTAAACAATAAATCACCCAAATCATAAATGGGACATAGTCAAGAGTGATATTTTTGTAGCTAGAGATTTCTTTTTATCACTTTTATACTCAACCACAAAAAAAGATTGTTCACCAATTTAGCAAAAAGTACAATACATTATATACTTCTTTCCATGCCTTATTTTTTTTTATTGACTTTTATACGGTTCTTTAAGAAGATACCACCTACCAAAGTAGACAAAAGAGACATATTCGAGCAAAAAGAAAAATGTTCACAAACCCTGAAAACAGTACAAGTTTCCAGCACAAAAATATAGATGGCGGCACTAAACTCTAAACAAAATTACCGAATCATTAGCTACAAGTTAGACTTGCCAGTCTGGTATTCCACTTTTAAAACGTTCCCTAGTAAGGAGGCGTGTAGGTTAAGCTATGGCACCAGCTGTAGAGCTTGAGAATGTAAAGCTTTCTATAAAATTGTATGAACGGTGTATGAACATAATGACTTTTGATCATACTTATGCAAGTACTAACTAATACATTCAATCATGTGGTATGTAATAATAATATAAACGCACAGATAAACAGCGATAATGATAGCATCAGTCAGAAATATGTGTTGAGAGATTTGAGAATAATTTGTCTGGAAAAATACCTACCAACTGTTAGTGGACAATAATTTTAAGTAGATAAGAGTTTTTTGTAGTATCAAGTAAATGTATCTAGAGAAAATATAAAGTAAGACGTAAATTTTACAAAATCATGAAGTTTAATTTGTTTACCAGCAAATTAACTATATAACGCAATAAAATCTCATAGTTTGACGACCGATGTGGCGCGGCGGGCGAAGGTCTGCAATGTAGGAGGTTGCGGGTTTCATTCCCACCTTGGGACTAATGTTTGTACGATCTGCAAATATTTGTCTCGAGTGTTCTCGATATTTAGAGTATAATAGAATAACCAAAATAAAAAATCTATCTATGTAATATATTGTGTATTAATCATCTGGTACCTACCCATAACACAAGCTCTGCTTAGCTTGGGGCTAGATAATGCTACGTCACCTACGTGGATTGTTTTATTTTTATAGTTAATTCGCTATGTTCTTCTCTATAGCTACCTCCTTACAAGTCTAACGCACCAGCCATTTTCTAAAATAGTCGTTATTTGAGTACAAAAAAACTGAAGCAATCAGGGTCCGACGGCGATTCCCTCGCATTGTATCTAATGACAAAATTAAGAGCAAAATGCGTAGCCACTCGCACGCAAGTAGTGGTGGGAACTACTTCACAAAAACCGGACATGAAAAAGACGGAACGCTTTTTTAAATAAGTTGAAATAAGAACGTATATGTTCTTCCTACGACGCATCGTAGCAGCGTAGCAAGAAAAATATTTTCTTAGTAGCGTAGCAATCTACGACGCGTCCGCTGAAAACGAAATCTTTTCGTGGTAGCGTAGAAATCTTCGGTCTGTCGCAATGAAGGACGATAGCGCTAGTATAATAGGGGCTCATTCTGCTTTGAAAAGTATTGAAGTAATCTCTTCTTCATCGGGGGCTTTTCCATTTTTAGGCTGTCTCAAAGCTAACGCAATGTTATCCTGAGTAATTAATATTTAGCAGTTTGTATAGTAAGGTGGCTCTAGAATCGCGAAGCAAAATAGGTCGTAGCAGCGTAGTAAAACAGGTCTTCTCGTAGCAGTGTAGCAAGCAACCTACGACGTGTCGTAGCAGCATAGCAATAGACGTCTTTTCGTAGCATCCTAAAAACCTACGACGTGTCTTAGCAGCGTAGCAAGAGAGGTATTTTTGTAGCAGCGTAGCTAGCTACGACGTGTCTTAGCAGCGTAGCAAGAGAGGTATTTTTGTAGCAGCGTAGCTAGCTACGACGTGTCGTAGCACCGTCGCAAGAGAGGTATTTTCGTAGCAACGTAGCAAGCTACCACGCATCGTAGCAGCGTAGCAAGAGAGTTAATTTCGTAGCAACGTAGCAAGCTACCACGAGTCGTAGCAGCATAGCAAGAAATGTATTTTCGTAATAGCGTAGCAAATATATGGATAGAGGACAGTGTACAAATAAAAAATGTACTGTAAAATAATTTCCCAAAGCGTCATAATAATGTGAAATCTAGTATTTCACATTATTATGCTGCTGCCCACGCCTTCGCCCGCGTTTTATTGGGATAAAAATAGCCTATATGTTATTCCAGGTCCCAAACCAAATTTTAGTCTAATCGGTTCAGTAGTTTTTGCATGAAAGAGTAACAAATATCCATCCATACATCCATCCATACAAACTTTGACATTTATAATATAATATTAGTAGGATAGTATTGATATTAGGGCCAAAATCATAAAACCTTTTAGACATACTTATGTACTTACATAAGTTATTTGACAATGCCTGTAATAATATGGTACAATCAAGGTGGTCTGATGATGGAGCCGGAAGGTGGCCTTTGCGCCGTTTACAAAATTGGTAGATAACTGTAACATCTTTATTAGTAAATTAAGGTTATATACTCTAAAATGGACCAGTTGAGCTATCTGTAGATTGTTTGCAACAGTCTGCAGTTAGCTCAATTGTTTCAATTGTAAATACTAGTTTAATTTGTTTATATTATTTGATTGTTATTTTCTTTGTCAATAAAGATCTGAAATAACTTAAGTAGCTAAGTAAGTACCTAATTAAGTCTAGGAAAATACATTTAGGAAGTTGATCCAAATCTTAGTTCTTTTAGCAAAAATTCCGGCTAAAGCCGCCCATCCACTCCGTCCATTCCAACCTACGCACACACGCATTTTTACGCACCCTAGCATCCGCATTACGCACACAGAGAAAAATCATCCGAACGAAAAACGCGCACTTTACGCACTTACACACACAAACATTCTCGAAGGACACGCCGCGAGGTCGACAACCCGGGTTTTTTGCGAGCAACGCAGTCGCACCGTATACTGCCGACCACGAGCATTGGCCGATGACGTTTTTTTTTCGACACCAAAAGATCGTTCACTCGTTGATACTCAATACCTCTATTTATATGTGGGAATAGGGATGCGATACGTTTTTTTTCCGTCTGTGGTTTGTTTCTTATCCCGTTTGTTCTGATTACGAATGAATGCTGGGTTTGATGACATTTTTATCGATTGCGACGATTTATGGTCATTAATTTATACAATGACTGATTATTTGACAATTAAAAACAAGTGCTTAGTTTGAAATTTATTTTATTTATCATTGAGTTATTGACCGATGAATGAGGAATTTATCACCATTCCAATTTCATAAACATTTCCGTTTTGTTTTGACAATAAAAAAGAGTACTTATTGGTGGAATCAGACTTTTAAATGTGCACTATAAGGCGTAAACGTCAAAGAATGTTTAATGGTCCAGCTTTGTTCCGGTTTTACTGGAGAGAACCAGTAATAGCAAGTTTTTTATCCGGTGCCGTTAACTTCTATCAATGTAACACGTTCGACATCTGAATACGAAATAAGAATGCAAGTCGGGTAACTGAACTTGCAAATGGCATTATCGGATAATAACATCTTGGTTTGCACCATTTTATCTGTTTACTTTTTAGTTTTATTTGCGATAAGCAGTAGGTATTTGTCTGAGCTGTGAATGTAGCAATTTTAAATGCATATTCGTGTTTTGTCATGTTTAAGTACTGTTATAATGTAAATTTTAGGAGCTTCTTTGTGTATTGAATTATAATTAAATTACGTGGGTAAGTTTAGTTTATTTTCATATTGAGGAACATACTCGCCTTTCAACGTTAAATATTCATATTCACTCACAATCATCATTATTCACTGTAAATAATCAACAAGATATGTCTCATCAGCATCACACATTATGTATTAATACGTGACCGATTCTCACCAATCCCACTATATTATTCAAACCTAGCCCAACATTCGGCGGCCGGCCCACCCCAATCCGTAACCTACCCCAAACGCACCGCACACCAAGAAGCACGTGAGTATACGCGTGGAGCGGTGTGCGTGCGCCTTAAGAATCAGGACGTTTTGATTTATGGCTTCTGTCTGAGTTTTTGCGAAAGTTTTGTGGAAAATAACTTTTGTAATACTGAATGTTTTATTTTTACTTGCGTTCAAAGGACATTGGCTGCTCCAGTTTAATGGTGAAATGACATCCAATTAAGGCTATTTTAAAAAAGTCACAAGATTATCATAAAAATCCTAATCTGGTAGATGTAGTTTTAAAAAAAACGGATATAGGTAAGGAAAAAGTTGGTAAAACAAAATCGTTTATATTTCTTTTACATAAGGCTATTTTAATTACTTTTAGTCCAGATACTTTCGTGAATATATGTATATCTACATTTCTAGGTAATTAAAATAAATAGGTACCTAAATGACTGAAAGAACAATAAATAAGAAAAAAAAATTATGTAACTGTCATCAAAACAATTTACGCAACTCATAAAAAGTTTGTTTTTGACTTCATAAGAAAATAAACTTCTTTGAATGTGCGTCGACCCATAAAGGGGGTGAATGTGTGCGCGGCCTACATAAATAAAGTGTGTGTACACGCCCAATTCTTTCGTAGAATACGTAAGTTTAGTTGTGTGAGTGGCTTCTTCGCTCGGAATTCCAAGTTTGAAAATGGAATGAATGACGGTTAGGTTACTGACCTACGCCAATGGCACTCGTTTGTATTTTGAATTTCGAAATTACATTTTTACGAAACTTACGTTGCGTGGTACCTACATTTTTTTTAATGATTAATTTACTTAATGCACAGAGGAAATTATTGAAATGTTATTGGTGCAAAGTGCAGGGTTTGTTCAAATAAAATTTAGGTGCTGTTGGAAGGTAAATACATAAATAAGTTAATTTATTTTGTGTGTAGGTATTTATGATGGCAAATAAATGATTATGATATGTCTTCTTTTTTGATGTCGTATTATATTCAATTTTAAATTTTAAAAGATCTTTATTAATGAACTTAGGATATAAAAGTAATACAAATCCAGTGTACATTAATCCTAGACAATATTGTATTATATTACTGGTGGACCAAAAACGCAGTTGATGTCCATGTCTAGGTTTTTATAATTATTTTATTTCCGTAGCTTATCACTAGTCACGTTTTTTTCCTTTAACCATTTTTATTTTCAATTCAGGTGTGTTTGTTTTGCTCATGAATTTCTAACTATGTATGTAGATAACTGCTACTCTATTTTTCTATACCCCAATTAAAAAACCTGGATATTTTTTGTATACAAAAGGGTTATAAAACCCAAGGAATATTTGTGGAATATATTTAACAACATTGGTATCATCGAAGCAAAGCACAGAAGCTCGAAACAACGATTTACACGAGTAATGTCAAAAAGTAAAATATCTAGCAGCTTTATAATACCCAACTATGGAATTGCCCAATCGAAAAATCGTCCATGTTTATAAAAAGACCAACTAGAAAACTGTCCGAAATAGAAATTAGAAATAGAAATTACCAACCAGAAAAACTACTTTTAGTTTTGAAAGCTTTCATTCAACATATTTTGATTGATATCTCGTTCGTTCTCGAATTCAAAAATAATTTTTGGCTACACATGTGAGATTATGCGTTGTTGAAGTTTGTTGTGCTGTTACCTTGTTGTTTTCTGTTATTGTTATCAGTATTTGTTAAGTTTTCATTCATAAATGTCTTTGTTGACATAAAATGTCTTGGATTCTAAATCAGAGTATACGTATCTTACTTATCTACTCAATTTTCATTATCAATTAACATTAATATGCAATTATAAAACTCTAAAAAGCAAAAATGTTAAACATTAAGAAGTTTTCTCCAAAATCTGACTTCCGGTGGAAAATTAAAAGCTTTTCCTTGACAAGGTTCCGTAGGCGGGCTTTCCCTCAGTGTGTGAAAGAGATAAAAAATGTGCGTATTTTTGTGTCAGAGCAAGAGGGCACGAGGGCGACGACCTTTAAAACAAATCGTTGGCAGAAAGGGTTCGACCTAAGTACGGACAGCAAAGTAATTGATACTAATTAGATTATGAGACAATCAAAATACCCACCTTAATTAAAATATGAATCAAAAGTGTTCGTGTCAAATTTTCGTGACTCGCTTTACTTAACATGGGAAGTATAAAAAAAAAATCAGGCTTTTGCCGAAACCTTTTTGTCGAATCCAGTAACAATATTCTCATTCACCATTTGTCGTCTTGGAGAGCCTATATTGACATCATCATATCAGCCCGTACACTTCCACAGCTGGACATAGGCCTCCCCCATACGACGCCACAAATATACATCAACATAATTTCAATACAGTCGAAAAAGACAATGAAATAAAAGTTTGTGCAAAAGATCATTATATCTAACTAGCTGCTGCCCGTGGCTTTGCAGGCGCTTTTCAAGTAGCCTGTGTCCATTCCCGGGATACTGACCTTCCTTGCCAAATTTTATTAAGAGCCGTTCGGCCGTTTAGTAGTGGAAAGTTAACAGACAGACAGAGTTACTTTCGAATTTATAATATTAGTATGGATGCATATAGTTAGAGATGGGCGCAAAACTAATTTCACACTACATACTTGCAAACGAACCAGCGTAATTGGGAAATTATAGAGATGAGTCAGGTATTCAATAACTAACTCAGTATCTGTTAGCATGGTCCTAAAATATCTAACGCTATTGTAAAATCCGCATACCGCTAGGGAATAACTGTGCAAAGCGAGCATCGCGCGTAACCGACCGTGAGCCATAACTACCCAACGCTTCAATACCTATACTTACCTAACTATCATCTACGCATAGGTACTAGCGGACCGTTCACCCGTAAAGTTATGTAGCTGCAACAAGTATTTGGTATTTCTAACCAAAACGGTTAGAAATATATTGGGTAGAAATCAGAACAGGTATAGAGTATTGTAACGTTATTGGGTACCAGTTGGTACTAGCGGTATTGAAACAAAATACCCAACTAATAACCGGTAGCCAAAATATCCAATAACTCCCATCCTTAGGAAATTATGACCTAAAAATCAATGGTACTTAATAATTACCACACTTTGAAACTTATCCTCAAAAAATCATCATCATCAGATCATACATATGCCTATATGCTATAAGTACGATAAAAAACCCGAAAAAACACTTGGAGCTTTTTTGCAATTAGTACTTTTATCTAGGCGCACCCTATTCCCAAGGCTCGTAACAAACCTAGACAGGGACCTAGGCGAAAATAGGGTGCACCCACACTGGCAAACCCTACATTATAGATCCGGCCACTCTATAAGGTGTAGCAGAATATATGTAGGTAGATGTTTGTATGTGTGCTTAGTTTTTTGGTAGGATGCAAACAGTTGGGGTTGAAATTTATATTTTTGAGTAATGAAATGTTTTTGGGGATAGTTTTCGAATAAATAAAACGTATAGTCAAGTTTGTGGGTTTAGTTGTTTTCATACTTTCCACCAATAAGTTATATGCTTAACATTATAGCCATCAAAATGAAAAAAAAAACCAGAAATAATCTTTTTTACGCACGCTACCTTTGATAATTTCTTAATTTCACGTTCTAGTTATGTATGGTAGTATATGTTATGGTATATTATGTGTATGTTTTGATATATTATGTAGCCTACAGTTATAAGTTCAGGCTATAAATAAATAAATCTATTGTATGTAAAAAAATAAGCCGTGGGGCCGCGGCGTACGAATATCGACCCCTCCAACTCAACCCGTGGATGTCGTAAAAGTCTAAGGGAACCTACCAGAGGAAGGGCAGCAGCTTCCTTCTGAGTATTTTTTAAACACCAACACTGCGATCACCAATCCGCCTGCCAAGCGTGGTGATTATGGCAAATCCCCCCCCCCTACATGGGAGACCATCCACTCGATGGACCGACGACATCGTAGCGATCGCAGGGAGTCGATGGATGGAGGCGGCTCAGGACCGCTATTTGTGGCGTCGTACGGGCGAGGCCTATGTCCAGCAGTGGACGTGTATGGGCTGATGATGATGATGATGTAAAAAAAATAAAAGAAATTCAAGTAAAAATGTCTGTGAGAAGTAATTTGTTAGGTATCTAAAGAGGGGTGGAGTGGTAGCAGATTCGCCCGAGGATCTCTAAGGCGCAAATATGCAGTTCTTGTCAGAGCCTAGGCAATGTCCCCACTAGGACTAGACCCTAATTCCGTGGGGTACCGAGACTATCTGGGATTTCAAAAATTATTTATATCTTGATTATTTATTTATAAATATCTTTGTTGATACAAAATATATTGTATTCTAGAACCGAGGATAGGTATTTTGATCTCGAAAAACAAAACATTAATGTTTGGAATGTGGCAATATTATGACAAAAGCTTGTGTTTTAAACATGTGTCGACTAGAAAAATGTTTTACCTACTTCTTGACTCAATAACCGCGTGATTCACAAAATTCCCCGACCAAAACTACTATACTTATTGATAGGAATAGAAGCTAACTAGGTGCTGGCCGTGCCCCCGCCCGCGTTTTATCTAATCGTTTTATCGGATAAAAAATTGCCTAAGTATATGTTATTCCAGGTCTGAAACTATACATATACCAAATTTCAGCCTAATCGGTTCAGTAGTTTTTGCGTGAAAGAGTAACAAATATCCATACATCCATCCTTACAAACTTTGACGTTTATAATACTCGTATTTTATTAGGAAGTAGGATAGGATATAGTAGGATTACCTAAATAGGTATTTGCTCCCCTTGGAGTTCAGACCCTAAGTCCGTGGGGTACCGAGGCTTTCCGGGTTTTCAAAAAATTCTCTGAGCGCCTGGTCGAAGCGACACGCAACCCGAGAGCTGGTGAGTATCTGGCGCAGCGCATTAGCATTGCCATACAGCGGGGCAATGCAGCCAGCGTCTTGGGAGCGCTTCCGACTGGTATTGATATGGACCAGTTGAGCTACCTGTAGATTGTTTCCAATAGTCTGCAGCTAGCTCAATTGTTTCATTATTTGATTGTTATTTTCTTTGTCAATAAAGTGTATTACCTATTCGTTGGCGTTTACGAAGTTTTCTCTTTTGTACTTACTAAACACAAAATTTACAAAATAATTTATGTGTCACTAGCTGTGCCCGCGACTTCGCCCGCGTGGAATAGAGACAGTGGGTAGCATTTTTATATCAAATCAACAGCCTAAAAAATAAATTCCATTATTTTAGCTTTAAAAATGACGATACTACTATACAACCTTTCAACCCCACGTTTGATATAATGATATTCCAGTGTCCCCAAATTTAAATTACTTTGCCTTTCAGATCAATCTATTTAGGATAACTTGTCTCAAATTCAGTAGCAAGATTTGTCTCAACTAACAGGAAAAGTATAATAAAAGCTTATAAAAAGCTTGGGACGGGTTTTGCTCCGACTTGAAAAATAACACCTAACAGGCTAAAGGTTTCCTTCGTCACTTCTTTATTTAGTCTACAAATCGGAGCGAGAGAAACTAAAAATATTAGTTTATTTCCATGTTTTTTTTAGTAATTGAGTGACGGTAATTGTATTTTGGGAAATAAAGAGTTTTTGATTTATTTGTTAACATTTTCTTTGCATTAGTAGTTATGTTTGTAGATATAATACTATGAGTTTTCAATTTTGAGTTCTATTGTAGAGTTCTATTTGGTCCATGAGGTCTGAAAAACAAACTAAGATGAAGCTCACGTATTTTGTTTGGTCCAGGGAAAAATGCGTAACGATTTTTCATAGGATTTTCCTAAGGAATTATAGTTAGGAATATTTTCTGTCCTATATTTACGTTTCAAGGAATATTTCATGTCCTTCTACCCTACTAATATTATAAATGTCAAAGTTTGTAAGAATGGATGGATAGATGTATGGATGTTTGTTCCTCTTTCACGCAAAAACTGAACTGATTGGGCTGAAATTTGGTATGGGTATAGTTTGGGACCAGGAATCACATATTGGCTGTTATTTTAATCCCGATAAAACGGGGGCCAAGGCGCGGGCAGCAGCTAGTATTCAATAGATTTACATACGTTTCAATAGATATCATCATATCAGCCCATACACGTCCACTGCTGGACATAGGCCTCCCCCGTACGACGCCACAAATAGCGGTCCTGAGCCGCCTCCACCCATCGACTCCCTGCGACCGCTACGATGTCGTCGGTCCATCGAGTGGAGGTCTCTCATATTCACTAGATATGTTTTCAGATATTTTCCCAATAAAATAACCAACAAAATATTATTTATTACGCAATGTAACTTGTGCGTGCTGGATCGGTGCCCATGCGGATTTATTATTGTTTACTGCCTTTTGCATCGCAATCGCAGCGTTCCGACCAAAAAAGTAGATTTTATTGATGAAATATTGGACCAGCAATATTATTTAAATAGTAGAGAAACTATAAAAACTTTCATAGTTTGACGAACTCATTATGAATGTAAAGAACCTAGAGAACCGCACTCACCCTGAAGAAGTCCCGCGTTAAGGGATGAAACGTTAGTGTTCTTCCAACACAAACTAGGTTCGTAGTTAACCCGCTTACATTCATAATGAAGTAGAGAAACTGTAAATAATATTTAACTAGCATTTACAATTGAAACAGCTGAGTTAACTGCAGACTGTTGCAAGCAGTCTAGATGTAGCTCAACTCATCCATGATCATACCAATCGGAAGCGTCCCCAAGACGCTGGCTGCATTGTCCCGCTGTATGGCCATACTGATGTGTTACGCCAGATACTCACAAGCTCTTGAAAATTATATACTTTCCTTAAAATTATAAAGTAGTATTACTATATTTTAGGATGAAGTATCTATTAATAAGCAATGTAATCATAATATTTTTTCATAACATATTATTTTGTGCCACTGCTGGGCAAAGGTCGCCCCTAACTAGTAATAATAATATCTAACATAAAAACTAAAGGTTTTAGTATTATGTAGTTTTATACTTTCTTTTTATTACTTTTATACTTACCAGATGCACGGTCGAAAACACTAAGTATACATATAAATTCACAGTGAATAAAATCACAAAACAACTCTACATGTACATAAAATAAAAATATTTACTCTTAAAGTCCTCTCCACACACCCTGTTCTATTCTGTTCACTAAATTGTCATTCGCTAATTAGATCAGAACGGTTTAATAATTGGACATGTGAGTGAAAGGGAAGACAATATAACCTCCAAGTCGGAAGGCGATAGCCGATATTGGGTTAAAAAGAATGCATTTGTTGTGTCTGGAGTTTTTAGAAAAAGGTCCTTATATTTTACATTTAAAATTCTAAAATACAGAGAGCTTGATTATTGAGTAGATATAATATTTCCCTACTTACTTTCTAAATAATAAAAACTGTGTCACATTAAAAAACCAAAAAGTTACCTTCATAACTCGACGTTTCTTTACTATAAGAACTTTCGTAGTTTTACGAATTCATTATGAATGTAAGCGGGTTAACTGCGAACCTAGTTGGTGTTCTTCCAACACAATCTAGGTTCGTAGTTAACCCGCTTGCATTAATAACGTTTCAAATTACTTAGCTCTACCTTTTCCCATCACCTTTTTCATAAACGTCCACTGCTGAAAGCTGCTGGAGTTAAAATACTCGAAAGGAAGCTGCTGCCCTTACTCTTCTGGTAGGTTCCCTTAGTCTCTTAAGCATGTATTATGAAACTATACTCAGTATTCGATCTATGCTTGAGTAAAGCTTCTGCTATAGAAAAGCTGCCCTTACCCTGGTAGGTTTCCTTAGTTAGAAGCGTTACTCAAGCATAGATCGAAGACTGATCATAGTTTCATAATACGTTTTATGAGACTAAGGGAACCTACCAGAGTAAGGACCATCGGTCTATGCTTGAGTAACGATTTTGCCATAGAAAATCGTTACTCAAGCATAGATCAATGGCTGAGCATAGTTCGCATCGATGATGAGAATGCTTATATAATACGGGCCTTAGTCCTTAACTATACCTTTACTTCTAAACCTGAATAGGTAGTTAACCTCTTTTGCTATCAACATAGACAACCTTTTTTTATTCAAACAATAAAAACAAAATGGCTGCCATTTTTAGCGAGGGTTACCAGACAAAAATGAAGTTTAGATTGCTGTACAAAAGTTGCATTGGAATATCCTTATTATATTACCGATATTACTCGATTTGTAAATGATATTGGGACGGTGAATATTTCTCTGGTACGTTTACTGTAGTTAGTTTTAAAGTTGGTTGTGGTTTTAAGATATATACCTGCTTATTACATAATGGGTTCAAAATAACAAAGTGACGCATTTCCCAAAATCATAATTAATGGAAGACAAGCCGTTTTCTTTAAGTAATGGATGCAAGGTGAGCATTTTTTTTTAATCTACTGATTATTTACATATGTATATCCCTATTTACCATTTTTAAGACCATAAATAGACAGAACACAACAAAATAGACTGTCATGTAAGATAAAGAAGATATTTACTCGTACTTACAGCAATGTAAATAACAAGCTACAAAAGACAAATCTAAATCCTAAGTCTAGATGCACAAATACAATATTATTTATTGTAAACCAACAAAATACATTAAAAATAGACGTTAATAGTTAAACATTTACAATGGGCGGCCTTATAGCTTAGAAGCGACCTTTTCCAGGCGACCAGACCAGTCCCGGAACACAACTGACTACAACTGAGTGACATAATCAATATGAAGCCGATGAGCGGCAAAAATAGTATTGCTTTTGCCGCGTTATATTGAAAACTTCATATTGATTACTAATATTTCACCGCGTCATATTGATAATGAATAAAAAACGAACCAAAATAGTATTAGGGATACACTCACGAAGATCTCTTCTGACCTGCAGATGTATGCCACCTTCGCTTAGAAGCGACCTTTTCCAGGCGACCAGACAACTCCTGGAACACAACTGACTACAACTGAGTGACATAATCAAGATGAAGCCGATGAGCGGCAAAAATAGTATTATTTTTGCCGCATTATAATGAAAACTTCATATTGATTACTAATATTTCACCGCGTCATATTGATAATGAATAAAAAACGAACGAAAATAGTATTAGGGATACACTCACGAAGATCTCATCTGACCTGCAGATGTATGCCACCTTCGCTTAGAAGCGACCTTTTCCAGGCGACCAGACAAGTCCTGGAACACAACTGACTACAACTGAGTGACATAATCAATATGAAGCCGATGAGCGGCAAAAATAGTATTATTTTTGCCGCATTATAATGAAAACTTCATATTGATTACTAATATTTCACCGCGTCATATTGATAATGAATAAAAAACGAACCAAAATAGTATTAGGGATACACTCACGAAGATCTCATCTGACCTGCAGATGTATGCCACCTTCTGCAGTCGGTTGAAAACTAATTAGTCTCAATCGATTGCTCCAGAAGAAAGTCGCTTTGCAAAACAAAAGAATCATCTGAAGAAAAAGTCCCAATTACGTTTTGCAGGCCACCCCTCCCTGAGGCCGCCCGTCCGCCCTGTGTGGCTGCGAAACACGAGAGCTTGGAATCAAATTCATACATTTAAGAAATTATTGGAAACTAGCCTGAGGCTTCTAACACGCTCTTGTAATAGAGTATGTCCGTTTCCAGGATATTATTTACATCCCTACAAAATAACATTAAAATACATTTAGCCGTTTAGGGGGAAAAGGAAACAAACATATTATTGTAAAAAAAATTGTAATGTCATTTTATAAAAAAAAACAGACCAAGTTTTCAGACTTTTGCTGGACTAGGCATCTGATAGCTAGTATACTGAATCGTTTTATCATCAGTCACCATCAACTTACTGCATATAATTTCTAGTTGATAGAAATTATATGCAGTAAGTTGATTTAAACAAGAACAAAGAAACAAAGTACTTTAATGTTCATTCTTTTGGGAGTTACGATGTAACAGACTTACCATGCAATAAAACAGGGCCCGTACTCTTAAAAACGAAATCGAAGTTTCTGATTATTTTTCATGCAAACGCTAATCTTATGCAATGGACATAAAAGTTGGTTTTGCACGAACACGAAAAAGAAACTTCGATTTTCCTTCCGAGTAGGCCCCCAGATTATGTTAAGTTTTTGCGTTGAGTGTAAAAATAAGCACTCGCTAGTATACTGGCCTCAAGTTTTCCCCAAAGAGTTTTATTGCACTGTCCAAAGGAAGTAATTTCGTAGGTCCGACTTTTAGTTTTTAAGAAAGTTCATTTTCTTTTCACAGACATTTTTCTAGAAATATTTGCGAGTCCTTATCTCCAGGTGTTAAAGTCGAAAGTACTTTATCCTAATCTTCCCAGTGTTGTCTGAGAGTCCAAAATTGCTTCCGAAGAAAAACTGGTTCTTAACTTTTTAAAACCAATTTCAGAAAGTTGGAGCTAGTTGTGAAGACAATAGTGTTTTTTCGTGTTTTGTTTGTTTTGTTCCCAGAGTTGGGCTATTTACAAAAGGGATGTTTCCTAGGTAATAAAATTATAATTCTAATTAGTCCGTCAGTTAGATTATCAAGAAATATTGAACAAATATTTTTTGTTTTATCAAATCAATCGAAATTGATAAAGATAACGCACATCTAAGTTCGGGAGAGGGGGCTGATGACGTCACTTCGTGGTAAAAAGCGTACCAAGGCGAGACGTCACGCGGTGAAGTTCCGCGCCATTTCTTCGTAATATTTTGTTTAATCGACAAAAGAAAAAAACCATATTCAATATTTTTTAGTAATGTAAATGACGGAATGAATGGATTTTTTCAAGAAACTAGCCTATTCAACAGCTTTCCATGTTTGTTTAATTCGTAGTTATTATAGTATAACATTAGCCAGAAAGAGAAAAATGCTTGATTGCTCTGCAAACTACGTCAACAAAACCGAACATAAAAAACATGCATGATTTCTCGAGGTGATATAATTTTTGGAGCACAGGACAACTGAGATAACTTCCCAGTTGTCCTGTACAGAACAAATGCACAAGACAACTGGGAATAGAATAGGATAGATAGGATAGGATATAATATAATATAATATAATGTAATGTAATGTAATATAATATAATATAATATAATATAATATAATGTAATGTAATGTAATGTAATGTAATGTAATGTAATGTAATGTAATATAATATAATGTAATGTAATGTAATATAATATAATATAATATTTCTATTATATCTAGTGTGGTACAATGGGAATAAGCGTAAATAACTACACCTTTTATTGAAGCTGTAAAAAATTCACAACACTCAAAATGTAACCTTTCAATGACAAAACATTTCTGATTTAAGTCCAAATAAAACAAAACCTTGACCCTATGACGTCACGGCATCTCATAACGTCGCAATCCTAAAGTCTTTGTGTCATACTGACCCGATTTTACTGACTGCGATCAATCGGTCAAACCAGTCAGGGACTTTGGGATTGTTGGCCACACAAAGATATCAAATAAGTTGTGTAACCGCAGACACTAAACAAACCTTCTCTGGTTTAGAGTGTAAGAAAAGCTTAAATTTTTAATAATAAACAAAAAAATACAAATAAAAAAATATCTTTACCAAACAAATTAGACTAGATGCTGTGTGGATTTTTCAGCAATCCTACTAATATTATAAGTGTCATAATTTTTGAGTATGGATGTTTGTTCCTCTTTCGTGCAAAAAATACTGAACTGATTGGGCTGAAATTTGGTATGGGTATAGTTTGGGACCTGGAGTAACATATAAACTATTTTTTATCCCGATAAAACGCAGGCAAAGGCGTGGGCAGCAGCTAGTGTACAATAAAGGGTGGACTTTTTGGACGTGACAGTAAGGGGAGGTACCTTAACTAGTATAGCTTAACCAGTATAGGTACCAGCAAATAGGTAGAGCCAGTATAGTTGAGCTACCTGTATGTTGCTTGCAACAGTCTGCAGTTAGCTCAATTGTTTCAATTGTAAATACTAGTTCTAATTTGTATTTATTTTTTGATTGTACATTTGTTTGTTGAAAAAGTATTTACTAATATGTCATTCATAGGTCTAATGCTGCTCTTGTTATTTTAAGACAAATAGTATGTATAGGGCTAAATATAAAAAGTACAGGTATAGGTTCGTTGAATTCTGTATTTTAGTTGCTATCGAAATTACTTGTAAAACCTGGAATATATTTAAATTATATATTAAAATGAGCCGTGGGGTCGCGGCGTACGAATATCGACCCCTCCAACTCAACCCGTGGATGTCGTTAAAGCCGACTAAGGGAACCTACCAGAGGAAGGGCAGCAGCTTCCTTCTGAGTATTTTTAAACACCAACACTGCGATCACCAATCCGCCTGCCAAGCGTGGTGATTATGGCAAATCCCCCCCTACATGGGAGACCATCCACTCGATGGACTGACGACATCGTAGCGGTCGCAGGGAGTCGATGGATGAAGGCGGCTCAGGACCGATATTTGTGGCGTCGTACGGGGGAGGCCTATGTCCAGCAGTGGACGTGTATGGGCTGATGATGATGATGATGATTAAAATGAACGTCTATTTCTCCTGGTCCGGCTATAACTTGAGAACGGCTTTACCGATTTCATTCATCTTTTTTAAAATGTTTTCTAAGACATCGTAAAAGGTTCTTACTTTAAAAAAATTAAGTAAATCGCCCAGACACTTAGAAAATTTAAGAAAACTTAACGACTACCTTTATTATAAACTTTTTTAATGTAACCTTAGCCCCAGCATTATATACTTTTTGCTAAGCACGTTTGAAATAACTGTCAGTAGTTTGACTTGAATATGACAGGACAACGTCTGTCGAGTCAGCTAGTATAGTATAAATTCGACGCACGACCAACAACCTTTAGCAAGCATTCATATAGCTTCTCTTGCTGGAAAACAAGCCGAGCGCTGCCAAGTCCTTTATCAAAAACATCCATTATTCATTCGGAACTTTTTGTGTCGTTTTTGTTTTGATTGTTTATTTTTGGACATTATCTCGACATGTGGTGACTACTGACACATTTTGATTAAATTTTAAGTGGGTTAAGTTTTATTTTGAGTTAGTGCGAATAAGTTCACAGGGAAAATTAATCAAAATAAGAGTTTATTTGTATCGTGAAACGTCACTTCATATTTTTAAATTAATTGATTTTTTTATAATGTTATCAGGTGAGTTGTATTGTTTTTATACGAAAATCTACAGTTACATTTTTAAAAATTGCTGACTGTTCATACTAGGGCGAACAAACAAACACACTTTCGCATTTATAATATAAGTTAGTACATCAGGTATCTAATCATCTAGGACCCATAACACAAGCTCTGCTTCTTTGGGGTTAGATGATGTAGTTCGTGGCGTCGTTTGGGGAGGCCTATGTTCAGCAGTGGACGAATACGGGCTGATGATGATGATATAGTATCTAATGGCCCGGCTACATGCTCAAACATTTGTGCATGCAAGATGAGCCGGCCACACGCTCCACAATGCTTGCGCAAACTGGTTTGAGACCGGCCACACGTTCCGTTTTGCTTGCTCTAACCTGCAACCTCCTGCGCCACAGGCAGTCCGCCTGTGGCGCAGGGGGTTGCAGGTTCGATTCCCGCCTTGAGAATACATAAAACCTCCATTTATCAAAGTCGATTTTCATAAAAAATATCTTCACAATAGACTTTTCTCTCGAACATTTTATGCGAGCAAAACCAAAGACAAAATCTAGCCTTTACTTATTAGAAACACACTCGCTATCCATATCTACATACAGTATAAAGTATATAGATATACATAGGTTGTTATATATCTCACATTAATATTACTGCACCTAAGTACACAGCTGATAATGCGAACGCAATATTATAGCGAGATAACAATGATAAGAGATAACGGAGTCAAGTGCACTATGAGCCAAAATTGCAATATTGCATGTAAGGGTGACCATAAACATCCCATGGGGAAAATATTTATGAGGTTTTTGAAACCATCGTTGTAGAAATCTATACTATTATTATGAAGAGGAAAGATTTGTATGTACGTATGTTTGTAACGAATTGGCTCAAAAAATACTGAACCGATTTAAAAAATTCTTTCACCATTTGAATGCTACATTATCACTGATTAATATAGGCTATTTTAATTGCAAGAAAATAATAAGGGTCCCAACTATCCACCCGTGCGAAACCGGGACGGGCCGCAAGTAAGTAAATAAGATTAAAAAAAATATTTCTCTAGGGTATTTTTGTTTTGACCGACGACATCGTAGCTGTCGCAGGGAGTCGATAGATGGAGGCGGCTCAGGACCGCTATTTGTGGCGTCGTACGGGGGAGGGTTATGTCCAGCAGTGGACGTGTATGGGCTGATTATGATGATGATGAGGGTATTTTTGTTATTACAGTGCTTATGCCCGCACTTGGGGTAATCTTAAAGAATTTTATAATATCCCAAATAATTATTAGTTATTAGTGATTTCACTAGGTAAGTAGGTATAACTTTTATTTCTTACCTATAAAAACTTTTTAGCCTTCTGCTTTATTTTTTTTTAATAAATTTATTGTATATATATACATATACATGTGCTGCCGGTTCTCCATCAAATAAATAAATAATTAAAAATGTTACAGGCTAATAAAATAAAAAAAAATGGCTGTGTAAAAAAAAAAACTGAACATCTATTTAAGACCTCTTCATAATATAGCGTTGGTACTTATTAAAAATAACGTATATATTTTTTCTATATTTTTTTAAACGGACCCGGTTTTTTTTATCCGGCTGCCGGCGATGGTAATCGGGCCAGCATCACAAGTCATCCTAGTTGATACAGTTATAATTTGTTTCATATATAATTATTAGGGTGTTTAGCTTACTTAAACTGTTTAATTATAACATTATCAACGGTCATAAAATAACAGTTTTGCATAGCGCGGATATTATGACAATTATCATTTTTATTCGAAACATTTAAAGGTGCCTTTGAAAATAATCTGAAATAATAAATAGTTATTCCTTTTTCTTGTCAAGGAGAGAAGCTTTATGAGAATACGATTAAAAGATAAGATCAGAAATGTAACCATCAGAAAGAAAACCAAAGCAAAAGATGTGGTACAGAATATCCTAAAGCTCAAATGGCAATGGGCAGGCCATATACATACAGCGGTTTCCCCCAAACAGATGGGCACAAATAGCCACAAATTGGATCCCCCGAGACGCCAAGCGCAGACAAGGTCGACCAACAAAGAGGTGGTGTGATAGATAGATAGATAATGCTTTATTCAGAAAAACTTAAAACTAAACAGTTTGACAAAAAGGTAAAAGAATAGGCGGCCTTATCGCTTAAAGCGATTTCTTCCAGGCAACCAAAGCTTAAATAAAAAGATCAAAGGAAGGCGGTGCAGGTATTAAATATGAAAATAAAACTAAAACGAATACAAACTTAAACAAACTAAAATAATCCTAGTACACATATACCAAATAGAAATATACACTAATACATAATAACAAATACATAGCTAGTAGTAAGTTGTGATGACATCAGGGAAGTAGCTGTTCCAGGTAGGGAGCACCTGGACCAGAATAGCACGGGACAGGAGAGGATGGAAAAGCTTGGAGGAGGCTTTCAAGGCGGTCCTTACTGGACAAAAACTACTACGAATATGTACATTTACTTATTTATAGATTATAAGATACCCACTTTAAGTTTAATATAATTCACAATTTATGTACTGGCTGGTAAGGAAAAATAAATCTCTTTTTATTTGATTTATTATTCCTTTTTCTTAGCATAAGTACCTATAGAATGACTATGATATCATCGACCAAAATTCTACGCCATGCGTTTTAGTATAATGCATTCTAAACCTTGTGCCTTCGACCTCGCTATCAAAATGGCATGATTATCATCTGGTCGATAGTTGCTACTCGTGATATAAAATGTCATAGTTCTACTACATGGTCTGCTAACTTAAAACAGCTGCTAAGCAGTGTTATTTCTCACTCTGACTTTTGTCAATAGAAGAAGACAGATTGAGAATTAGCAATGCTTTAAGTTAGCAGACTATTATGAATAAGGGGATTAGTGTCTCTATGAGTAATTTATATACCGTATGCTAGATCCTACTATCTTATATATAAAATTTCCATGTCACAATGTTAGTTACCGTACTCCTCCGAAACGGCTTTACCGATTTTTACCAAATTTTATATGCGTATTCAGTAGGTCTGAGAATCGGCTACTATTTTCCATACCCCTAAGTGATAAGGGTTGAAGGCAAAACAACATTTGGCGGGTCAGCTAGTATTACTTATAAACGTCCAAAGTTTTTAAGGATGGATGTATCGATATTTATTACACTTTCATACAAAAACTACTGAACCGATTAGGCTGAAATTTGGTATGGGTATAGTTAGGCACCTGAAATAACATATAGACTTTTTTTATTTTTTATCCCTATAAAACGCGGACGAAGGCGCGGCAGCAGCTAGTAAAATTATAAAGAGGTTCGGCCTATCATACCAGGATCAGTTATCTAGACCTTGGCTAGATAACAGGCTGTTTTCTGATGGATTAGAGCTACACTATTATCTATTTTAGTGTTTTACTAGCTTAAAATCGTTCTTTGAAACTTGTTTTTGAATATTTACCGCAAAAACATTTCTGTGATAAATACGAGAAGGGCTAAGTAAGAAAACTAGTTTATGTACGATTAAAATTTAATTATTAAATGAAATTTGATAAAATCGAATTAAAATTGTTCGTTTACATTATAATTTTATTTAGGTAATGTAGTCAAGTGAGAATATCTTTACCAACGTTTATCCGAGAAAAAATCTTTTAAAACAAAAGTCTTTTATTTTCTATTTTAGAATCATCTAAGTAAAACTTTTACTTCATACAAAGAAATAATAATTTTTAGATAAAATTAATGCTGAATCTATCAACATCGCAGCTAAAACCCAGCCCGAATAGACACCACAAGTCTGTTATATTCACAAGGTCGAGGCGCACGTTCCACTGCAGAACCCAGTTTGTAGGTTATGCCGCTAGGTCATTGCTAGAGCTGCGCAGGAGTTGATTTTACGATCTAGAATCTAATTCGACGTTTGAAATACTACCCACTTGAGATTTTCAGTGGATTCTGAGAATACTCGGAATGCTTTGCTATTTCTGCATCTTTAGCAGCATTATCAATGCTGCTAGTTCATTTTTTTATCTCGTCGTGACAATATGGCGTTTTCTTTATCATACATTATCATCCGCAGCGGGATTTTACCCACTGGGTAAAATCCCGCTGCGGATGGGCCTTTCTTTCGTTTGTGCCATCCACCACGGTCGTGTGCTAACAGCCTCCATTGACGTTTTCTTAAGTTCAGCTTAAGTTCGATCAGAATTCGAAGAGGGAGCTTTGCTGACCTGGCTATCAAATTTAACTTAAAGTTGTTATTTGATGGTGTCGCCTGCTTTTTGAAATGTGTCTGTGTCAGAGTGTCACACCTTCGAAAACAGATTATGATCGGTTTGTAGAACTAAAAAACTTAGAATTTTGCAATAAAATTATTTTGCTAAAACAAACGGACAACACAGGATGTAAAAATAAAATGTCATAGACTCTGTATACTTTGATATTGAATATCATCTTTCCGCGAAAAATCCCGAACATCTATAGATTTTTAAGGTAAATAAGAAGGGTTTATTGGTTTTCAAAACGCCACAATAAAAGTACCCTAGGTTATCAAATTCCTTACTTTACCTACAGAATCCTTATTCTATTTTCAAACTCAGAAAATTTAAATATCTACTAAGAAGATTTCACTAAATTATTTGTTTTTCGAATTCGGTATGACATTGGCGAGTGCAACTAGGTCGACATATAGCGACACCTAATCTGTGAGTCGAGGCTGTGCCCTTGCAACGAATATACGACTCTATTGGTACCTACTTAGAATAGAATACTACCTAAATGTATGTAATTACAAACGGCGGATCGGATGCCGCGAATTGAACAGGGTTTTTAGGTATCTGTTTGTTAATATTTTATTGTTATTGACCTATTGAGACGTCGAGCCGGATATCGAGAGGTTTTTCTATTGTTTTGTGCCAGTAATAGTCTCCGAGTACTCGGTAGAGGTAAGTATAAATAAGTTTGAATGCGCACTAAGAAGGTACCTACCTATTTGTGTCGTGTCTTCTTTTTTTAAAAGGTTTTCTTTGTAATTCTATCCAAATGACAATTCGATAACTTTTCGTTTGGAAATACGACAAGCGACCTAGGTGTTGTTGCCATTGAGGCAACAAATAAAATTTGTACCTAATCATTAATTAAATTCATCACCAATGACGCACGGACTAAATAGGTAAAATTTACTTGACCAATGACAGATCTGTGGTCTATGCCTGACCAAACCCTGACCAATCAGAGCCTCGCTACGATAAATTAATATTATTTATAAAATAATCTAAAATGGCGGACAAGGAAACGCGCGAATAAATTAGTCTGTAGGTATAACCCAACTAGTTTCATAATGTAAATAAGTAACCTTGAATTTATAATAAACATTAACCTACCTAGAGATAGGCTGTTCTTTTGATAATAAAATAACAGAAATTATACATGTCAAATAGCAATTAAATCTAATTGAATCGAAAACAAGTTGGTATTGTTACCTACCGATTATTTATTTTACATATTTGTCTTCACGCTGATTTATAATTAACTTCTAGGGTCAATAATAGTTCATTACTGTAGGTAAACGCCTTCATACAAGGTTTCTAGAAGTGTTATTGCATTATAATTAATATTCAATGTTGAAATCTAAATTGCTCCGTGAGAAAGCCTTTAGGAAATTAAAAGTGCTGAAAGCCAAACAATTCTAATAATTTTCATTATTGAATTTAATACAAATTCACGAGCACCTATTCTAATGTTCCAAAATAATCAAACAGAATTGAAGGCCAAACAAAACTCGTGACAAGCGCAATTAATTTAATAAAAGCCTCCATTCAGGCCAAAGACCGTACGCACGAAAATAGACCCTATCCACTCTAGCACGCGGAAATTCCGCTTTCTATCTCCCTCGCACGTTCGAAATACCGTAAGCTATGTGGGCGGGCATAGTTTTTTTACAGTTAGATTCCCACCGAAACTGTGCTTCTAAACTTTACTTGTTGACTTTTTGATAAAACGAGCGACGCCTCTTTAGATAGCCACTGACGTTCTAAAATTAAATTTGAAAATAGAACTGGCATAGCAGGTTGGATACCTAATGACTTAACGAGTTTCACGTTCTTATTTTTAAAAATTTCTCATAAGATACATTGGATTTTTAAATCTCATTTAAATGTAGAGTAAAAATGATATCAACATTTTTAAATGAGAAAGTTCTTCAAATATTTTTCCATATATTTTTTTATGGTGAAGTGAGTGTTATTTGTTTAGTACTTACCTATATTTATTACAATAATAATCTCAATCAAAATACGTTTTTGCAAATAACCCAATTTATTAAGATTTGCCGGTTAGGACGTATACCATCCTTATCTCAATACGGCCAATTTAATAAAAACTTACTCGAGTTTAAATTAATTCCTTGTTCTTTTTCTAAATATTTAAAAAACTAACTGATTAACGAACAAATCAGCTGTACTTAGCAGGTGTTTGTAATTACGTTCAGTTATGCAAGTCAGTTTGTTAGTCATTTCTAACACATGTCCTCTCTGTTTGAAAACTGACTAGTCAAGTTTTTTGCCATCTGAATAACAGATTTATACCAGTTGTAAATAATATGGCGTGTTTTAGAAAACGATAAACCGACTTCGAAATTCCCTTACTTTTGCACTTATTTTAAGTTTTGCGGGATAAATACTAATCCCCTGGGGATAAAAAATTTATGGGACCCTTTCAAGATCATTTTCTATACATACATAAATACAAAAAAAAAGAACAAACAGACGAATTGATAACCTCCTCTTTTTGAAGTCGTTTAAAAACTATATAACTTAATAATTTTATATAGCAAAATATCGTCGTATCGTCTCATAAATAGTTATAAAACCTTTTAAGTATGGGATAAAAGACCTACTGAACATAATTATTAAAGACTTTCAAAACATAACTGCTTTCAGTTCAATCATGTAGGTATTTTAATTTCAAAAGAACATTGTAAATATTAGAAATGTCTTGTATCTTGACGGAAATAATGTTGTTAATTAATTCTAAGAACAAAGCTTTATTGCCTAGATTTTAGTTTCTGTCTGGAAAGGGGTTAAATAGCGGAAGTTACTAAAACAGTTAGTCGATTCAGATTTTTTCGTGAGTCCACTCATATTTTCTAACAGTAGATTTGTAATTTTTTTTTAATCCTACTAATATTATCAATGTCAAAGTTTGTATGGATGGATGTATGGATATTTGTTACTCTTTCACGCTAAAACTACTGAACCTATTGGGCTGAAATTTGGTATGGGTATAGTTTGGGACCTGGAATAACATTATAGGCTATTTTATATCCCGATAAAACGCGGACGAAGGTGCGGGCAGCAGCTAGTCATCTATATAAATGTCAGAATATTAACTGTAATATTACAATGGCTCTCGATATACTATCAAGGTTGCCTGGGAGAAATCGCTCTCAGCGATAAGGCCGCCTTTTGTACTGTATTTATTTGAATTTTAGACTAGCGTCCCGGCTTCGCACGGGTTTACCTACATTTATTTACTTTACTTTAAACATTTAGGCATAAACGTACAGTAAATGCAGGACATAGCCTATAATAATCAGTGATAATGTAGCATTCAAATGGTGAAAGAATTTTTAAAATCGGTTCAGTATTTTTTTAGCCAATTCGTTACAAACATACTTACATACAAATCATTCCTCTTTATAATATTAGTATAGATATAAGAGTTTTAATATTAATTGGCACAAGAAAATGTTCATTCATTCATGGTATAGGTACTAGTTACGGTTTAGTTTGTCTGTATGTAGTTGAATACCACCTGTTTCCGTTGGAACCGGTCTACGTAGAGAATGGTGCAATCTCTATTTCGTTATTTATTTTCTTTATTTTTATTGTAATACTTGTTCTGAGGTTTGATTCATAGTAACAACACGAACCTTCTTGGTTAGTTCTTTGAAAGTAGGTTTTACTTACTTTACTAGGTAGTACTTAGTAGGTAGGTAGGTTATGAAAAGTATCTAATGTTATTTATTGGAAGAAATATCAAATATCAAAGTGCTTTATTTCCTTTAGACCTTACAGGACCCTTGGACACGTCACAAAATTAAAATTACATAAGTAAAACAGGGAAATAAAGTGATCACTTTGATTTTTTGTTCACTTCAATCTTTTTAAGGTAAAGTAAAGAAGCGAACAAGAAACCTTTACCTTGTTAGGTTGTTAGTTGTGTAGTAGTGAACGACTATATAAGCCTATTAAATTTACTATAATTATAGTTCATATCTCATATTCCATTATTTATATATACGTTATTTATCACTTAACGTTATACACGACTGTGTGTAACGTTAAGTGATAAATACTTTATTTAATAATGATATGACTACCTATATCGTTATTAAATAAAGTAAAAATCAGCTAATTGACATCTTACACAATTTACGTCCGTAAAGATCGTACGTGAAGGAGTGTAAATTGTGTAAAATGTCAATTAGATGATTCTGACTTTATTTATGAAATAAATAATAAAATAAATAAATAATGTTGCACATAATATCAACTAGCTCCAAGCTAAGCAGAGCTTGTGTTATGGGTGATATACATAATATAATATAATATATTACATAGATAGATATATTTTATTATACATAGAAAACACCCAGAACACCCGGTACAAATATCTGCAGCTCGTACAAAGGCTGGAATCTAACCCGAAACTCTTGTGTCGCAGACGGACCTTTGTCTACTACGCCACAGTGTGGTCATGAACGTTACTATTATCTTCTTGTCCCCATTCAAGGTGGGGTAGTGCCGACTTGTATTTACTTCTCTTCTCTAACGTCCGTTAAACGTTTTTTTTTTTAATTTATAATTGGTGTTTGACCACCATCACACTCAAGTAAGTGAAGATGTGGCCTAAGATGGAGCACGCTTTTCCAGAAGGAACTTATTTACTCGGGATTTGAACACTCCTAGAGTGTACTCTACCGTTATCTCCGAAGAGTCGTAAATTATAGAAAGAAAATAAAGGAAACATGTTTATTTACCTTAAAAAAATGCTACACAAAATTAAAACTTATGGTACGAAATAAGACTATGTACAATACAATATATACGTTTTCTTTATTGTGTGCGTAGTAGAGTCTGAGGCAAATATGGGGGTCTTTAGTCAACTGAGGCCGCTCGAACTGATCCCGCGGGATTAGCTGACCTAAGGAATATTTGAATCGGGCAACTGATCCCATCGATACATTTTATGGTTTGTATAGACACGTAAAAAAGATTACAGTAGACTTTGAAGTTGCAGCTAAACCCGGTTTCACTGTTTTTTAGCGATTCGTCAGAATTGCGATTCGTTCAAATCGCGTTTCGTCCAATAAGCGGTTCGTCAAGAATCCATATGCAGTTCGTCCAATTCTTACTAAGTACCTACCTACTTTAGAATTATCCAAAATGGCCCCCACTCAGCACTTACGTCTCAGTGAGTAGAGACTGTTGTTTTTCCAGCGCTGTTTTTCAGTGACTTCAAGGCAGTTAGTCAGAAATTGTGAAATTCATGAAATCTCAAAATATTTGTTTAAAACTTTAGATTAACATGAAGGTAGATATTATCATGTTTTATCATTGAAGTAGACAATTCGAAATGTTCCTGCTAATCTTTTTATCGTGCTTGTATGATGTCACCCTGAGGTGCAGGTACTTTTATATAAAATAGGGTATTTTCTTAAATAAATGACAGCATTTCTTTTTTCTTTTTTTTCATAGAGATTAGTACTGTGCACATTAAATACTGTTTTTTTTTTTTTTTTTGTAAGCCATGCACGATTTGTCTTCTATACTTATAATAAAACTGTAACAGGTCCAATTCTGTACATTGAAGATATTTTGAAAATTTTTTTTGGAGGGCTCTCTATTATCGATACTGATGCCAAAAATGATTTTTTTCCATCTGTCTGTCTGTCTGTATCTTGGCCGCGCATAGCGCCGAAACTACTGAAGGTATTCAAATGAAACTTAGCATGATTTAAGTTCATATTACAAGAAAGGGCATTAAATACTTTTTATCCCGGTTCCCTTGGGAGAGAGGATGGAAGTGAAATTTTGCGCGTTGCAGGACGGCGCGCGGGGCAAGGGCGGTAGAGAGCGATAGCCCCCACCGGGGGGCACTGGCAGTGGGGCCCCTCACGTAACCGGACTCTCACAGTAGCCCCCGGCCGTGTGGCCCCACATTGCCCCGCAGTGGGACCTCAGTAGCCTCCACAGTGGGGGGCACCGGCAGTGGGAGCCGCCGGCAGATGGCCGCCCGAAGTGGGCCCCCCACATTGCCCCGCAGTGGTACCCATTCATTAGCCCCCACAGTGGGGGCGCCGGGAGTGGGGCTCTCGGCAGTGGGCCCCCCACATTTCCCCGCAGTGGGACCTCCAGTAGCCCCCCGCAGCACCCCCCGCAGTGGGGCCCCTACATTACCCCGCAATGGGACCCACTCAGTAAGCCCCCACAGTGTAGGGCACCGGCAGTTTGCCCCCGCAGTGGGACCCTCAGTAGCCCTCCGTAGTGGCTCCCCCGCAGTAGGGTATAATTTCATGGCTGCGCATAGCGCTGAAACTACTGAATGTATTCAAATGAAACTTGGCATGATTTAAGTTCATACTACGAGGAAGGTCATGTAATACTTTTTATCCTGAAATTCGTTAGGGTTCCCTTGGGAGTGGGGATAGAAGTGACATTTCTCGGCCTAAATTAGCCTAAAATAGCGTAAAAACTGCTGAATGGATTCGAATGATACTTAGCATGATTTGAGTTCATACTACGAGGAAGGACATAAAATACGAGTCCATACCCCAAAGCCAACAAAATGATTACAAAATTTTTATTAGTGCCGACAAACGACCTACTAGACAGCATCCGGTTGGTACAAAGCTCTCGCTACCAATGATTTTGCCGTCGCCGTCCTGGTAGATCAGCACTGTGACAGGCGGGACATTGTGCTGCGTATCCGGGATGACCGCTTGCAATGCATTAGCGAAACGCACCAGCCATTTGATGCTCTTCAGTCTCTACTTGCTTATATACCTACTGTCGTGGCGAAGACGGATACAATTTTGATCTTCGACATGTGAATCCGAAAACTGACGAGACTGGATACTAAAAAAGTTTCCGCAATGCAATTCTACGCCTACATTTTACCAATAAGAGAAGGTCGCATTGCTCACCTGCAAAGGTTTCGAGATTTGTTCAACCGTTTTCTGGTGAACACTTACGCCAAAATTAAAACGGTGTGTTTGGTATAATCAGAACAGAAGAAATGAGAGAAGACTGCGCGCTGAATTATGTAGATCTGCGAGACGCCATGAACCAAAATAGAAATTGTGAAGATTTAGGACGACTGGTGATTCTCCAGTAGGTACTATCGGAATCTTTTGAAACGCATTATATACCTAGGTAAATTTGGAGCTGTGTGACGTCCAGTCAATAAATCTAGGTATATGTAAATCTATACTATACTACATTAATAAAAATATGTAAGGTTTGTGAGGTTGTAGGGAGTAATCTCTGAATCTACGGAGCCAATTTTTAAAATTCTTTCACCTATTGATAACCACGTTATTTGCGAGTGTTATAGGCTATATATATTAACAACTAAAAATGTTTACCACCCAACGAAGTGGGCACGGGTCAGCTAGTTTTAAATAAAGTAGGTAATTATAGTATTTATAAATTGAAAGTACAACTTTGATCACTTGAAAATATGTATAATACAAACACAGTTTGCGCAAGCAAGATGGAGCGTGTGGCCGGGCTCAAATCAGTATGCCCAAGGAAGATGGAGCGTGTGGCCGGCTCATCTTGCTTGCGCAAACTGTGTTTGTGCAATCTGCATGCACAAATGTTTGAGCGTGTAGCCGGGCTATTATGCAGGTTTTGCATGAAAAATTAACTTCGGGTTTCCTTTTCCAAGTAGCCTTGGGACAAAATGCTTACAATACGATCTGCATAACTATACTATTAATTGTTTTCTAAGTCTACTTATAATAAAAAATATATTAAAAGAACATTTCAAGCATTACCGTAAAAAATTGGTAGGTATGGTTTTTCTTTTTTATTCCTAGGTTAAACATAATAGTTACTACATCATCATATCAGCTCATACACGTCCCCTGCTGGACATAGGCTTCCGCCATACGACGTCACAAATGGCGGTCCTGAGCCGCCTCCATCCATCGACTCCCTGTGACCGCTACAATGTCTTCGGTCCATCGAGTGGATGGTCTCCCATGTAGGGGGGGTTTTGCCATGATCACCACGCTTCACAGGCCGATTGGTAATCGCAGTGTTGGTGTTGAAAAATAATCAGAAGGAAGCTGCCGCCCTTCCTTTGGTAGGTTCCATTAGTCGGCTCTTACGACATCCACGGGTTGAGTTGGAGGGGTCGATATATTGGTAAGCCGCGGCCCCTCGGCCGCGTCGGGCGAGTGTATTACATATAGTAAAAATATGCTAAGTACTTATTTAATTTACGCTATTTATCTAAATGACACAGAAGGTCAAGACATTTTATTATCCAAGTCATTCCGACTTCCGCGATTACCCGCCAACTTGGACCTAGCAATCGTCTTAAATATTTATTCACTATATAAAAACTACAAGCGTGTCTGTACGTATTTATCCGTAGTAATTTTTTTTACTAATAGATTTTGACCCCTTGAGGCAGCAGCTTCCTTCTGAATATTTTTCAACACCAACACTTCTGGTGATCGCATCACCAATCCACCTGCCAAGCTTGGTGATCATGGCAAACTCATATACATATATAGGAGACCATCCACTCGATGGACCGACGACATCGTAGCGGTCGCAGAGAGTCGATGGATGGAGGCGGCTCAGGACCGCTATTTGTGGCGTCGTATGGGGGAGGCCTATGTCCAGCAGTGGACGTGTATGTGCCGATATGATGATGATGATGAATATATTTTGAAGTTATCCTTCTCCTAAGTTAGCTATGAACTAAGGATGGTGAACTGAGTCGATATTTGAGTGCAATCCTCAGATGTTGCAGAGGTAGATGTTAATCTAGAGGACGAGCTTCCTATATGTCCTTCCTATGCAACTTAGAACATGACTACCATGTACTGGATGACTATGGGGTCATCATCATTAGTCGACTGCTGAACAACCACTAAAAGTATTGTCATTTATACAATAGGAGGTTTAGCCGAAAATGTGGTCGGACTGAGACAGGAAACAAACTGCGTATCAACATCATCATCAAATCAGCCCATACACGTCCACTACTGGTCATAGGCCTCCCCCATACGACGCCACAAATAGCGGTCCTGAGCGGCCTCCATCCATCGACTCCCGAGCTCCTGAAAACTGCGTATACCAACCAACGAATGTGTAAGAACAACTATTTTTCAAAAAATAACCGAATATTTAAAAACTCAAGTGAAACCAGTTGTATAAACTAGTATTTTCTAAACAGAATATTCTATGAAACGCGGAAACAGGCAGTTATTCGAGACACAATCTTCGCAGCCTTGACTCGTCTTGAATGCAAGATTCACCACATTTTGTTTAGTATTTCCCGGAAACGTCCATTACTTGTATAATTTAATTTTTCCAACAGGAAAATATTTTCTTTACGTTTTAGCTGGAAGCTGTAGAATACCCGTTTATTTGTTAAATCCACGTATTTGTACATAAATATTGAAAATAAATAAAATTAAAAAAAAAAATAAGTGAAGAGAATATCAATAACACCTTATTTCTTATTTGATAATAATAACTATGTTTATAGTATAAAATTTGACTTGTCTAAGTACTTATTTTGTAAGCCTAAAGAAATAAAGTTATTGATTCTGATTCTAATTCTGAAAAGGATGCCCTGACAACTGCCTAGCATGTCGGGTATAATTCAACTGTTTGTGGCCTAACCCAAATATACAAATTCCCAAACAATTTTCAATAGACATTAACGATGCCTATTTACAGCTGATCTATTAATTATTAATTTACCTTTTTTTTTTTAATTTAACTTCTTGATTGTTTTCCGGTCATGTCTGTTTTATGGCTTTGAATTATCTATAATATAAGTAAGTACCATTTATTGTAAAGTATATTTTGTAAATTTACGTATCCAAGTGTGCCCTGTGCTCCTACGGCGAATAAATGAGTATGAGCAATGACATTCAGAATCATTAGCTAGACTAAACCCCCAAAAAAACGCTTTCCCTTTTGGGAAAGCGTTTTTTTGGCTTCTCTCGCTGATCTTAGACTACATCTTCACCTTCTGAAGGGTGGTCAAACGCTTTACCATAACAATCGTAGAAAAAACATTTCTAGGTCTATGACCATAACTAATAAAAAAACATAAAATTTTCGTAACTCGAACAAAAACATGTGTTACGTAGATTTATGTCAAGGGCACCGTTGCATGCTAAAAACATAATGGACAAGCCTTTGGGATGTCACTGTCACTTATCACCATCACCATGATTAACAAGAAATTATTATTTAATGGGAAAATATTTAAAACGGCTTCATTAATATAGTGGTAAAATTTTTTTTACTATACAAACCTTTTTTAACCGCCTTCAAAAGGAGGAGGTTTTTTTTTGTATGTATGTTACGCGATACCTCCGCCAATTATGGGCCAATTTAAAAAAATCTTTTTTTTTTATTGTATAGAAAATGATCCCAAAGAGGTCACATAAAATGTTTATCCCCAGGGGATTAGTATTTATCCTGCAAATCTTAAAATAAATGTAGAAGTCAGGGAATTTGAAGTCGATTTATCGTTTTATAAAACACGTCATCATATTACCGGTATACCATTTACCTCATCCGTTTAGGCGTGAAAAAGGTAATAGACAGACAGACAGAGTTCCTATAGAATTTAGTGGACGGTGTGAGCGAAGCGAAAAAAGTTCTCAGTAGCAGCTTGGATGATTTGGCTGTAAGTTGAAATAGTTACTTCGGGCATAACCAAAGATTTATACCACACACTTCTTCAGCAGTGGACGCAGGCGTGCTGACGAGGCAATAACAGTAATCCACATTCCCAACGTTGGCAGCTAAAGTGGATCCTATAATAATATTTTGTCAACAAAGGGATAATAAACGAAATAAAAATTGATGGGAAATATTTTACGACACTGGTATCATCGGAGCAAAGTTTGCAACAATATTGGATCTGGTATCCGTTTTTGAATAGGTAGATACAAAAATTCCGCGAAATATTTTTTTTTTGTTGTGTATACTACGTTATTGGAGTTTTTAGATAATATACTACAAAAAGTATGACATTGGTTATTTTAATTATCTTACTGTAACTGTGTTATTGTTATCAGTTTTGTTGAGTTTCTCTTTACATCTCTTTATTCACATAAAATATATTTGATTCTAGAACAGAGCACTTTGACGATGACGTACGATTCGGCCTGACCTCAATCCTAACGAGTTTATCAGTCAACTTGATTAACGAACACTAATTGTCGATGAAAAACTACCTCATTTTCCGTTTTGTCGAATGAATGACGCTGTTCCGATTAGCAATGCCCACTTGATTTGAAAGCTGTGAATTTTTCACAGCTTTCAAATCAAGTGACGAAGATTTTTCTTTTTGCTTTTATATGTAATTTAAGCTTATTTTGATCAGAAAAAGTACTACTTAAGGCGGTTCCCAGACCCAAACTAGCGCCGCCACCTATTTTATCGTATTATTACATTAAACAAAGGAATTTTCAAAAATCCCTTGGCCCGTTTGTGATACCTATCATAAGCTTCTTTTAATGCCTCTGTAATGGGTACTTTTATTTTGTATAGTTTAGGAAAAGATCCAATGTTGCACTTTTTGGCCACCAAGCTGGGTTTTCGCAGCTCCTCCTAAGCTATAAAATATAAAACTATTACATGCTATAAAGCTATAAAACTATTACGGGAGCATTAAAAATAAGCTTATGATAGACGGGTCAAGGGTTTTTTGAAAATACCTTTCCATATCGTAATAATACGATAAAATAGGTGGCGGCTCTGATTGGGTCGGGGTAGCGCCTTAAACAAAACTTTACTTAATTTTTTATACAAAAATATATTAACTTACTGGCGTGGCACAGTAATGGATCTTGGCCTCCAATACCATAGATCGCCAGTTATCCCGGTTCCTTGCCGTTTTAACCCAATCGACGGCACGAAGTTCTTGTAGGCATTTCTCAACTTCTTCGCTCCAACGGTACCTCGGACGACCGATAGGCCTTCTCCCATTTGGGTGATCCATGCTTGCCTCTACGCTGCTACGCTCTGCCGGATCCTCCCCCATTCGGACTTACTCATTTATTTGAGTAATTACTTTTTTGACAAAGAAAATAACAATCAAATAATATAAAAAAATTAAACTAGTATTTACAATTGAAACAATTGAGCTAACTGCAGACTGTTGCAAACAATCTACAGATAGCTCAACTCATATCAATACCAGTCGGAAGCGTCCCCAAGACGCTGGCTGCATTGCCCCGCTGTATGGCAATGCTGATGCGCTGCGCCAGATACTCACCAGCTCTCGGGTCACGCGTCGCTTATTTATTGACTTTATATATTTCATCATCATCATCATCAGCCCATACACGTCCACCGCTGGACACAGGCCTCCCCCGTACGACGCCACAAATAGCGCTCCTGAGCCGCTTCCATCCATCGACTCCCCGCGACCGCCACGATGTCGTCGGTCGGTTATATATTTATTTTACTTTAATTTATACACCACTTACCAATGTAAGTAAATGTCCTTTATTCAATAATAAAGGACATTTGTTTTAGGTTTACATGAATACAAAAAGACATAGGTTTACCAATTAAAGCACAATTATGATTCAATAATAGTGTTAGAACTATCTAAAATAAATAATTTAAAAATATTTATATGGATTTTGTAGACACCACATTAATATATCGCGCTCGCAAAACCGCAACCATTCTGATATAATTTCAGTGAAGCTATGTAGTTCAAGTATATAATGTATAGTATATTGTTTAAGTGTTTATGTAGAATGAACATGTGGTGCTAACAAAACATGTGGTGCTAACACATGTTGAGCTAACAAAAATCGGCATGTATTTTTCATATTCCATTTGCTAACTTACTCCGGTACGTGAAGTTTATAGTAAACTAGCTGCTTCCCGCGCCTTCACCCGCGTTTTATGGGGATAAAAAATATATGGATGGATGTATGGATGTATGGATATCTCTTTCACGCTATTACTTTTTTTATACTTATATGTCAAAATTATTTTGCATATAAGTCATTAATTACGCCACCGTCAGCTTTAATACGTACCAATCCTATCCATCCAAAGGTTGCGGAAGAGATCGTTGTTAGCGATAAGGCCGCCGATTGTACCATACTAGATATAGTTAGTATTAAGTTCTTGTTTAAGTATTACATGTATTGATGGTGCATTAAAGAAGGTAAGAGCGGGTTCTCCTAACACAAACAAATTTTGCTTAAAAGGTGACCTCTGAAACTGTATTTATAGTTATTTAAGTAATTGCAATAAAAATTATTTATTTATATATATTACAGAATTATTTGTATATTATTACAGAAATATTCTATTCTATTCTAAGCCTGCTATAAAATAAGTTCAAAAACAATCACAGTTCCATACCCATTTATCTCAAAAGCCTAGTAAGTAAGCCCGCAATGAAAAGCGGCACTCGAACTAGACCTTAGCACAGTGTTCGCATTCTGTGCCGCGTTGTAACAGGTTAGTATCAAATAAATAGTGAGTCGTAGACAGAGCTCGACTCGCTGCAAGGTCGCGCTGAGTGCACCATCTGTGCGGGATACTGCGGGATAGTGGCAAAGATTATGTAGTAGCTGGTAGGTACTATGTAACACTCTCTTCACCAACTATGTACATTCTACTCTATTACAAATATTCAGGCTATTTATCGCGTTTATTTACCTATTTTTCCCGACATTTCAATAGGCTTGCTCTGTCGTCGTCATGGGATGACTGATAAATACACGTGAATATTTGTAATAATGAGGATATCCGCAGAAGAACCAAGGTAACCGACATAGCTCTCAGAGTTGCGAAACTCAACTGGCAGTGGGCAGGGCACATAGCTCGTAGGACCGACGGCCGCTGGGCCCGCAAGGAGGCCTATGTCCAGCTGTGGACGTCGATCGGCAGATATGATGATGATCATGATGATTTGTAATAATGTGTTCAGATTGCGTAAGTTTAAAAAACTTTACACTCTACTACATACTAATACTCTCTGTCTTCGGGCAAACGTTTCTAGTTCTTGTGGCCAAACTCTATGAGAGTTCACTCTAGGAGAGTTCATCAGGCAACTTGTTTCCAATAACGTAAAATGCGTACAATTATTTTTCAACCTCGACACCGAAAAGAGAATTTTGATTGTTTGTGTTTCGAATTTTACTCAAAATTTGTACCATGCATGGCTTGAGTATTAGTTCAATGTAACTGGTGCCACGTGTGTAATTGGACCCATGAGTTGGTACCAACTAGGTGTCCACCTAGATTCTGTAATACTGGGTGGGCAGTGGGCACCTATAAGTGATTCCTATAATAAGGTATTCGAAAGGAAGAATTTTTAATATTTGTATTGATATTTGTTATGCCAAAACTCTTCTAGTATGATCGCACTGTTTGCTTACCTACATGGTAGTTAGTTATGCCGTTTGTGATCTATTACGATTTTGTCGTGATTTGAATAAGCTAGCTTAAAATAATTTTTCGTTTTTCCAAATTAGACATAGCCCTGAAGAACCCTGAAGAAACTAAAACTATCTTGAGCCAGATTTATTTTACTGATAATAATGTCAAAAACGTGACCTAAATTTCCCAAAAAATATCACAGCATGGTCTCCCCACCCGCGCCCGCGCATACTGTAACCTAGAAACGACTGGATTTCGTGACATTCTGCATCTGTGTGCGTTTCATTCACACATTAGAACTGAATAGATCTACTTTCAACTCTATTGTGTGTCTCACTTGTGTTAACGTTTATTTTATTATAGTTATAGTTGTTAGAATTGGCGGTAAATCTTGTTGTTTATTTAGGATTTTATTACTTCGTATTTAGAGTTTGTTTTAGGTTGGTGTGTTTGTAACTTGACATGGTATTGGTCGGTTTTGGTGTGACAGAATGGGCGTTATTCTACATTGGAATTGCTTTGGATTATTATAACTTTTGATAGGTTGGCATTAGACAAATATTTTTGTTACAAGGCTAATCTGGTTTTGATAAACGAATTGAAATGTACCTGTACCTACCAGTGAGAATTTAGTATGCTTTATTAAAAAAAAAAAAAAACCTACTTAAAGATTATTTATCGAGTATTTATCGCGTACTTTTTCCCCTACAGTCAGTCTTCGTTCAGTGTAGAGTGCCATAATGTGAACCTGGACATTCCTGTTTCTGAAGACGAACTGAGGGTAGTCGTCGATACTGCCGTTAATTACCTACTTAATTTAAGACCGTATTCTTTTAATTTATATATTTATTTGAATGTCATTTTAAGGTCATTACTTATCATAAAATTTTATACCTAGTGGCGGAAGTTTGATATCTCTATTTATGGATACTTATAAGATTTAGCATTAACTATTTTATTGACACTCAAAAGATACTTAAATATAGATATATTAAGTACTTACCTACTTCGGTACCTAAGTAATAAATATCTCGATAGTTGGACACACAGAAATTTAAATAATAATTATTTAGATTTCTGTGGTTGGATTGAAGGAAGTTTTTAGGTACAGAATAGTAAAAATATTTCCGGTTCCTCTGATATTATTTCTACCTTAGGGGAGACCAAGGACCACCCTCCTTGGTCTCCCCTAACAGTCTCCCCTAAGATTGTGATAATTTTTACTTGAACGAAAATTATCTTAATAAAAAATATGCCTCAATTAAACTCTATGCCTTAATATTCCCCTATCTTTACCTTATTAAAGATAGTAATGAATATTCATGAAAGTTCATGTAGTTTCTGAAAAAGGCCACGAAAATTGAAACTACTCCCTGTATCACCATTCTCCTAACAACGAAAATTTGATTAAAACTTACTATTGGAATTTTTTTCCATGCAGACGTGATACTCACGCAACTACTTGCCGTGCGCCTCAGGCACGTACGGCGTCAAGTAGCGCGTTTTTATCCCTTTCAGGCCCAATTTTTTTTTATTTATAAATCATCGTGCTGCAGAGACAACTCTCTAACGGTCATAAGTTTCGAGAAATCAGTCATAACTCTCCTCTGTCACAATTCTCCTCGGTCTGCCCTACACTAAAACGTTTTTACAAAAGGTTGCCTGGAAGAGATCATTGCTAGCGATAAAGCCACTGATTGTGCCACACTAGATAGTTAGTACCTATTAAGTTCTTGTTTAAGTTTTTCATGTATTGATATGACGTCAGTAAAGAAATACTCTATTCTAAAAGTAGAGCAAACATAGCCATACAATCTAGTTTCTGTATGGGATTGTTTTAATTTTAATTTGTTTCTCATTTCCATGATCACGGGCCATATAGTGACCCGGTCCTTTGGGAGGCATGCGTGGAGCCGAAGCCAACAGCACAGAGGCCCTTTATGAGAATTAATCTAAAGGCGAGAGCTAAACATAGCGGGTACCATCCTTGGTTGCACAATATGATACACCCGAAGATGATATCCGCTAGGTGTAGAGACTATTTCAAAGGAAAATTAAAATAACAAAAAAAGACATGTTATTGTGGTGAATGGATGGACTGGGTAATTGGGCTATGGGGGGACTATGGACGCCTGCCATAGACATACTCTCAATACTGTTACAAGCGGCAGACGGTGGCTTAAATTATTATTTGTTATAGTACCGGCAACACATTCTGTGAAAATTTCAAAAGTTTACCTTTGACGGTTCATGAGATACAGCTGACGGACAGACGGACAGACAGCGGAGGAAACCCTTCGGTTACGGAACCGTAAAAACGAATAGGTTCTCACTTTTTCCGCTTTTGCAGTTTGCGTCTTGCGGGGCAATCAGCGCGCTGGCTGCATTGCTCTGCTGTATGGCAATGCTGATGCGCTGCGCCAGATCACCAGTAACTCACGCGTCGGTTCGACCAGACGCTCTGATATTTTTTAAAAACCCTGATAGCCTCGGTACCCAACGAACCTAGGGGGGGTCTCGACTTTCGACTCCAAGGGGAGAAAATGCGTAGGCAGGCTCTGTCGATGCATATTTGCGCCTCTTGAGATGACCAAATCACTATCACTACATCTACAAAAGTCGTTTCCCGCTGTCTGTCCCTATGTATGCTAGATCTTTAAAACTACGCAACGGATTTTGATGGTTTTTTTTTTTAATAGACAGAGGGATTCAAGGGGAATGTTTTTATGTATAATTTAGTATCAGCATTGCACACGCACGAAGCCAGGGCGGGTCGCTATTAAAATATAAAACGAAACTAAATAATTTTATGGCAGCAAAAATGCAAAAACAAACTCCTACTTAACCTAGCTGTAATTTCATTAAAGATCACCTTGACTTAGTCAGAACGCGTTGCTAGAACGTAAATATAGACGAGTCATAAAAACATTCTTTGAAACAATAGAAAAACCTAAAACAACTTCAACTTTGTACCTGAGACTCAAGGAAGTCAATGTTTCATCTATGATGTTTTCATTATACAAATCGACTCTCATGACCATTTATCATTATTACCTACCTATAATCCAGCCAAATTCGATGTGAAATGTTTGTAAACAAACTGCCCACAGGTACATACCTAACCTTTTTACTAAGTGGCCTTGTAATTTATTACGTAAATTACATTCCTTGTCGATTTTCTCAATGGGGAAAACGTGAACAAGAAGCCACGGTGAGAGGGAATTCTGGACATTTTAAAATTGAGTTTCCAGTTTTCACCCCTGAGGGGATTTATCAAGGGTTAAAACTGGAATAACTCGATCTTTCGTCCAATAAATATTGCCAACAATTATAATTATCTGATATTCGACGCCAATGTCGTCATTTTTTTTATGTAGTTTATTTAGAAACTTTACACATCAAAAATGGACGGAGTATACATACATTTTTTATCGGGCTTTAAACGAAGTCTCCGACAAAACACTTCTTGATGGTATCATCGAAGACTAAAACTTCGTTGAAAAACATAAAAACTGATATTTTTTAATTTTAATTTATTTATCATCATCATCATCAGCCCATACACGTCCACTGCTGGACATAGGCCTCCCCCGTACGACGGCACAAATAGCGGCCCTGAGCCGCCTCCATCCATCGACTCCCTTATTAATTTATTTATATTAATTTATTTATATTTCAATTTATTTATAAATAACATATGGGTGCCTTTATATGACCTAAAATAAATGATTTTTATTTATTTGTTTATGCAAAAATAAATAAAATAAATATTTCTCTATAAACTACACCATATTTTCTCCTCACCATTACCATCTTTTCTTTCATCTAACCCCAAAGACCTCAGTGGCGTAGTGAAGGGCCGCCTTCGAAAGGAGGTTGCGGAAGCGATTCCCGCCTCGGGACAAATAAATATATTTGTACGATCTGCAGAGGTTTTCTGCCCGCGGCTCTGCAAGCGTTTTTTGGATAAAAAATTAGACTTCATGTTATTCCAGTTCCAGACCTTTAGAGCGCACGCCCAGGGCGGTGGCGACTTTTTGTAGCGATTCAAATGCACAACAGCATCGATACAGTCGCGATGTTATCGCGTTTACCAGTTTGCATGGCTACCAAAAGTCGCCGGCGCCGCCGCCGCCGCGGCGTGGCCGTGCGCTCTCTCTCTCTCTGTCTGGAACTGGAATAAAATGAAGTCAAATTTTTTATCCAAAAAACGCTTGCAGAGCCACAGATTAGGTAATATATTTCATATACTACATTAATTTTTATATTGTTTCTTAGAGCGGGATGAGTTGACCAATCAAAATTATTAAAATTAATTCTTTAGTCAACTCATCCCCTGGGATGAGTTTAGAGCGGGATCAGTTGACTAAAGAGCCATGTTGCTACGCCAGAGCCGTGGGCTAGCTTATAATATTTACAAAAAACTTGGGCCTGTGCATTATATTTTGAGGCCTTAAATTGTATGCCAAAAATTACAGACAACCTTGGTATGGAGAAAAGAAAGGGACATAAATAATATCTTTGAGTCATCGATCACACAAAAAGGACAAAGAAAACCTGATTCAGTTCTTGACGCATATGAACAAAAAAGCAATAAGGAAGCTCTTATCGTTCATACGTGATATAATTCAGTTTCTGGTAATCTCTACACCTAAATCCAGGTTTTAGGTGTACCTGCCTATCATTAAAACATAGCCATGGCCATGGTCCTTTTGTCACACTGCAACATACAAAATTACCTGCTCTTATATGTAGTATGGTACCTACAAGTACTTACAAATAATAATTTATGTTTAAATTTTGCCGCCTTTTAATTAGTCATCATCATCATCAGCCCATACACGTCCACTGCTGGACATAGGCCTCCCCCGTACGACGCCACAAATAGCGGTCCTGAGCCGTCTCCATCCATAGACTCCCTACGACCGCTACGATGTCGTCGGTCCATCGAGTGGATGGTCTCCCATGTAGGGGGGATTTGCCATAATCACCACGCTTGGCAGTCGGATTGGTGATCGCAGTGTTGGTGTTTAAAAATACTCAGAAGGAAGCTGCTGCCCTTCCTCTGGTAGGTTCCCTTAGTCGGCTTTTACGACATCCACGGGTTGAGTTGGAGGGGTCGATATTCGTACGCCGCGACCCCACGGCTTATAGTGTATAATGTGAGTGTTTTATGTAAATTATTTACTTATTTACTAAAACACTAAGCTAGCTAATTTTGATAAGTGAGAATTAATGTCGAAGTATTATCCAAGAAAACAGGTCTGCTCTTCCGGGAGTGTCTCCGGGTGACGTCACTGTCCGGGTGCCACTTTTTTCTTATTTATTTATTTTATCCAGCATTATTTATCAATTAGGTAAGTGTTATCTTTATAAACAAAGAAAATAACAATCAAATAATATAAACAAATTAAACTAGTATTTACAATTGAAACAATTGAGCTAACTGCAGACTGTTGCAAACAATCTACAGATAAATTAGGTACGTTAAGTCAGTCAAAACAGCGTTAGTTAAACAAATTATAACTAACAATTACACAAAGTTTTCGATGTCAAATATGGATCAAAACTCAATAAAAAAGGTGAATTTTTGAGCGGTTTTTCTATAATACATCTGAGACAAAAATATTTCAAACAAAAGTTGAATGGAGTAAGTAGATTATACAGAATCGGTCCATAATTATTGAAGGAGAGATCGACGAAAATTCATTAAAAAAAACAGCTGTAGATGGAACCAAAGTACTTCTTTTTTCGAAGTCGGTTAAAAAGCAATGCAACGAACGAGCAAGTCGCTATGCACTTCAATTACCACGCGTATGTCAACTCGCTAACAACGTATCGTGTGTTATGTTAGCAGAATTATGTGTCACGGCCGAACGTTGTATGTACATATGTACATACTTATGTATATATGGCCTGATAGGAGACAGCTGATGTTATTGCGTATATCTACGTAGGTATCTATGTACCAAGCGTTATAGATTTCGTACAGGGGTTATTCCAGTGCCCCTTGATAAATGCCCCTTAGGGGGGGAAATGGAATTTTAATTTAAGAATAACCAGCATTGCCCCTCACCGTTTTTCTTGTTCCAGTTTTCCCCTCTGAGAAAATTTTGTTCAAGGGGCAAAACTGGAAACTAATTTTAAAAAGTCTCGAATTCCCCTTCAAGCTGCTTTTGGATGCTCCCTTGAAGTCGAGTTGAGACCCTATAGGCTCTTAACTTACCCTATAAGGGAAACATTAAAGCCATAAGGTCTTGGATCGACCCTAGGTCCGTAGGTTACCGAGGTTCTACGGGTTTTCAAAATGTATTTGAGCGTCTCGTCGATGCGACGCGTGACTCGGGAGCTGGTGAATATCCGGTGCAGCGCATCAGCATTGCAATACAGCGGGGCAATGTAGCCAGCGTCTTGGGGACGCTTCCGCGACTGGTATTGATATGGACCAGTTGAGCTGCCTGTAGATTGTTTGTTTGTAGTTGTCACATTACATATGTTTATAGTCTTTTTTATTATAGGTACTATTCTATTATGTATCCGTGAAAACCTTTAATAAGCTTTCTGATATATATCAATTTGTAAGTCTGTTAATTTATAAGCCTCTGGTTTTCCTTCAAATAAATATAAATATAACAGTAGGTATGCGATTGACTCAATTGTAATAAATTGTAAATATATTTACAATTTATTACAATTGAGTCTAATTTGTTTCTATTATTTGATAGTAATTTTCTTTCTAAATTGGCTACCCCGATCCAAATCAGCGCCGCTGTATGACGATTAACGTAATACGATTAAATAGGTGGCGGCGCTAATTTGGGTCAGGGAACCGCCTTAATACATGTTTCTATTTAGTAATAAGTAGTTAATTTTGTCAACACACGGGACTACCATAGTCAAACCATTGACTGAAAGTCCTGAAAAGAATGCAGAATAGTAATAATAATTGTATATGCCTATACGATTTTTTTTTAACCACGATCGTGATCCAATAAGCCATGGGGGCAATGTTGAAAGTCTTTGGCCGGAGTTTAGGTAGTATATTTATTTTTATATTTATTTAGGCCGTGGGGCCGCGGCGTACGAATATCGACCCCTCCAACTCAACCCATGGATGTCGTAAGAGCCGACTAAGGGAACCTACCAGATGAAGGGCAGCAGCTTCCGTCTGAGTATTTTTAAACACCAACACTGCGATCACCAATCCGCCTGCCAAGCGCAGCGTGGTGATTATGGCAAATCCCCCTCTATATGAGACCATCCACTCGATGGACCGAAATCGTAGCGGTCGCAGGGAGACGATGGATGGAGGCGGCTCAGGACCGCTATTTGTAGCGTCGTATGGGGGACACTCGATGGACCGACGACATCGTAGCGGTCGCAGGGAGACGATGGATGGAGGCGGCTCAGGACCGCTATTTGTAGCGTCGTACGAGGGAAGCCTATGTCCAGCAGTGGACGTGTATGGGCTGATGATGATGATGATGATATCAGTCATCTAGTCTAGTACCCATAACACAAGCTCTGCTTAGCTTGGGGCTAGATGATGTTGTGTGCAATGTCCAACATTTTTTTTTTATTTATTGTATAATTTCAGCCTTTTATAATAAACTAGCTGTACCCGCGGCTTCGCACCCGGTAAATTATGTTTTTGCGTGGAACCCAATTTTTTTTTTATTATCCTTTTCCAGACGAAGACAAATCCAACAAATCAAAAATCATTAAAATCGGTTCAGCCGTTCTCGAGTTATAAGTGGCGTAACTAACACGACTTTGTTTTATATATTTAGATTTATTTGACAGTGAAGATAGGAATGTGGATACCATCATGCTTGTACTTATAAACCATGGTTTAATAAGTCAGGCAGCGTATTGGTTTGGAAAAAAAACACAACTTGGCAACTGTTTTAATTTGAATATTTTTTATATAAAACTATTTATAAAACTTTATAATATAAAACCAGCTAAAAAACCGAATAACAAAACTCGTAACATACCGATTGACGTAAGTTCCTTACGTCAATCTGTTCCTAAGAGCAGGAATTCGCAATCTTCCCACTGCAACGGGAAAATAATTCCCGTCACAATTTGAATAACAACTATGTAGATGTTACCTTTTTGATTGTTTATTGAATACCGTGAGAGTAAAAACTACAATAACATTCACTTTATATGGCAAACTATTGTTTCCTTCACAATGTAAGGTAAGATTTCCCGGCCTGCCTCGAAAGACGATTTCCTACAATTTTACAAGTTCACGTTAACAAAAGAAGTTAATTTGTGCGATTCGTAACGCATCATCATTTCGATTACGGCAGGGTTGCCATACATTTCGAGAAATCGAAAAATCAAATATTGTTCGTTCGTATTCGTTTTTATACCTTCTTATGTTATAATAGCCAAAATATTTATATTTATACTGTCTCATTTAAGTCACCGTCACTTTTTATACTAATCGATCCTTTCCAAAGGTTGCCTGGAAGAGATTGCTTTCAGGGATAAGACCGCCGATTGTCCCTCACTAGAGTTAGTAGTGCTAATTTATTAAATAAGGTGCAATAAAGATATTATCTATTTTTCTTTTGATAAAGACGCATGACATGATGCGACATTTGCGAAATTTAAAATATTTCTTAGCTTTATAGGTAAGTTTTTAAGTTCGGATGATGAGGAAATAAACAGAAGATTTTTACTAAGAAATTAGTAGAGATTTTTATAGGGGCATAATATAATTTCTGCTTTGGTATCGTATTTTGTGTGATAAAAACGTTTCAGTTACGGAGTTTTCAGAAGTACTAATTATTATTCTGGTGTTAACAATATACCTACACCTTACAGGCTAGATTTAGAATCAGGTGATACATGGCTTTCACTGTGCGCAATCAAATTTGAACATTATTTGCTTACAAATGAAAGCTCGATCTCTGAAAGGATTAAAATCGAAGACTTCCCATTAAATAACCTAAGTTCACAGAACTTGCGTGATTTTTCACAAATAACGCGACGTCATCTAGGTGCAGTTATTTTTCAATCTGGTAACCCTGACTGCGTCCGCCATTTTGGAATTTGCGCGCGCTTCCAACTGTCATTAGGCAGTGATGCCAACTTCGCGAAATTACAAGTTGCCGCTGCGTTCATCTATTAAATTATAGGGTCTTAGTACCTGTGTGGTATGGCTATTTAATTATATCGCTTTTATAAAGCAATTTAGGGCTATTTTGGAAAGCAACAGGCGTTCAGAGTTGGAATTCTGTACCATGCAGTTTGTCAAGTGAAAGCTCTACTTTGACTCTATAGTATTTGTTTAATTTTGGAAGAATATAGAACTAAAGAAATTTAGTAAATATAATTCCATTGTTGGGAATTATTTTTACTAAATTTCTTGTTTCTACACACTTTTCTAATTTCTTCACCAAAAATGTCCAAGTGAGTTGCAAAACTTATCAATTCAAACAAATTGTCAAACATATCTTTTGTAAAAAGAATTATTGCCACATATCAGATTATCTGGCTAGAGGATAAAAAAGCTTGGGACGAGTTTTGCTCCAACTCGAAAACTAACAACCAACAAGGTAAACATTTTGTGTTCGTGTCTTTACTTAACATTAAAAAGAGAAGAAAAAAGATACCTTACAAGATGAAGAAGTGAACAAAAAATCAAAATGATCACTTTATTTCCTAGTTTTACAGTTATTTGAATTTTGTGACGTGTCCAAGAGTCCTGTAAGGTCTTAAGGAAATAAAGCACTTTAATATTTGACATTTCATACTGGTGAAAATTTTAGTTTTTATCAATTGTGCACTTTGACATTCAGCACGTCGACTATCAATCCTTCAAATGGCCAGAAATATGTGAAAAAACTTTTGCTTCCCGAAAAACCATTGAATAATTTAAAATAATTTATTATTAAATTTAAAATTAATTAAAAAGCTGATAAATTAAAAAAAAACCTAAATGATAATTATTTTCGTCTACTATGATATATGTCCAAACACTTTTTTACGTGTCTATACAAATCATAAAATGTATCGATGGGATCAGTTGCCCGATTCAAAATATTCATTAGATCAGCTGATCTCGCGGGATCAGTTCGTGCGGCCTCAGTTGACTAAAGACCCAAAAAGCCTACCTATAATGAGTCATTAATAATTAATTTACTATATTGTCCTGAGTAGTCAAGTACAAAACTCCAATCAACGCACTGTCCCCAACCAGTAAACAATTTTAACTTCCCAGTCTGAAACTATTTTGCATAAATTACTAAACCAAGGTCCGAGAGAAATACTTTGCCATTAAATGAGAATAGTTTCCAATACACGATAGCCTGAGGGTATACAATGGGTAGGGTTATTAAAATACTTCGGAGGTTATGTAATTTGTACACCTGTGGACGAGTCATCTTGTTTTGTTGAATTTAAGACTTATGCCCTTTTAGTTACATCACAGATTTGATTATAGTGTTTAGTTTTAGAGGTTTTGTTACTCGCTTACTCACTCTTAGCAACTTTACGTTTCTTTTTACTGAAAACCTATAAATTGGCTTATTTTCTTTATCCATATCCTATGCTTCCTACTATATAATATTATAAACAAGCTGCTGCCCGCGCCTTGGCCCGCATTTTATCGGGATAAAATATGTCCTATATGTTATTCCAGGTCCCAAACTATACCCATACCAAATTTCTGCATAATCGTTTCAGTAGTTTTTGCGTGAAAGAGTAACAAATATCCATACATCCATCCATACAAACTTTCACATTTATAATATTACTAGGATGTAAAAGATGTTATGTATGGATATATATATCTATATATATTTGTTAGTCTTTCACTCACAACCGATTGGACTGATATTTGGTATGGGTATAGTTTGGGACCTGGAACATATAGGACATTTTTTATCCCGATAAAATGCGGGCCAAGGCGCGGGCAGCAGCTAGTTAATATTATAAATGTCAAAGTTTGTAAGAATGGATGGATGTATGGATTTTCAAAGCTAGTATTTCTATATTTCTTGTTACATATTACTTGTCTCTTTCTATTATTATTTACTCAAGAATATTATCATATTTTTATTATTTTGAGTCTATCATAAATCGTTAGGTTTTATATTTTGGTGTTTATTTATTTATTTATTAAGGAACAACAAACGACTGCATTATACTTATTATACATTTATGTTAGTTCTTTACTGTGTAAAGATGAGATATATTAACAATGTAGCCCACAGCGCTATCCACATATACGTTATATACATATACATTATATACATATACATATAGGTGTTGTTTTTATGATATGATATTGTTATTCTATGAAGTTGAAATTTAATAACTATATTTTTAACTATTAATAGTATCTATCTTAAACATAATTTAATAGATTTGACGGCCTTTTTCAAAAATGGTACCTTTTAAACGGCCATTTGTAATTCCATTATATTTTTTTTAATTTTCCAGCAAGTCGTATAAAATTCCAGATTCACACGGGCTGCCTCGTCCAGTGAAGCGTACAATACCTTATACGATACTATTTATTGTTCAAGCTAGGTATTATTCTTGGTTTTAGTTTCCTTTACTCCGATTCAGAATCCAATATATTTTATGTCAGCAAATTATGAATCAAAACTTAATTATAACTGATAATAATATAAGAACAACAAGGTAACATCAAAGTATTCAGTAAAAACTAAAACTCAAACTACAACAAATCACGAACAAAAAATAATATCACATGTGTTTTAAAAAACGTTTAAATTTGAATTCGAAAACGAACGAGAGATCAATTAAATGATTATTAAAGATTTCGAAACCAAAAATTGTTTCAAGTTTCTGTGCTTTGCTTTGATGATACCAATGTCGTTAAATATTTTGCACCAATATTCGTTGAGTTTTGTAACCGCTTTGTATACTAAAAATATCCATGTTTTTGAAACGGAGTATAGATATTTTTTTACGACCCTGGCATCATCGAAGCAAATCGCTTATATTCGAAACCATTTTCAGTTTACTTATGATGTAGGGCTTTTTTTATTTCGGCAATTCGTCGTTTCATTTGTGTCTCGTCCGTTTTCGAACTCTAAGTTCAACCTTTTCCACTGCACGGCGGCAATTATGGGATGTTGAAGCTTTTGTTCTTGTTTTAAGTGATTATCTCGCTGTTAACTAGTTGTTTTCTACAAACCTAGTTTGTGTTGGAAGAACACCAACGTTCTAACACAAACTAGGTTCGTAGTTAACCCGCTTACATTCATAATGACTTCAAACTAACTAAAATAGTTGTTTTCTGTTATTGCTACCAGTTATTGTTATGTATTCGAGCATAAATGTTTTGGCTTACAAAAAATATCTTGGATTCTAGAACCAAGTAGAAGTACATAAGTACTATATAAGTACATATTTAACTAGTCACTAATAATACCTAGTACTGATAACAGGCCACAAAAACCGTTGAACAGGGTCGTCTTACAAAAGCAAAATTTTTCAATGATTTTAATCCGATAGTTCCCAGTAGTTGTTTTATATCCCCGTATAAAAAAAATATCGTAATCAAAGTAGGTACTTCATAAAATACTAGTTGTTCCCCGCGGTTTCTACTACTACCTACTAATATTATAAATATTAAAGTTGTAAGGATGGATGTATGGTATCCATGGATGTTTAACGCAAAAACTACTGAACCGATTAGGCTGAACTTGGTATGGGTATAGTTCGGGACCTGGAATAACATTATAGGCTATTTTTAACTGACTTAAAAAGGAGGAGGTTCTTTCAATTCGTCTGTATGTTTTTTTTTGTATGTATGTTACGCGATATGTCCATCAATTATGGATTGATTTTTAAAATTCTTTCAATATTGTATAGAAAATGATCCCGAAGGGGTCCCATAAAATTTTGATTGGGGATTAGTATTTATCCCGCAAAACTTAAAATAAGTGTAAAAATAAGGGAATTAGAAGTCGGTTTATAGTTTTTTAAAACACGCCATATTATTTATCCCTATAAAATGCGGGCGAAGGCGCGGGCAGCAGCTAGTTTCACATAAAGTAGTTAAACAAAAAAGACAAAGAGTACTGACAAAAAAATATAGTAAAAACTAAAACCCGACTACATAAAAGTCTTGAGAGACGAATCAATCGATACCTCACTTGTTGAAATCGAAGTAGTAGTTTCAGCGCTACGTGGGAACAAAAAAATCGGCTACATACATACATACATACAAACATAGGGTGCTAAAATCAATCATAACCCTCCGGTAGTCGGGTAAAAAGTAGCCTATGTTACTCTGCATCCTTTCAAATAACTGATAAAAATCAAGTCGAATGGTTGCCTAGTTAAGGCGTGAAGGAAGGATAAACAAACAGACAATATTAATTAGGATTAAGTACCCGTCATGATGACAGCCACTACTGATGAGAAATGATTAAGAAATTTGTGATTTTATGTCGTTTTTATAGAATTTTATAGGGTCGTATTTCTTCATAATGACGTAAAACCAACATTACGTCTAAAGAGACCAATTATATAGGTTTCCTCGTTTTTATTAAAACGATAATTAAAATAATTAGTTCTGTGTACTTTGATAAAGTTTTCGCTAAAACGTTGTTAATATTTTATTTATAAATACATGCCATAAAAAATCGATAACTGATCAATAAATATCTAACGGAAAGGATAAAAAGTACTAACATAAAGTAACGAAGTTGATATGAAGTAATTTTTTGTCACAGAAATAAGTACTTATCTACTTATAAAAACACATAATAAGTGGGTAGTCACAAAAAAATTACCCCTAAGGTGTTCAATTCGAACATGGAAGCATCATCAGTGATCATAATTTAGCTGACCAATAGAGACGCAACTAAAAACGAGTAAAATATTACCTGGTCCTATACCAAGCCATATTATGGACATCCTTCGATGATAAATACATATTAAAAATTTAAATAACTACTTGCGAGCAACGACCGAGCGACAAATAGAGAAAAAAGAAACAAGATGAACCCTGTGAATTGCAAATGAGATCTTACAGCGATAAATTTAAAGAACTATTTCGAATAAACATTAGCGTAGCAGATGTTGCTCGAAATGAAGATTAGGGGAACTAAGGCATAAAAAGCGGTCAGCCAATCGCGTCCTGCGTTGGTCATCCGTCCCTTTCGCACACCGCTGATCACACTCTTTCTAATGCTCATATTTTTTGCCTTATTCTAATTCCTCATTCTAATAGACGTTCGATTCCAGGGGAGCGAAACCTTTTACGACAAACCAGTTCTTTGAGCATTTAATGTAGGCCGCGCCGCCGCGCCGTTAATTTTTTTTTGTGTTTAATAGGTATAAGGTATGAACGCAAATTATTTTTATCATAGATTTTAATCTATGCTTTCATTTTTTCCATGGCCGTGCTATTCGCATTGCGTGAACGGTGATGGGAAAGATAACTTTTTCCGTACAGTAATATTCGTGTATACTTACCTACTTTGTTTACATCCAGATGTTTTGTTCAATGTCAAAACTATAGAAGCCAATCATATTCAATTAAGCGTATCAAAGTACTCATTAATAACAAAACAGAACAGCAACATAGCAAAATTAAATGGGCATCCGATATTATTTTTATGGGCACTATTTTAGATTTAAGAAAATACTTATACACCATCTAATAATGCAAATAATGAACCTTATGAACCACCTTGATAATATTTCGAAAAGCTATTTAAATAAATAATACTTAACTTTAGATAACACAGTAATGAGAACATAGTCGTGCTTCTAATACATAACTACAGGGGTTTGTTACGTCTAACAGGGCATAACTAAATAATAAAGTTTCAATAATAAGCTCGTAATACCATAAAATAGACTTAAATTCCGCATAATTAAATACGAAACAATGCTAAAGTCATCGAGGTCACTCCAAGGTTACAAAAGATGCACAGCATCCGGCTGTTTATTGTTCTCAGATTTCAGATGCCAGAGATAGGACACACCTTTGTTTTTCATATGTTTTTTGACCTACAATGATCTTGCTCTAAATGTTGGGCCATGGTCAGACATAACTCAAATGTTTCTGAGATTCAACATTTTCAGTTATGTCCTTTTTCTAAGGAATAGTTAAAGGGTACAAAAAGGACAGAAAAACATCAATAATTACTAATAATACACGGATATAGTACAGATTTGCATTATTTGTATAAATCATTAATAACTTTGTTTGTGATGGGTAGGTTATCTCCGAAACAACCGGTCCTACATTTCACAATTGGTTGGTTGTAACCAATTTTATTAAGGTAAATCTTATAAGATAAATCATTTATTTTTCACTCACAAAAAGCTTTTCATAATAATATTTCTGTAAAGTTAAATTAAGGTCTAGAAGCATTAACCTGTTTTGGCTGTAACTTAATATAGGCTTATACGGCTGGGGAGATCTTGTCATTTAGTTTTTAAGTTGTTTTGTTGTATTGTTTTATTGTGTGCAATAAAATATTTTCTACCCATCTTTCTATAAAAACCTGTATTAAAAGACACCAGTACAATAGAACACTGAATACTAACAAGTTTTACATGTCGGTTTAGTAGGGGGATCTTGATTCATCATCATCATCATATCAGCCCATACACGTCCACTGATGGACATAGGCCCCCCATACGACGCCACAAATAGCGGTCCTGAGCCGCCTCCATCCATCGACTCCCTGTGACCGCTACAATGTTGTCGGTCCGTCGAGTGGATGGACTCCCATGTAGGGGGATTTGCCATAATCACCACCAATATGTTTAATTACACAAACTCCTTCATTTTTTGAGCTACCTATTCAGATATACACGCGACTGTTACCAAAGGATAGGCTTCCCCAGTACAACACCCACGCACAGGTTCACGTGTCCTAAGATTGAAAGTGCAACTATAGAGCGAATTTCAAGTAATATTGAAAACTGAACTTGAGAGAATATAGGTTTACATCGTAATTCTTCGTTGTAAATGCTGGAAGTTTCAGTTCATTTATTGTTTCTAAGAATCATAATAATAAATCATTTATAACAGTTATAGATATTATTTAACTTATTCTACGGTCTATATACCTTAAAACTAACATAGTACATATATAAACACTTAATTGATAACAACTGCAATCCATAAATGATCTTCTTTGGAAGGCCACTAAATAATAACTCTGCCAGTAAATAGGCCTATGTAAAAAAGCAGTGCTGAAATAACTATAGAAAATATCAAAACAACAGAAATGGTAAATATACTAGTAGCAGTCAAGTGAGGTCAAGAGTTCCGTATATTTAGGTAGAGACACACTTCGCACTCAATGGACTGACGACATCGTAGCGGTTGCAGGGAGTGGATGCCTCCATCCAGGACCGCTATGTGGCGCTTTGTGGCGTCATATTAGGGAGGCCTATGTCCAGCAGTGTATGTTTTGATATGATGATAATGATGACACTTTGCAGAGATGTGCTCCCTTTTCAGGGTCCGATTTCCATTACCTACACGTTTTCCAGATTTATCAAAATAAGTATTTTAAAGTGACACAAACTCCACATTTTTTCAAGAGTTCGTTTTCAAGAGAGTGCCAGATTGATAAATTTTACAAGCTGAAACAAGCCCGCATTGTTTCTTAAAATAACTTTGACGAATGGAAACTTTTTATGGAGTCAGGCTCAACTTGATTGATAAAGTAAGTACTAAAGTATATATGTATATGGATGTCATGAGATTTTTAAATTTTAGAGTAAATTATATTTTCAAAAGATATAAATACCTACATACGTTTGTTTCATAACAAAATACGGAACTAGGTAGTTGTAAAACCCATAATCTAGCCTACACAAAAAAATATTATATAAATAGGTAATAAAGGACAATTTACACAGCGTTATTGAAAACTAATCAGTTTGTATTATTTATAATTAGGTAACTAGCTGCTGCCCGCGCCTTCGTCCGCGTTTTATCGGGATAAAAAATAGCCTATATGTTATTACAGGTCCCAAACTACATATATCCATACCAAATTTCAGCCTAATCGGTTCTGCAGTTTTTGCGTGAAAGAGTAACAAATATCCATACATCCATCCATATAAACTTTGACATTTATAATATTAGTAGGACCTTGGGAATTTATACATGAATTTTCTGTCACGTTTCCAACACAGTCCGTTGTCACGAAAACTCGAACATTCTCGATTACGCAAGAGATTTTCCTTATAACTCAAGAATGCTAATAACTATAAAATAGTTAAAATGGCAGTTAATAAAGTTAATTGAAATCTGCTTGATTTGATGCGAATATGCGATGTGCCCAACAAGGACATCGTATGTTTCCGCGTTGATTCATTTAAAATGGTTCAGCTTAAGGTATAGGAGTTGGCTTTTCAACTAGGCATTTCAAAAAGTAACGACCTCAGAGGTTCAGTGGGCGAAGATCCGCCTGCAACGCACGTGGGGATTCAATTGCGATCACGGGACAAATGTACTATCTTCTGATATTTGTACTGGATGTTTTCTATGACATAATGATTATATTAATATATTCACTAAATATATATATATCTGTGTAACTTAATGTATTACTAAGTATTTACAACTAAGCTTACTGCAGATTGTTGTAAACAATCTAGAAGCTCAACTGATCCATATAAATATCAATCGGAAGCGTCCCCAAAACGCTGGCTGCATTGCCCGCTGCGCCAGATTTCTCTCAGATCACATTTCTCTTGAACTTGATAAGTTGAATAGCTGAACAAGAATTACAATATGAATCTAAAAAAGTCGTTGGCTTGTTCCTTCTCGCTATCGCTTACAAACTGAGCCAAACATTCAAACATGCATACACAAATGCATCTGAGTCACTTCGACCTTGAAACAGACCCGTCTAATCGCAGTTTTAGCCAATGAGAAGTCGCCGCACGCGCCTCTGTGTCCTTTGTTATATTATCTAGTTTTTGTCACGCCATTTTGAGAAACCTTTTGTTTTTCAACTTTTCAAGAATTCATTAATTCACTGTTATTAATTGTCGATTGTCTATTGTTTATCAAAATTGTGCAGTTCCTTGATGATGTCTAATGAGTCTAATGGCGGTAACTATAACTACCGACAAGTTTTATATTTGTATTTTATAGTTTCAGATTTTCTATTTTTAAGACCATCTTTATCATCCTCCAATGGTGAAATTATTACAAGAATAAAAATTTCTATTCATTTCCTAGATTGCTTGTTAAGTATGTTACTTCTGGAATTAATATTTCTAGATTTAATATATCCGGCATTTAATTTTATACCCACGTACGACAATTTGATTAAATTTTTTTACTCTACACATTTATTTAGTAGTTTCTGTTTATTAGGCTCAAAAAGGTAATATTTAAAGATAAGATATTTTATTCAATACAAAAAAAAACAAACTTAAATACTTAAAAATAAAATAAGTCCGTGGATTATATAATATTGTCAATATACAGTACATAGTTTTTGCTAATTAAAATTAAATTCAATAAAAACAACATGAATTAAACTTATTTTAATTTACATTAAGATAAATAAGTGATGCTGTAAAGTAGTGCGTAAGTGTAAAGGGGCATTTTGTCTAAAATTTTAAGGTCTAAATAGATGTAGTCATTTTCAAGATATCCTTGTACAATATACTATACAATGTCTTGTCTAATAAAAGCGTCCTGACGTGACTGAACAAGAGGCCTTCATTTTGCTCCAGTTTCATAATTTCAGGGAGTACATTAAATTACTTCTGGCCCATTGCTATAGGCATTTTGTTCGACACTCTCTGGAGTCTATGCTCCGTTGGTGCTAAAATTATTTTCTGTCTTGTGCTTCTTGGGATTTTCGTTTTTCTAATTTCATTTTATTTTATTTTCTGAAAATAAAATAGAGGCATATTTAGTTATTAATAGTTTATGAAAGGCATAACTTGGGCAGTCATTAAGTATGACAGTTCATCATTAATTTCCATAATATCCTCTGTAAAGAGGCACAAAGCACTAATCACTGGGTGCATCAAACCACACATTTGTGTTAGAGCTTGCTACTCTAGTTAGGTCCAGCTGGCTGGTTATCCGGCTTTGAGTACTTTGCATCCGGTTTTTTTACAATCTTTCAACTTTTTTATATAGCCTGGTAATTTATTTGATTGGACAACCTGAATCAAGGCTAGCTATAATACAAAAAACATTGAGACGCATTTTTAAATATTTGTTGAATTACTAGGTAGTGGAGGAATAAGCCGGTATTACAAAGTCCAATAGTACAAATCCACTGTTTACATAGATGGATGTCAATCAGTTCTCGAGGTTATTTTTAGTAACCATATTGTATCTGTCAATAAAAACAACTTGCAGTGACTTCCGTTTTTCCGTGATCATGTCGCATGTAACTGTGCCGAAATATTGGAAAACTTAAAACCACACAAATTATCGTAAATATGCCGTTATAAGTGTCTTTAAATTGGCACTAAATATTTCAAAAGTGTGGGTTTAAAAAGTTTTCCGCCTTCTGAAATGCACTGAGCTTATTTATCCGGCTTTCTCTACCAGCCAGGCCTAACTCACCAAACCATCTCTTTAACAACATTAGCTACTCGGAAACATGTCTAATGTATAATTATTTTTTTTATTATTCCTTACTGGGAGTTCAATGAACGCATTAATTGCTATAGTAACGTTGCTGGCTTCGCCTGAGTTCGCCTGATAGTTTGGTCTAATTTGTTTTTTTATGAGACCTTAGACACATTGTATGTTATAGCCGGATTTTAAACGAATGAGATACAAAATGTTTAAGGACTAAGAAGCTCTATTTTATTGCTAATTAAAATACTTTACCTACCTCAATTTGAAAGTATAGGTACAAAGCATGTACCTATTGTGTAGTAGGTACATGTTACATGTGTACTATCCGCCTGCCAAGCGTGGTGATTATGGCAAAACCCCCCCTACATGGTAGACCATCCACTCGATGGACCGACGACATCGTAGCGGTCGCAGGGAGTCGATGGATGGAGGCGGCTCAGGACCGCTATTTGTGGCGTCGTATGGGGGAGGCCTATGTCCAGCAGTGGACGTGTATGGGCTGAAATGATGATTTTGTAGTAGGTAGATTACCAAGTATAACCTGATACTATAGTACCTTGCTAATTTGTTTATTTTAAGAAAACTTGATGGATATTGAAAGAAAAGGTTGCACACCTCTGCAACGACTACAACAGACAGTTCATAGTTATTGCAAGTTTTTCTCAGAAGGTATTGATTGATAATTCATAGCGATTGATTGCTGCTGATTTTTATCAAATGTGTAATGGCAGCTTTTAACCGACTTCGAAAAAGAAGGAGGATGTTGGATGTGTTTTTTATTGTGTGTATGTATGATCTCTGATTTCTCCATCAATTGTAGACCAATTGTCTCTACTCGATAAATATGGCTAGAACTGTCAAAATATCGAGTGATAAACAAGCGTATTTCCAAAATCTGAAATTCGATATTTATCGAGGGTTTTTCTTTTGATGTGTTGCTCGATAATAGCCCGGTTACACGCTCAAATATTTGTGCATGCAGATGCCATTTTGCTTGCGCAAGCCTAGCCGGTGTGTGCAAGATGGAGCGTGTGGCCGGCTCATCTTGCTTGCGTAAACTGTGTTTGCGCAATCTGCATGCACAAATGTTTGAGCGTGTAGTCGGGCTATAAGTCGCACGAGAATGCAGTTATGGCGGTACTCGATATTTATCACATGATATTTTCCCGTAATAATGAGTATCACTCGATAGGATAGAGTATCACATGATACGCAGAATTGGCCCCTGGCCACCTCAAAAATAATCAATAAATTTGTTTTCATCATGGACATTTTTAAATGAATATAACAATAAAATAATATAAAAAAATTAAACTAGTATTTACAATTGAGCTAACTGCAGAATGTTGCAAACAATCTGCAGGTAGCTCAACTGGTCCATATCAATACCAGTCGGAAGCGTCCCCATTACGCTGGCTGCAGTGCCCCGCTGCCCCGCTGTATGGCAATTTTTGTAATTCGTTTCATATTTCTGTGTTAAATTATTAATGTATGAAGTCATCTTTTCGATTTACTTTTGTAACATTGTCGCGGTAGAATTTTTTAAATGTTCCCCGGGTTCGGCGAATATGGCGAGAGAGGGGCACTAGAGAGGTTTATGTGGGTATTACGTTAATTCTCAGGGTGTTGAGAGGCTAGTTTCCTGGAAAAACTATTTAGTCCGTAATTTACATTACCATAAAATATTGAAAACGTATTTTTTCTAACTAAACAAAAAATTACGAAGATATGGTTAGTTGAAGTTCCGCGTGAAGTCACGCCTGGGTACGCTTTTTACCACGAAGTGACGTCATCAGCCCCCTCTGCCGAATTTGATGTGCGTTATCTTTATGAATTTTGATTGATTTGATAAAGCAAAAAATATATTGAAATTTTTTTTTTGATAATCTATCTGACGGACTAATTAGAATTATGATTTTGTTACCCAGGTAACATCCCTAGCCAGACCAGTTTATTCGTAAACGAAGAATTTCCTCGCCGAATAAAAAAGGGGTAGCGCAGCTGTCTATATTACCGACTTTTCAAGCTAATTTAGTCAGTTGAGGGTACATAATAGTCTGAACTAGAAATTCCAAATTCCAATTCTCTAAGTACCAACTTAACTATTATCATAATTTTATTGTCAGACAAATTAAACCACAACTTAACTATTATCATATAATTGAAATGATTCTTTTACTCGCTCTTCTCCGTTGAATTTAATAATATCCCAAAAATTTACGACTCCGGCGGGACTTGAACCCGCGACCCTCCCATACGAGGATGCGCTAACCTTCTCCGTTGTTTCACCCGCGTTAAATTCTAATTTCACATTTCTAAGGGGGTAAAAAGGTATTACACCAGAAAAACAACATTACAGAGAGATGTTACATAGGACAAGTACAATGGGCGGCCTTATCACCTATTAGCGATCTCTTCCAGGCAACCTTTGGATGGAAATAATTGTAAATAGTTACAAGTATAGTTATAAATCCTTTATATGATGTGCCTAAGTCAATAACCTCGGTTATTAACTTTATTTAGAGCCTATTGGATACTTTGAGAGGATAATAAACTGAGAAACCGAAAGTTAATTATTTTCACGACTTTAAAATTGCAACTAATAATCGTTAAGAGAGAAATTTTGCTGCGAGTTCCGTAGGTGTCCGACGAATTTCAAAATCCTACTAATATTATAAATGTCAAAGTTTGTAAGGATGGATGTATGCATATTTGTTCCTCTTTCACGCAAAAACTACTGAACCGATTGGGCAGAAATTTGGTATGGGGGGTATAGTTTGGGACCTAAAATAACATATAGGCAATTTTTTGTAACCCGATAAAGCGCAGGCGAAAGCACGGGCAGCAGCTAGTACTACATATACATCTAAATATATAAGCAGAGCTTGTCTTATGGGTAAGTAACTGATAAACATAATACAATACACTACATGGATAAAAAGTATGTGCCGATTGTACCTACAAACATTTGTCCTGAGGTAGAAATCGAATCCGCAAACTCCTACGTCACAGTCGGACCTTCGTCCGCTGCGCCAATGAGGTTGCTAAATAAGGTTTAAAATTTACCACCCAAAAACATGAATTATTTATGTTAACTTGGAAATACTAATAAATATAAAACACGAATAAATATAACTAAAAATGTTTGTAACAGTCTGCAGTTAGCTCAATTAAAAGAAAATATATAACTAAAATATATATAAACAAGATATTTATACTATAATATTATATACCTACAATATATAGAGAAAACCAAATCTCTTCCTCATACGGGTTTGAAACTCGCTGCGGACATTTGATCATTCCAATTGCAAGACTTTTCAACACAATAAGCAGAAAATAAGCTGTCTCGGCCACATTATCATCTCGTAAGATTTTCATAAAAATGACAGTCGATTTGTGAAAAAAAAAAAACGAAACAGTTTCAAGTTTCCTTGTCAATTTTATTGCCGTTATATTGTCGTAAAAACGAATATAATGTTCAAATAAAAAAATACCCTAGACAGTTTCGTCTTTGAAATTTTTCGTTACGGACCCCTAAAACAGCTCGTACTTTCACAGTGTGAACGAACCAAACCGGTCTGTTTTCGTACTGGCTATCGAATATTGATTTATGTTATTTATTACGAGGCGATAAAGTTTATTATTCGATGCACGGTTTAAACGGGCGTAGTTGTAGCGGCTAGCTGATAGCGGTGATGAGAAATATTCTTTCAATCGATTTATGACTCTATCTGTAAATAATGAGGACTGCAATTCTATTGCGACTCTGTTTTTTCATCTCCCAATGTATTCAACTTTAATCGGGAAACATTGTAGAGTCCCACCAAGATATATGTGACATAGTCGATAATTCCTATTGACGTTTACAAGCATCTACACTGTACAGTCAGCTACTCAGATAATGTTTACAAACCCAAATTTTCTCATTTACGTATACGTGAACATTTCAAATAAATATACACCTTAATTTATAAAAAATATTACAACTCGGTATACAGTTTATTATAATAATGTATACACTAATTAAGTCAAATAATTATCTAGCCATACAATAAAAAAAAAATTTATGCCGTAAAACCTAAATAACATTATAAATATCCAAAAACGACGGATGGACGTAGTTTTTCTTGATATTGAACTCTGGTGGAAATCGCTCATGCAAAACAGAAGAAACAATATAAATCGACGCGAAACGCTTACAATACGCCCTTTACAAACCGTGTTGTCAAATCGAGATATGGACAAACGGATGTCAAGGTCCGAATAACGATATTTTTGCGCGATCTATTATTGCTATATATCGATAACTAATGATCGATATGCCCTTTCTAGAGGTCAACTGTATCGTGCTAGCATACCTATGAATTGTGGAGCTGATTCGTGTCTAAATAGAAACATAACGCAGTAAGTGCCTACCTATAGTAGGTACTTTCGTCAAAATATTTTCAAGGGCTGGTTGTGGTATAAAGTTCCGGAAAGCCCATAAGCAGTTTGTACTCAGGAGGTCAAAAAACGTAGGTGTACCAAATTTCACGTCGATCCGGCATTATGGGCATATTCGGAACAGCACCCGGTTGTGTTTCAAATTCAGTATTAAAAAGTTAAAAGTAGAAAAGACGTGGTAACGCTAAAGGTGGCCACAGATCTGGACCGCACTGCACAAAAATGCGCTTTTAAATATGGGCTTTTTTCACGGAAAAAACGTAACGGTTGGAATTAAATAACTTTTTGCTATTTACAACAGTGTTACTCGTTTCGGAGGGAGCCTGCAAAGTTTGTTGCTAATGCTAGACAAGCATCTTTGCTAATGTAAGTTAGTGATATTAATCCAAAATGTTGGTTAAAATTTGATAACTTAGGCTGGGTAACTTCCAACCTTTTAATTTGATAAACACAAACGAGTTATTCTGTTAGTTATAACCAAGCATCTTAGTTTAAATCTTCGATTTTAACAAATCATCTTTGTAAACGCAGCATAGAAACGTTTCTATGTTTAACAAAGTGACTTTGTTATGTAGATGGGTATACTTAGCAAAGTTACTCGGCGCTGTCAATCGTGTGCACTGGATAGTGTCAGCCAATATACTTTGTTACTTCTAATCAATTCAAATAGGTATATTTAGCAAAGTTACTCGGCGCTTTCAACCGTTTTCAGTGGGTTAGCTACAACCAATCTACATTTTTACTTCTAGCCTACTTGAATTGGTATATTCAGCAATATTGTTTGTTTTTCCTAAGCGGGTTTGTTGCGTTAATACTGCTAAATACTTAGCTGCAGGTGCCTACCATTTCCAAGTAACAACAATATTAATAAGCTACAGATATATTAAGGCACCTGCAGCTAAGTATTTAGCAGTATTAACGCAACAAACCCGCTTAGGAACAACAAACAATATTGCTGAATATACCAATTCAAGTAGGCCAGAAGTAAAAATGTAATAGTGACTCTTCATTCTGACGCTGATGATAATTTGTTATGTAGGGAATTGAAAAAAGATCGTTAATCTGGTGAACAGTTAAATCACCCTTAAAAAAACGACTGAACGATCATATTTCATTTTCCGACAAACATACTTCAACATTAAAAGCATGTATTATATGAAATAAAAACGTTTTATTTTAACTTTTTTACAATAGTTTATAAACTAAATTCTTAATTATACCAACTTATAGTAACATGTGTAATACAAAATTATTATTAATTAGATTAATTTACAACATTTTAAGAGCTTTTACATCTACTTATTAATATTTAAATAAAAAAATATATTTCAATGTGTTTTTCAAAATGTTTTGTAACCATCTATAAATGATTGACCTTTAAAATTTTATTTTATTTCCCTCTAGATTGTTTGCAACAGTCTGCAGTTAGCTTCTTAATTATTTCAATTGTAAATACTAGTTCAAATTTATTTCTATACTTTGATAGTAATTTATTGAATAAATGATAATTATTAAAACATGCTCGTATGAAAAGAATGTACCTATTTCAAGCTCTTGGCGTAACTTTAATACATACATAAGAAATGCAAAAAAAAAAAATGTTTAAAACTAAATGTATAAATGCTAATAAGCAACAGAAGGACGTAAACGCTCTTAATAGAGTACACAATACTAAACAATTATTACTGCTTCAGAATAAGAATAAAATATTTGTAGTATGATAGGAGAATGTCTGGATTTAGTATGTAAGTATATATAATATATACTTACAAAATAAATTATCTATATTTGCAATACCTACATATGTAAGAAGTTACATTCTAGTGATATTATATTATTTTCTTATATTGTAAATTTTTAACTAACACAGTAATTTTTTATCTCAAATTATAAATCAATATTTATTCAAACCATTTTTTTGATGACTTATGAAATATGCAACAATATTTTAACAACCATGAGTACTAACCTATCTACATATGTATGAAAATCTAATTGTAAGGGTCATCTCACGAGATGCGGTTTGAGATGATCTCTACAATAAGACGCGACGTGACCCTTATTGCTGAAATTATGTTTGCTTACTTGTGCACTGTGGATATCCGAATCGTTTTTCACATGCTGTATAAAACTAGCAGTTGCTTCAACTTTCGAAGGATGCCGAATCTTTTTGCGACAAACACTTGTAACAGCCAAGAGATATGGTATAAGCAGCAAACAGCCTATATTTGAGGCCTCCTCTGAACCTAAAATTAGATGTTAAAATTTATAAATTCCTTTAAGATAAAGTATCTGCCTAAAAAGAAAAAAATACTGCATTGGTAAGCCTCATACCTAAGTAAGGGCCATAATGGAAGATTTGCCACGAGATCAACGAACCATAAAGAAATTGTAAGTAATGGCGCCAAGGCTCACACAACACGTGGACTGTCGATTGAATTAAAAATTACTTTTTTAAATTACCTTCCCGATAAATGTAAAAAACGATAGCAAAGTGTTCTGCCAACTACAATAATTACTGTGTACGTAAGTACACAGTAATTATTGTCAAATACCCCCCAGGCAGTGAGAAGGTTCCTTACGTCTTTATCCATTGGGTATTTTGTACTGTAGTCGGTGTTTATCAAAAAAGAATAAACACCGGTAAAATGCTGCAAGTTTTTTGGTTCAGGTGCATAAATTTAAACTAATCTCACTCAACCTCACACTGGTTATTTTCGGTGACTCGGTGCGCTTCCGCACCCAAGAACGTGTCGAAAAGAAATGGCCACTGTCCTTGCATTTTTGGATGAAAAATGCAGTTTCAGCAACACACTTATCTATTAATTGTTATCTTATTTGTTTGTTTAAATCTAATTTGGTTATTTGTAACCCACGGAATCGGTTGTAAACACAGTAGATAGGTATATGAAAATTTTACCGGGTAGGATTCGTCTAAAATTAGTTAGGATCTATTTGTCAGTTTATAAATCTGAAAACTTATGTGTTTTCAAACGGAAACAGAATGGGTTACTTTTACTAAGACACTCACTTGGAAATTATCAAGTACACAGTTAGTATTACCTAGAATACACAGCAAAACTTGCTTGTTTACTACAAACATATCTCTAATGTATGTTTTAAATGAGTCTGGGTTGTTTGTAATCATAACAATTTATGAAAATTTTACCGAGTAGTCTAAAATGCAATAGGTAAAACTTGGCAGTTTACAAATCTGAAAACTTATCTATTTTCAAACAGAAATAGAACAGGTTATCTTTACTGAGGCACTCACTTGGAAACTATCAAGTACTCGGTTAGTATAACCTAGAATACACAGCAAAACTCGCTTGTTTACTATAAACAGAGCTTTATTGTGCGTTTTAAATAAATCAAGTTCTCTTAAATAAAGTTGTAAATAACCCAAAAAAATTTAACCAAGCCAAATTGGTACTTTGCTAGTGCTCCGTTTTTTCCGTGTTACCTCGTAATTTTAGATGCAAGATGCACCAGCAAAAGTTGTTCTGCCATTATATATATATATATATTAAATATTATGAAATATATTTTACCAGATATAGATAAAAAAATGCATAAAAATCGGACGAGCCGTTTCGGACGACTGTGACCAAAAACACCGTGATACGGTCAATATTTTTATATTATGTATAAGTTACTTTATATTGACGTAGCTAAGACGTGACTGTCTATTTGTAATTCTTGCCACAAAAAACAATATATGTTGCGATTATCTTCTTTTTTGATAAAGCGTTATAAACATATGGGTTTTGCTTTGGTGCCAAAGGAAAAGACAATACTATATACCCAAACAATAAGATTCCATCTTTGACACTTCTAGGGATGCCCCTTGGAAAAATAAATATTTAGTGATGTGACAAAATCAAGAGCAATCAAGCAATCACGAATAATAGTACTGACTGTACTGACTGTACTTTGCCGTTAAATATTCTCGAATCTTTTTCATCTCGACTGGCCACAGGAGTTAGTATTTTTGCATCAATGCAATGCATTTGCATGACTCTTTAACAGCTTTAGCATTTTTCATTTTTTATGAAATTGCATAGAGATCGAATATTTCATTTTATTTGACGTGAAAATGTTAAGCTATGCTGCTATATTAAAGCTATGTTAACAGGCTGTGCGTATTTTGTGACAATTTATTGAAAACAATGACATATCAGCCATACACGTCCAGTGCGCCATCCATCGACTCTCTGCGACCGCTACGATGTCTTCGGTCCATCAAGGGGATGGTCTACCAATATTCCGGTTCCATGCATGCCTAACAGTTGTTTTTATACATTGATTGGCAAATTGACAATAATAATAATAGATTCAGGCGTTACTTTGCGGAAATCCATTGCATAATATTAGAATGAAAAAATATTTAGTAACAATTCCGCGTATTACCTTCTCTGATAGTATTCATCAAAGTAAGTTGTCTACTAGTTTCGTCTCTCCACGAGACATCTTCAGGACACCACAATACTCGACCTTGACATTGAGATTGGTCAGCACAGCAACACCGACAGACTCTGCCAGTGATGTTGCCTCTCCGAGCCCCTCGCGCCAAGAAATGGAAGATTGGCAAACTGACTTCAAAGGGTCCATAGCCAGAAAATCGATGTATCCGTGTTTAGATCAAGTGTTCTGTGTATTCTATGGGTAGGATATATTATCGATAGTTCAGTTTGCCGAGGATCCTTTACCGAGTTTTCTCCCAGCCAACCATCGTAGTACTATAACGCCATTCCTTTGATTCCAGGTCTAGAACGAGTGGCCGAGGAGTTGATGGGTCGAAGAAAATGGAAGCAATACCAGGACGCGTTGACCAAACCAGGGGACTCCAGCGACGAAGGTACTGTGGCATTTTACTAGCACCGATTTACGGTACCAGACGCGGCGTAAAAATGAACGAATGAACACATTATTGTACCTATTAAAATTTACACAAAAACTCTTATATCTAAAAAACAAATAAAGACAGTACAAAAGGCGGCCTTATCGCTGAGAGCGATTTCTCCTAGGCAACCTTGCTAAGTAATAGAATCGTCCCTCTAATCCAGCCCGTGGATGTCGTAAGAGTTGACTAATGGAACCTAGGGGTCGTCCAATAATCACGTGAAGTATTATTAGCATTTTTTCAACAAGCAACAGCGAAAAACGGCGACTCAAGCTCACGCGCCGCTTTTCCGTTAATCAGAAATCGCGCATTCAACGACAAAATAAATAAACGTGATATTGTACTACACCCCCTCACTCCTTGTGATATTTCGTGATTTTTGTCTAATCCTCTCTCCTTTTCGAGCCTCACGTGATTAATAGACTACCCCCTACCAGAGGAAGGGCAGCAGATTCCTACTGTGTTATTGAAATCTCCAGTACATTATAGATATGTAGGAAGTTTAAGTTATTGCACTTAGAACTGAACAGTAGGTACTGAAGATCTCAAAGTCAATATTTTAGGAACATAGATAGGTATCTATGTTCCTAAATTTTTTATTATCTATCACTATCTTATATATAAAATTTCCATGTCACAATGTTAGTTACCGCACTCCTCCGAAACGGCTTTAACGATTTTTACCAAATTTTATAGGCGTATTCAGTAGGTCTGAGAATCGGCTACTATCTATTTTCCATACCCCAGTGATAAGGGTTGAAGGCAAAACAACGTTTGGCGGGTCAGCTAGTTATATATAAAATTAGACGCATCCTACTTTTTGATCTGTGCTGTAGCACAGAGTATCCTAGTAGTGTAGAGATCAAAGTGAAACCACAATTAGTCTTAGGAGCACAATTAGCCACGGGAATGACGTTATAGTACTGTGGTAGAGAAAACTCGGTGAGGATAAATAATTTAAAAAAATATACTAGAAAATCCAATCCAAACACCATCATCTAGCCCCAAGCTAAGCAGAGCTTGTGGTATAATTGAATATTGAGTATTTAATACAATAATAATGGGCCGTGGGGCCGCGGCGTACGAATATGGACCCCTCCAACTCAACCCGTGGATGTCGTAAGAGCCGACTAAGGGAACCTACCAAAGGAAGGGCAGCAGCTTCCTTCTGAGTATTTTTAAACACCAACACTGCGATCACCAATCCGCCTGCCAAGCGTGGTGATTATGGCAAATCCCCCCCTACATGGGAGACCATCCACTCGATGGACCGACGACATCGTAGCGGTCGCAGGGAGTCGATGGATGGAGGCGGCTCAGGACCGCTATTTGTGGCGTCGTACGGGGGAGGCCTATGTCCAGCAGTGGACGTGTATGGGCTGATGATGATGATGAATACAATAATACTAGTCAATACATACAAACATAATATATTTTGTTATAAAGTCTGGAGATAATTTCTCTGCCCCGGGCTTTAAGCGAATATTTTCCCTGTTCTATATTATTCATTGTTTTTTAACGTCCTTTTACCCTCTATTTTCCTTTAACGCAGGTTCCACTCCCTCCAACGACCAGCCTCCCGGGCTAAAGATAAAGACCATAGAGCAGATCAACGAAGACGACGGTCCGAAACGACCAGAGACCATCCTCGAGAGCCTAATCAAGCGACCAGCGACGCAGCCGAAGCTGGAGCTTGCTGAGGAACCCACGGATTGGAAACCACCGGACAAGTGCTACTTCTGCACGGATGAGAAGGGGGAGGTGGTGGAAAGTTCGCAGAACCAGGGGGCAGCGGTAAGTAGTCTCTAAGATCATTTCAAGTATGGTATAAGAATATCAGGTATAGTCTTCCGAGACTCGATGGTCACGTGGGTGCCCTTTGCTTACGTCATCATCGCCATCGGCGAATGAGAAGACGAATCTATTTCCTGTTTGTTACCAGTAGCATAAACTCGTTGAGGTTCTTTTTAAAACATTTACTGCCCACCCTCGGCTTTAGACCCTAGGGGACGCGGCGGGGCGCTGCCTTACGCGCTTGAAATGGACATGTGCGTCGTAGGCTATGAAAGTGTTAACTAACTTCAAAAGAGGAGGTTCTATGCTCGGTTGTGTTCACCGATTTTCCTGTCAATTGTGAACAGATTTTGATGATGATTTTGTATAGAGAAAATCCCTGTGTGGCAAAAATCCAGTTCCATTTAAAATTTATCTACCTATTCCTCAGGAATTCCTTTTCGTCCCGCAATCTTAAAAATCGTTATGAATATAAAATAGTTCGAATTCGGTTTTCTTTTTTGTAAAAAGACCTTTTTTACCCGACTAATGAAATATTATCCTTGTCTTATTATATTGTCCTATTAATATCTAGGTAGTCGGAGGCACCTGGATACTAGGGTACAATGTTGAACGTGGGTGCCTCCGACTACCTAAGTACTAATAGACAACAATGATATTCAAACGGTAATATTTTATTTGCCAAATAATTGAACGCTTCTTTACAACTTTTACGTAGTCGGGTTTTCGTTTTTATCTTTATTTTATTTGACAATAGTTTTACCCCTTATTCATAATAGTCTGGTAACTTAAAGCATTGCTAATTCAAAGTCTGTCGTCTTCTATTGATATAAGTCAAAGTGAGAAAAAATAATGCTTAGCAGTTGTTTTAAGTTAGCAGACCATTATGAATAAGTGGGTTAGAGTATTATATAACTTGTTAACGTCCTTTGTTTTAAAAGATGTTACACTAAAAGTTTCCACTTCAATAAAAAGCTGAACTTTAAACAATAGATCATCATGCAACTTAAATACCATCATAAATTCTTCACTAGACCTTGGCCTTTGAATCCTAGAACAGTAAATCTATGAATCATCTCTTGCTAGGTTACCGAGAAGTTGGGTCATATGTGAGTCAGAGGAAAACTCAAAACATGCATTTTCATTATCATACCATCTTCTATAGGTTTGTGAAGGTCCCTCTCACAGGTAGGTCATCATTTTGCTAAACTAGTTGAGCTACCTCTAGATTGTTTCAACATTCTGCAGATAGCTCAACTGTTTCATTTGTAAAAACTTATTTCTATAGGTACCAAATTACACATATTAATTATATTTTTTACTCAAAAGTTAGTTAATTGTTTGTAATAATTGCTTGCTTATGATTCTTTTTTGAATTTCGTATATTTTTGGAAAAAAAATGTTAGAATTTTTTTTCTTTCTAAAATTGTTATTTTACACGCACTCGTTAATTAAAATTATATTTCACAAATATTTTTGGCTTGTTTTGTCAGCAGTGTTTTTTCTCATGACAAAACACTGGTTTCGATGCAAAATAATTTCATAATTAGGTACTATTATTAAAAAATTATTAAATCATTTGAAACTTCAAAACAATAATAATAATGTAACGTACCTATAGGTAGCATGTATGTAAAACACTTTTTTTTTCATAATTATTAAGACGCCTACGAATTTCAAAAACTCGTAGAACAATTGTTTCCGCTTAGTACACATGTTTCGTGGCACCCTGTAGAATGAATTCTCTTACGATTAGTAAATATTCAATAAAAATCCAACTTGCCCTATATGTATCTCTCCCGTTTACAATCAGATATGTAATTAAGAAACTAGACTATTATTCTGTTTATTACTAAATCGCATCTGTATCGAAGCTATTGTTCCTTATAATTACAGATATTGTGAGCCCTTTAAGCTCCGCAATTATACCTTGTCTAAACCATGCCTAGACGACCGGCGAAGGTAGAGCTTTGAGTGCATACGGTTGAATACCATGGTTGGACACCTATTTTTTTTAACCTCTCTGCACATGTTTGTCCTTGAACGTGCCTCCCCCAAATGAACAAAAACGGTTATGCTTTATTTACCACGCTTGGCAGGCGGATTGGTGATCGCAGTTCATGTGTTAAAAATACACAGAAGGAAGTGCTTTTCTATTAGTCTAGGTTAATTTAGTCGACATTTACGACATTGCCGAGTTGAACTGGGGGACCGAGTCTTACGGCCGCGACCGCCACGGCTACAATGAAAAGTTTTAACCTACCTCAACTGAAATGCTTGAATTGTTCTGATTTACCCTGATTATTTGAATCACACTCAACTCAAAACAGCAACTGACGACCGATGTGGCGCGACGGGCGAAGGTCTGCCTGTGACGCTGGGACAAATATTTATTCCAGTTATTCCGGGTATTTTCAACGTATAGTAAAAAAAATATCTATCTATGTAATTTGTTGTATTACGTATATCACTCATCTAGTAACGATAACAAGCTCTGCTCTGCTAGCTTGGGCTAGATGATGCTGTGTGGACTGTCTAAAATAAAATAAAAAACTATTCACATTCCTTAGTACCAAGTCTTTTGAGATGAAATGAACTAAAGGAAAAACAAAATAGCATTTTTAGGCAGAAGAAGCACACACTATTTACCTTTTTTTATTCAAATAGGTTAATTCTGCTTTTGCCTTGGACCATGTCGCCTCACCATCTAGCTAAGCCGAACCACAACGCCCTATTGTTAGACGAATAATTCGTTCCTCTTCAAGAAGTCTATTGAAAGTTGTTTTTATTTATATATAAATAGTATTTTAACCGTAATTAACAGTAGGTAGGCAGCCAAATAAAACATGATTGGTTCTCTGATCGGAGCCTGTTGCCGGTGAAATTATATTCATGAGATTTAACATTTGAATGTTATTGGTTGATAACCAGGCATCATGACCATCTATTTTTTTTGTTACAATTATATATGTGATAGTTAATTATAAGCGTTATAGCTAAAACTGCTGGACTCCGAAGACAACTCCAAAAATACTGAATCGGGCTGAAATTTTGCACATAAAAATCTGTACCAGAAAAAAACTATAATTATATACTTTTTATTCCAAAAAACGCGTGCGAAGCTGCAGATAGAAGCTAGTAATTGTATAAAGAAGTGATTGGACCCATAATCGACCGATGTGGCACGGCGGGTGAAATCCGCCTGCGACGCAGGAAGTTGTGGTTCGTTTCCCGCCTTGGGACGAATGTTTGTACGATCTGCAAATATTTATTCCAGGTGTTCTGGGTATTTTCTATGTATGATAAAAATATCTATGTTATGTATTATAAAATGTACATATATCAGTCATGTAGTACTTACCCATGACACAAGCTCTGCTTACCCTGGGGCTAGATGATGCTGTGTGAATTGTCCAGAACTATTTATTTATTTTAAGCCCATTGAAATCACACTGTCTTTTGTATAAGTAGGTAAGCAAGTATAAATTATAATAAAGCAAAAGCATCGGAACATTTTTGTCAAAACAATGACATTGGCAACCCTAGAAATCGCGATCCCTGATAGCTCAGCTTATATCGGCCACCAACCAGTTTCAATTTACAAAACAATGCCAAATGCCTTATCCATTTTCTAGGATTCCATGTCAAAGAAGGAAAACTAGTATTTTGATTAACAGGCGAAAGAGAGGGTGCGTAGTACCACGATCCATTTCCATCTTTATTGTACACGCATAAAGTCTATTTCAGCTTTGGTTTTCGCGGTGTTCTGAAATAGTGGATACGTAGGCGTAGTGCATGAAAAGTAGGCAGTGTTGGGATAGAGAGAGCAGTGGAGTGGCGTTGTTGCTAAATCTATTGTTAGGAGTGAGTTGATGCTAATTTTGTGCGAGTGGTTGGCGGAGTTCTGTGAGCGATGGCGCTTTTACAATTGACTATTTGTGGTTTTTTTCAGATGTAGCTCTGAGGTGAATGAATCCGATTATGTTTTGTTTGTAATGCAGGTTATCTATACTTATAATAAAACTGTAAAAGGTCCAATTCAGTACATTGAAGATATTTTAATTGGTTTTTTTTCGAGGGCACTCTATTTTCGATACTGATGCCAAAAATGTAATTTTTGTCCATCATGTCTGTCTGTCTGTCTGTATCTTGGCCGCGCATAACCCCGAAACTACTGAACGTATTGAAATGAAACTTGGCAGGATTTGAGTTCATACTACGAGGAAGGACAAAGAATACTTTTTATCCCGGATTTCTATAGGGTTCCCTTGGGAGAGGGGATAAAAATAAAATTTGTTGGCTGCGCATAGCGCCGAAACTACTGAATGTATTCAAATGAAACTTAGCAGAATTTGAGTCTATACTTTGAGAAAGGATAAAGGATACTTTTCATTCCGGATTTCAATAGGGTTCCCTTGGGAGAGGGGATGGAAGTGAAATTGCTTGGATACGCATAGCGCTGAAACTACTGAAGGTATTCTAATGAAACTTAGCATGATTTAAGTTCATATTACGAAAAAGGGCAAAGTATACTTTTCATGCCGGATTTCAATAGGGTTCCTTTAGGAGATGGGATGAAAGTAAAATTTTCTGGCTGCGCGTAGCGCCGAAACTACTGAATGTATTCAAATGAAACTTGGCAGAATTTGAGTTCATACTATGAGGAAGGACATAGGATACTTTTTATCCCGGATTTCAATAGTTCCCTTGGGAGAGGGGATGGAAGTGAAATTGCTTGGATACGCATAGCGCCGAAACTACTGAAGGTATTCTAATGAAACTTAGCATGATTTAAGTTTATATTACGAGAAAGGGCAAAGTATACTTTTCATGCCGGATTTCAATATGACTACTCATCTGAATTGTTAAATAGGATTTGACGGAGCTTTCGTTTTCTTATTATTTTGAATCTAACGATCGCGTAGTGAGAAAGGCCTGCCTGTAATTATTTGTCGCTTACGGCTAAACGTGTCTTGGAGTTGGTACGTTCTAGAAAATTCTTAAAATAAATGAAGTGTCCGTTGGACTCGCGTTCTTATGCGTAAGTCTTTGTGGTAGTTTCCTGTACATGGAAATAATTAACTAATTATTGCTAGCTTGGTTTATATACAAATTTATTTACTTATATAACTTATACAAAATAAATTGTTAATTATTATTATTAAATATATTTGCAAGCCCCAGCATTTTAAAACTAGTATGCATAAAATAATACGGTGTATAGACTACCTAATATAAATGTTTACACAGAATTTTGAGGTCGATATAATAATTTAAGGACGTAACAGAGAACTAAATATAAAAAAAAAATGTGTATCTACTACGTTTTCATTCATAAACGACTATTTAATACATACGGTTATTAGTGACCTTATACAACCTTATAGTCATTATTCAACCACAACATTAAAAAAACCTTTGAAGAGTGTAAAATTATTTTTAACATTTACGTGATACGTGCCCGGCAATTGTTAGCAGTTAAAACTTAAAATGAATATCCCATAATTGCATAGCTCAACTTCTTGGAGCGTGAAATGAGATAGCTACGTTATTTTTGTAATTCCTAGGCATTTAATTTTTTCAATTTAACATTTTCGTACATTTGAAATCATATAAATGGCAGTAATCACCTAGTTTCTATTTAATTAGAATGTTCAAAGGTGATGGATGATTTTTAATTGCTTTTTTATGATCAAGCATGAGCTACAATATATTCAGAGTATAAATAAGTTTGTTCTTTTGAGTTAAGGAGAGATGAGAAGCTTTGTTAATTCCGCAAGTTTTGTGCTCAATAACTTATACGTTAACCAACCTACTTATTTTAGTTTTATAACGACGCTTAGTAGCTTGATATGTTCCGTGTTATAAATACGACCTAGAAAACGTCTGCAGGAAAAAATTACTTAGAAATCACGAGTGGAAGGAGAACAAAGATTTTTGCTCAATGGGTTAGTTACAAATTCTAATCAATTGAATAGATAATTAACAAATTATAGGTCGGTACATGTTTCAATAAAATATTAATTCTTAAAGAATTCTGGGACACACTAGTGATAGAAGGACCATAAGAAAGTTATGGCTGAAAATAATAAACAATAATGCGTGTCAACTCTACAGTTTTCCCAAGCCGATCGGTTAAACAACATAGGCCGGACAGAAAAGCCTATAGGGGCGGTCCGTAGAGGGTGGAAACCTCGGAAAATTCACGTGCTCAGACCCACCCCTCGCGATACACGTGCAGCCAAATAGCCTCGCGGAACGAACGCCTTTACTTATCATTGCCGGCTTGCGAAAAAAAACCTAGATTTAAACCATAGACAATCGAATTTCGAACGAAACTGTGCGCGGTTTATTCGCCTTTCGAGGGGGATTATCGTTTCTCGGATGGCGGAATGTTAATTTGAATTTGGAAGGAAATTACGTAACTATTGTCGAAATTGAACGCTCTATTCGGGCTGATAGTTTTACGGCCAGTGTTGTCATGTTAAAATGTTTGTTTTTTGATCTGGTAAGGTTTTTAGAATTCAGCCATAATGACAATGATAAACAGTGGATATGAGTAATGAGGTTATTGCTGAAACGTCTGATTCTGATGGTAAGGGTTTTTTTAATTTCCGGTAGGTATGTATATATGTTATTGTTGCCAATTTTTCTATCAGTTTTCTCTAATATCGTAATAAAAAGCAATACTTTTTTAAATAAATTTTAAAAGATTTATTTATTTATTTCAAGAACATTTCCCTCGAACTTTTTTGTTACCCATGTGATTATATCCTGTCATTTTCAATTCAGAGCAAAGCGGTACGTATATAATTATATATACCTAAGCTTTAAGTATCTTGAAGACTTTTTGTAAGCCCCTTTTGTTCTGTCGGTTTGAATTCGTAAGAGAGTAATACCACCATTTTTCTTTGTAAAAAAACTGCCAACATATTTTTATCGTTAAAACCGCTGCTTTGAAAAAAGTTTTTGAACTCATTCAGCCTAATCACAACCCTTTTGATATTTTAAATTCTGACACCCCACCACTGTGAAAAAGCGGAAACACTGAAAGCTTTGTTACTTTGTTCTTTGTTACTTTTTTCAAAGTGTGAAATGGAAAAAAACATGAGATGATTTCATGGTTAGTTGGCGTTATTAGTTTCGTACATGAAAACGTTTTTACTTATAATTTTTCGCAGCAAAAATGCGAATATTGCTTTATGTTACGATTGCGTGCAATTTTTTTGCTTTCGAATATGAACACTTTTTTCAAACACATTCTGCAAGTGCTTTTGTGACATTTTATGTTTGAAAAATGTATGTTCGAAAGTAGGAACTCAACAAAGGAAACATAATTTTTCATGTCGTACGTACACGCTTATTTTCAGAATCTATTACTTACTATTGTAATTGCAAAACTTCATATAACCGCATTTTTGCATACCAAAACAACATAACGTCAAATTAACAAATATTGAAGCATTATTGAAGGTTACATTTTTATAAAATGCTTTTTTTATGTTATAGAACAAAAACGGACCTAATAGAAAAAACACTCGCCTAGATAGCTAAAACCTGAACATACTACCTATCAGGCAAAAAGCAGGTGTCTTCTAAACATCTTTACTTCTTTTACGGCCATGTTGTTATTATTCAAACCGCTCAAAATTTATACCTACATCCATCGACGATTTCCCCCGTCCCTGCCTACATCAATCCATCTAATGGCGAAGCAAATAAAAAAACAATTGTTCTCGAACACATTATTAAAAATACTATTCTAAATTCAAACGGCCCATTAACCGGTTCCCACGAGCGCCATGTTGGCTCGTCCTCGCCCGCTATTGGTCGAGGCCGCGAGTTAGAATTAGAATGTGTAGACCCCACCATTTGGCGAACGGTAAAATTACAAGTTTTTTTACGTTCAAGTTCAAATAAATGGGAGCAGCTGCTTGCCATGACGCCCTGTCATCAGCCGTTGAGTTGCCAGTGGCTATTAGAAAAAATAATATGGCCACTGAACTACATAGAAATGATTATCGGTTGTCAAAATGGAAGCATAAATGTCAGTCTTTGCTCCACATTCACTTTTTAAATAGGCGATAAAACTTTATTTCCATAGCTCTTCTAGAAACTAGTTTTGTAGATTCGGTTAAAATTAGTATCTAACAATAAAAAAATATTTAACTTGACTGGAAAAATCATTTGAAAAGTACAATTGTAAAGAATTTAGGTACCCTTCGTTAGAAAAAGTAATATTGTTCATGGATAGAGCAGTCGAAAAACCTCGTCCAAAATTGGCGTGTAACGAATGCGCATTTGACATAGCTATGCACTAATGCAGGTACCTACCTACATGACGTACTGTATGGCAAAACAATCTGTTAGTTAATATTCAAGGTAGACGTGATTATCGAATCGTCAAGGTGAGCCCAACTGGTTACCGTATGACACTGTACTTGTTTTACGTTCTATGTCAATGTTTGAATTTAGAATTTTTAGTTTTTTGCGTGCGTTCTATTTTTTTCTTCTACTACGTACAAAACCAATAAGGTTTGAAATGCATAGTTTGAATGCAAAGAGTTTGTAGGTTTTTTGTAGTTTCGCTATTTTATTTTTATTGAATTTTTCTTGACTCATACTGATAAATTTTTGCAGTTTTTTTCAAATGTTTGCTTACTTATGAATAGCCTATCTTTAAGGCAGGTAAATTATACAGAATTCAAATATCTACGCAATTCCTTGATTAAAATCCCAAATTCATATTAAATAACTTAAATATACTCATTTTAAAAATATAAAAAAGACGCATATTCATCTTACAGTACCTACTTAAACTTATCTCACGCTAGATGTAAAATATATAATTATATTTTTCTTCCACTCTCTGACTCAAAAGTCATAAATATCTGGATAATATTTTGTTGTCATGAAAAGATAAAGAATGAGGGTAGATCGGTAGGTATATCTTACAATAAAAACTCACGTGTGTGACGCGTGTGAAGACTTACGCCCGAATAAGCACTGAAACGCAACTCAGATTGTAAGTTTTCGAGTTGGAGCAAAACTCTTCCCAAGCCATTTTATCCTCTAGCTAATCTAATCAGAATCAATAACTTTATTTCTTTAGGCTTACAAAATAAGCACTTAGACAAGTCAAATTGTATACTATAAACATAGTTATTATTATCAAATAAGAAATAAGGTGTTATTGATATTCTCTTCACTTCAATTTTTTGTCCACTTGTGGAAGAAGTGAAAAAGAAACCACCAGCACATTATAATATCACTTATGTGTCTAATACATGTTTATTTTTAAATATAAATTAATGCAATTTAGATACATGTCAATATTTCCATAAAGCTAAACAGAGCATTGAATTTCTTACATACTACTGAAAGTGCGGAACGGAGCGACATCTGGCCAAGCATTAACATCATTGATGTAATCATCTATGGAGTAAAAGGCCTTCCTGATAAGATTTTGTTTAATGTACTGTTTAAATTTACGAATAGGGAGTTCAGTAATATTTTGTAGTAAGTAATCCTTTTTACAAAGGATATGTTTGACAATTTGTTTTAATTTATTTATTGAAAGTTTTTGCTAATATAAACTAATTTGGAGTTTTGTAGTAGAAGCCTCTTTTTAAAGACATACCTATTTATATATATATATATATATATACCTATATATATATATATATACCTATATATATATATAATCTTGTGCTTTATAACCTGACATTGACTGTCCAAAGTATAAGGAAATTTCCTCCTCCCACCTGTATACTGGTGGACTTGTGGAAGGAGGCCTACCACCAGGCATCGACAAAGACTAGAAGAAGAATTGTTAATAACTATGATGTTTACTATGAATATTATAAAACTAGCTGCTGCCCGCGTCTTCGCCTGTTTTATCGGGATAAAAAATAGCCTATATGTTATTCCAGGCCCCAAACTATACCCATACCAAATTTCAGCCAATCGGTTCAGAAGTTTTTGCGTGAAAGAGTAACAAATATCCATCCATACAAACTTTGACATTTATAATATCATATACATATAGTAGGATAGAATAGTAGGGTTAGTAGGATGAGTCATTATAATAAAATTAAATGAGTGGTAAATATAAGTTGTAGATACCTATATCCATTGCACGATAATACACGTGTGATGACCGGATGGCCTTGTATGCCGGAACGACGACGAGTGCATATTTAATCTTTATATTCGACTGCGAATTTTGATAACTTTCTTAAAATTCTTGGTTGACTTGAGCTTAAAGTAAAGACAAATAAGAGAGGAAAAAAGAAAGGGAGAAAAGAGTGAGAGCTTCGCTGATCATTGCTCACTAGAGTAGTAGTTCTTATCTTCTCATATGGTGTGGGGCAGTTCAAACAGCATCCTGTCATTCCAGATCGCTACGACCTGTCAGTAATGAAGCCCTTTATTCCGGTTCAGCAGGGCTATTCTAACTCGATCGAAAAGTTTCCGCGACTCGGAATCTGACACATATCGCGAAATTCAAATAATGAACTACGATTAATGGGGTTTTTGGTAATAATGTTGATTTTAGTAATAAATCTCATAAATTATTAATTTCACCAAAATTAGAGTCAAATCCAAATTAGTAAAAACATGGGTTCATAGAAAAAGTTTTGCACTTTACATTAAGCTACTTTTCTGCTATTGATATTGCTTGTAGAACGCAGAAAATATTAAAAACCGCTATATATTTGAATTTTGCGCAGATTAATGTCACATTTCGAGTTAGGGAAAATTTTCGATCGAGCCGATAGCCGTGCTGATCAAGTTGAAATTCTCGCTTGAGACAGCTTGATCGGGACTCTAGTAAAGGTACCTTCGTCTTTAATTTTTATGTATTGTGCTTTAAGTGTATTTTAACATAGATTTTAAGAGAGTTCATTAACAAATAATGGACCTAATATGCTGTCTGATTTAGAAAAGAATAGAAATTAGAAGTTTTAATGTACTAAAGCTACAGGTTTGAAACGACAAAAAATGTCTAGCAATCTAAATCTCTACTTACAAAAGCGACAGTAAATTAAGTACCTTAACCTACCTTAGCTACTAAGGGGGGATTTCACCGTTGATATTGAACGCGTTCAATTGACGTTAAAACTCGCTTACGCATTAACTGAGTTCAGTTGGTACATTTTACATTTCACCAGCATGAACAAAACACAGTTAACGTGGAACTCGTTTACACATCCTGAACGCCCGATATTGGCGGTTCAGCATCCGGTTGTCTTAGAACACGAACTGAAAACTAGGAAAATCAAAATATATCACATTCGACCTTGCATTTCAAATGGCTGGCGTCAGTTTATTCAAGTCAAAGGCAAACTAGTATTCGTGTTAAGGTTTAGTTATTATAGTGCGTAAGCACTCAGGGTAATTTCTAATATATTTAATAATAACCCATAAATTTTTCGACTTCGACGGCAAGTTTTATACCCTTAACCATATCTATAAATAAATAATAAATAATGTTTTTTTTTCTTAACGAACAGGACATAAAGTCTTTATTGACAAAGAAAATAACAATCAAATAATATAAAGAAATTAAACTAGTATTTACAATTGAAACAATTGAGCTAACTGCAGACTGTTGCAAACAATCTACAGATAGCTTAACTGGTCCATATCAATACCAGTCGGAAGCGTCCCCAAGACGCTGGCTGCAGAACATAGACAATTTTTATGTGTTGTTTTAGCAATTTGGGAGCATACTCGCTCCCCTTTGGGAGCATACTCGCTCCCCTATCGCTTTTTTATCACCCTCTTAATATGACGTCTATCATAAGAAACCTACGTAAAATGTGATTGAATTTAACTGAAGTTATATGCAGTAGCTTCACAATTTTAAACAACTGCTTCGTTTCAGAGTCCTGCATCAGAGTCAGACAGTAGTTCTGTGTCGGGAGCGAAAAGTCCACCCGCGGCGGCGCCTCCGCTGCTACAGAACTTACTTCAGCTGCACGCGCAGAACCCTCAAGCCATCGCTCAGGTAAGGAACCCAACGGTTTAGAACCATCATTAACAGTCCATCAGAGTCAGGCAGCACTCCTCAGTCAGTGCCATGGCACAGGTAACAACCTTTATACCAAGCAGTTTATGTTCTTATAGCATCACGACCGCAGAATCCGACTGTCTTAAGCGATCGCACAAGTAAGCCTTTTTTAAAAAAGAACCAAAGACAATTTGTTGCAGATATTTCATATTGTGATTTTATGCATACAGTTATTGTTCTAAGGTAGGACCAATAACACCGTAAGGAGATTGAAAGTCTGCTTGTAGTCTTAGTGGGTACACAATGCATAAAAACCCTGTCACGACGCAACAATTATTTTGGATTCGCTCTTTTTAGATTGATAACTTAAAAAATTCTAGATACTTTGATACTTATTTTTTATAGAATTAGTTAATTTAAGAAAGTCATGTTTAAAATAATTTTAATCGTAAACTGTCGAGCCTCAGCGACTGAATCTTCTGCAAGATATCGAGATCCTACTAATACTCGTTTTATAAATGTCAAAGTTTGTAATTGTAATTGATATTTGTTACTCTTTCACGCAAAAACTACTGAACTGATTAGGCTCAAAATTAAGGTAGTTGGTATAGTTTGGGACCTGGAATAAAATATAGGCTATTTTTCATCCCGATAAAACGCTGGCGAAGGCGCGGGTAGCAGCGAGTACGTCATAATTCACAGCTGATGAGGTCCTGAATTCATGGATTTCTACAAGCAGACTTGCAATCTCCTTACGGTGTTATTGGCGCTACATTCTGTAAAAAAAATAGCCTTGTAACCTCTTTACTGAAGCATTATTTAAACTTTTGAAACTATCATGATTATAAAGTAATCTAAAATGGGATATTTACCATTATTTGAGTTTTGAGCCCTCTAATGGTTTAGAAAAACTAACTCGCAGTAACTGCAGTTCTTCCGTGATCATGGCGCATGAAACTGTGCCGAAATATTGAAGAGCTGAAACTCAAATCATGGTAAATATCCCGTTTTAAATTACTTTAATTATTTAAACGTTTGGTATTAGAATCGGAAACAAATGAGGTATACGGAAGTACTTGTAAAACCACCGCAAATGAATATCTCCAGAACAAGAAGAAGCCACGAAATTTACTTGTAAAATAATTTTTAGTTCTCAATAAAAAAGAAAGTTAATGAGTACCTACATAGGTAAGTATTATAATAATGCAACCTTCTTAGGAAAGTTTGAAGATGGAGATGAAAAAATGCTTTTGAATTTTGTATTCATATCGCTAATAAAGACAAAATGGGACAGGAAAAATAATACTAGTATTTTTTTATTATACAGTTTTAAGTTTTTTGGTTGACTGTACACAACTGCGTTTATCACTTCTGTCTGAAAAGTCAGTGAAGAAAATGTTAAAATTAACATGTGACAATTGGGCCAAAGTGTCCGAGGATTTTATGTCCCAAATCTCGGCAAGCCATTCTGATAACCTGCATAGAAATAATTGAATTAATTAAAATTGTTAATATCTGGTACATACCTCCTTAATGCTTTTAATTAACCGGCAAGAGCGTGTCGGACCACGCACAGGTACAGCCCATCTAAAAAGGATAGTTTCAGAAGCACAGTAAAGAGTTTTAAGTAATTTCCTAATTTAGCTGCTAAACAATTACCCAAAGTGTAGCCTAATTGATAAGTTTGAGGCCCGTGTTATGAAACGAGTGGGAAGACGTCCCACTCGATGGACCGACGACATCGGTCATAGCGGTTGCAGGGAGTCAATGGATGGCGGCGGCTCAGCACAGCACCGCTTTTTGTGGCGTCGTATGGGGGAGGCCTATGTCCAGCACTGGACGTGTATGGGCTGATATGATGATGACCAGCAGTCACTTAAAAACAAAAGGCGAAAGTACAATGTCTGTCAGTGGCATCTTTGAAAATAAACAACTCGTCTTTCAGTTCCAGCAGATGATGGCGGCATTAGCAGCGCTAGGTACGGGGCTGGTGCCTCCTCCGTTCGCGCAAAATGCTGCTTGGATGCTGCCGAGGATGGTGCAGAATCGACATCAAAGCGAGACGTAAGTCTTTTATTACTATCTAGTTCTTCCTTACAATGATCTATTTCCTCCTTCCAAGGTTCATTGTGATCTTTGAGCTGCATGAAAAACTGCAGGCGTTCCATTTCCGACTCTTCGACACGAAATCTGGTACAGATTCGCAAAATATAATTATTTTAGCAATTTTTAATATTTTCTGCGTTTTGCAAGGAATAAAACTACCGGAAATGTATTTTCTACAATTAGTAGACCGTTTTCTATGAACCCATGTTACAATAAAGCCTGGAACAGATCACTTCTAAGCGATAAGGCCGCCCATTGTACATGTTTTATGTAATGTCTATCTTTAATGTTTTATTCGTGGTGTACAATAAAGAATTTTGTAATTGTAAAGCATGGAGCCTTTGGTACCTAAATGTTGATTTTTTTTATAGGTACCTAATTAATTTCTCAAAAAGTAGCACTAAAAAGTAGTTAAATAATGAGTTTATAGAAACTATTTTACGATTTACCTAAAAGAAGTAAAAGAGGTAAAAATATAAAGAAGTAAAAGCTTATAGCAATAAAAGACACCGCGTTGTAAAGAGAAAAGTGCAGGAAATCACATCATCATTATCATCATCATCAGCCCATACACGTCCACTGCTAGACATAAGCCTCCCCCGTACGACGCCACAAATAGCGGTCCTGAGCCGCCTCCACCCATCGACTCCCTACGACCGCTACGATGTCGTCGGTCCATCAAGTGGATGGTCTCCCATGTAGGGGGGGATTTGCCATAATCACCACGCTTGGCAGGCGGATTGGTGATCGCAGTGTTGGTGTTTAAAAATACTCAGAAGGAAGCTGCTGCCCTTCCTCTGGTAGGTTCCCTTAGTCGGCTCTTACTACATCCACGGGTTGAGTTCGAGGGGTCGATATTCGTACGCCGCGGCCCCACGGCCAGGAAATCACATCACACGAATATTATAATAAATACTAAAGTTTCGATGTATGAATGTTTGTTATCTCTTCACGCCAAAAGTACTGAACGAATCAGGCTGAACTTTTGCATGCAAGTAGTTATATGCCTGGAATCAAACAAGGCTCAAAGGTTACTTTTTATCCCATAAATCAGTTCCCATGGGATTGAAATCAACCTTTAAACGTTTCCATAGAAGAAACGCGAACGTAACCGCGGGCAGAAACTAGTAGTACATAAAAAATAATCCCAAAGATCCCTAATCATTATGATCACAAATACAAAAATCCAGAACGACCATGAATATATTTGTCTACATGCAAACACGACAGACCCTGGCAGGCATCGTAAAGGGCCGATTTAGCCGGAACGTGGCAGGCTGGGAATTAATTTTACTGCCTCATGCTGATTCCGACACCATGGTGGTCTTAAATACCCTTTGTGAGTGTGTCTGGATGTTTGTTTTAAGTTTAATCCTTTGCTATAGCTGTAGAGATAGAGGCGTCATAAAAGCACGACATGCTTTGAATCCGTCCATCGAAATTCAATTTAAATGAAGTTACGATGTCGATCTATGGATTTGTTATAAAAGTATCGTACATAAAATCAGGGTTTGGATTTCGCTTGCATCATCAGCCTCTCACAATTTAAGAAATATTGTCAAGTCCTGATCAGACTCGGAATTTTGAGGGTTCGATTCAATAAAACTAAAATATAATCATTTCCATGATAACGGGCCATATAGTGACCCGGTCCTTTGGGTGGAATGCGTGGAGCCGAAGCCAACAGCACAGAGGCCCTTGGCTCCCGGTGGCTTGCCAAATGCTGGATGGGTTCCTCAAAATGTTGGCGTAAATGCCGGTAAAGGAACAACATCGGTGCAAACGACTAAGGGGTGTCGAGAGGTGCGGCCCCGAAATATAACCATTTATTATTATAAAACTTTTTATATTAGGTTTTATATCATCTAGGACCAAAGTGCATAAAAAGACGAATCCAATGAACCGGAACGCGGCGAGGTTACGTCGTTCGAGGAGTCGCTATGGTCACCTTCTCTTTTTCTGCGTCAGACCATTTCTATGGTACCAAAACATAAAATTGTCACCGAACTTACATAAGTATGCCAAGCTGAATTGTTTGAGGATAACTGGGCTGAAAAGTGTTTGTTGTTTTAAATTTAATGTATTAAGCAAAATGAAATACAAGGCGACCAAAAACAGCTAGCAAACAGAACCCGATTAAAGATTCCATCCGAAGCTCGTTCAATCGATTTAGATAATCCGGCGTTGGATTGTACGCTGGTCACATAAATGCTAACGATGCTGAACGCTTCGGAAAACTTATCGATTCTCGCTATTTTTAGGGACTCTGATGTGTTTGATATGGAAGTTTGAGAAACATTTTGTAATTTGGTCAGCTATAATTAATTTTATAAGAATTTAGTTGCAATATAGAGTCGTCTATTAATCACGTGAAGTTTTTGAGCAACTTATGCAACTCGCTTCGCTCGCCATGCTCGCCATTGATTATTTTGTTGCTAATCGCCAAAAAACTGAGCTAAGCAACTGTCTTGCTAAGCTAAGCAATAATTTCAGAAAAGGCTGTGGTTCCCTTATTGCCGATATTTATTTTGTATTAATTTCAATTGCCGTGGCTCGCTTCGCTCGCCGTCATTTATATTCATAAATATTTATCCATCACTACAGTTTTTAAAATTTTCATGGTTCGCTTCACTTGATATAATTTCTTCTGTTAACCAGTATTCTTTTACCCTAGACATCCAAAAAAATGGTTACTACATATTATATAATTACTTACCTACTATGGTTGGCAGTTGAGGGTTGGGATTTTCAACCCCCAAGACGGTTCAGTATCTTTGTTTTTGTTTTTTTGGGGTGCTTGGTAGAAAACCGCCAAAAACAGCTCTCGCTACTCCACCACTGCTCAGAAAGTACTCCTTGACGCGCACGTATGCGGAAAAGTTCGTTATTTTGGACAAAAGGAAGCTCGCCATATGATATATAAATTAGATTAATGTAACTATAATAGCATAGACTTTGTAATTCTGATGATTACTAAAGTAAATAGTCGATTGAAAATTATTTGTTCTGTACTAGTGCATTTAATTTGTTAAACCAAAATCGGAAGATGTCGAGATGGAGGAGGGGGCTCCAAATGTCAAGTGTGTAGGGCCCCTCTAAGTCCGGGCCTGAATCTCAGTGAGGTCTCAGATAATCAAAACAAACTTCGTATAAACCACACATCCAATCAACACTACCAATAAAATATTTTGACTACCTTCAACATTCCTTAAATGTACTATTCAAATTCGATAGTAAATACCTTATCTAACCTTGACTGCAATAGAATACATACATACGAATACACTAATATGTGGCGTACCGCAAGGTACACTGCTAGGCCCATTTGAATTTTAAATTCATACGGAATTGCCGCTATTGTTCCAAGAGTACATAATAACGATGACAAGTGGCCAAACAAGACATTGTGATGTTAATGGTGATGTATATAAGGCTGTTTATCTCGTTAGCTTATTTGCCTATTGATTTATTGAGTCATTAGGATTTAGCCCTTTATTATTATCCTGAGGGAAATGCGCAAGCATATCGTACTGCCGCGGTGAAACAGTACGATTATGTGGGACTTTAACCCACTAAAACCCTCAGGGTGTTACGTTTCTGCCGCTTGTGGTGGGAACGCGGGAACGTTTTCTCTTCCGCGAACCCACCGCGGCTGCCCGATATCGGGCCCCTCACTGGGGGGTGTGGAGCACCCTCCTTCGCGTCGCACCAGAAGCACATGATGCGCCGCGACCAATCCTAAGGTTCACACGTGGTCTAAGATCCGAATAAGGGATGACGGTCACCCATCTGTTTAATGGATGAAAAGTTTTATACGTATATCAAAGACAGTATGTTAGATTCAAACTTATTTATTGGTACAAGAAAATATAAAAATTCTTTAAATCTTTGAGAAAATATACATGTCAAACATTTCAAACAAAGAAACACAGTAAGTACAAGATTAAATCCTACTAATAATATAAATGTCAAAGTTTGTATGGATGGATGGATGTATATTTGTTACTCTTTCACGCAAAAACTACTGAAGCGATTAGGCTGAAATTTGGTATGGTATAGTTTGGGACCTGGAATAACATAGGTATAGGCATTTTTTTATCACGATAATACGCGGCCGAAGGCACGTTCAGCAGCTAATAGGGATATGAAATAATTTTCAACCCTCAGTTGTCGATGGCAAAACAACAAAGTCAAGTCAAAGTCAAAGTTTCTTTATTTCCGCAAATACAATAAATGTACACTTAGAACAGGTCAAATTCTTAAAATTAAACACAACAACTTTTGCCGGCTCAGCTAGTCTTTGATATAAAACAAGTGATGGATGAAGATCGTCTCTTATTCGGATCCTTTATAAAGTATATAAACACATTAACTATAAAAACAATTAATTCTTTACATTTTGAAGAATTTTCTAACAATTTGAAGTTTAGGATGGTTAAAACAAGCGACCTTTCGTGGAAACACAATCCGCGTTGATTTCTGCAAGAAATCAAACTAACTGGGCTTTCAGACTGCATCATCTAGCTTCCAAAGAAAGTAGGAGTTATATCTACTTAGTTATTATAATTTGGTAATACTTCCTCTATTCTAAACATTTCTGTCCGTATTTTTTTCTGTGTATGGATAAAATTTTGTATAAATCCGCAACCTATGTCGTAGGTGACCCTTTCCTCACTGCGACACAGGCGTCGTCGTCATCCCAAAATTCTTCTATTTATCGGTAGGCGGTTGATAGGCAGGAATCGAACCAACAACCTCCTGCGTCGCACGCGGACCTTCGCCCGCTACACCACAGCCGTCGTAAAGAACATGTTGACGCATAAATCCTCAGAAGATGTTAAGATACAGACCTTACGAATTTATTATGTTATGTATTTACTGCTTCCAAGAGCTTTGCGACCTTGTTGGGTTAATCTTGAATAGTGAGAGGGAGGTCTAATGTCTATGGGAGATGTTTAGTTTGGTGTATATTTATATCGACAACGAATAGACGGGTAAATAATTTGGCGTGTTTTAAAAAACAATAAACCGACTTCAAATTCCTAAATAATGATTTTCATTATTCAGAATTTTGAGTTTTGTCGTATAAGTCGAGTTTGGAAGGAGTTTTACAACCGGAATACTTAGATAGTCCATCGAAATATTCCGGCTTCGTTCGATAGATCCAATTTTGCAAGTGGCGACATCTAGTTAAAATTCGAGTCTAATTTAGTTTGATGTGATGAGTGACGAATGAAAGGAGGCCTAAATTGAAACACGAAATACGAAGTTTCGGTTGATGGAACGCACGAAATGAATTATGAATGAATGAATGAATGAAAACTTTATTGTGCCTATTAAAATTACATAAAAATTCTTATATCTGAAATTAAAATAAATACAGTACAAAAGGCGGCCTTATCGCTGAGAGCGATTTCTCCCAGACAACCTTTAATTATATTACGTGATTGACACATATGCATAAACCGATAAAGAAATAGGTGAAAGTAGTGAACTTAGACATTTTTTCCGGCTCCTGCGAGTTTCATGTTTCATTCAACAAATTCTACAATTTTATTCAAAATCAAAGATGGTTCGTTTCGTTTCTTATCTTTTATTTTTAGTTAACTATGTAGGTAAATCTAATTACTAAATTTTATGAAACAAAGATCTATATATGTGGTAAAAGACAATCATATAATTTACTTTGGTTGTAGGTTTCATTTGAAAACATTCCAAAATCAACCAAACCTAAAACGGTATCTTTATAAATTTTCTAAGCATAAGTTCACCTTCCTCGTCTGCCTCAAAGGAAGTTAAATAAAAGAAGCAGAAAGCAACAGGCGCTTGCAATAGATTTGTGAGCGGAAGAGCGATCGAAGCCGTTTCCGTTCACGGATACACGTGCTTCAGGAATAGGCCAGATATGACGGTCTTTTGAACCTTAGGGCCTACTCGGAAATCGAGAAACCGAAGTTTCTGACGCATTTTCGTGCTTTGACGAATTATAAAATTTTTGAGTACCTACGTTTGAATGCTGGCCAGAAATGAGCTAAATAAATAATAATAAATGATAAAATTCGTTTATTTCAGGCAAAAAACCCATATCACAGATAGAAATCACACAGTATAAAACAAACAAATATAAAATAATATAGTCTAAAATTAATACGGCACAAGCTACCGCACGTCACTTTCTGTTTCCCTTCATGTGAAGGGAAGTCCAGTACATATAAATAGGATTCATGTAAACCTGGTCACCTGGTCAGAGACAGCCTTCAAAATGCTATTTTTGGGGCGGACCAACCTACCCCAGAACGATGCGACGCGAGAACGGACGATGGTGAAGAAGTCGGGTACTCCCGCTTCAGAGAACATACTTGACGCACTACAGCACCTCGGTAACTTCATGAGTGCCCGGTACGCGTTATTGTACTGGACTCTGATGGTGTTTATGGCCTTCCTGGTGAAATTCGACCGCAGCTGGCATGTATACATGCCCAGACAATACGCACGGAAAAGGGTGTTCTTGACGTCCGTGCTGCAGTTCGTGAACCGGCGTGTGAGCATGTTACTCCTCACCGCGAGCGCCCTTTGTTCCCGCTCAATATCTTCATCGTCCCTCAGCGTCTCCGTCAGCAAGTGCCCTAGGTACCTGAATCGCTCTACCACCTTAATGGTAGAGCCGCTCATGTGAACCTCTGGCACCCTATCTGGACCTGTCTAAGCTCTAGATAGATAAATTCTTTATTTGCGTCTTCAGAAACAAAGTACAAAAAACAATAATTATTACTGCCTTTCAAAATCAAAAATTAATCTAAACTCTATTTCGTCTAGCTAGGGCATAAACACGTTACGACGATTGTTAAAATATTATTTTTTGCACACTTAAAGAAATATTATAATAACTTGAAGAACTTCACAAAAACTACCGATGCCAACAAAATCATGTTTTCAAACAAACCAACCACGACTAAATACCAACTTCAAACAAAACTGAACCTTAAAATCAGGTTAGCAGACAATCAAACGAACTATCCTTCAAGAAGCAGCACAATAGAGTGAAGCCTTTGTCGCGACGTCACTCTCAGTCTATTCACATCAGATTGAGTTTCGTTGCGCACACCGTTGTAAGGAATGGTATTGCAACGTTATGGTAACGCTATTTATGTTACGTTTTGTTTGTTACGTTATTGCAGGTTAGAAAACTTAGGTGAGATAACGGTTATAGAACCGTTTCCGGATTAGCATATTTTTTAATGTGAATCTAGAGAAACTAACTGTTTTCATTTGATGTATAGTTTAGTTAGATGCTTTAACGCATTCGCTGCCCTGTCGCAGTAGGTACAACCTGCATAAGCATGCCAGTGCACAACTACACCACGTTGTTATGGTCACTCAAGTTTTAAATGTAATTAATGAAACTACAATAGGTCTGTCTGATGATTACATATAAGTAAAATAGTATTGTGAAGGTGTAAAACATTCTCGTTTTAATGTAAAAATTCAAATTCCACAGACTCGGGATTGTATAAAGTGAGTTCAAATCAGTTACTAGAAATATTTCTAAAATAATGAGACATGTTATTGATCCAGAGACGATTTAGAAATAACTAAAATAACAGTTATGCCCAACTTTACTGAAACCGTTTTCATACAGTTGCTTTACCGTCCCAACTGTTCAGCGCATGTCATCTGCCCAGTTCGACAATTCTCTATTATCGAGTCCGTTAAAATGGGCACAAGTTGTGCGGATGGAAATAAGACATTGTGCTAACTATTAGTGCGACTTTGAATCTTATTTAGACATGGAAATAGGGAACGATTTCGCATATCTTACATTTTGAGTTCATCACTATCATTGGTTTCGGATACACTAATTGTGCACTGCAATATTATGTCCTGCGCACTACGCTGGTCTCCGTTGGACTGGCCATCGTGGCCGAAATTCTAAAATAAATAAATAAATCATGCTGGACAATCCACACAGCATAATCAAGCCCCAAGCTAAGCTAAGCAGAGCTTGTGTTATGGATACTAGATGACTGATATACTTAATACAATACATTACATACATATATTTTTTTATCATACATAGAATATACCCAGAACACCCGAGACAAATATTTGGAGATCGTACAAACACTTGTACCAAGGTGGGAATCGAACCCGCAACCTCCTGCGTCGCAGACGGTCGTTGGCTAAAAGGACATCATCAACAGATAGAGCCTCCATGAAGAATGAAAACGCTTCAGGCACTTGAATAAATAAATAATGCTGGACAATTCACACAGCATCATCTAGCCCCAAGCTAAGCAGAGCATGTGTGCTTGGTGCTAGATGACTTATATACTTAACACAATACATTACATACATATATTCATAGATATTTTTACTATACATATTTTTATTATATAAAAATAATCGAATCAAGCCGTTAGATAAATTGATAATAAGGTAAAAAATAAATTATATATGTCTATAGATGTGAAATTTGTTTTTCAACTTCTTTATAAAAGAAAATGTAAATTTATTGTCATTTGAATAAATAATTTGAACAACTAGGACAAATAGGGCAACGAAAACATACTTTTCACTGTAAATATATTAAAAACAAGTGAAAGAATTGTTAATTTAAAAAAATTACATAAATAGACTAACAACAAAGATAAAAACAAAAACTGGAGGTGTTAGAAAGGTGAAAATTGAGAGTTATAAGTATTTTTAATGAAAAATCGAAAAAAAAAATTAAAAACGCATTACCAAAAAATGTATAATAAAAATTTGGGGTGGGCCCTTATTACTTAGGTATAAAAATAGTTAACAACCAGGTCTCAGACCAACCATACGCAAAAAAAAAAATTGGTCAAGCCGTTTCGGAGGAGTTTGGTTACAAATACTTCACAATATTTGTAACCAAACTCCTCCGCGAGATTTTTATATACCTAATAGATTATACTTATAGTTTAAAAGATAGGGATTCGGAAACGGTTTTTTCAGAATAATTTTATTATTTTATATATTTCTATCAAACCAGCAGCGGTTGTTGAGTGTACCAACTTGAAAAATTCGACATTCAAATCGAGCAAATATTTGCGATGAGCATTGCACTCTGCGCAGCTGGGTAAATGTCATGCTTTGACAGTTACACGTTTTTAAATGTGGAATGAAATTGTGTAGATGTAAAAAATAGAGAAAACACAAATTATAATTTGTGTGTGGTGGGATATTCGCTAATGTTTAGTTAAAAAATATGTTTGTCTTGAGAAATAAAAGAGCATAAAAAATTGTGAATATCAAGCTTTGACAGTTACCCGTTTTTAAATATGGAATGAAATTACTTATTGTGAGTGGTGGGATATTCGCTAATGTTTACCTTAAAAATATGTTTTTAATGAGGATTTATTTTTTATTTTTTAATAAAAATAAAGTTTTCCTTCTACATATTTTGAAAAGGAGATAGTCTATTTCGTTTTAAAACGTAACTTCAATCTTTCGAAATGAACTTACTTAAGATTTTTTTTTAGACAAAGCTCTAAAAATGTGTTTCATTAACTTAATTAAATAGGGACTTAAGTTATTACCACAAATGGCTAAGATTTTAAATCAAAGCGAACAATAGGTGGATAAAAACGAATATGGCTTACATTTCTTTCAGTCATAGAAATATAAATACATAATGAATGACACATTCCCTATAAATTACTCACATTCGTCATACAAAGGACAAGGGATTATTATTTTACATAATATAATTATTATTCATTTGCATTCAAAACGTGCGAGATAACAGACATATAATCTAGAAAACATTTAAATTTAGAATAACACAGTCAACAAATTTAGTCAAATAAAAATTACACTTGCACCATTATCATTGCACAGTGCATCCATGCTGAATAAACATTAAATTTCTGTAATTTAACAGTGAAATTGTGAGCTATGATTCTTTGTTGTTACGAGCATTTCTACGGTCGTTTTTTGAGGTAGGTTTATGGAAAATGTATTGGAGAATATTCAGCAGGCTTTTAGAAGATTTCTATTGCTATTCAGTCCCAAAGTCTAGAATAAAAAAAAATTTATATCTATTAATAAAATTAGATAAATCTAGAAAAAATAGAAAAATTGCCGGATATTTGCTGTGAATTTTTGTAAACATCCATAATTTAACTAAAATTCATTTATTTGACGGATATTTTTATACGCAATTTACATTCCTTGTCGATTTATGATCATCAATAAATAAATCATGCTAAAAATTATATCTGAAATTTGTGATTTTGTCTTCTTGATGTGCTTTGTTTACAAACATTTCATTTCGAATTTGGCTGTAGATAGTAGTGATTTTGGAAAAAAAATTAAAGCTTGAACTTTTTAACTTGATCAAATATTTTAATGATTACCAACCATCCTACCTACCAATCTGATGTAAGAATCAAAGCAAAAAAAAAATGCGTTCTCCTTTTTATATGAGTACAAATATGTACTTATAAAAATGAACTTATGTACTGCCTAAAAATAAACTTAAGTATTATAAAAAAACCATGTCTGACTACATTCCTTTCCTACATTCTTTTCCACGACAGAAGAAAGCTCCTGCTAACAGTGCTGAAATATTTTGTTTATTAGTCAAACAAACTTTACAATACCCTTGGACACGTCACGTCGGAAAACTCAAACTTACCTACTTAAAACTAAACTAAAGTATTTACTTAGATTTTGGTTCACTTCAATCTATAAAAGGTAAAGCAAAGAAGTGAACAAGACACCTTACCTTGTCAGGGTTAGTAACCAGGATTTTTTTTTGCCGATTTAAGAACAAGGAAATCTATATTTAATTTCGGGACTTAGATATTTTTGCTTTCAGACCACTACCATTATTAGGTTTGTAACGAAACTTACTAAACTATGAACTAGGTGACTAAAAATTCCCCTTTCTCCCCCAGGACGGCAGACGAGAAGCCAGCACCCTCGCCTCCCCTGCAAGCGGAGCAACCCCTGGATCTCAGCGCCAAGTCTACATCCAGCACCAGTGGAACACCTCCCCCTGACTCCAAGGGCTTGGATAACAGGTAATAACAAATATGAACCTGGTAGAGACTCTTCGAATTAGTTCTCAGAATTAGCGAACTGAAATGGTTATGGGCTGGGAATATTACGACTCGATAATAAAATGAACCGATAACCACTGACCTGCACAAATTGGACGAATTGTTTTAAAAACGATAAACCAACTTAAAAGTCACTGTTTTTAAATTTTGCGGGATAAATGCTAATCCCCTGGATACAATTTTATGGGACCACTTCGTGATCATTTTCTATACAATAGTGAAAGACTTTTCAAAATCGGTACATAATTGGCGGAGATAACGCGTAACATACAAACAAAAAAAAACATAGGTACTGTGGAATTGAGAAACTCCTTCTTTTTTGAAGTCAAAGAATTAGTAAGAGAAGTTGAAGTCAGTAAAAGAAATCATATGTCCGGCATGACTATCCCGTAACGATTGCCGTCGCGTTTGCTTTACAATTAAAATGAAATAAAATTATAAATTTTTGACCATAACTAGTAAACAACAATCTCGGCAGCAAGGAATTTATATACTTATTATATAAATTCCTTGCTAGGCAGACAGATAATCAAGCAGCTGTTCTCAGCACCACACGTGGAGCACAAGTAGAGGAAACATCTCTACATTTGAGATTGTGGTCCAAAGAAGGCTTAAAATTTTAAATTACGATTTAAACAATACTAAAAATAAAACTGTTGCCAAATGTCATCCATAACACGTTAGTTGCCACTGGACTAATTTTACCAGTAGTCGTTTCTTTGTTATTTACGATCTTGATAAAAATGTCAGATAGTTTGGGGCGTTTGCAGGTAATAAATTGCTTTTAAAAATGGCTCTGGAAAATTAGCCTAATGTTAGTTTTATGATTATGGTTTTTTGCATATTTTTATGGTCACTAATTAGAGTAAATAATAACTAAATAGGTACTTTTCTAGAGTTTTAACGATTTAAAGGTATATGCATCACGTAGGTAGGTAATTCGAAAAACATTAAATTGTGTTTTTATATTATTTTAAGTCCAACATTATGGGCAAATAAGAAAGTACTTAGAAACTTCCTGTTTACTGTGAAATATAGATACTATTAACAAGTCAACTGACATAATATGTTTTAATTAACAAATACAATTTAATTGAATTTAAATAATATATAAATAAATGAAAAACTTAATAAAAAAGAAGTAGTATTTATAATTGAGCTAACTGCAGACTGTTACATACATACAATCTACAGGTAGCTCAACTGGTCCATATCAATAGCAGTCGGATGCCTCACCAAGAGGCTGGCTTTATTGCCTAGCTATATGGCAATGCTATACTTTTATTTTTTATATGATAGATATCTGTAATGACAATAACTTTGAAATTCACAAGATAAACAAAATTAAACGCTAGGATGAAAGCCTACCGATAAAGGCAGAATTGTGGAAAATAAGAAGATGGAAACTGAATCTAAGAATCCAAAAATAAAAAAAAATAAGATTAAAAAATATTAGGTAAATTAGCTGTGGAAAGTACCTACGCAAAGTTTTATTTTGCAAGTAAGCCATGTTGGTTTTAAACGAAAACCAACAAATCCGATCGATAAATCGCAATTGGCCACGCCATGTGAGCTGGGCCCATAACCATTCACTACGGTTGCACTTCCTATAGCACACATTTACACGGAAAACAGGCTATAACCACCGACAGATAGTCTAATAAAATTGTGTGATACTATAATTGTATATTATAAGATATATTTCCGCGTATCTTATAAGATTCGTAGAAGAAAAAATATATAAAGCCCACCTCGAAAATAAATTGTAAAAATATTGTTAGTAATTATTTTACAAACTATAGTATTATATCTATGTTGTCCTTTTAAATTTCGTAATCGTTGATAATTATCATCACAGTAAAAAACAATTTTCATTGCAGAAATTACCTTTTAGGTAGGAAGCGTTCTGTATTTTTTCAAAGCATATCTATTATTTGATAAAGGCTGCAAAATTTTCTTGAGCCAGCTTTCCATGTAAATCTATCGTAGCTCATGTTACAATAACAATGGCAGCGAATAGACCTATTAAAAACTAAACTCGGGTTTAATGAACTTTTGACAGGACGCCATGACAATTCGACACTTCAATCGTAAAATTTGACACGGTGGCGCTGCAACGGTCGTTTTGACCCTAATGTTCGGTAGATGGTAAAATTGGACACCGACTCGTGACGTGTTAATAGACGAATAGGATCCTGCCCACCATAACTGCGTAACTGGTTGTAGATTAAGCTTAGAATTCTTTACATTGAAATTTAAGCTCATAATAAAATACCATAGAAATGAATTAGCTTCGTTTTTAGTGTCTATTTGTATTTTTTTTAAATATTTGTTGTATATAATTTTCTTTGTTAAGGTGGTTCCCTGACCCAACTAGCACCGCCACATATTTTTACGTTATATACAAAGGAATTATCAAAAATCCCTTGGCCAGTTTGTTATACCTGTTATAAGCTAAATGCCTCTGTAATAGTTTTATTTTGTATAGTTCAGGAAGACATGCGAAGTTGTACTTTGTGGCTATCAAACTCTAGTTTTGGCGTGAAGGAGTAACAAAAATCCATCCAAACAACCTAACTTTCGACTTTATAATTAACTAGCTGACATACAAATTCTACTTTTAGCATACAAATTCTACACTAGCTGACCCGTGCCCACTTCATTGAGCGGTAAACATTTTTAATTTTTAATATATATAGCCTATATAACACTCACAAAATAACGTGGTTTTCAATAGGTGAAAGAATTCTCAAAATTGGCTCAGCAGATTCAGAGATTACTCCCTACAACCTCACAAACCATAATTATTTTTATTAATGTAGGACACAGTTTTTAATGACCTAAAAATCATCACAGATGAATTTCGGCAAATAGGTTTAGAACTAAATTTTTCAAAGTGCGAGCTTTTTATTTCGGACTCTTGTGTAGACAAAAACAATATCATAATAAAATTCAATAGTTTGGCTCCCAACATTACAGTTGTAGATAAATGTTCACTTCGCCTCCTTGGTTCACCAATTTTTGATGAGTCTTTTCAGTCATTTGTAGATGAGAAAATTCAAAATTTCAACAAAACCTCGAACAGACTTCTCAAAATTAATAGCCATATGGCTTTTACAATTATTCGGTTTTGCTTGTTTGTACCTAAATTTACGTATTCTTTGAGATGTTGTCAACTGTGGAAACACAGTGAGCTCTTGGAAGGCTTAGACAACATAATAAAGAATACTTTATTATCGGTTTTGAATATCTGTTTCGATGACAAGGCATGGTCGCAGGCCTCCCTGCCTGTCAAATTGGGAGGCTTAGGTATCCGCAAAATTTCAAGTGTAGCCCTGCCAGCGTTCTTGTCTTCCGTCTACAGCACTAGTTCTTTAGTGGAAAAAGTTTTAAATCCGTCTTTGGTCTCACCTGGAAATTCATTCGAAATTTCGTTCTTAGACGAGGCTCGAATGGCTTGGCATAGTGCTTGCCCTGATGCTGCTCCCCCGAAATCTCTTTTGTCCCAACGGCAATGGGACGGGCCTCTGTGTGAGTTGACACGGAATTGTTTGTTACAAACGTGCTCCAGCTCTGCAGATCGTGCCCGTCTCCTGGCCGTTTCTAAATGGGAGTCAGGACATTGGTTGCAAGCAGTTCCTTCATATAATACTGGCACTCTATTGGATCCCGTAACTTTCCGTATAGCAACATGTCTTCGGTTGGGTGCAAGGTGTTGCGCGCCTCATCAATGCCAGTGCGGTACTGTTGTCGAACAGCTTGGTCATCACGGATTATCGTGTACTAGGGCTGCCGGTCGGATATCTCGCCATGCCAGCCTTAACGACATCATCCGGCGGGCCTTTGTCACCGCTAACGTACCAGCTATTCTCGAACCGAATGGTCTGTTGCGTGACGATGGTAAGAGGCCCGACGGCATGACTTTAGTCCCTTGGGAGCTGGGCAGGCCTATTGTGTGGGACGCTACATGTGTCGACACACTTGCGCCTTCCCATCTTTCAAGGACATCCGTGAGGGCTGGTTCGGCGGCAGATTTGGCCGAGGATCTCAAGAGGCGCAAATATGCAGGTCTCGACAGAGCCTACGCATTTGCTCCCCTTGGAGTCGAGACCCTAGGTCCGTGGGGTACCGAGGCTCTCCGGGTTTTCAAAAAATTATCTGAGCGCCTGGTCGAAGCGACGCGTGACCCGAGAGCTGGTGAGTATCTGGCGCAGCGCATTAGCATTGCCATACAGCGGGGCAATGCAGCCAGCGTCTTGGGGACGCTTCCGACTGGTATTGATATGGACCAGTTGAGCTATCTGTAGATTGTTTGCAACAGTCTGCAGTTAGCTCAATTGTTTCAATTGTAAATACTAGTTTAATTTCTTTATATTATTTGATTGTTATTTTCTTTGTCAATAAAACATTTCAAAATGTGGTATAGTATAGATTTACATATACCTAGATTTATTGACTGGACGTCACACAGCTCCACATTTACCTAGGTATATTATGCGTTTCAAAAGCTTCTGATAGTACCTTACCTACTGGAGAATAGGGCACTACACATCTATTGTCCAGAAAACTGGAAGGAAGAATCACCAGTCGTCCTAAATCTTCACAATTTCTATCTCGGTTCATGGCGTCTCGCAGATCTACATAATTCTCAGCGCGTAGTCTTCTCTCATTTGTTCTGTTCTGATGTATACCAAACACTCCGTTTTAATTTTGGCGTAAGTGTTCACCAGAACACGGTTGAACAAACCTCGAAACCTTTGCAGGTGAGCGGCTCTTATTGGTAAAATGTATCTAGGCGTAGAATTGCATTGCGGAAACTTTTTTAGTATCCAGTCTCGTCAGTTTTCGGATTCACATGTCGAAAATCAAAGTTGTATCCGTCTTCGCCACGACAGTAGATATATGTATAAGCGAGTAGAGACTGAAGAGCATCAAATGCCTGGTGCGTTTAGCTAATGCATTGCAAGCGGTCATCCCGGGTACGCAGCACAATGTCCGGCCTGTCACAGTGCTGATCTACCAGGACGACGGCAACATCATTGTTAGCGAGAGCTTTGTACCAACCGGATGCTGTTCAGTAGGTCGTTTATCGGCACTAATAACAATTTTGTAATCATTTTGTTGGCTTTTGGGGTATGGACTCGTATTTTATGTCCTTCCTTCTATCATTCCAATCCATTCAGCAGTTTTTGCGCTATTTAAGGCCAATTTACGCCGAGAAATGTCACTTCCATCCCCACTCCCAAGGGAACCCTAACGAATTCCAGGATAAAAAGTATTACATGACCTTCCTCGTAGTATGAACTTAAATCATGCCAAGTTTCATTTGAATACATTCTGTAGTTTCAGCGCTATGCGCAGCCAAGAAATTTTACCCTACTGCGGGGGGGGGGCACTACGGGGGGCTAACTGGGGGTCCCACTGCGGGGGCAAACTGCCGGTGCCCTCCACTGCAGGGGCTTACTGAGTGGGTCCCACCGCGGGGCAATGTGGGGGCCACACTGCGGGGGGTGCTGCGGGGGGCTACTGGAGGTCCCATTGCGGGGAAATGTGGGGGGCCCACTGCCGAGAGCCCCACTGCCGGTGCCCCCACTGTAGGGGCTAATGAGTGGGTACCACTGCGGGGCAATGTGGGGGGCCCACTTCGGGGGGCCATTTGCCGGCGGCCCCCACTGCCAGTGCCCCTGTGGAGGCAACTTCATTTGAATACGTTCAGTAGTTTCGGGGCTATGGGCAGTCAAGAAATTTTACTTTCATCCCCTCTCCCAAAGGAACCTTATTGAAATCCGGGATGAAAAGTATACTTTGCCCTTTCTCGTAATATGAACTTAAATCATGCTAAGTTTCATTAGAATACCTTCAGTAGTTTCGGCGCTATGCGCAGCAAAGCAATTTTACTTGCATCCCCTCTCCCAAAAGAACCCTATTGAAATCCGGGATATAAAGTTTCCTATGTCCTTCCTCGTAGTATGAACTCAAATCCTGTCAAGTTTCATTTCAATACGTTCAGTAGTTTCGGAGCTATGTGCGGCCAAGATACAGACAGACAGACAGACACGATGAAAAAAAAAATATTTTTAGCATCAGTATCGATAATAGAGTGCCCTCCAAAAAAATATTTAAAATATCTTCAATGTACAGAATTGGACCTGTTACAGTTTTATTATAAGTATAGATATGATCCCTATACTTTATTATAGCCAAAATTTCGAGACAATCCTCCAGGTTCGAGCTACAGATTTTCCACAGTACCTCACAAAATCTAAAAAGTCTAGCAAATATTTGCATAAACTGTGCAAGTATTTGCAAAAACTCTAGAAAACTGCGTCCATAAAACTACATAAATAAACTGAGTAGCTTGATGTCACTGCCCCAGTTTTTACAAGCATTGCAAAATGTACTATCGGTCATACACACATGCATTGTGTGTTTTAGTACGTACCTTTATTGGTTAAAGGTGGTATGTTTCTTTCGTAAGTAAAATTACAATACATTTTTAACTAGCAGACCCGCCCGCGACTACGCACGCGTGGAGTTTGTTTAGAATTAAGATAGAAGAAAGATTTGATAGGTATATTATGGCATCCCGGACTTTTTTGTGTCCTACCACTCGATGGACCGACGACATCGTAGCGGTCGCAGGGAGTCGATGGATGAAGGCGGCTCAGGACCGCTATTTATGGCGTCGTACGGGGGAGGCCTATGTCCAGCAGTGAACGTGTATGGGTTGATAATGTAATAACAGGTTATGCTATTAATTAGAGTTTTCCAGTTAGGCGAGGGAGTACATAGGTACGTGTATCTACATCGATAAAGTCAACAGTCGATAAAGCTGACAGTACATTGATTCATCGACACCTGGCCAGTGCCGATCGCTTCACTATTAATCCAAGATAAAATGCGAAATATTTACCATGGTCTGCGATAACGGGCTATGAATGCGCCCTTATCTACCCCTCAAACCAAAACTCAACTCTATTTAATAGATGCAGAGTATATTTTTCTTCAAATTTAACCCGCGTCTTGGGCATCATCTTTGACTTTCTTATTTTTGCAAGCTCTGTCATTACACTTTCAGCTTTATTTCGTTGTTGTAGATGCAGTTTTTGTGTGTTTGTGTGGAGGATGCAAGGTCAATGCACTGGCTGGAAGCATTTTTATTTGATTTGGCGAGTCATGCGACCCACATCGAATGCATTTATTCAGATATCGATTGGACATTGTGTTTAATATCGAAACTATCGAGATATCTCGATATATCTCGATATCATCGATAGCCTTTGTGGAGCGATTTTAAGAAAGCGCTTAGTGAGCTTTGATCTTGATTGTAGGGAATTTGTAATCTCATGCACGACTTTAGAATAATCGAAAGAAGTTGCCACCGAACCTAAATAATTTATATAAATGCGAAAGAGTGTTTGTTTGTCCTACCTTCACGCCCGAACTAAGCAACCGAGTAGTAACTGAGTTAGTTGAAAGAATGGAGAGTAATATTAATATAGTTTACTTTTTGTCCTGGAACATCAAATTCTAATAGGCGATTTACGGGGAAAAAGACTTTTTATCCCCCTAGAAATGTTAACCACGCGGATAAAACCGCGCACTTAATATTTTCTCATGCTGCAATGGAAGCAGTTAAAGGAAATGGCTCCAAAAACTATAAATAATGGAAAACGTGTTAAAACTAGGTTTAGTTTGTTTTATTGTATTTATTTATTTTATACCTACATAAATTTTGCTGAAGAGTTTACAAGATAATAATGACGTGTTTTAAAATACGATAAACCGACTTCAAATTCCCTTACTTTTAGACTTATTTTACGTTCTGCGGGAACTTAAAATAATACTAATACTAATTCCCTGGGGATAAAAAAATTATGAGACCTCTTCGGGATCATTTTTTATATAATAGTGAAAGAATTTTCAAAATCGGTCCATAATTGGCGAAGATATCGCGTAACATACATAAAAAACATGCAGATGAATTGATAACCTCCTCCTTTTGAAGTCGGTTAAAAAAGATAGAGACATGTCAGGGGCTATTTCGGTGACCATGCAAACCAAAAAACCCTTAGGTAGTAGACAACCATCTATCATTTTGGTCAAAAAATGTCGGGACATAACCCGATAAATTCAAATTCAAAAATAGTCACAAAGAACAAAGAAAAACTGAGAACTCTATTAGAATTTAGATTAGTCTCGGACTCTCCTGTGTAAAAAGAAAAAACACGAGATAGGAATCGACACCAGCAAATTCTATTATCGAATGGATAATGTGAATTTCAGTTTGGAAATGAGAACTTTTTGGAAACAAAAAGTGGATTTCTATTTTTGTGGCTGTGAGGGTAAAAATGTGTCGGGTTTTTCGGTGCTTTTGCTATTTACTTCTGGTTTCCACCGAAGAGAAGATTTATGTATAAAATCGGTGGAATCTCAAATACTATTGTTTTTTTATAGTAAAAACACATGGGGTATAACGAATGGTCGGCGCGACGTCAAGCATTCTCTATGAAGTAAAAATCTTATCAGAATAACTATATTTATACAGTGTTGAGTTTTCTATTTTAGAGTCAGAAAATCAAAATAAACAACATTATTTTACCTAAAGGACTGGTTCACACTGAACGGCTCCTACTGAGCGAAGAAATTATAAACTACCCGCAGTGTCACAAAGATAATATTCGACGTTCAACAATTCGTCGGTTTCAACATATCGCTTTGGGTAAAATAAGCCTTCCAACAACAACTCGCCTATAAATAACATTCCAATGCTGAAACATACGGACAAAAAAACACGGAATAAATGCCATATTACTGCGCATGGGGGTTAAGCCCTCCAAAGTTAACCATTTAACCCTTGTTGCAGATTGAAACGCTCAGCCCCAGATGGACCCTGCAACAGTACAAGCAAGCGCAACTACACAGAAGAAGAGCTCCAATCCGCTCTCCGAGACATCCAGACCGGGCGACTCGGCACGCGGCGCGCCGCCGTCGTCTATGGCATACCTCGTTCCACACTTCGGAACAAGGTCAACAAGTTCGGCCTGACCCCCGACCAGCACGACTCGGACCCCGACAGCGATCCCGAACGAGAGTCCCCACCCTCTGTGATCCTCAAAATCCCCACCTTCCCACCACCAGACGACAAATCCCCGTCACCAGCGACACCCGTCACACCCATCACACCAATGACCCCAAACTACCAACCACACAACTCCACCTGCCAAACTCCACTCCTACTCCCGCCATCTGTCTTCGCTGATCCCCCGACGCAGCATCTCTTCACATCTCTCAGCGATGTCATAGCGAAGAGTATCAGCCAAAAGTTCCAGCAGCCACTAGATAGATCGCAGGATATGCAACAATACATGCGAGCACCAGACCGTCATGTCTCTGTGATCAAAACTCCTCCAGAGAACCACCAGAGGAACTACCAGATGCCCAGCAATTCTCGAGCGGTTTCTAACAACAACGGCCAAGCTGCTGCAGGTGGCAAAGGAACACGACCCAAACGAGGGAAGTATAGGAACTACGACAGAGATAGCTTGGTTGAAGCTGTCAAGGCGGTGCAGAGGGGAGAAATGTCGGTTCACAGAGCCGGCTCCTACTACGGCGTACCGCATTCAACTCTGGAATATAAAGTTAAGGAGCGGCATCTAATGCGACCGCGGAAGCGCGAGCCCAAGCCTCAGCCGGACGCGAAGCCTCAGCCTCCGAAGCCGCAACCTCCCAAACCACCGATGAAACCCTTTACAAATGGACTGAACGGTCCTGAAACTGGAGGCTATCCTCCGGGTTACCCCTTCTGGCCGGGAGCGAGCTTCGCGCCGCATCCTGCGCCTGATCTATACGCGTCACACATGATGCGGAGACTTCGCGAGGAGGCGCCACCACCGGCTAACGGATCGTTCCTCGAAGGAATCATCAGATCCAGCTTGGAGCGCCCTGGAGCGGCACTCCTGCAGCGGTTGACGGCTGAGCCGCGCGTGCCCGGCGTTCCCCAAGACTCCCCGAGTCTGCTTCGGAGATTGGCAGGTAACGCGTCGCCCGAAGACGGTCCGCCCGCGAGACGTCCGCGCCTGGACAGCTCCGACCGTCAACTAGCAGCGGAGATGCGCGAGGCGGTGCAGCGACTACGCGCCGACAAGCTGCGGCCTCGGAATGGGACCCCCACCCCGCCACTGTCACCCCCACCGGCACCCTCGGCTCCCCCTGACCGTGCTTAGGCGAGTTGATCTCCAGGCCTTCGCAGGCAGACGTCAGATCTACCAAGATATCCAAAAACCGTCATAATGACTCCACTTGCCTGTACCATTGAGTGTGATAGTCGGAAAGTCCGCTTCGTAGATAGTTTGGTAGGTCTGTGCGAGCGATGACAGATCTTATGTCTTTGACAGCTGTCATGTGACCGTCGGCTTGCGAACCTCAGTCTTTGTGATAATAGTAAAGTACATTCCGTTGGGGACAGCCGTGCTTCGGTCTACCGTCATCCGTTAGTGCATTTAGAGTTCGTTCACTGTAGACACAACAAAAAGCTTTGTCGACATAACTGCCTTCCGAACCAAGTAAGATAACTACTTTACATAGATCATTTTAACTTTGTAGAGCTATTTTAGCACAGAGTAGTTTCGGGATATGCTTCAGCCTTTCTATGGGCTGCCTTTTTTGGGATGCATCAGTCTATCTCAAATTTAATACTTGGTATTTTGCCTAGTTTGTTTGGCTGGCAGGTACCTAGTTATGTCATGAAAGCTGTAGTTCCATACTTCCCGCAATATAGTCAGGTTTTGTTCGCTTCCCCTCACGCCACCAAATATCACAATAGTTACCTAATATCACAGCCTTTCGGTATACACAGCTTTACAGATACAATCTCTAGTGTATGGATGTCAGTGATGTTCATAGGAAAGTAATAAATCGGAAGAACCTTCTCTCAAAGACGTTCGGGTTTTAAAGTTTTTATAATCCAAGTTTTAGAACTCTCGTTAGGGTTGTCCGAAATTCACACCCGGAGAGCCTCATTGCAAAAGACAACCAAAAGTTAATGTTATATAAAATTAACTATTTAAATATATTAATGTGTAAGTAAAAAAAACAATGTAACAAATTAATTATAAAGCTAGCTATGAGTGTAAATGTTATCGATTTTTAAGTGAACTATTGCGGATTTTGTGCGATGTTTTTATAATTAGATAGGAATAATATATTGAATGAAATTATTAGCGCTATTGGCAGGTAGTGCGGTTGTGGTACTGTCTTTCTAACGGGAACGAAGAAAAGCACTGGGGGACATCTTTTCGAGTTAAGAGCTTCGACGTATACGAAGCCACGTTCGGACTTATGTGCAATTATTATTTTGTATAAAATAGTAATATAAACTGTGTCTAAGCTAACACGTGGATTTCCATATTACTGAATGTGATATTTAGGCGTTACAAGTGCGGTTTGTTTGACCCGAGGAGCACCTCGGCCCCGTCGTTATACACGTACGTACATTAAATACATCTAGTAAACTTATATATTTTATGTACTATTATTGTATCTTAAGAAAATAAATTCTTATTTTTCATGGTCCAACTTTTAAATGTTTTATCGACTATACAAGAATGCGGATAATCATTATTATATACTCTTATCTACTTTAAAAATTAGCCCAAAAACCCTCAAAAGATATCTTTAAAATTTTAAGACATTTTAGGTGTTCAATCAAAATTATAATTATTAAATTTACGAGGTGGAAAAAATGTATACGCTCTCACGGAATAAATTTAGGAAAATATTTGGATATAAATTATCATAATATAGTAAATATAAGTTATGTGTAATTGTGCGCCTCATGGAAATGAAGAAGTCTTTGTATTATGTATGTAATTAAAATATACATATTATTATATACAAGTTAAACTATATGAATGTCGTACTTTTTCTTCGGAGACCATGTATACCGTGCAAAATAGACAACTGGAGACTGGACTCGACATTTCGACATACTTTTATCATATAAATTGTTATGCTGCTTAACCAGGACCTTTAGAAAAATCATATAATAAAACTTAGAAAGAATCTATATTTGACTCAAGAAGAAAATATCTAAACATGAATACATATCCCGAGTGCCGAGATGTCGAAAACATTCTCTTTGTAAAGAAAAAAAACATTTTTATATTCAAAATTTTAACTAGTCGATAGCATGTCTTTTCATTTTTAGTTTCTTGTGCATAATTTTCGATGTCTTTTTAGCATTTAGTGTTTAAAATTAATCTCTATAAACGTTACGTGCATTTATCTAAAACTTTTGTAAATTAAAAAAAATATATAATAATTATTTACCGTCGTGTTGACAGTGACAGCCCTACCAGACCGCATTTCGATTTATTTTAAAATTGGAAAGAAATCGATCAACATTTTTAAAATACGTACATGAATCTGTGTGTTATGCCCGACATTTGTTGATAGCTTAAAAAGTTATTTTGTGTAAGTTTGTACAGATGAATAGGATGGGACATTTTGCAAAGAGAATTTAGTTAATAATCGACATTCCGTTTAGAATGTTATTAGATTTTTTAATTATAATTTTTTCATTGGGAACAAATCATTATGTTGTTTAATCTTATTTTGTAACGTTAGTTATTTTTAAGTGGCTTTATTTTTAACGATACATTTATAGTTATAATTATATTGAGATGTTATAGATGTCATTGTTTTGTGCAGTGTTTGGGGATCATGCTTTCCCGGGATTATGAGAATTGCGACTGATTGTAGCAGTAGAAGAATTGCCGAAAGCTGTCAGTTTTGGCTCGGTCTGTACAAATGGTATACGCCGCCTTAACACTTAAAATGTTATTACCAGCGGCCTCCACTACAAAATAATCAACATTCAGAAGCAGAATACACGACCCTGCGTGGTTTCAACTTGCTGGCAATTTTGATTCCAAAATGTTGAATATATTATCCGTGCGAACGATACGTCAAACAGTCCGACATAGAGAAATCTGCCTCTACTCAAATACCTCATTTAAATATGAAAATATATTATTCTTTAGATGGCAATGGCAACCCTAAAGACCCCGACGACGTTTGGCTTCGTTCGCTGGCTGGCCGCTGGGTTATAGTGAATCATTTTAATGTATATTGTTCAATCATTTTCCACATAGTTTTAAGTATTTTAGTTAAATGTGTAGCGTAATTTCACTAAGGTAGTCGGTAGTAATTCTTTAATTTTGTTAATTCTTTTCGTAATAAGCTCCGTAAGCTTAGGTTAGACTCGGTTGGTCAAATGGCCCTGGATCAAAAAGACAATGAATGGAAATTGCATTTTTAATAAAAAATAAGGAACTTCCACTTTATGCGCGAATGGGACAATCTTCTCCTAAACCAACAATGACTGAAAATGTCAGTTTCGAACTCCAAAGTTTTATTGACTATCAAAATGTTATAGTTGAATCTTTTATGGCTTTATGTCATTCTAATCTCGAGTTAGTAATTCTTATAATTAATTTAAAAAAATCAAAATTGCGAAATCTGTTAATTAAAACTTTAGAAACTGTTTCTTGCGTGCAAACACATAACGTTTTACAAATTATTTCTTGAGAATAATATACTTAACATTTACATAAAATTACTTATTTAAAGCATTTTGTAAACACAAAATTAAGTTTGTTTGTTTGTGTGATAGTCGTTATTTACTTTCCAATTATTTATATACTAAATACATACCTATAGCTTTTTTACGAGACTTTCTATGTAAAAAGTCGTTATGTTCGCATTCATTGAAAACAAATGCCTTAATGTAAGGTTCACCTTTATTGTCAGTTCTTATTTTTTCTTAAACATCCTGATATCTTTTTCTAGAATAACTTTAAACGATCATAATTATTGTACTTATTATATGTACAATAACTGTATTTCTTGATATTTAGAGTTATCGTGGAAAGGTATAGAATATCAATGAAATTTTTTTAAATCTGCATTGAGACATTTTTGTTTTTGGATGAACATCCATATAAAATTTACATATGTACAATATGAAGCATTTAATTTTAGAAATATAATATAATGTTATCTTTATTGAAAGATGGATTAGTTATTAATTTGATTCTTTTATGTACCTATTTATTTTGATTGATGCTTACAAAAAACTCACATCACAGGCGGGGTTGCCCCATTTGGGTTCACTTTTGCCGTAAATTGGACTTTTGTGATTGAAAATAACCAGGTAATGGACCAATATAATGATAGTTACGCTGTTACTCTCCTAATGATTGGAAGCTCAGGTTAAAAAACTAACCACGGTGAGCAATCAGATCAAATTATTATAATATTGTTATTTAATTATTGAGTACAAGTTTTAATGAATATTTTTTTTCAATATACCTTACTCGCCTCTTTATTTTTGTTATTTTGTTCCTTTAGTTTTTATTATTTTGTTTATCATGAACAGATTAGAATCGCGTTGATTTAAGCGACTCTTATTTTATTAAGTATAAATTATATAAATACGTGATTATATTATTATGTTCCACTTCACGCAAGAATGTTATAATTTCACAATACATAATCGGCAAAACTCGAATAATTGGCGAGATGACGATTGGCAAGACGTGTTGAATCTAGTCAAATTTAGACCGGGAAAAAATTTAAAAAAGCTAAGCTTACGACAATTTGACTGACTTTTGATAAAAGAGTTGTAATTGACGTCCAAAAAGAGTCGCTTGGCGACTTAAAAATTGGAATTGTGGAATTGTATATGATTTCTTGAACCTTGAACCTGGTAAAATGGTGGGCTCATATGGAGTGAAGTGTTTTTTCATAATGTCCTTATATCGTTAGGAACTTTATATCTTACGTTATTCTTAATGATATGGCTGGTTAGTCAGGTGTGAGAATGTGCGAGAATATTTAAAACCTGTATACAATAAATTTCTTTCATTTGTTGATTTGTTTGTTTTATTTTCATTGTTTTCCAAACCTTTAAAAGACAGTTTTACACAGATATGTAGGTAAGCAGTAACCAGAAAATTATATCGACAAATGAGGTTTTTCTTCAGAATATAGGTAGAGCAGGTATGTACTTACCTACACTAACAAGGAACATTAATACAAGTACTTACAACACTCTAAAAGGAACATTTTTAAAGACCAATAAGGTTTAAAACCGAAAAGTACATGAATGGTCCATAATAAGACTTGACTTCTTTGTTATTGGCAATAAAACCATAAATGCCCTTGAAAATAAAGAATATGACAGCCCTCATCAACCAAATGTCAATTTCAAAATAAATGGAATTCGATTGAAAGGAATATTTGTAACAATGTCAAAAAGGAGCAAATAAAGCTGTACACCACAAAATGAGGTTAATTTTGGTTACACAGAGACCTACGGCGACAAGCGACTTACGGACCAGTCAAAGGTTTTATTGAAAGCATTGAATTAATGAAAATAAAAAAGGTGAAGCCCGTTTCCACCAACTAAAAAAAGCTGTTTTTATTTGGGTGGCTATTTTTGTACTGTATCTTTATTCAAGTAGGTACCATATCACAGACATGATACCTACTGGCTTACTATATCATCAGATAGGTAACTAGTACTGTTTATATATATAAGTTTTTAGTAAGAAAGGTAAGTACTATTTAATTAACATAATTATTTTTCATAATTTACTGTTATATAAGTACATGTTGAAATACGGTACCTACAGATTCTATCTGACTACAGATATCATGGAAAGCAATTAAATTTTTTATGGTAAAGTCATCGATAAAAATAAAAAGACAGACGTTTTCATATTCAAATAAACAAGTACGTACAAAAACCCGACACAAAGGGCCGAAGGTAACAAAGAAAAAAAAACAAATCACCAACCAACCCTGACATTGCGCCAGCGACGAACAAAGCCGAAAACTACCGAAAACAGACGAATACACAAAAAGAGACCATGACCTTACCCTCTTGCTCTTGACTTACTTGTGCATGTGTGCATGTGTGTGGCTATGTAATTTTTGTACGTACTTACTTATGGTGAGCGAAAGTGGCAAAGATAAGTTGCACTATAGATAGGTAAACATAATTGCTAGGGATAGGGGTAATAATAATAAAAATTACCTACGCGATGAATACCCTATAAAATATTCATAAATTTTACCAAGATTTGTACCTACCTTAGGTACAAATCTTGGTGCAATAGGTTTAAAAAATGTTTGATTGTGCGGATGCACCTTATTGAAATTCCATTTGATTCAAGAGAAATTTCAATAAGTTCAAATAACGAAGAACATCACAAGTTCGAATTTATCAGAAGTATCTTTGAGATAAACGCCTTATTGGCTTTTATGTGCAGATATTAACACCGTATTTGTGCTGCAGAAGAGGGCTGTTCGTGCAATCTATAACATGGGTCCTAGAGAATCCCTACGTGATAAATTCAAAGAAATAAATATAATGACAGTACCATGTCAATATATTTATGAAAACTTATTGTACACTCATAAAAATATCGATCGGTTCCCTAAAAATTGCGACCTACATAATGTAAATACTAGAAATAAGAATAAACTCGCTGTGCCCAAAACTAGGTTACACAAGGTTAATGTATCTTTTAGAGGGCAATGTATACGCTTCTACAACAAAACCCCTAGCGAGTTGCAAAAACTTTCTATAAATAAATTCAAACAAGTTGTCAAACATATCCTTTGTAAAAAGGCTTATTACAAAATTTCAGACTATCTAGAATATAAAAAAGCTTGGGACGGATTTTGCTCCAACTCGAAAAATAACTCTAAAAATAACACCTAACAGGCTAAAGGTTTCTTCGTCGCTTCTTTACTTTAGTCTACATACCGAAGCGACCGAAATCAAAATATCACTTTATTTCCAAATCAGTGTTTAATTTTAAGAATTTGACCTGTTCTAAGTGTACATTTATTGTATTTACGGAAATAAAGAAACTTTGACTTTGACTTTGACTTTGATTATGGGGTATATTTACATCTGGGAGTGACACTTGCGACGTCACTGTCCAGTTGCCACTTTACTTCAATAAAACATAGAAGTTGGGAAATAAAAGTGATATCTATTGAAAAATCAATAAAAAAATTATATAACCAATTACTTGTAAGATCAGTCAATACAGTAGTACATACAATAATTAGTAAATTTAAAACCATATAGTTGTATCAGATTCGTACAAGGAGTTCGGGGAGTTACGATTTTATGCTACTGGAAACACCAGAAAACAGATTCGTCTTCTCATTCGTCGATGGCGATGATGACGTGCAAGTGTCAGCCACGTGACCATTGTGTTTCGGAATACCATACCTTATATTATTATACCTAACATGATGCCCATAATCTCCACGATGGGCATACGGGTGCCGGATGTTCGGTAGTTGCAGGACACGCCTGTAAAGACAAAACAATTTTACCACAAAACTCTGATTTTATCTAGCAGGCGCTCCAGGTTTCTGATATTTGTTTTTACTTACCTGCACGTTCTACTACAACTCAACCCGTAGATGTCGTAAGAGCCGACTAAGGGAACCTACCAGAGGAAGGGCAGCAGCTTCCTTCTGAGTATTTTTAAACACCAACACTGCGATCACCAATCCGCCTGCCAAGCGTGGTGATTATGGCAAATCCCCCCCCTACATGGGAGACCATCCACTCGATGGACCGACGACATCGTAGCGGTCGCAGGGAGTCGACAGGAAGCGGCTCAGGACTGCTATTTGTGGCGTCATATGGGGGAGGCCTATGTCCAGCAGTGGACTTGTATGGACTGATATGATAATGACACGTTTTACCATACTAACGAAATTTCCACAACATGTCTAACACTGAAAATCTCTGAAGCTAAATGAAAGTATATAATGAAGGTATATAGTCAAATTCCAGTCTTCCTTTCTTTTCCCTTACCTCATCTTTGCCGCTCGATTCGGATACTTTTTGTCAGCGAACTCCGGCGCAGTCGGAGCACATTGTCCTTACTAGTGTGCGTGCAATTTCATTTCACTATACACATAATAGGTACTATACTTGTAGATGAGTGTGTGCTTTTTTCGAAGGAATGTACAAGTGGGAGTGTAATTTTTCGAGGCGCTTCGTAGTGTGCGTCCATTTTCGAGTCATATGTTCTAGTGTGCATTTTTCGCCGCGTGCACTTTGGGCAATGCACTTTACGGGACAATGGCACTGACCCTGGTTATTGCAGCTGCTTGAGGTTCCCGCGCGATTCGGTGTTCGAAATTCGAATTTATGGTTATTATTTTAAATGATTTTTGATGGGACTTTAGCATGCGAAAGCGTCGTTTTGAACTACAATTAGGGTTTTTTAGCAGAATGGAGGAGGTTTTTATTCAACAGTAGGTATATTTTTGTTGATTAGGTAGTTCGATCTATCTTCTCTTGACATCCAGCTAGGTATATCTATGTTGGCGGTTTATTGTGTTTCTAATCTTGATTTGCGTCTGTACTTATAAGATTCTCTTTAGAGTCATTATTTATAGGTGAGTACTAGCTGACCCGCCAAACGTTGTTTTGCCTTCAACCCTTATCACTTAGGGGTATGGAAAATAGATAGTAGCCGATTCTCAGACCTACTGAATACGCATATAAAATTTGGTAAAAATCGGTAAAGCCGTTTCGGAGGAGTACGGTAACTAACATTGTGACATGGAAATTTTATATATTATCATTACTGAAATTTCTTTATCATTAAGACCAAGTTCGGTCTGGCGAGCCATATTAGGGCTCATTATAGAAATGACAATCCTTGATGTCTAAGGCCATGGGGCCGCGGCGTACGAATATCGACCCCTCCAACTCAACCCGCGGATGTCGTAAGAGCCGACTAAGGGAACCTACCAGAGGAAGGGCAGCAGCTTCCTTCTGAGTATTTTTAAACACCAACACTGCGATCACCAATCCGCCTGCCAAGCGTGGTGATTATGGCAAATCCCCCCCTACATGGGAGACCATCCACTCGATGGACCGACCACATCGTAGCGGTCGCAGGGAGTCGATGGATGGAGGTGGCTCAGGACCGCTATTTGTGGCGTCGTACAGGGGAGGCCTATGTCCAGCAGTGGACGTGTATGGGCTGATGAAGATGAAGAAGAAGAGATGTCTAGGGTGGCCGTTATCGAAATCAATTTGGAGGACTATATTATCATTCCCAAGCCATCTCCACTTTTGGGCGAGCCATTCAAATAAAAATTAGATAATATATATTTTTTTGTTTTTCGTCGTTGTCGTTTGTTTGTGTGAAGCCTATGTTCAGCAGTGGACGTATACGGGCTGATGATGATGATGAATACTAATTTATCACTCCGTGAAGGCTGGTGCGGTTGCAGATTCGGCTGAGGATCTCCAGAAAACTTTTTTACTTTTCTATACAAATAATAAAATGTATCAAAAATAATAAATAATAATTTTATTGGCAAGAAGCAAGCATAATCACATTTGAACACATTTAGAAAATACAATTGTAGACCAGACTAGCTTGGTGTGCATTACAGTTGTGATCTGTGGTATCTACACTAAGTCGGAGACTTGTGCTGTAGATACCACGTCCCTTCCAGGTCATTTTTATAATAAGTCAGCCGTCTATAAGAGTATCAATGGGATCAGTTGTCCGATTCAAAATATTAATTAGGTCAGCTGATCCCGTGGGATAAGTTCGAGCGGCCTTAGTTGAAGACCCTAAATATGCAGAACAGAGCCCAAGCATTTGCTCCCCGAGGATTCTAGAACCTAGGGTCTCGAAGGCTGTGGGATACCGCACTCTGGGTTTTTTTAACAGAGCGTATCTGGTGGAAGCTACGCATCACCCGAGAGCCGGTAAATACCTATCTGACGCAGTGCATCAGCAATGCCATACAGCGGGGCCATACAGCCAGCGTCTTGGGGCAGCTTCCAACTGGTATTGATATAAATCAGTTGAGCTAGATTGATTGCAACAGTCTGCAGATAGCGCAACTGTTTCAATTGTAAGTTTCTTTATTAAGCTACTTTATTATGAGTACTTAACTGCTGATTTATAATTAATTTGACGAAATAACTTGCTACGCTTTTTATTTTACGAATGGTTATTATTAAATTAAGCCTGTAATTTATTTTGTAATTACGTAATTAGGCAGGTGGTGACTCTAAAAGAAGAATTCGAAAACATATTACAGCGTAAGATAATCGTTTTAAAAGTTAAAAAAATTGCTTTTTTATTGGTACGAAATTTTATCATGAAACTGAGTTGAACTCGGGTACCTTTATATGTATTACCTTTTTCATGTTACGAACTCTTCAACCGGCTTATATAATATTTGGTACTTATGTATTATATATATGTACCTACTTAGTTTGTATTAGTATTAGTTTAGCATAAGCACCGCCGTACTATGATATTCTCCGTACACGTTGGTTGCCTGGAAGAAGTCGCTTTAAGCGATAAGGCCGCCAATGCCATCGCCTTTCTATAGTATAATTTTAATTAAGAAGGCTACGAACCTCACCAAAATGACTCGATTTGGTGGTCAAAATTAGTTTCGCTCTCATTACCCGACTACGAGAGGGTTATGATTTTGACACCCTATGTATGTATGTATGATTTTTATATTCCCTGGTAGCGCTGAAACTACTGGTCCGATTTCAACAAATGAGGTGTCTTAAGATTCCGATAGCCCGATGGTTATAGGCTATGTGACGTCAGATAAAAATGGGGGTCTAACGAGATAGCGGGGGTCGAAGAAAGGGTCGAAAATTTCAATGTTAGTAAATATGCTTGTGTGTGGTATCGTTGCAAAGGTCTTTGTTTGTACGTTTCGAAACCGTTTCTCAAACTTTTGTGAGGTTAACGATTCTCAAACTATTAGCAAAAAGGTGTAAAAAAATATATAGTTAAAAACTAAAACCCGACTACACAAAAGTCTTAAACAAGCGTTCTCCTATTGTCCATAGCATTTTCTTTTGATACTTAGGTAGTCGGAGGCACCCACCCCATATATCTAGGGTACAATTAGTAACAAAGGCCTCCGAATACCTAAGTATCAAAAGAAAATGCTATGGACAATAGGTGAACGCTTGTTTAAGACTTTTATGTAGTCGGGTTTTAGTTTTTAACTATATTTTTTTTAAAGATCATTGTTTTTTGAAAAACTAGGACCGCTATAAACAAAGCTATTTTTCATCCGATTACGTATGGAAAAGTTCAATAAGATCGGGGACATAGTTTCCAAATGAAGCGGAAAGTACGTTTGTATGGGGGGCTTAGGCTATCCGCACCGTTCTTAAGTGCTGAATCCATACTAATATTACAAATACGAGAAATTAAATAATGAAAGAGAATAGGTAGAGATTCGTTCTTCTTTCTGAAGCGCGAATATCTCCATCCTACTATTATAATAGACTTATTTATTGTGTTTTATTTGTCTATGGTAAAGTGCACCAAAAGTGACTATAGTCCCGTGGCGAGGATCGAACCAGCTACCTACTACGTTTCAGGCAGACCTTCGTCTTCTGCGCCACTGGTCCAACTGAAACGCATATTCTAGCTGTAGAGTCGGACGGCATATTCAATTTCAACACTCTTATGGGTCGTACATTAATCACGTGAGGTAAGAATAGGGGGGAGGGGGTTCGACAAAAATCACGAAATATCACGAGGAGGGAGGGGGGTGCAGTGAGATATCACGTGTATTTATTTTGTCGTTGAACGCGCGATTTGTAACAACCGAAAAGCGGCGTGTGAGCTAGAATCGCCGTTGCCTTTTTCGTATTTTTTAACGCTCCCTGGGTTAAAAAATTGCGATGAAAACATCACGTGATTAATGGACGACCCCTTAGTTTGTAATTTTTTCTGAAACTATAGGGTACACGGTGGCTTTTTGAGATAGGAGTGGATGGCCAAATCCGAAACCATGAGATATCAGAAAAGTCGTGAAAGGAGTCATGACCTCGATTTATGAGAAAACAATAACTGCATACCAATTTAGAACTTTTAAAATCTTATTTGGCAGGAAATCGCACCGATTAATTTAAAAAAATAAATATGAAAATTTCTGCACCATTGCAAATAAATGCATTCTTAAAAATTAAAGAAATTGCTTTTTAGTTAGATAACTTTCCCTACTAAGCATAACTACGAACTTTGTTAAAAAAAAACGAACATGTACGTGCTTGCGATATTCAGGATACTTAGCCTATTTTAATGAGGCTTATCTTCGGTAAATGAAACATTCGTAATTAACTTCAATGAAAAATTCCGTACACTAAATAAAAAAATATCCGTTAGTTTTTATATTCTCTTAAATTAAGCCCATGATTTCTTTTAAACATAAACATACATAAACATAACATGTAAGGTACTTACCCGACTCCACCGAGCGAAAATAATCCGTTTCAGTTGGACCAGTGGCGTAGTGGGTAAAGGTCTGCCTAAAACCCGGTCGTGGGTTCGATTCTCGCAGCAGGACTATTAACATTTAGTGACTTGGAGATATTCGGCGTCTTTCGTGAAAGGAGGTAGAGAACCTCCTCGTTATTCCAAAGAGAATCGTTATTTTTTTACATTCTTTAAAATGACAATCTAAAGGTTGCCTGGAAGACTGCACTTCTAAGCGGTAAGGTCACCCAATTTATTTTAGTGTCTTATTAAGTGTCTATTCTGTATTTTATTTGTGATGTACGAGTTTTGTATTACCTAGGTACTAATAATATTGTATTGTTTTCTTCCTTCAACCCTTCCCTTCCTTGTAAGCCTAAAGAAATAAAGTTATTGATTCTGATTCTGATTCAACATATCTGAATTTTTCCCGCACTATAATATATATATATAATATAATCTATGTAGCCTCTATGGAGTATGAACCATCCTAGGTATAAAGAAAGGTAAGAAAGTACCTACCTTAGTACTTAAGTAAGATTGAATATCATCAATGGAAAAAGAGACAATAGAAAAGTGGCTTCATTTCAGGGCGTTTCATATTTTAAAATAATGACTTTTTGCAAGCTGAGCGCAAATAAAAGAAATTTTTAATCATTGCAAAAGAAAATATTCTTAAAAGGACGTCTAAAATTTGTCAGTAGGTTAGGTATCTCTTAATATGAGATGTTAATCAAGTATAAAGACAGAAGCACCATGTTCCAAGTATGGTTAAGAAAATATTACTTATCATGCATTTTTAAACATTTCCCAACTTCTACATTTTGTTGAAATAAAGTGGAAAGTGGACAGTGACGTTGAGCATAGACTAATTACCCTTGAGTTACTCCGAAGAGCAGACATTATTTTCTTGGATCATAATTCCAAGCAAATAGGTAGGTACTGTAGGTAGGTACCTACTACCACCTACTACATTACCTGCACATAGGCTACTCAAAATTAATAAAGGTACTTATTTCTAATGAACCTTCTTAAAGTGGGTATTCCTAGGTAGGTATTTACTAAATTAATACTAAACTACCATCTGAAAGACGACGAGACGGTACGAAATTTTAGTAATATTGAAAAAACAGAATCTCTTTGCGTACAAACATCGCCACCTGTTGACGATTTTGCAAACCATGTGGTGTGGCCATATACAATGAGTAAGCGCAATCATCTAGTAGATGACGCGCAGCGTGCTACAGACATTATCCTTGTCTACTACTCTCAATAAGAGTAGACAAGAATATGCCAGAGGTATTTTCTCGAAACCTTAGTAACAACTCGATAGGTGGCGTCGTTTGTGATTTTCTAAATTCTATCAGTTGTTGCTAGAGACATGGTTGCTAGAGTAGTTTGGTGGCAAGAAATTTGGTTGCTACAATCTTTGGAATTAGCAAGGAATTTTTATGGAATTAGTAATAAGTCGCAGCCATAGACCTAGAATTTTTATTTCGTTGCAGCTATCAGGCTTTTGTTTTTATTATGAACCTATCCACCTTTAGCTGGATTGAAGAAATTTTTTTGATTTTACGTTTCCCGTTCCAAATTTTCGAAGTTTTAGATGTTTTATAAATATTTATGTCTTCTGTAGGTATTCATTTTTATCAAGCATGGACATAGTTAGTACTTACGTACACTTTGGTAAGCATACGAGCAGCGGTAGGCTAGCGGTTCAAGTTTTGATAAGGGTTGGACATGGGTTGGACGATGGACGAACAAAATCTCCTTTTATTTTTGTCATATCATAACCATAGAGTAAAAATATAGTTAAGTGACCTATGTAAGTGACTGTCACTGCTCACTATGCTATATTTACTCTATGGTTATGACACTCTGTGGTTATGTGGTTTTGACAGTAAACAAACGTCAAGAAAGTACTGCCAACTAAGAACTCACTGCTTCTTTTCATGGAAATTATTTCAACTTGGGTATTCGAAACGCATATTTTTCACTAATTAATAAACTCGTTTTACCCTCGGTTTTGCATGCATTGTTTCAGGGATAAAATTAGCCTGTATACCTTCCCTAAATTATGAATGTGTAATTTTTGGTGGATGGAATGATGTTTGTAAAGTTTATAACATAATTATTAATCACGCACAGACTACTGGAAGGTTCGGGCTGAAATAAACGCAGAAACATGAGGCGAATCGCATAAACATATATACCTAGGCCTTTGATCAGCAGTGGGTCGTCAAGGCATGTTTCTTAAATTATATTATGAATTAAATTAATCGTTAATCATTTTATCAGACTACAATAATTAAATACTTACCTAAGTATTATTTAGATAAGAATTAATTATTATTAATTTTGTCAAATATATATAACCTACCGTCAGTATTTTGAGAAATTGACCACAAAGAACACGAGTGTAATTGTATTGTTTTTCATGGAAAAAAAATCACTACATACCTGTTGTATGTGCCGCCATGCTCGGGTTGGGCCCCGAGAATGATGAAATTTAAATTACAGGCACAATTTTCATTTTTAGATGGCCTCCCCAAATTATAGTACCGTACGAAATTACGCGACGTCGAAACAGCTTTTACGTCCGCGCTAACAAAACTCGTTGAAAATGCATTCATCAAAATGGTAGAATCGCTGCAAATGTTTCTATTCCTATTTAAATCCAAGTACAGACGAAAATACACGTGGTTCTCGCCATATCTGTGTTCATGTCTCATAGTGTTATTGTGGTGTGTCGGAGTTCTTTCTAAGTGTAATGAACATAACTGTATAAACGGTGTATGTAACAATGATACTTGCGTGTGTTCTGAGGGTTGGCAGGGTCCTGAATGTCAATATTGCGGCGGGAAAGTCAAGTAAGTTTGTTTTCTGTGTGATAAAGTGATTTGTTGGGATGGTTCAGTGACCCCTTTCCCAGACGCGCCTTGTCTGCCAGTGGGCAGTTAGCGAGAGAAAGCCGTAGGATTATCCAATTATGCCGATAGTTTGGCTTCTTTACACTCTGAGCTGTCGCGAAGGTCGCCAACAGATGTATAGGCAAGTCCAGTGAAATGCAGTTTCTTGTTACTGGCCTGCTGGGATAACAACATGATCCAAATTTGAATTTTTATTCAGCATACTAGCCAAGATTCTATCCTTTTTATAAATTTCAGTAGGTACTTATACAAAATGCAAGGAACATCTTTGTTAAAGTTATGATGTGACATTCCTACACTGATATTATTGTATCAAACAAATAAAGATCATTTAATTTTATAATTTTAAGGCTCTGTGAGTCAATTGATAAAGATTTTTAAACTCACTATCAATTGCCCACTAATGAATGGCTTCAATATAAAACAACCAAAGATTATGTTACATGCTCATACTCAATAAGCATGCAGCATCCTTACAAGTTATATGCTGAAAAATAGGGAACAACTTTATAAAGGTTAATTTTGTTGCTAACATTGTTCCGTTTTCAAATGTTTTGCTGAGTTAGGTATTAAAAATCTTAATGTACTTTTCCTAATTTGTGTTTAACTTGTGTTGCCATATTCTAAGTAATACTCACAATCTCCTAAATATCTAAGTACCTAAAAATGAAACATAATTACACCTACATTAGGTACATTTTCATAGATAAGAATCAAAACAATAACATTGGAAGTAGCTTTTTTCAAGTACGTTATCAACTAATTATAATAAATTAAATCGTATGAGTCATGTATGAATTAAGTGGCAGTTGATAATATCGTTCAGGCGTGGGTTTATAACAATGGTGTTGAACCTTTTTGTGGTTCATTCTGAACAGTTCATAGACCTTTTCCTCAACTTGGTCAAAACTGGATAATTATTATTTTTAGTGTTCTATTCCTGAAGGGTCTTTATGGGACTCTTACTAAGCTTCCGACGTCTGTCCATCTGTTGGTGATCTGTGTTTCATGCATGAGCAGTAAGTAAAAGGTACATGGTTGCAATTTTTGCAGAGGATGTATTTTCTTTTGCCGCTATAGCAACAAATATTAAAAATTGCATAAATATTAATGTTAAGGGTTGCTCCCATACAAAGAGCTTTTCTCCCTATTAAATCTTTTGAATGTATTAATTATTTGAAACAATTGTACTTATGAGCGCTTTGAAGACCTTCAATATGGCGCAAGAAAAATCAAAATATCTTTTAATGCAGCTGAATCAAGAAAAAAAATCTTTGTGAGCCTATAAATATTTTCTGGAGCACCTAAGTTAATAAAAAAAGGGAAAGAGCATGTCGTTTTATTCTCAACAAACTTCAAAACAAAGATAGGTAGAATTTCTAAAAGTGAAAAGGCAGATTTCCCTTCCTTATTTTCAAGGCTCTTTATCAGCGTGTGTATTTCCATTGCCAACATAATAAGAAAAAAATTTATTAAACAGATCTATAATATATTCATACGAATTAACGAAGTTAAGCAATGTCAGAAGCGGTCAGTACTGGGATGGGTGACTAATATTTTTTTTTATTTTGCTTCCTGCTGTTTGCCTATCTGATTTTGTAATCAATAATCCAGGTTGCTCTCCGATTCCACCTGTTTTTTGATAATTAGAAAGAGTAAAGTCTAGTGAGTTAGCTCTCAATCTTTGGCTGATTATCTAGTCGCCAGGTCAGGGATGCTGTCTTTTCAGCCTGGAGAATTTGATGCTGCCAGATCCTTGGATGGCGGGGAATAGTTGGTTTCTATGTCCATCTAGTCTTAGTTTGTATTTTTTGCTGAAGTTCTCTATCTCTTGCTACACTGATATGGAACTAAAATGATATTTTTGAACAGAAATAAAAATTTGCTTCCGTATGTATGTAAAGTTCACTTCGGATAGAATAGAAAATATTTAGGTAAGTATTTGTGTCACAAAAAACATAACATAAATTGCTTAATTAATATAAAATTTAAAATAACACAAAAAGTCATCAGCTCTGCTAATTAAAAAATTCTGACGCGTCCAAGAGTCCTGTAAGATCTGAAGGAAATAAAGCACTTTAAATTTTATTTTTTGAACAATACCCCTCTCCTTTTCCAGCGTAACAGACACAATGGGCTTCATTACCGATGGCCCTGGTAACTACAGCGTCAGCACAGCCTGCTCCTGGCTGCTCTCGCCTCCCCGGCTGGGTCCCACCACTCCGGTCCTCCGCATCAGGCTGGAGACCTTCGCGACGGAGTGCGGGTGGGACCATCTATATGTCTATGATGGGGACAGCGTGCGGGCTGAGAAACTGCTTGCTGTCTATAGGTATGTGGTAAAGTAATCCTTATTGTGCTCAAAAACTCACTCATAGACACTATCCTCACAGACAAAAGACAGAGATATACCCACAGGAACCATAATATACCAACTGGATCCAGTTTTGGCAAACCGGAATGTCTAATTCGAACAAGGTTCAAAGAACAAAGGTTTCTTGATCGCTTCTTCACTTTACCTTAAAAAGATTGAAGTGAACAAAAAATCAAAGTGATCACTTTATTTACCCGTTTTACTTATGTAATTTTAATTTTGTGACGTGTCCAAGAGACAATTTTGTGACGTGTGTAAGGTCTAAAGGAAATAAAGCAATTTGATATTTGAACGGCCCCGATCCGTTTGTTCGTAGGATCCAGTAAACTAGCTATCAGTATCGAAACCCGTATACAGGTCGCTTCATGGTTTAATAGCGCTGACCTTGATGCGCAGAAGTCGAATTTTAGATTTTTACACCGTTTTACACCTGCGCAGAACCCCTCTCCACTTTCTTCGAGCGCTATTAAACCGTGACGAGACGTCTTCGAGACGTATACTAATAAACGGGATCCCGCAAACCGTAAGTACCTACAAAAAACGGGATGTTTCCGTGGGCCCATCGACCATAACGCCCCGTGCGATTCTTACGGTATCCACGGGCTGCTTTCAAAGGATCGACTCTTCGTCGCGACAGACTCTGTACGTTAAATAAATCTATCTATGTACATACATATATAAAACAAGGTTGTGTTAGTTACACCACTTATGACTCGAGAACGGGTGAACCGATTTGAATGATTCTTGATTTTTAGATTTGTCTCCGTCCGGAATAGGACAATAACTAAAAAATAGGGAACCGCGCAAAAAAATTAATTCAACGGAAGCAAACCCGCGGGCACAGCTAGTAATCAATAAATAATGCTGGTCACACAGCATCCTCTAGCCCCAAGCTAAGCAGAACTTGTGTTATAGATACTAGATGATATACTATACTAAATAAGAATACTTTACATAGTTTTTTTTTATTATAGATAGAAAATACCAAGATCACCCGGAAGCAATATATGCAGAGCGTATAAACATTTGTCCCAAGGCGGGAATCGAGCCCGCAACCTCGCGTCGCAGGCGGATCTTCGCCCGCCTCATCGGTAGTCATTGGACCTTTATCTATTACTAACGTCAGCCTGCGGCTTCGCTAACGTGATGCCTGTATAAAATGTCTATAAAATAAAAGCAGTCAGGGTTCATCATCAGCCCGTATACGTCCACTGCTGAACATACGAGCTCCCCCCCCCCCCCCCCAAACGACGCCGCCATGGACATAGGCCTCCCCTAATGAGCGCCATAGCGCCCTGTCTTCAGCTTGACGCATCCAGCATCTGCCTGCAGTCTTTCGCAGGTCGTCATCCCACCTAGCCGGAGGGCGTCCTCGCGAAATCACGTTTACCCCAGCGGTTGTCGGTTCTTCGCGAGATATGGCCGGCCCACTGCCACTTTAGCTTTCTAATTCTTTGAGCTATGTCGATAACTTTGGTTGGGTCGGAATATAATATATTAGGTAGGAATTCGAAGTCAGATCGGATGAAACTTCCGGACATAATCCTTTACAAACAATGATTCTGTTTGTCAATATCATTCAGTGATGATCTCATGGTGATTGATTCACTCGTACTTTTTAATTATTATCGTTCTGAGATCACCGTAATAATATATTATGGCACATCCCCGACTCCTACTAGCGCCGCTACATATTTATTCTTTGACGTAAAAACACAAGATTAATGTATCTTTTAAAGGGCAATGTATACGGTTTTACAAAAATAGGAGTTTTGTTGTAAAAGCGTATACGTTGCCCTTGCGAGTTGCAAAAACTTTCAATAAATAAATTCTAACAAATTGTCAAACATGTCCTTTTTAAAAAGGCTTATTTAAAAATATCTAGAAGATAAAAAAGCTTGGGACGGAGCTTTGCTCCAACTCGAAAAATAAAACCTAACAGGCTAAAGGTTTATTCGTCTCTTTTTTACTTTTGCCTACACACCGAAGCGACCGAAATCAAAATATCACTTAATTTCCATGTTAATTTTAACAATTTCACTTTTTATAAGTGTTTATTGAATTTACGAAAATAAAAAATCTTTGGGAAATCTTGAGATTGAAATGAGAGGCATGTTAAGTCAAAAACGAATGATTTATCTTTTATTCCAGTGGAGTTATGGAGCGGGAATCATCCTGGACGCGGCAGGTCATTGCTCGCTCGGGCAGCGCGCTTATACACTTCTTCTCAGATGACGCCTTCGCGATGGAAGGCTTCAATGTCACCTATGCCGCGTATAGCTGTCCTTCCAATGATCATAGGACTAACTGTTCAAGTAAGTTTGAGCAAAGTCGTTATCAAGTTATAGCCGGATCAAGAAAAATAGGGGTACAGGGCGTCGGCACGGCCATGCCACATGGAGGGAAAGTATCTTAAATATTGTAGATAGAAAATTTTACTGAAAGAAGACTTCGTTTTGATTTTAAAAACAATTTAAACTGCATTCAAAGATTTTGTAATTGCCTGTCTGAACCGGGAATCGAACCCGCCAAATTGTTTAAAAAAATACATCCGTAATTTTACGATACCGATTAAAAGGCTCAATTATAAGGATTATTTTTTTCATCCCATCTATTCGAAAAAGACGATTTTGTTCGCCTTTATGTGCACCCAAAGGTGGTGTTTTCTTTAAGGAACTTTTAGCGGGCAGAAAAGAACTTTTATTCCTCTTTATAAATTCCTAATTCAAAAAGTGCGCGGAAAAGTGTATTGCCGCGCAGTTATTGAATTCGGAACGTCTTAGTTTTCAGCGCCAGCAAAATCGAACGCAAATATTGTTTGAATAAATACTGGCTGGTAAGACGCGACTGACCATATACGCCGCCGCCGCCGCGCCGGCTGAATGAAAAAAAAAAGAAATCTAAATAAAAACGCGCGAACTACAGCCCGCGTTTTCGTAAATTTTCACGGATTCGGTTTTGTTTTGAAAAATGAGTTCAAGTGACAGTGAAATAGAATTAACCCTGAAAGTATTCGAACTGAGACAAGAAATGTGATAGGTAATCTATTACCTGCAAAATCCCGGGAGAAATATATGAAAGCCTATGGTAATTTTATTAGTTGATTTATTATTATGTACTATTTAATTTCATTTAGTTGTTATGTACTTACTATTTTATATTAAATAATAATATTAGAATAAAATATGAGGCACCTTTTATTTTCTCATAGAGTGTGATGAAAAGTAGAGTTCATCACTCGGGCGCAAAATATATTTTTGGCTCGGGCGACATACTTTGAATCCCTCGCTACGTTCAGGATTCTACTAAAGAATCCCTCGCTCGCTCGGGATTCTACTGTAGAATCCCTCACTTCGCTCTGGATTCAAAAAAGCGCCCTCGCCGTAAAAATATTATTTTGCTCCCTTATGTTATGATACAATCTACTATTTCCACATAGCATCTTAAATAAAAGGAAGAGCATAAACTTGTATATTTAGTATTTAAAATATTTACGTTTTGCAAATTTTTTACGTTTTACGTTTATTTAAGGTATAATAAGTAGATTGTATCATAAGGGAGCAAAATAATATTTTTACGGCGAGGGCGCTTTTCATCATGAGAAAATAAAAGGTGCCTCATATTTTATTCTAATATTATTATTTAATATAAAATAGTAAGTACATAACAACTAAATGAAATTAAATAGTACATAATAATAAATCAACTAAATGCTTATATTTACATTTGAAACATTTTCGCAATTATGAAAATTTATTGTAACAGTTTTATTAGGATGAGAGATTGTTGTAGATTTCATATTCTGCGTGTTTGAAATTATGTCCGACTTTGGCTCATATTGAGGAAAAGGTAACGGTGAATCTCGTTGTTTGGATGTAGATGGGCGCGGCGACAGTGGCATGGATGGATTAACTGAAGGTTGCAGTTTAATGTGTTGCACAATGCGTTCACATGTTTTCGCCTTGTTCTCAATGGAATCTTCTTTATACCCCTCTGCTACAACACTCGACTTCCATCCTCCATGTCGCTTGAGAACAGTTAAGTCCGCTCCTAAATCTGCCAAAAGCGTAGCAGAAGTACGACGTAAACAATGTCCTGTATACAGCTTGATATCTCGCAACTTCAAATAAGTAGCGATTTCTTGTGGCATGATAGAAATTTTTCTTTTTTCCCATAACTTGTTTGAAGCATTGGCCATTTTGATAACGGATGAAAAACCGATTGGTCTTCATATCAGTAGGACGCAGGTCCAGGTATTTCTGTACAATAGTTTTGTATTTTCCTTGGATTACGAAGGATCGGTCAATTTTTGTTTTTGTTTCTGTCAGCTTTACTAACAGTAAATCATCCGAGTGATTTTCGACATCATCAACAGTTATGTTTATAAGTTCATTGCCACGACAAGCTCCATGTACTCCGAAAATTAAAACCACCTGTAACAAAACCGAATGTGAATAAGACAAGTATCTATCGAAGTAAAGTTTACAATAAAATGCACATTTTAAAACACTATGGTTATACTTTACTAATCCACCATACATAGTCACTTACTTTTACGGCAAAAAATACTTTGTCGGGTGCCTCATTAAGGAAAGTCTCCACGTTTTTGACTGAGAACACTTTGGATTTTTTAGGTTTAAATCCATCAGAAATCCTCTTCAGATACGCTATTAATTTCGAATATGTGTCCAGTTTTACGTCGTTATTAGAACTGACTGTTGATTTGAGCATTGAGTAGGTACTCCAAAGAGTGGAAGGTTGTTTAGTTTTGGCTAAGTACTGGAAATAGGCCAAAAACACTGATTCTGAAAAATTCTTGGCGCCTCTTGCATTTCTCCATTCAATAAAATTACCATAGGCTTTCATATATTTCTCCCGGGATTTTGCAGGTAATAGATTATCTATTACATTTCTTGCCTCAGTTCGAATACTTTCAGGAGTTAATTTTATTTCACTGTCACTTGAACTCATTTTTCAAAACAAAACCGAATCCGTGAAAATTTACGAAAACGCGGGCTGTAGTTCGCGCGTTTTTAATTTGATTTCTTTTTTTTTTCATTCGGTCGGCGCGGCGGCGGCTGCTCAATATGGTCCGTCGCGTCTTACCAGCCAGTATTTATTCAAACAATATTTGCGTTCGATTTTGCTGGCGCTGAAAACTAAGACGTTCCGAATTCAATAACTGCGTGGCAATACACTTTTCCGCGCACTTTTTGAATTAGGAATTTATAAAGAGGAATAAAAGTTCTTTTCTGCCCGCTAAAAGTTCCTTAAAGAAAACACCACCTTTGGGTGCACATAAAGGCGAACAAAGTCGTCTTTTTCGAATAGATGGGATGAAAAAGTACTTTCCCTCCATATGGCATGGCCGTGGGACAACCTGTATAAAGATTATTATTGATTGCTGCGATATTCCGTATCGCAACATACCTTCGGTTGAACTCGAGTTCACGGTGTTGCTCGCCTCATCAATGCTTTGTAAATTTTTTCAGATCATGGCGAATGCGAGGACGGCACGTGCAGATGTGAGCCCGACTGGATCGGCGTAGCCTGTGACGAGCAGATTTGTCCCGGTAAACTACTTCTACTGTCTGAAAACCGCGCCGCTACTAGCTTAGGCTTGTAGCGGCATAATGCTGAGACAGGGACCTTTTTGGCCCCTAACACTGTTCCTATCTATTTCTGTATGTATGTTTATGTTTCCTGTACTTTCCTATAACTGTAATGTGTCGTATTATGTTATGTGTTATGTGGCCAAATAAGATAGATATATATTATATTTCATTACTTCATTTTGCATGTCTGTTTACTATGCTATACAAAGGTTGCCTGGCAGAGATCGCTCATAGCGATAAGGCCGCCCATTGTACATAAATCTGTATTTGTCTTTCCCTTGCCTGTTTCTGTTTTTATCTGGTGTGCATATTATAATATTCGTAGTGATAAAGAATATTCGTATCGTATCGTATGCTCCGGCTCCTGGGTGGGATTTCGGCTGGAAAAAATGCTGGATAATTCACACATCATCTAGACCTAGACCCAAACTAAGCAGAGCTTGTGTTAAATGACTCTTGTCTTCTTAATTTCGTTGAATTCAATAATCCAATCCGGTCTACGAATAATTTGATTGTTTTGAAAAAACTCAAATTGTCTTCAAATTCCAAATTCAAAGTATTTACACTGTTTTTTTTTAAAGTTTGGCGGGATAAGTCCTATCCCCTGGGGATAAAAAAATTATGGGACCACTCCGGGATCATTTTCTATACAATAATGAAAGAATTTTCAAAATCGGTCCATAATTGGCGGAAATATCGCGTAACAAACATACAAAAAGAAAACATACTCGTCGAATTGAGAACCTGTCTTTGAAGTCTGTTGAAAATGACTATCTACTCGAATTTCCCTCTAATATCTTAAAAGAATATGCTGATGTAGAAGAAAACTATAAATAAAAGAAAATACTTTTGTGAAACCCCTCATCATCATATCAGCCCATACACGTCCACTGCTGGACACACGGGCCCACCTCATACGACGACGCCACAAATAGCGGTGCCTGAGCCGCCTCCATCCATACTTAATATTAAAGTCAGTCCAGAAATATGCTTTCAATGTCATTGAAATTTCTGGATTTTTCACGCTAACTATAATTGAAAACAGTTGCTCGAAATTCGATCTTATTAACAAAGCAAGAGATGTGACCTTGCTGGCCACGAGAGCGCTGAACGAGTCAACCGTTTCTACCTTGTGTTTGTTTGTAACTCGAAACCTCAGCCAATTGTCATCCTATTTGAATGATTATTCCGCTTTTGTATTGAAATTGATCCGAAGGTGATCCCATAAAACCTTTTATTCCGGCCAAGGGAATTACTATTTGCCCCGTTAAATAAAAACAAAAAGTATTTATATAAAATAAGTTGATTAACTAAATATAAACACAATTTAGTAAAAAACAATATCTTGATGTATAAAACAAAGTCGGGTTTGTTCGAACACTACCAGCGCATATAGGCGTTTCTATGTATGTGCCACGAGAGCATGACATGAGAACGGCTAGACCGATTTTAATGATATTTAATTTGTTAGATTTGTCTCCGTCCTGAATAGAAATATAAATAAAAAAATTGTGTTTCGTACAATAACTAAATTTCACAGCTAGTTGTTACTAAAAATCCTTTTTTTCTCCCAGACAATTGCAACGCAGACTACGGCGCCGGCCACTGCACCCCCACCGGTTGCGTCTGCACTCCCTCCCGCGCAGGCGCAGACTGCGGCCGCTCCTCAGGCGCTGCGGGGTGGGGCGCGGCGTGGCGGGATGGGGCGCCCTCCGCCGCGGCACATACCCTGCTGAACTACGGAGATGAGCTCATTACTGTAGGGGGCGAGACGTTTGGAGAACACGACTTTATATACAGGTGAGTAGAGTGTCTATCGGTCTGTAGGCTACAGTCGGTTTTTTTTAATTAGGGGTAAACGCCTTGCACTACACGTAGAGTAGGCTTGGTGTGTGTGTACGCTTTTGTCCGCACTGAGACGCGTTTGATCCATTGTGTGTGGTTTTGTTTTGCTAGTATAACCAGCCTAACTCCGTCCAGAAGCGTAGAATCTTCCTGGGATCTTCACAGGCTTCGCGGAGTGACCTCAGATGGTCGAGAATTTCGTATATATGTAGGTATATGCGCTGTTACTCCCATGTATTTCAGGACTACGTGGGCAGCTGATTTTTCGTTGCTGAGACACACCCTGCAGAGAGGGCTGTCTGTTGCTCCGATGGTGAAGAGATGCTTGTTGACAGGGTCGTGTGAGTGTCCCCACTAGGACGCGTAGGTCCGTTCTGGTCAGGTTCAGCAGTCGCTTAGTTAGTCTTGGTGATACAGAGAGAAGCGTTGCTCTAGACTGGCGGCACTCTTGCATGCGTGTCTATCGTTCGGTATTTCTCTGGTTTTGAGCATTATCCATGTTTAGAACTGGGAGAATGGTAGGGGAACGAACGAAGGTGGGCCTGGCGAAGGTGGGTGTAATTGTTGGCGTGTCCGAAAACCTATTCGTGCCAATTCCTCGGCAAGTACAGCAGCCAGAGACGAGCTAGTTTAAAAAAAAATTTACATATGCCTTATTTGTTCCAGATATAAAGTAAAAGAAGGCACATGGTCGCCTATAAAGACATACGACTCCAGACCGCTCGGACGTTTCGCACACTCTGCGGTGTTACACGGGAGGGAGCTTATTGTGTACGGAGGAGTGGTGCATTCTATGGACCCTGAGAGAGGGTAAGGTCATCGTTATAAAGCAAAGGAATAATAATTTTATTTTACCACAAAACCAGAATATTTTCTGACCAAAAATGTAGTAAAAAAAGGACCTTGCCTTAGAAATTAGTCAAATATCATGAACAAACGTAACTGTTAAACTAAGTTAAACGAAAGTTTAACTGTTAAACTGAAAACAATTGCTAATCAAATAGGTGAAGGCTCCTGATACCACCTTTCTCCTTTAGATTTAAAAAACCGTGTTTTAATGAAGGATTGTTTTTTTTTTGTTGTGGTTAGTCGTAACCGCAGACATTAAAAAACCTTCTCTGGTTTAGAGTGTCTGAATAATTATAAGATTAGATTATGTTTGATTAATAAAGAAATACAAATACAAATATATAATCAACCGCTAGAATAACGAGGCTTATATTAATTTTCACGGTTGAATTAATTTATATACCAATATAATATAAAACTGTTAAACCATTGTTTCTACACATTATGTATTACAAGCTGTTTGTTTTCCATGTAAATTAAAATAAAATTCTTATAATAATTCGTATAATTCTTTGTATTCACAGGGGCGGCCTAACCGGTCTAGAAGGTCGAGGAGGCGAAGTAACAAATGAAATATGGCGCATCCGCCTCGACACGGACCGGCCTCAGTGGCACAACGCCACGCCCACTGCTTGCTCCCCCCACAGGCCTGCGCCGCTGAAACATTGCGGTGAGTATAACTACCATCAACGGATACTAGTCCTCTGTTGGACATAGGCCTCGACTATTGAGGGTCATAGCGCCTATTCTTCAGCCGCATTGAGCATCTGCCATCATTCTTTCGCACGTCGTCGTCACACTAGCCCCCAAGATGACATCACATCGCTATACAATGCGTAAATTATTGTAGTTCAAGGAATTAATTTCAAATCACTTATAGCACGGCTACACGCGCAAACATTTGTGGATGCAGATTGCACAAACACAGTTTGCGCAAGCACACGGGCACACGCTCCATCTTGCTGGCGCAAGCCGGTGTGCGCAAGCAAGAAGGAGCGTGTGGCCGGCTGTGCAACCTGCATGCACAAATGTTTGAGTGTGTCGCCGGGCTCTTATGCATTGATCACGACAAAAATCTCAAAGTTAAAAAATCTTTAAATGTGAATCTTTGTAAATTTTATTTCAGTTTTGGTTAAACGCGAATTTTTTTCAGTTTTCAAAGGAAATCAAAATCAATAACCTAATAAACTCATAGTCGCGTGAAATACTAAAATAAACAAAGCGTCCAAAGTTTCCAATAATTTCAAGCTAACCTCATATTCACAGGAGGCCTCCATGTATCCGGCCATACAGCAGTCTTAGTGTATCTTGGAGCCACGAGAAAACCTGTGATGCTGTCCTTCTTTGGACATTCTCCGCACTACGGGTACTTGCATATAGTACAGGTACGTAAATATTTTAATCAGTTTTCTTTATCCATCCAAAAGATACTCTCCCTTATACATAATATTTTTTCAGGAATACTACGTAGAAGAAGGCGAATGGGGCGTCGCTAACACAAAAGGCTGGGTCGCACGCGCCGGATTTGGCCACAGTGCGGCCTGGGATGAACTCTCTCGCCGAGTGTACATACATGGCGGACTGGTCTCAGAGTCTGAAGCGACACAGGTACGTAGTTTGAGGCTACCTAGGGACGATACGTAGTGAAATGACGAATTTCGACATTTTTCTTATATTTATATCAGAAGCCAGAAGGGGGACAGTGTTCGGGACCATGTGCGTAGGATTTGTAGAGTCTTGAGTCACCCGAGTGGTTCTTTTCTCACAGTTTCGGTCCGTATAACTGCAAGGTTGGCAGGACCATGGGTCGAGGAAGTGTTTCTCTTATATAAAAATAGTATGCTAAGGTAGATCTATGAGAACTCAAGGTCAATACCAGATTCTCTACCATCTGCTTGTGTCTAATCTTGGAGTTTTTCGGGCAAATAGCTATAAAGGACGGACACATACTTGAGTAACTGATGGTGACTGGTAAAATCGATTGCAAGCGTCTGAGAGGTAGTCAGATAGTCGGACCAAATCCGCTTTACGCTGAGCACCAAGCTTCACGAAGCGCTCCACGTCGCTAAATATAAGAAGAGTTAGCGCAAAATAATCAAGAAAAAGATTACTCCATGTTCAGGGGATCACGACCCTAAGCAATGAGGACAACGATGCGAGGAGAAATCTCGATCCTTATTCAGACTTCAATCAATATCTCTATCTATATTTGAAGTATGACTAATTTTAAAAGAATTCGAGCGAGGAGCCGATTTCATTTTATATTCATTATTATTCACTAAATCAAATCCCAATCATATGCATTGCATATGTATTGGATAGCATTCAAGAGTGTCAAGTTTTATAAAATGGCGTGTTAAATTCTCATTGATTTCTTTTATAAATTGTGACAATGTTCAAACTATTTTGAGAGTACCTATTGACTCTGTACCGAGCTGGCCCATCTTGCCTAGATGCCCGGGGTCTTTCAACCAACAATTGATGTCGGATAGTTCTATATAAGTAGGATTTTGTTGACACAAGCGTTTGCGCGCTCTAGGATTTGTTTTCTTTTTGTGCTCGGATTTTTTCTAACGCCATCTAAAGGAGGTACTCTGAAGCTTTTAGTTACGTAGCATCAGTTTCGGATGTAACATTATCGGGCGCTTCTATTGACGTTAACTTTGTTGATGTAGCTAGGGCACGCTACATCTCCTTTTACTCCCTATTTATCACTAATCGATAGAGTGATTCATGAGATGAGGAAGGTTTAGGTATATAATTTGAATTTATTTATATTTTTATATTTTAATTTAGTCATGATCTTGTGTAAATTGGATGAAATACCCCTACATAAGTATATATTATAAAAAAAATCTTTCAGGCCCCATCAGCAGCACTGTACGAATACGACGTCGAGAAGAAGATCTTCAAGCCGCTACCGCCTGCGCCAATCCCTAGATATCTACACACCGCTACATTTGTTTCCCCAGGTTAGTTTTATTACAGCTTTTATTTATCGGGGCCGATGTGAAATCAAATTCTTTAAATTAAAATAGACGGTAATAAAGTCATATTTTTTGTTTCTGTCACTTCTATATTAGATAGATAGGATAAATAAAAAAATTAATAGAATATTTCTTTATTGCGCCATCAATACATGTATATACATAATACTTATCATCATCATCTTATCAGCCCGTACATGTCCACTGCTGGACATAGGCTTCCCCCATACGACGCCACAAGCACCAATCCGCCCGCCAAGCGTGGTGATTATGGTAAAACCCCCCTGCATGGGAGACCATCCAATCGATGGAGCGACGACATTGTAGCGCTCAGAGTAATACTTATTCAAGAACTTAATACTAACTTTAACTAGTGTGGTACAATCGGCGGCCTTATCGCTAACAGCGATCTCTTCCAGGCAACCTTTGGATGGATAGGATTGGTACGTAAAAATATTGTTTATTGCACATATTAAAAAAAAAATGGTACAAAAAATGTGCTTATTGGCGGTCTTATCGCTCACAAGCGATATCTACCAGACAATCGTGATACAAACATGTGTTAATAATAAATGTTTGTTGTGTTTTGCAGGTGTAATGCTAGTATTCGGAGGTAACGCTCACAACGACAGCGCGGCTGCGCACGTAACGAACCCGGCTGGATCCCGGTGTTACAGCAGCGCTGGCATGCTCTATGACGTCAGGTAACCCACATAGTTTACTGTACTATTACATGTACCTAGACGGTAGGTACCTTCATGATTCCCCGTGGTCGGTACCGAAGTTTCTTAATTTGAATTACCCCTGATTACCTACCTTAACCTTCAAACCTACCCTAGGTTTCTTTTCTTATTTGACGCTTTCACTGCCCAGCCTTGGCGTTGCGACCCCGAGGGTGCGCCGCCGCCAAAAGAAGCTACGGGGATGTATACGTCTTGGGTCATGAAAGTGTTAAAAGTTATTTCAATGCTTATCTTTTAAATTTCAGATGTCAATCATGGATTGAGACGATACCACCGCCTGGCGCTGCGCGGGCCGCCCACGCCGCGGCGAAACTTCTGAATACACAACGGTCTACTGTTATTATACATGGAGGGTAAGAAATAACTTTTTAAACTTTCGCGATTGGTTAACGTAGGGGAAAATATAAGAAAAGGTACGCGATAAATAGTCTTTAATATGGTGAGAATTAAAAAACCATTTTGGACTGCCCTGTGAAGTTTCCCGCCATTGCTCGTGAAATTCTCGCAGGTTCTCCTTTAAAATATATTTTCTTCGGCCTTCGGGCCAACCGCGTAGGGGTCCAAACGTCTCGTTTGATTTGATTTGTTTCACCGGTTTAGTGTCTGTTTTTTCCGGAATTATGGATTCCGCGACGCAAGGATGACTGGGGCGTATGTTTAGAACGATAAAACGTCGCTCGCTGCGCCATCCGCATCTAAAGATAAACAGACATTTTATTGATACAAAAGAGATGCAGCCTACAACCTACTGAAAACCAGCGCAGTATTGGACAATTATTTGCCCAATACTGCATAATGCTGAGATAGGGACCCTTTTTACCCCTTTTTTTAATAATTGTTAGTTAATAGAATTCTATGTATATATGTCTCCTATGTTAATTTTAAGCTGTCTATTTGTTGTTCTTGTTATTTAATTTGTTGGGTAAATAAATAAATTTTATCTTTATCTTTAATTTTACAACCAAAAGAAGTTAAATATAATCTGCGTGGCGTGTGTTCGAACTAGAACTTATTAAGTGATAATATAAATAAATAATGCTGTACATTCCACACAGCATCATCTAGCCCCAAGCTAAGCAGAGCTTGTGTTATGGGTACTAGATAACTGATATACATAATAGAATATATTAAATAGATAGATTTTTTAATGATCCGTTTGTTTCAGTTTCGACGGTCGCCTCCGTTCAGACGGTCTAATGTTCACTGCTGGAGAACCTTGCTCCACACACAGTACCGAGGCGGCCTGCCTCGCGAGCACACAACGCGCCGCGCAGGCCTGCGTGTGGCGGCACCACCTCAGTATATGTGCACCGGTATGTACCACCAACTAATGTTCACTGCTGGAGAAACTTGCTCCACGCACAGTAGCGAGGCGGCCTGCCTCGCGAGCACACAACGCGCCGCGCAGGCCTACGTGTGGCGGCACCATCTCATTATATGTGCACCGGTATATACCACTCACTAATGTAAAAACTACTAAAGCAGTCAGTGTCCAGCCTTACCACACGCTCGTTACGTCACGATTATCGGGATGAAAAATAGCCTATATGTTATTCCAGGTCCCAAACTATACCCATATCAAATTTCAGCCTAATCGGTTTAGTAGTTTTTGCGTGAAAGAGTAACAAAAATCCATCCATACATCCTTCCTTACAAACTTTGAAATTTATAATATTAGTAGGATTTACGTTATCTTCTATAAGTTTATAACTGAATATTTATATTTGATTCAGCTAGAAGAAGTCGGATGGACGGAATCTTTCGACGGTTCTATGAAGGCTTGCGTGAACGAACCTTTATTTGGTAAGTGTTAATGATCATTTTGAAGAGTTCCAATAATCTAATAATATGGCGTGTTTTAAAAAACGATAAACTAACTTCATATTTCCTTACTTTTACACTTATTTTAAGTTTTGCAGGATAAATACTAATCCCCTGGGGATAAAAATTATGGGACCCCTTCGGGATCATTTTCTATACAATAGTGAAAGAATTTTCAAAATCGATCCATAATTGGCGGAGATATCGCGTAACATACAAACAGACGAATTGAGAACCTCCTCCTTTTGAAGTCTGTTGAAAATCGTAGGATTTGATCCTCTAGAATACTTGCTGACTTTGTGTAAACCGACCACTTTCTTTGAAATACCTAGTTGATAATTATAAATTTATATTTTTCAGATGAGAACCGCTGCAGTTTAGCCGCGTCGTGTGGCGCGTGCACTGTGGCCGGCTGCGCGTGGTGCGGCGCCTGCAAGCCGAGCCACCATTACTGCACAAGGCACGCGCATCAGGTACATATCGACTGGCTCTCGCTGTTAAACTATTCAAAGGAATAGGTAAATATTAATTTGCTACTCAAACAGTAAAAAAAATGCATAAAAGGGACAATATTTATAAGAATGAGAGACTGTGTCAAAAGAGTCTTGGCTTAGCGTAAATTCAATGCTGGCTGGCTTCGCTCGCCGCACTCGGATGGCCTGTCGTAACACAGCAAGACTCGCTTCGCTTCTCACGCGCTGAAAGATTGCGGATCGCTTCGATGGTCGCACTAGGGTGGCATGTCGTTCACAGACTCAGTATCCGCCCCAGTTACGTCACATGGTTGATGAATGGTTTACAGTTTACCCACAGTGGATTACAGTGAACCAAGCAGAGGCCACAGGCATTTTTATGAAACCCATATTTGCCTTAGGACCAAAAAGGTCCTACGTCGGTATTCACGAAATCGACGAAATTAAATTATTCGTTATAGCTTTTATGTTTCATTCAACAGATGGCGTTATCGATAGAAGAATGCGGTACAGAAACAGATACAACTAAAGAAGCGTGCGGACGCTACCACTCCTGCGCAGCCTGCCACGCTCACCAGCATCATCACACACATGTAAGAACTGACCTAAAAGACCAGAAAACCCATTAAAGATGCGCAGAAATGTGTGGAGTGTCACAGAAAAATATAACTAAAAGATTTGCCGTAATTTTTAGATTTGTCAAACACCTTTTGCTTTTTATACCTTGAAATATTATTTAACAATAAATAACTATCATTGACAATTTTGGGTGCCACTAATAGTTATTTATTGATTGGTTCAATGTATCATCATACCCTCCTCTCCTACACGGTCTGTGAATGTTGTACGAGCTGACTAAAGAAACCTACCAGATGAAAGACAGCAGCTTTTTTTTGTAAATTAATCAACACCTGCACTGCGATCATCAAGCCACCTGGCTAGCGTCAGTGGTTATTTTGACAAAACTACCCCTTGTTTGGCGAGGTACCTGTTCAGCCGGTGGACGTATTTTTCTGATCATTGCATCTATGAATTTAATTGGCCTTACTTATATTTATATTTAATTATCTCTTTTCACGTTAAGTTTTCCCAAGATTAATAAATAAATGAATGAAATTTTTGATACAATAATTTGACTATGACTTTTTTTTAAAGTCGATAAATCTTGACCACAGTCTCACTCGCCTAATGTAAAGTGACGATGTGGCCGAGGGTGTATCACGAAGGTCCAGAAGACAGTTACTCGCTCTTGTTTTGAACTTCTTATAATATCAATCATCATCATCAGCCCGTATACGTCTCTACTGCTGAACATAGGCCTCCCCAAATGACGCCACGAATAGCGATCCTGAGAAACCTCCATCCAACGACTGCCTGCGACCGTCACGATGTCGTCGGTCCATCGAGTGGGAGGTCTTCCCACACTCCGTTTCGCATTGCATCGCTACATTATCAATGATGCCCATTATTTGCAGGGTACAGAAGAGTTGAGTCAACGTGCCTGTTATTGGGACTATGATCATATTAAATGTGTACCGGCCAATTCTACAGAGGAACTCAGGTAAGAAAAGTAACATTTGTATGTCTATAAAAGTACGTCTCGTCAGGTGACACTGAAAAAAGAAATATGACCAACTGGTTAAGTGTATAGTGTATACTGTTCTCCAATGTTGGAGATAGACATTGACCAGGAAGAGCGTACAATCAACCACCGATAATTTCAATTCGAAATCTATTATTTACCATAAATTCACAGGGAACACTTGGTCAAGTCAATTGCTACAAAATATAATATAGGTAATAATCAGTCATCAATATATACTAAATTATACCGAGACGTAGAGAGAACAATCAAAAAAGTTATATCAATTTATTTATTTATTTACTAAGTTATGTTCCATTACAAAATACAGATACATTGGTATACAATGAACCACCTTCACAGGAGTGTAGCAACGACGGGACCGTGCAGCCCGCCTTGTTCGACTTTCAACACATGTGCCAACTGCACGGCCGAGGAGTGTATCTGGTGCGCGTCTGCCGGCCGGTGTGTGGATAAGGTAAGATTTATTTTATTCTAGGCAGAATAACAGCGCTTTCTGCTCATAACAGTTGGCATTATGCTGAGCCTGGGCCTATTTGCTACTGCACAGCACACCTACTACCACCTACACATAATTACTTATTTTTACCTATTGTTGATTAGTTTTTTCAACGCATTGTTCTTTGTTGTGTTAAATAATAATGATTCAAAATTGTAAATTCAGCTGTGTGTAAATGTATTGGCAAATAAGTGATGTCTATTCTATCTTCTGCCAACATTTTTAAAATGTTGAAGAAGATTTCAACTCTTTCCCAATTCAAATTTTATGTCAGCCTAAACGTAAATAAAACTGTCACTGTTTCTGCTCATTTATATTTATAAGCTGTTTGTTTTCCACCTAAATATCTTAATAAATAAAACAGTTTAATAGCTTAAACCGATCTCTACAGACGCGCTTGCCAAAGAACAGCCTATTATTATCTTGGGTTTACGATCTCCTTGCGGAACCAGCATAAAAAAAAAACATATTAGTTCGAAATTCATGCATCACTCGCTGGTTCGCAATCGATCGACTATCTGAAATGTCAGTTTATCTTCGTGTCATCTCAGTTTAGTGAAATTACAATCTTATATTTTTATTTATTGTTTTCAGAACGCATACGGCGCGTCCTTCCCCCTCGGCGGCTGTCGCGCGTGGTCTACGTCCTCCGGCGGCGGACACTCGTGCTCGTCCCCGCTCGGGTGCGCCGCGCACGTTTCGTGCGCAGCGTGCCGCGCTGAGCCGGCGTGCGGCTGGTGCGCAGACGGTGCGGGGGCCGGCCGTGGGGCCTGTCTGCCGGGGGGGGCGCGCGGCCCGCACGCGCCCCGAGTGTGCCAACAACACAGGTAGGTAATAATCGCTTAGGCGACGCAGCCGCAGTGGAGAACGTGATCTTGCTGCACACAGCGAGTCTCGCTTCGCTCGCCGCCCTGGCACAGCGTGTCGTTACGCACGTCACGGCTCTCTTCGCTCGCCACACGAAGAGAGTTGAGAGCGTGACGTTTTACGTCAAAATTAAGCCTGACAAGTCTACTTTGAATTTAAATATTAAATACTTAAAGCTGGGTCTTGTGCAATCTATGGTCCATTGTGCTGATTCAGTTGTATTTTTACTTTCTGTATCAAATACCCCAGAATTTACTGCTTTCTCAACCCTCTCCCAAATCTAACACGCAAAGTTCACATTTTTATTCCTTTCTTTTATCCCCCAGATGGCACTTCACAATGTGCGAAGTGTGCCAGTGCAACGGGCACGCAGTGTGCGACGCGGGCGCACGCTGCATACAGCCGTGCGCGGGCCGTGCGGTCGGCGCACACTGTCACGTCTGCGCGCCGGGTCACTGGGGCAGCTCGCTCAACGGCGGACAGTGCCAGCGTGAGTAGTCCAGGGAGATATTCCACCAAGTGGGATTCATTGAACCAAATGGAGACATATTAAAGTCGTAGAGAGGAAAACATTGAGCAGCTATTTAGGCTCAGATAAAAACTTGCATAATAATATAATGAAAGGACCAAAAAATTTAAGTGAAGAGACATTTATAGCTTGATAATAATATTATTATCAAGCTATAAATAAAAGCCGTGGGGTCGCGGCGTACGAATATCGACCCCTCCAACTCAACCCGTGGATGTCGTAAAAGCCGACTAAGGGAACCTACCAGAGGAAGGGCAGCAGCTTCCTTCTTAGTATTTTTAAACACCAACACTGCGATCACCAATCCGCCTGCCAAGCGTGGTGATTATGGCAAATCCCCCCTACATGGGAGACCATCCACTCGATGGACCGACGACATCGTAGCGGTCGCAGGGAGTCGATGGATGGAGGCGGCTCAGGACCGCTATTTGTGACGTCGTATGGGGGAGGCCTATGTCCAGCAGTGGACGTGTATGGGCTGATGATGATGATGAATAATAGTATTTAAGTCCGGTAACGCTGTGATGGCCATCAGGGGTCAACAGAATTGAAGTTATTTTTAAAATAAAAATTGTTTAAAATTTTATTGTTCTTTTAGTTGATTTTGTAAGCCTAAAACATTTCTATTTTTCCTTTCCAGCTTGCGAATGCAACGGCGCAGCAGTCGCTTGCGCAGCGGATACTGGCCGCTGTTACTGCAGCACTAAAGGACTCGCTGGCGACCGTTGCGACAAGTGTGACAACACCAACCATTACCACGCGGATCTGCATAATAAAGGAGCTTGTTACTGTAAGTTATAGATGAAACAATATGTGTGTATTTAACCACGTTGGGATACATTGAACCACATGTCTTCTTCATCCAAAGGCATCAGTCCAAGTATAAAACGAGATTGAACACCAACGTTCACGTGTCGGCTTGATACGTGTACTATAATGAAAAGTGTGCCAACTACAGTCATGTCCTCGAACTGAACGAACTGAAATTGCATGCCAGTTTAACTTTCAAATGTATTCACGGTGTGCCAGTTACATGCCGTTAACTGGCAGGCATGCTACGGTTCCGTTTTACTTGCATGTGTATTTTTGGCCTTAAATATCAAATATCAAAGTGCTTTATTTCCTTAAGACCTTACAGGACTCTTGGACACGTCACAAGATTAAAATTACATATGTAAGTAAAACAGGGAAATAAAGTGATCACTTTGATTTTTTGTTCACTTCAATCTAAGTTAAGAAGCGAACAAGAAACCTTTACCTTGTTAGGTTGTTGGTTTTCGAGTTGGAGCAAAAGTCGTCCCATGCTTTTTTATCCTCTAGATAATCTGATATTTTGTAATAAGCCTTTTTACAAAGGATATGTTTGATAGTTTGTTTGAATTTATTTGTTGATAATTTTTGCAATTATCAATTAATAAATACACTACACTGCTTATACTAGTACACTTACACAGAAGTAAAATAAAATTATTTTGTTACAGATGACTTAGCAGTAGACTACCAATTCACCTTCAACCTTTCAAAAAAGGAAGACCGCCATCTTTCCGCCATTAACTTCCGGAACGCGCCCGTCAAGCCGGATGTCGACGCAGATTTCAGTATAACTTGCTCGGCGCACGCGAGAATGAACCTTACTGTGCGGACACGGAGCGATCCTAATGAGAGGACGCTGTTTCAAGACGTTAATTGTACTAATTTTAGATACAAGTAAGTACAATGAACTCATTTCAGATAACACAAATCTAAACTATATTAATTTGACATTGAACCTGCTTGGGATACATTGAACCTGGTTGGGATACATTGAACCAGTTGAGTATATGGACATAGAATGAAGTGGGGATACATTGAACTATACTCGGTTTTTGGAATACAAAATATTTTATGTCAACAAAGACATTTATGAATGAAAACTTAACAATTATAAATGAAAACTTAACAAAAAATGATAACAAAAACAACAAGGTAACAGCAAAGTTATCACTAAAAACTAAAACGCAAAACTTCAACACCGCTTAATCTCACTTGTGTAGCATAATAGTACATTGTACACCTAGGCTAGAACGTGCCTGATTCCTATCGAATGTGTCCAGCCGAGGGCCTTAAAACACACGAGGTAGGAATCGCACTTTCTGCCGAGTGATACACACTTTATACTACACCTTCGAGGAAAATAAAAAGCAGTATAAATATTTTATTTCTGGCGGTGTCATAAAACTTTCACTATCACTCGACGACTTTCTGTAGAATTAATAAAATTGCCTACACCAAATTCAAAATTAGAAGAACTTCCCGCGCCAGCCTTTATCACTTGGGTTCTTTTTTCAAAATATCGTTCGGAAATCGGAAGAGGCAAGCGGACTTGGAGTAAAAACTTTTTGTCGTTTGACATATAATGAAAATAACCATAGCTACCGGCCGATCTTTTAGGAACATAAAAAAAATAACACGTTAGAAATGGATTTCCATACAGTTTTCCCTCCCGCTAAAACGGATGAGAAATGAAATTTCATAGAGTTTTTCCTCCCGGATTCCTATACGCCTGCAATGACTTACTTTCTATCTTATATTTGGAAAAGGAATAGGCAACTTTCCGAGCAGGTGTAGTATAAAAATGTTTTCATCCCATCTATTCGAAAAAGACGACTTTGTTCGCCTTTATGTGCACCATAGGTGGTGTTTTCTTTAAGGAACTTTTAGCGGGCAGAAAAGAACTTTTATTCCTCTTTATAAATTCCTAATTCAAAAAGTGCGCGGAAAAGTGTATTGCCTCGCAGTTATTGAATTCGGAACGTCTTAGTTTTCAGCGCCAGCAAAATCGAACGCAAATATGTTTTGAATAAATACTGGCTGGCCATATTGCGCCGCCGGCGCCGCCGCCGCGCCGGCTGAATGAAAAAAAAAAAAGAAACCAAATTAAAAACGCGCGAACTACAGCCCGCGTTTTCGTAAATTTTCACGAATTCGGTTTTGTTTTGAAAAATGAGTTTGAAATAGAATTTAGTTGTTATGTACTTACTATTTTATATTAAATAATAATATAAGAATAAAATATGAGGCACCTTTTATTTTCTCATAGAGGGTGATGAAAAGTAGAGTGTATCACTCGGGCGCAAAATATATTTTTGGCTCGGGCGACATACTTTGAATCCCTTGCTACGTTCAGGATTCTACTAAAGAACCCCTCGCTCGCTCGGGATTCTACTGTAGAATCCCTCACTTCGCTCTGGATTCAAAAAAGCGCCCTCGCCGTAAAAATATTATTTTGCTCCCTTATGATACAATCTACTATTAAATTTGAATTCGAAAAAGAACAAGAGATCATGGAAATGATATCTAAATGAAAGCTTTCAAAACCAAACATTATTTCGAGCTAGTGCAGTGCTAATATTTCTTCTATCTTTTGTTCAATATAAATACATCGGGATAGAAAAGAACAAAAGGACTGCTACTACGGAAACTTAAATACAATGAATGACTTTGTCCACAGATTCGCCAAGTCAGAACACGCGTTTGGCGTAGAAGACAACGTAACGTTAACGACGTTCTTTGTATACGTGTACGAGTTCAAGCCGCCACTCTGGATACAGGTCTGTTGCATTTATTAGTTCCTGTTTTACCGGTGTAATAGAATAGGATATATTTTTATTTGTTATAAGACTTACACCGAATACATAATAAATCGTGGCTGGTGGAGAAGGCGTTCTATAATGTTGAAGAATTTGTGCCGAAAATACAATAATATTTTAACTATTCATTATTTTGTACAATATGACAATATTATTCATTCTAATTATTTTCATTTTATTAACTTAAAGATAGGTAATATAATTAGCGGTCGCAGGGAGTCGCTGGATGGAGGCGGCTCAGAACCGCTATTCGTGGCGTCGTTTGGGGGAGGCCTATGTTCAGCAGTGGACGTGTACGGGCTGATGATGATGATGAATATAATTTTATTATTATGTTATAATTGACCGACCTGTAATAACTATTTACCAATAAATTGATTATTCTAATAAACTAACCCCCTTATTCATAATAGTCTGCTAACTTAAAGCATTACTAATTCTCAATCTGTCTTCTTCTATTGACATAAGTCAGAGTGAGAAAGTCTAAGTGCTTATTTTGTAAGCCTAAAGAAATAAAGTTATTGATTCTGATTCTGAAATAACACTGCTTAGCAGCTGTTTTAAGTTAGCAGACCATTATGAATAAAGGGGTTAGACTAAGAGGAAACATATTTGAAGTGTAAGTCCAGTAACAAACAGTCGGTGCCTCAGCATGTTTCATCTCATTTATTTCCACCGCAGGTATTTCTTAATATATACTTGATGTCGTTAATTTCTAAAATATGACTCCTATCCTATTACATTATGACACAATTTATAGTCAAAAAAGACTGTGTGGCGTGTTTGTTGACTAGCAAACTAGTAACCAACGCTGGTCTTCCATCAGAGCGACTTGCTGGCGTTACGGACTAACTACGCACTACGACTAATCGCCGTAATCATTGTTTAAATTGCGCATACATTGAACTATGTAGGGATCACTGAACCAAGTAGTGTTAAACATATTGAAACACAATGGGATATGGCACTACCACAAAATAATCGTTTTAGAATCGGTACAAAGCGTTTTCTTTTAGGCTTATAAAGTAGCTCAGAAAATAACAATTTTTAAGCAAAATAACGGATGGCGGAAAAGTAATGTCATAATAGATTTATTTTTATTGACGACCTCTGTGGCGCGGTGGGCGAAAGTCCGCCTGCGACGCAGGAGGTTGCGGGTTCGATTCCCGCCTCGGGACAAATATTTGTACGATCTGCAGATATTTGTTCTGGATGTTTTCTATGTATAATAAAAAATATCTATCTATGTAGTGTTAATATTAAGTATATCAGTTATCTAGTACCCATAACACAAGCTCTGCTTAGCTTGGGGCTAGATGATGCTGTGTGCACTGTCCAACATTATTTATTATTATTTATGTTGTAGTGAGATACAGAATTTGTTGTACAGAATGTTGTTGAATTCGGTGTGTATCGCTCCACACACCTGAAGAATCACCTTTGGAGCTTATTGAAATCTCAATAAAATTGGCGATTGCTGCTTCAATGTCAGCTTTCAAGACTTGGAGAAGAGCCAAAAAGGCTTGTGGTTTTTTGTGGTACAATGCACGTGATTTAAAAAAACCTCGAAAGAAAGAGTCAGGTGCCGCCGTTAGAACTGGCGTTCTAGACGGCCAGTTCAAATCTACGAGAAATCACTCGGCCTGGTAATTGGTCTCTTCAGAAAGTGGTGGTTCTTCAGATGTCAAAGCACAGTGACATTAGACTTCATTTGCAAAAATTAAAGCACATTCACATTATGAGATTACTTTTGCGCCACCCGTTATTATCAAATAAAATATAATATAAATTATAAATTCTTATTGATTATCTTCACTTCCATCTTTCTCTCGCAGAAGAAATGAAAAAGAAAAAATAATTTAAAATCGTAATGTTATTTCCAGATCTCGTTCTCACAGTATCCGAAGTTGAATCTCCAGCAGTTCTTCATAACGTTCTCGAGTTGTTTCCTACTGCTTCTATTAGTGGCGGCGGCCATGTGGAAAATCAAACAGGTAATAGTTTGCGTGCAGTTTATAAGGTTTTGGAATTCCTGTAAGGCCCTTCTCCCATTACGATAACCCTGGCGACTCTAGTATCTTGCGAGTCTCGGAGACTAATCGCTGTGGAGTATCGCACGTATCTTGCGAGTCTCGGAGACTAATCGCCGTGGAGTATCGCACATACATTTTGTATCGGTGCTCGCACACTACGCTACCGGTATCGTACACGTATTGCTGGTCGCCTGCGCGTCGCGTCTCCTACGACAGGTAAACTGCAAGGGCTTCTTCGTCACTGGAATCATTCGAAATAACGTCCATTCATTAAAAAAGCACAAAACAAATGATACGTTTTGCGTTTTTCTTGTAATTATTAATGTCATTATTTCAACAATGGTGGATGTCGATAGCAAGTGATAGGGGAAACAAAATAGCCACGGTACGTCGTATTACGTGAAAGGAGTTCTATTCTCGCAGATCACAAGACATTTGGGGTCCTATGTCGGTGGATCGGTATTTTGGTCAAATAGAATAAGTGCTCATATACACGAGTGGCAAAGTGCCAACGGCAGAGGTAACTGTAGCCGTCTACGCACCGACGGCAGTTATAAAAACGCTTGCAGTTTTTTGTGTAATGGCGGTAGTGTGCCGCATCCGCCATTTTGTCAGTTGACTGCAATTCGTTCAGGGAGACAATTCTGCGTATCACGTGATACTTTATCGAGTGATACTCTTTATCACTGAATAAAAATATTATGTGATAAAAAAACCCTCGATAAATATCGAATTGCACATTTTCAGAATACGCTAAACAAGCGTATGCTGAAAATCTGCAATTCGATATTTTGAAAGTTCTTGCCATAATTATCGAGTAGATAATATATTGCCAGAATTGCCCTCTTGGAGTACGCACGCATTGCGGTTTTATAAAATGGGCTCCAGTGACAATATTGATGTTGATTTGCGTCTGCCATTGACATCGTGCTGCTCGTGTATATGACCAGCAATAACGTTTATTTAGTCACAATTCCATACCGAACAAAGGTACAGTCAACGAAAAAAATTGGTGATTTATATTTGTTTGTTACCAGAGATACGATATGTACAGAAGAAGGCAGAGACTATTCGTGGAGATGGAGCAAATGGCGTCGCGGCCTTTCAGCCAGGTTTTAGTGGAGCTGGAGAAAGTTGGCGCTGGTAAGATATTTTATTTTTTAACCATATGTTTGATGGTCTTTCCGAAGATAATGTCAACGACAGCAGCGCCGGGCGTTATCCTTATTCTATTTGTCCGTGTCCTATTAAATTTCGCGTTTGTCCGCCAATTGCAAAATTACAATTATTATTAAGATATTATTGTGCGAGTGAGACAAAAAACTTCAGATATTTATCTGGAGTATAGTTGCTAGCAGCGACGTAGTGTCGATCACTCTTGATGCTCAATTGTTAAAATCTTACCTATTACCTAACCATTGTAAACCCTTCCAGGTAACGGTGTTCCAGCCCCCGTAGCCCTAGAACCGTGCCGAGGAGCCCGCGCCGCCGTCCTGTCTCTCCTCGTGCGCCTGCCCACAGGCGGCACGGGTCGCGCGCCCCCGCTCGGAGGCCTAGCCGTGGCATCCGCCCTTGTCACTCTAGGCCACCACCATCCGACGCACAAGGAGGGCAAGCGGCATGGTCACAACACGTTGCATAGGTAACAGGCATGTAGCTTCTACGTACTTAGTGCTAATGGCTGCCTGCTGGAGGCCACTGGGAGGCCTGGTCTTGGCCTTCGCCCTCGTCACTATAGGCTACCATCACCCGACGCACAAGGAGGGCTCGTGACATGGTCACAACACGCTGCATAGGTAACAGGCATTTAACTTGTACGTACTTAGTGCTAATGGCTGCCTACTGGAGGCCACTGGAACGCCTGGTCTTGGCCTCCGCCCTCGTCACTCTAGGCCACCACCATCCGACGCACAAGGAGGGCAAACGGCATGGTCACAACACGCTGCATAGGTAACAGGCATAGAGCTTCTATTCTTCTATTCATTCTCTTCTTCATGCTAATGGCTGCCTACTGGAGGCCACTGGGAGGCCAGGTGTGGTCTCTGGCTTACAATATGGATCTTTGGTGTACTAATTATTAATCTTGAGGACTGGAACTGGATTATTATTTAATCTGTGCCCTATGTAGGTTCTATTCCATTTTAATTTCGAATTGAATCGCCATGTTTTCAATCTGTGGGGCTAGTACAGGCTTTCTTGTCTAGGTAGAATAGATAAAAAATGACGTAAAAATGACATTTAGGTGTAGAGAGTAGAAAGTTTTCTTCGTTCGAGAACACGGCGTTCGGAAGAATAAGCGGTAGAAATGTTGTCTATTCTACCCTAGAGATGAGTCTACCGATGCGAACATGGGGATCAATTTACTCGTTTCTTGACATTTGAGAATAGAAACATTTCTCCTAAAATTGTCTACACCTCTCGAGACCTAGACAAGGTCTTTCTTCCCTCGCATCTCTCACTATTTGGATGTTTAGTTATATAACACTCCTTGCTCTTTGGGGTTTTTGTGTCTAGTTAATGGCCCCGCAGCCATTACGAGCAAATGCAACATAAAAAAATCGGAGAATTATTCTCCGATTTTTATGTTGCATTTGCTCGTTTGCTCCAAAACCAAATGTTGTTTGTTTGCTCCAAAACCAAATTAATCTCCGCTATTCTGTATTGTATATGCTATGAGTTCAATAATCTTCATTTGCCACCTTTGCCAGAGACAGTATTTCACCGAAACATTTTGTGAAAAGATTTCGGTATTTCTTTCGTCCAATAAAAGAAAAAAGAAAAATACATCTTTGAACGAAAGAAATTACCCTTCAAAACATTGTAATTGACATTGACAAATACAAAAATACAAGTGACATTTTGGTGTAATCAAAAAACGTTTCGTTTTACGGGCTCAGTTTAATTTTTTAGCGAAACGGCTGGTGAGAAAGATTATGAAGACAAGAAACTTTCTTCTCTAGTCCAGGTAGAGTAGAAATGAAAAGCCCGTGCTAGCGGGGCTGAACTATTTTTTATTACATTTCCTTACTTTAAGTTTTTTTACTTACAGTTACTGTCACTACTAACTCCATCAACCGACCGACGTGACTAAGACCATCCGATACACAGACGTACGAGGTCCTAGGATTTAACTTGAAAATTAATAACACAGCAACACAAAATGAATTGCTTGTGCGGTGCATCAGACTAGAATTATGTTTCCGACGTATTTTGAGCTGACGTTGACACAACATCTTAATTTTGATTTCTTATATCGATTCAGCAGCTCAAAATACGTCTGAAAAGTATAGTACGATTCGTCGCACAACCAACTTTTTTGAAGAAAAAACTTCTTTAGGTTCGTTGAGCACTTTGGGTGAACAAAAATCATGGAACTCGCGTTATCGTCACCGAACGCTTTCCATGAGCTATAAATTTATAAACAGTGCCATCTAGTGAAATTCGATCGAACTATATTAGTTACTTAGTTTTCACTTCTATAGTCCCCAAAGACTGCGCCGCATTTTTTTGTGAGGCTGTGTAATTTATAATAATCTGTCTTGTTCCAGAATCTAACAGGCGATATATATATAGCTATTTATTGTAAGTACTGTATATAGCGTATATGCGTTGCTCAAAGTGTTCACATTTAATAATACTCAGGTAGGTTTTGGTGCGTTGGTTTGATTTGGTTCTTGCTATAAAATAACCGGCGTTTTAGCTTCTTTTTTGACTTGTTATAAGCTTATTTTGTAAGCCTAAAGTAATTATTTAAAAAAAAATGCTGGACAATCCACACAGCATCATCTAGACATTTTAGACCCAAGCTAAGCCTGGGTTATGCAAATAAATGTTATAAATTTTTATTTTTGCCTCGATGTTGAAGCTCCTCAGTAATGGAAATGAATGCAGTAAAAACATCTACATATAACAGTTCAGATTTTAGCTTTAGAGAAAAAACCCTGTAAAAGCAAACATTCATTAGACAAAAAATTTGCAAGATATAAAACAAACCAATCACCAATGCAGTTCGGATGACCTGCCACAACAATACAGAAAATCAACCTTAACCAAATAAAAATACTACTGACATTGTTAGATTCAAATGCGAGTAAAAGATGAATGTTTAAGATATCGTTTAAAGCACAGACATGGTAGAGCAGAGCTGCGGTTTAAAGTGATGCTTAAAGTCTCGGGGCTGTTTTCCTCCTAAGCGGAGCAAAGTGTGAAGATTGCCAACCAATGCATCTGTATTCTATTTCGATCGAAAACGGGATTCGTCGCGCAGTTTCGATTTAATGGTGCATTGGGTAATTTATTTTCAGTTATAGCTGCTATAAGTCTCAAAGTAAAATTATTTCACGGTTATATATATATCTTTACCTATTTTTCCCGACGTTTCAGCAGATTAACACGCGTCCATGGTCACGGAACAGATGTACTGTAGTTACCGCGGTTGTTAAGCGGGGGAAAATTTAAACTAAACTACCCTCATTGGTCTTCTGAATCTGGTCCTAGTTAGCCGTGTGTAAACCTGATAAACCGTGCCTAAAGCGTCAGGAAAAATAGGCAAATAAATACAATAAATACCCGTGAAATAGTTATAGTATTTAAATTACATTATTTATACCAAATGCTGGAAAAATAAATCGAAGTTTTTTAAAACATGGGTTAGAAATGGTAACAATTTTGGTTGTTTTTACACATGTCTAAGCTTCGGTGGAAATCTGGCGCCAGTGACTGTCAAATGCAAGTGACGTGTTAAAAGTGTTTCCATCTTGTTCATAATTATTTGTGAAACTTTTATAGTTGTCAGGGCTTTTCTGATTAAAGTGTAAAATGTCTTAAAAACAAAATCGGTTTTATAGCTTTCATTTTATTAATTCTGATATCAATAAAGTGATTATGAATTTTAAGATTAGTAAAATATCACTTCCGAGAAAAGTGGCCAAATATTTCTACACCAGCACTTTTTAGTATGTCACAGTCGGTTTTAGAAAGTTGACATTTTCTATAATGTCTAGTTAGGCAGCTTTGTTACTTCACTTAAAGGAAGCCTTCCACGTAACTTAAGACGTAAATATATTAGATAGAACACACACATTTACTTTTAATATATTAATTTATTTGATCCGAACTTAATGGTAATTATAAGTTTTATTTATTTATTGGTATTACGGTATCCGTCTTTTTATAGTTCAACCTATGAATTTCATTAGTTTATGAAAATGATATTGTTTCTCCTTGTATTTTATGCTTTAATTTAAATTATGGACATTTTATAAAAGTGATACTAATTCGACATTAATAGCGTATAATATCATCACAATAATAATTATTAAGCTTTAAGTTTGCGGCATTCATGACATGAAATTGTCTTTTAGCGTTTTCAATCCAGAGCAAATTATGAAAAGTTAGGTTAGTAAATGATGTTTTTGATAGCTAGTAAATGTATTGCTAGTCTTTTAAACAGATATTGCAAAAGTTTATTACAATATGTATAAATATAGATGTAAATAGCTTATACAAGACTTTAAGTAATAAATTTCCTTATGACTGATATGTAAATGATGTAAAAAAGATTTTTGTATGAAAGCATTTAATTTGTAAGTGTTGTGTCGAATCGAATAGAAATTAGAGAAAACATTTTTCAATTCGTGATACATTTTGTAATGTTTGTTTTTTTCTTGCATTTATTTTTTTATAATTTGATCATTTAGTTTGATTCGATTCAACATTTACAGTTTTTAGTGTACACGTAGTTATAGTTAGGAAAATGAAAGTATTTTAATAAAATCATATTCTATCTAGGTGTTAAGCTTATTTTTGCTGCTACAAAATAATAAGGTTTTGTAATGTACTGCCATTTGCTTTTTAGTTAAGCGTCCTGCAAGTTTTATTATAAAATTTAGTATTATATGATCAATTGAATACATTAGGGACTTTTAAACTGTTTTTATACTCTTGTGGTAATCTCATTTATATTGAATGTTGCCAATTTAAGGCGCACGTGATGTGACTAATGTCACATCACGTGGCTTTTGTTTTTCTTGTATTATCGTTATGGAAAAGAATTACCAAAAGTTCTCGACGCCAATAGATAATACCCAGTATAAGCTATTTATGAATACCACTGTAATAGTTTTGTTTTATTTCGATTAAACAGAAAATGTTTTTTTAACTTTGGTGGCCACCAAACGCAATAAACAGTTTTCTGCTAATACATACTTAATGAAACAAAACTATTACAGAGGTATCGAAGAATAGTTTATACTGGGTATTATCCATTAGCGTCGAGAACTTTTGGTAATTCTTTCCCATAACGATAATACAAGAAAAGATAAAAAGTGGCGCTAGTGTCACATCACTATGCGCCTTAAGAAACGGGCAGTTTCAAAAAAGCCTACTTTGGTTGATTGCTCTGCTGCATGAATAAATAAAACGCGAGATATTGTATCTTTTCCCTTAAAAAATTAGATTAGTTATTGAATAAAAATAAGAAACGCCAATAAAAGCAATTTAAGAGCAATATACAAAGTGTAGGTTTTTCAGTCTATAAATGAAAACCAAAACAAAAAAACACATAATCTTGTTTGAAATGCACAACGAATTTCTTTACATAACAATAGTACCACAGTTACTGTAGAAAATATTGAAGTTTACCGTAAAATGTAGTTTTACTATGCTTAAGCTATGCTTAGAGTAAAAAATTACATTGTGTTCTTTGCTAGCCAAGTTGTTCTTACGGTCAGGGCAAATTAAAAGGGAAGGGAATTTTTGTAGATTCTAATAGCATTTTGAACGTTATCTCCAAAATGTACGTCACATATTTCTTTCTAGAAAAAGCGTATGTAGAGTATGGCACATAACTCATTTAGCGACGGTTTCGCAACTTCGTCCACCATATAATAGTTTGGATACGTTTCGGCCCCCGTTTTCGCTACCCACCTAGAACGCTCCCTAGAAATCCTGTTATTGAGCAAAAATAAGAAAACAAGTTGTTCGTATGGCAGTTAAAAAAAACTTTTTTTATTAATATAATATCTAATTCAAAATCATAATAAGTTTGTGGCAGCTGTTTCATATCTCGTTTATTAAATTTTTGGACGGTGAGGTTTTTTTCTACAAAAGGGATGCCATAATATCTAATTTACTGATTTTGCCTTTGCCCTGCAATAAGACAGTAGTGGTATAAAAATATGCTTACAGGCAATAAATTACCATAATTTCCGAACAGTAATAAATGAATAGTTATAATTATATGACTGTAACTTTCTAACACATTTAGAAACTTAAATCTGCCCGTATACACAAACGCAACTCAGAATTAAGCTCGTCTCATGTGCCGATTTTTTGACAGATTTTCAGTGCCAAAAAAGTTCTATCGTACTTGAGGGGTGTAAATCCATGGTATACAAATATACTTCGCCCTTAATCTAAGTTGCGTTTGAGTATTTTGGGGGGAAGCCTATTCCAGACAGACGCAGCTTGAGGCGTCATTCAGAACAATCTGCGTTGTATTCGCTTGCAAATTGTAATTGCCCCCACCGCAGTCCGCGGAGCATATTTTTGGTAATAAAAAAACTGGAACAAGGAAGGTTTTTTTACCAAAGCTAAGCTAATCCCAATAGTCTCGATTTTCATAACAGAAATCTGGTAAAAGCATGCTATACTGTTATTTTTAAGCAACGTATTCATGTAAAGCCTCACCACTCATTCAAGTCACAGTGAACGCTATGTATGAATGAATGATGGCTCTGTTCTAGAACTCTACATTGTTATCTGTTTAAAAATCGAAATGTCAAGCTCATGTAAAAGAAGCAGAGATTCTTATAGTGTATCCTAGATACAACGACAGCTTGAAGCGGTAAGGATCAACAGGTTCAAGCTATGACCGCATATAACTATGCAACTGCTCGAGAGCGGTTCCGTGTATGTCTGTAAATAGAAGTCTTATGTGGAAATCAATTTTATACTAGCTGCTGCCCGGGCCTTCGCCCGCGTTTTATCGGGATAAAAACCCCCAAACTATACCCATACCAAATTTCAGCCTAATCGGTTCAGTAGTTTTTGCGTGAAAGAGTAACAAATATCCATACATCCATCCATACAAACTTTCACATTTATATTATAATATTAGTAGGATTTGTATAAAGTGTCCTCTATCGTCTATCCACAAAACAAATGGACGGGCAATTTTGAAAAAAAAAATGCACAGATATCTGTAAATAGAAGACACAGTCACCTGTGTGGTGGTGACTGCATAGTAAAATGTCTTCTATTTACAGACGTACACGGAACCGCTCGAGCAGTTGTATAGTTCACCATGCAGTTGCTTCTTGAAACGGCCGATCCTGACCGCTTCAAGCCCCTGTATTTAATAACAATAACTTGACTTCTTTGTTGATGGCAACATTGATGGTTTGCCACTTTTCTGCCAGTGTATCCATGAAATGTTTATAGAATTAAGAGGTTTGAAGATTTTTGAATGGACGGCGGGTAACACCTGTTGTTTTAAAGCGCACCGCAAAATGATATTTATATGTTTGGATAGAAAATACTTACACGAATAAAAAATCTTCACAGTTGAAAATAACTATTGCTGTAATGATTTTTTTCATGTGTGAATATCTCAGTAAGCTGGCTTAGGAAATTATGTGATAGACATTTTTACTTTGTTGTCTCCATACAAATATATAAAAAACATGTGAGCCGCGATTTAAAAAAAAAAACAGTGGTAACCGATGTCAGGGCTAAAATGTACAAAACCCCTTTGATCTTATCGAAAATCGAAATCTGTCGATTTTATGCTCAATGTCTCATCTGTTTAGGTTTATTAATTGTTGATCTTTAGTAGAGTTCTACAATAGGGCATTTTTATGTTATGTGGATATGTGTTGTTGATCTATTATTTTATAGTTGTAGCGTAAACGATGTAAATAATAAACGGACATAAATTATTGGATTTCATAATAAAATATTTGATCTGCAGATATTTCTTTTATTAACAGCATGAAACTCAATCATTGGAGTAAGTACTTTTACTATGTAGGAGGGAGCAGGTAGAGTAGGAATCAAGAAGACAGATTATTCGTATTTGGGGCTCCCAGAAATAGTTTACTCAATATTTATTTATTATTTTAGCCATTGCTGTCCCACTGCAGGCTAAAAGCCTCCCTTTTCTCATTCCACCCCCCGCGATCCAACGTTGTGTCAGGCCACGATGGAAGATATGCCTCGAGCTCGTCACGCCATCTCATCCTGGGTCTTCCACGTCTCGCCTCTTAGCGTTGGGTGGTTTCCTTATGGCGGGATTGCACACTCGTCGCGGAAACACGAGACAGGTCAAGTACGCGTGTGTGAATGGTGCCTCGTCTGCGTGTATGATCTCGTTCGGTCGACTAGACGGGTCGATCCACATCGGACGGAAAATGCGTCGAGCGTATTATCGGTCGATATATCGGTTTTATTGACTTTGGACGAGACGTCTCGACTAGTGTGTAACGCCGCCATCAGGGGTTTTATTTCTTACGTAGTAGTTACTGTATTTTTTTTGGATTTATTTATTTGTCCGAGGGTCGGCAAGTGATAATAATGTGCCATAGTGTCTTGTTTCTTCTTATGTAGCTATTCTCTTTGGTGTCCTCTTGCCTTCACAAATATTATCTTGTCAAAATCAGCCAATTTCTGTCACAAATTCCTCGTCAGTATTGTATTCTTTGCAGAAATTAACAGATTTTTGTTTACCTATTATGATTTCAAAGTTTACCAGATTTTCTTAAATATTTTTGCAATTTATTGTGTAAAATGTGTTTATAATTATGTTTTTTTATGGTAAGTCGGTCCCATAACAGTTCAGACTAGAATGTATTGTAATAAGAAGTGTAGTATAGCGTTTGCCCAGATTTAACACTCACAGTGCCCATAATGCACATTCCCAAGCAGAGCTTTCTCTAGCAGGGCGCGCCCCTGCGGGTAGTACTCGTTTTGATAATCTTCGTGGTGATTCTGCGACGATACCATTGCTTTAGTGAAGCGTTTGGCTTAGCAGAATTGTTCGCTAGACCCAGCAGTTCTAGGAATAGAAATGTCTCTATTTACTTCTTCCTCCAATTTTATTCAGCGAAGATATGACCTTGTGGATACTATGGCCGCTCCTGTTGGAAATTGCCGTGGCGCTTGTAGACGACCAGCCGTATTGCGCAGTGCGGTACAAACGACTGTGCCAGGGCAAGGGCCGGCATGTGGCCTGCGAGTTTCCTGATGTGAGTCCTTATTTCTAACTAGTTTCTGCCCGCCGCTTCACACGTGTTTTTTGGATTAAAAATTAGCTTGTAGGTATGTTATTCCACGTTCAGTTACTATGTGTGAAAATGTTATAGCGATCCTTTTATTAGTTTTGGTGTTGTCTTCGGCCAAACACTTCACAGTGGCACCAAACCGTTTTGAAAACACACCTATTGACACATTCTAGTATTCTTCCAGCCAGGCCCTGGTGCCTCGTGTCAGAACTACTCCACCATCAAGTTCACTAATGACATGAAGAATTTTATCCTATTCTACATTAACAGGTAACAAAAATCTTTTTGATTTTAATAATAGGTAAGTATGAATAATGTTTATATTGATCATAACGCTGTCTGTCTGTAGGTATGACATACAGACAGCGTCATTATCAATCGGTAGCGCCCCTGCTATGGGTCGTTCATTAATTAATTAATGCTGGATTTGTTGTGTGCGTTACCCCAGCAGAAAAGTTTCTTCTAGAATGAAGTGAGTTCCACAAATAATTAGTGCGTTCTACGCTGTAAATGTGCGTCAAGTTAAAAAATTTGTGCATGTTCACGTTTTGGAATAAAACGCAAAATTCGTTTCCTGCTGGGGTAACGTTTTTCCAGCAGGAAGATTCTAAACGAATGATCCTAGACAAATTTGACTTATATGGGCAGATAGCTTATATTTGTGTATAAACGATGGTCTAAAAATAAAATTTGTGCGTCTTAAGGTTTTTGAGATATTCAATTTCCTGCTGGGGTAACGTTTTGCAAGAGCTTGTTTCTCGGAAACCATTGAATGTGCATCTACAAAACATACATACACCAGTAGCTTATGATTAGTGCTTATTTATGAAATAGTAAAATTTTCAAAAATATGTACAGTTTTTATGTAATCTTGTTTTTCTATGAAACCTTAAAAAAATTCTAGCTCTTTAATGGACAGACATAGAGGTTCATTGTAAACGGTGTTCGGTTCTTGCTGTTATTCTTTGTAACCATAAAAAGTTTCAAGAAGATTCATACACGCGTTTTTGAATAATATCGATTAAGACGTAACTGATAAGGTCATAACTTTGACATCCAAATACAAGAAACCTTTCAACCCAAGATTGTAGGTAATAAAAAAACCATTAGTGCGTTCCATGATAATTATATCCTGAAAATTTCAGCTCTCTACGTCTCGTATTGAGCTAGTTGTAACGAATGACTGAAATAAGAGTTACACTTCTTAATCACCCTTATTCTACCAGGTGATACGACCAAATTCGAATGACCACTAAAAAGCGACTGTTTCATACATATTGATGACCTTTTTAATTTTGCTACCGAGACGCATTGGGCCTTGGTACACTCGAGTACAAAAGATGGATAATTTTTGCCAACTACATATTTTAGGTCCAAGACAGTAGGTAAGTACCTACCTATCTTTATAACGTACGAAGTAGGGTAAAGTTTTTCGAGGATTGTATTCCTACATAAGTGATTTTAATAGTTTGTATATATACATATAATGTATAGTTTGTATGTATTATACTGGTAGTATTATTTAGTAGAAGACTTTTAAGACATCAGCGGGCTGAGTTGTAGGGGTCAATTCTTAAGCCACGATTACCACGGCCTAATAATTTTAAGTACCTACTTCTAATTTTATGAGTGCCTAATATATGTTCCTAATATACCTATAAGCATAATATGCTATTTTAAAACATAATTTAATACCTTACAGGTAAAATGAGATCTGTGATTTGTAAACCATACCTGTTGACTAATTGATCTGTGATTTAAAGCTAATTAAAAATATAAATAATATGTCTTTAATTAATTTGTTTTCTTTATGTTTTTTGTTTATTGATAATAAGCTGTTCCCCGCGGTTTCACCCGCGTTAAATTCAAATTTATATATCTAGGGGGTAAACAAAAGTAGCCTATATAAATATAAAGAAATAAAATAAAAATAAATAATGTTTAACAATCTACACAACATCATCTAGCCCCAAACTAAGCAGAGCTTTTGTTATGGGGTACTAGATGACTGATATACATAATACCATATATTACATAGATAGATACTTTTTACATACAAAGAAAATACCCAGAACAACCGAGATAAATATTTGCAGTTCGTAAAAACATTAGTCCCAAGGCGGGAATTGAACCCGCAACCTCCTGCGTCGCAGGCGGACCTTCACCTGCCGCGCCACATCGTCGTCAACAACAATTACAATATGTTACTCTCTATCCATTCAACTAACTCTATGGCAATAATCAAGTCGATTGGTTGCTTAGTTAGGGCGTGAAGGAAGGACAAACAAAAGAACACTCGCATTTATAATATTAGTTAGGATGTTGATTCGAATCATTAACCCTAACTAATATTATAAAAGCGAAAATGTATTTGTTTAGGTATTTATTTGTTTGTTCGTCCTTCCTTACGCCCTAACTAAGCAACCAATCGACTTGATTTTTGGCATAGAGTTAACTGAAAGGATGGAGAGTATAATAAACAGACAAGTTACTTTTCAGCTGTTTGTTCTACTGTCTTTAGATATTATAGTCATAGGTACATTATGTTATTTTTAATGTGTCATTCCTTATAAAATAGTTGGCAAAAATTATCCATATCTTTTGTAGTCGAGTGTACAAGGCCCAATGCGTCTCGGTAGCAAAATTAAAAAGGTCATCAATATGTATGAAACAGTCGCTTTTTAGTGGTCATTCGAATTTGGTCGTATCACCTGGTAGAATAAGGGTGATTAAGAAGTGTAACTCTTATTTCAGTCATTCCTTTACAACTAGCTCAATACGAGACGTAGATAGCTGAAATTTTCAGGATATAATTATCATGGAACGCACTAATGGTTTTTTTATTACCTACAATCTTGGGTTGAAAGGTTTCTTGTATTTTGACGTCAAAGTTATGACCTTATCAGTTACGTCTTAATCGATATTATTCAAAAACGCGTGTATGAATCTTCTTGAAACTTTTTATGGTTACAAAGAATAACAGCAAGAACCGAACACCGTTTACAATGAACCTCTATGTCTGTCCATTAAAGAGCTAGAATTTTTTTAAGGTTTCGAAGAAAAACAAGGTTACATAAAAACTGTACATATTTTTGAAAATTTTACTATTTCATAAATAAGCACTAATCATAAGCTACTAGTGTATGTATGTTTTGTAGATGCACATTCAATGGTTTCCGAGAAACAAGCTTTTGCAAAACGTTACCCCAGCAGGAAATTGAATATCTCGAAAACCTTAAGACGCACAAATTTTATTTTTAGACCCTCGTTTATACACAAATATAAGCTATCTGCCCATATAAGTCAAATTTGTCTAGGGTCATTCGTTTAGAATCGTCCTGCTGGAAAAACGTTACCCCAGCAGGGAACGAATTTTGCGTTTTATTCCAAAACGTGAACATGCACAATTTTTTTAACTTGACGCACATTTACAGCTTAGAACGCACTAATTATTTGTGTAACTCACTTCATTCTAGAAGAAACTTTTCTGCTGGGGTAACGCACACGGATTTGTTTGGAAAAAAATCACGAAATATCGTTCAACTTAAAAATAATTACACGTGATATTTCACTACATGCACACGTGCACTTACTAGTGAAATATCACGTGTATTTATTTTTACGTTGAACGCGCGATTTCTAAACCTGAAAGACATTTTTATCACGGTGCTTCACCTCATAAGATGATGTGAGTACCTATTACTTACCTGCCTGTTATATTTTAGAGACAATAATTTTCTGAAATTTGTTGATACCTTGTTGTAACCTCAAAAAATACACGTGATTTTGGTAGGTATACCTAGTCTAAAATCTCGCAACGTATCAACCAGAGGAAAGAGAGTCACACATTATTTTTTAAATCTCACGTGATTAATACTACCGTCTTTATCAAAAGTGTAATAACTTGATCTAAGCTACTTTCGAGAAAACCCGATTTTATTTTACAAATCCCTTATGGTATAACTAAAGCAGTTACGCTTTTAAAACTGGAGTTATTGATAAGGACGGCAGAATAGTGCCTCTCAGAATCATGGAGGTTATTTTTAAAATTAAGATCATTAATCATTTTGAGATAGAGAGAGGAGAGCAGGTAGAATTTTTTATCCGTAGGTAGTAGGTATGTACTTCTTACAGAAGACCGAAAATAATGAAGGGAAGAGAGGCCATAGCCCTGCAATGGGAGACTTTCGGCTGAAATAAGTGGCTGAAGTAAGTTAATAATAATGATAGCTTTTAATTGTTTTATGATATGCCTTAAAGTTAGGAAATGTTAAAAATTTGCTTTTTAAAGGCGTCGTCAAAAGCTAGCAGCTGGAAACGAGCGAGTGCGCGGGGGTCTTCATCTGCCAAAGCCTGAGATCATGATGTATGTTGTAAGTAACCTACTACATTAATAACTAATCGAGACGTAGAAAGTAGCGAGTTCGATTCCCACAATTATTTGTAAGAAGGCATCAACATCATATGTAATTCTTAGGTTGTTTTTGTTGATTTGGATAAGGTGATACTGAGAATAGAAAGTAAAAGCATTGCTCTATAATAATAGTTCGTCTTTTATATATATTTTTAAGCCTTTTGTGAGCAAACACAAAATAAAAAGTGGCATAATCTACGGCCTGACCTATCTCCTATAAACATAATCTCTATCTAAGTCCAGTCTGCCATTCCTAGCTCTGCACATGGTCTGCATACTTTAAAGCTAATTCTTGATGACGTCTTTGGCGCCTTCGCTGACGGCGTGCTCGCCGGGCAGCAGGAATCTGACAGGCGTTTGGACCTCTCTACGTGATGGTCGAGCGTTTGTTGCAGTGAGCGAGGGGAGAGTCTTCGGCGGCGACTGGCTCGAAGATGTCGTTCACGAAAGAGTTCAGATGGACAATTTATCCTGTGCGGGATGAGCAGCATCATTAATATTTCTTCCGCCATAATACGAGTACAACGTTTAGGCAGCCCGCCATTCGCTGCCACTTTTTTGGCTGACGCCGGCTACTGTGGCAGAGTGTTCTTCCGATGCGAGCGACAAAACGCGGCCACAAGTACCGAGCTTGGGCGTCTTCCACAGCTTGTGGCTCGAGCGCGGCTATTCGAACGTTCGGTTTGCGCGGTATACAAAATGTATGAAAATCTCGTCGGCAGCTTATGGTCGCGTCTAGTGGCCGCGACTAGTGGCTCAATGTGCGGAAGCTGTTAGAGTGCCTTTTCTCCAGAGAAGTGTTACGTAAGCGACAGATCTTATGTAGTTGTAAAATAAAATAACATATTATTATGTTGGCAGGAGTGGGACCGTGAGCTGGCATTCCTAGCTCAGAGACTGGCGGACCAATGTAACTTCATACACGATGAATGCAGAGCTACAGGTAGGTAACGCAATGACTATCTTTTGAAATGTAATGAATTATTCATTGTAAACCCCTTCATTGTAAGGGAGTCGATGGATGGAGGCGCCTCAAGACCGTTATTCGTGGCGTTGGTTGGGGGAGGCCTATGTTCAGCAGTTATACGGGCTGATGATGAGACAGGAGATAGCAAAAATTTGGCCGTGGGCTTAACGACCTAGGTAAGAATCAGCCCTCCAATTGAGCCTCAGACCGTAGGTGTCGTAAAGGCGTTCGCTCGCCTGCCAAGCATGGGCAAAAACCCCTCTTATTTGGGGAGCATATTCAGCAGTGCACGTGTTTGCTGATGAGAAGACGACAAAATCTCTTGAGTTTTTGAGTAGAAAAAGTACAGTTTTCGCTGCTGTACATGTAAAAATTACCTAACGCCAATTTCAGTCGTTTGGCCTATGTTCGTGGACGTATACGGGCTGATGATGATGATGATGATGAATTTCAGTGCGCTACCCTTACGCCGGTCAAACAGTAGGCGAGGTGCGCTGGCACAAGACTGGAGAGACAGAGTCGCGCGGAGCTCGTCGCGCGATCCGTCGCGTGCTGGACGCGTGGTGGGGAGAGCGGCGGAGAGCTGTGCCGCACCAGCTGACAGAGCCTTTTAGAGTTGCAGCTAGGTAAGGAGATCCTTCTACGCGACTGCAGCTGATTGTAAAGACATTAGACAAGCGAGATCAATCGCGCGATCCGCTACCATGTGCTGGACGCGTGGTGGGGAGAGCGGCGGAGGGCTGTGCCGCACCAGCTGACAGAGCCTTTTAGAGTTGCAGCTAGGTAAGGAGATCCTTCTACGCGACTGCAGCTGATTGTAAAGACATTAGACAAGCGAGATCAGTCGCGCGATCCGCTAACATGTGCTGGACGCGTGGTGGTGCAAGCGGCGGAGGGCTGTGCCGCACCAGCTTCCGGAGCCTTTTAGAGTTGCAGCCAAGAGAGTTCTTTCGTTAACTCGCTTTGAAAGTCATGTCGTTAGCACTCAGCACCACATCGAAATAGCAATGGAAGCCTTGAAAGTAACATTACCTAATCTGTGGCCTTGGCAAGTCGCTTTTGCCGGTTTTATTTTATAAACTCTTAATTATTAACATTAATACATTGTTTGATTATTTTATTTTGCCATGGAAAGGAGCATCTATAGCTAAGCTCAAGCGCAGCGTTGTCACTCATTGGTCGCTGGCCTGATGCACGTGATTGGTGGATCACTTGTGTACAACTTCACACCGCCTCGAGAACATGACTGACACCGCTGTGTTTGTATGCCTACCGTATTTACAACCAATATTTATTTAATAACTAGCTATGCCCGCGACTTCGTTCGCGTGGAATAGAGACAGTGGGTAGCATTATCAACTTTCATCCCCTATTCCCTTTGATATTTTACCCCCTTGAGGGTTAAATTTGTAGAAACTTTCAATCACATTCTTATTTATATCCAATCAACAGTCTAAAAAATAATTTCCAAGTTCTTAGCTTTAAAAATGACGATACTTCCATACAACCTTTCAACCCCTCTTTTAAGACCTTACAACCCTTTTTTCGGATAAAATAGTAGCCTATGTCCTTTCTCAGGCTCTAGAGTACCTGTGTACCAAATTTCATTTAAATCGGTTCAGTAGTTTTGGCGTGAAAACATAACAGACAGACAGACATTGCGCATTTATAATATTCGTAAGGATTGCTAATTGCTATTTTAAGAGAACTAAGGATTTAAGACACTATGTACCAAAACCATGTAATATTTTTATCAATAAACGAAAATTACAAATTACAATTACTTTAAAACTATAGTTTATTGTTCTCCAGGGGTGCAGTATGGGGTCACTTCAGCCAACTCTGCGTATGGAACCTCCAAGCTATGGGATGTGGCGCGGTACACTATGGGTCTTCCCACCCTAGACTACTGCTCGTCTGCGACTTCTCCCACACCAACATGCTGGGTCAGAGGACGTACACGCCGGGCCCTATGGCGCCCTGCCCCGTGCATACTGGTAGACGGCCGAGGACACAGTTCTCTTTGTTATGCACACCGGTAAGTATCTTCCAACTTGTGGACAGTTTTAGAAAGGGAAAATTTCGCGCAATAATCATGTAGGTAAATTTCCATGCGCTGTAGTTTTATAAGGAATCCTTATTTAGTTAGTTTGGTCTCACCCTCATACAAGAATTTTGGTATGTCTCCGGTTTCCTCAAAAGCGGGGGGTAAGTAAATTTCGGACAACCAACAGATCTCCAATAGGCAGCTGGCTGGCCAGTGGCTGGACAGGTCCTGAGGTGTTATTTTTTCTGTTCTCTCTGTGTACAAGGTACAATGTGTTACTCAGGCTATGTAAAAGATGTCAAGGTTACCTAACTTCCTATGTTATTCTAGCTCAGTAATATTAACGTAAAGTATGTAACATCTACTCTCTAACACTTTAACATTGTTTCCCTTTTTCTAGTGCCCAAGATGTACAAGGCACAAAGTTATTCAGGAAGTACGTGTACCTAATACCTATCTAGTTCACCGACATTCCTACATTAGCTTAGGAATGTCTACCTACGTTTAATACGTGATGTATGTTCTTCCGTATTAACGTTTCATTTTAACCTAAGTTTAATAAATATACAGTTGCGATCAAACAGCGTTAGAGTTATCATTTCTCTTCCTCGGTAGCTCTAACACTCTGCTTTGTACACAAAATTAGCCAGAACTTCAGCAACCACTGAGTCATCGAGTAGGTAGGTACCTATAGTTTTAATTATTCTAAGAACCTATTTTATTACTATACTACCAGGTCCGCCGCCCATTCCCAACTGAGCCAGAAACAGAGGAAGTGTACGAAGACGATGAGGAATTTGACCCCGGCCTGACTTTAGACGTGGGGGAGGTACCGTCTCCCAGTGTGCCTTATACTCGGAGCACGAAGCGACGCACCACGCGAACCATACCCGCAGCATTCAGAGGTCAGTAGTAGGGTCAACTAGGGTAAAGGCGTCTTACGGGGCTAATGCTTCTTTTTGAAATTAACATCAACAGACATCATTTCAAAAAGACGCATTAGCCCCTTATGTAGCGCATTTACCGTTTACGTCTGTTTGAAATTATGTCTGTTAAGTCTGACTTGTTAATTTCAAAAAGACGCATTAGTCCCGTAAGACGCATTTACCCTAGTAAGGAGACTGAACAATGAAGTCTTCTAATTCGAACTCAACGATTCTCTGTTCAGATTCAGAAGGCGGAAAATGTAGGTACCTGTTCTTAAATTCTTTATTGAAGACACAAATAGCATCATACATAAAAATAAAAAATATTGGACATGTACAAAGGCGAGCTTAACACTAAAAGAGTTTTTTTTACAGCAAACCTACGGTTATAATGAGAATTTATAAGTGTGGATAGATTATAGATACCTAATGCAAACACGTTTCCAAACTTTTACTATTTTCTCGCAGACAGTGTGAAAAATATTCTTCTCGTGCATAGAGTGCACTCATAAATAGCACTCGCTTCGCTCGTCAGTTATTCTAGAGTCCTGAGTTGCGCTGGGCATAGATACCTCCCTTTGAAAACGGTGTTCACCCCCGCACTCGTCAGTTCAAAAGTATTATTATTTCTCCTAGCAGTAGGTACACCGTTTTTTTATTCAGCCAGGAAATTCGTCTACGAATAAACTGGTCTGGAGAGAACCAGAATAAAAAAATAAAAAATCCAAATCCCAAAATCGCCTGAACTACAAAGGCGCAAACATCGATAGAGGCACACCTACCTAAGTAGTTGAGAGAAAGTCCGCTAGATGGCAGATGGCGCTAGACAAATTCACAAACTTTGTAAAAGAACCAAAAAGAGAAATATTTCACTCGCAAAGTCCTAGATCGCGAAAACGGTTGTTTCAACAACATTCGACAGATATACAACTATATCATCTGTCGGTCGAAAGACCAAGGGGCAAGTGGATCAGATGGGCCAGCCCGGACACGGGAGATCTCCCTGTGTGGGGGAATTCCACCTTCACCCCCCAAACCTACTTTAAATGTTTATGTACCTTTTAGTATTTTCTAGAACAATTAACGAAGCTTTGGCTGTTAAAACATATTTTGTAATAGTGTAATAGGCACTGTAGATAAGCTTGTCATAAAATAATCTTTGACTTATCTAAGTACATGCAAGTGTTAAAAGATAAATAAATAAATAAATAAATGAATGCATTTCGGTTATACAAAATTTATTTCCAGATGACCTAATAAAGGCAAAAGGCGTGCTAGTAGATAAGCTGGACCACGCCTTGGATGTGAGGAAGAAGGTCGTGGACAAAGGATCCATGATGGAGGACTCGTCCCGGTGGCTGACTAGATCGAAGACTACGTCTTATGGACTGTGGCGGTGAGCTGGGCAGTTTTAGATAGGTAGCTAACAGGTTTATTAGGTAGGACCTACCTACGACTAAATTCCACTAACCAGATCGGTTAGTGGAATTTGGTTGGATATTCCTCGTCCTTCGACCCCTCCAACTCAACCCGTGTACATATGTCGTAAGAGCTGACTAAGGGAACCTACCAGAGGAAGGGCAGCAGCTTCCTTCTGAGTATTTTTAAACACCAACACTGCGATCACCAATCCGCCTGCCAAGCGTGGTGATTATGGCAAATCCCCCCTACATGGGAGACCATCCACTCGATCAACCGACGACATCGTAGCGGTCGTAGGGAGTCGATGGATGGAGGCGGCTCAGGACCGCTATTTGTGGCGTCGTACGGGGGAGGCCTATGTCCAGCAGTGGACGTGTATGGGCTGATGATGATGAGATGTCAAAAATTTCAAAATGTGTCATCCGCTTCAAAACGCGGGATCGATGAAGTGGAATCTGATATAAGCGAAAAAGACAGTACTGGCGAGAGACCGCTCGAAAACGAGGCGCCAAGTGAAGTGTTGTGTCGGAGGCCAATCCACGATAGGGTGCTAAGCCACAGAGCCAAAAGGCCTAAGCTTTCAATAAAGAATAGTTTTTCCAAAATGTTTTTAGATTAAAAGCTAATCGTAGTACCTACATCCTCTTACGTATATAGATTGTAATAGACCAGCTACACGCTCAAACATTTGTGCATGCATGCATGCACAAACTCAGTTTGCGCAAGCAAGATGGAGCGTGTGGCTGGCTCATCTTGCTTGCGCAAACTGTGTTTGTGCATTTGAGACATAAACAGGAACGACAGATACGCAGTATTGGTATCCGCGCGCTTTTACCTATGTAATTCAAATTTTGTGACGTGTCCAAATGTCCTGTAAGATGTAAAGGAAGCATTTTATATTTGTTCGGTAGATAGTGGTGGGTCTGCGGTAGGTACAGTAAGTGCCGTGAAACAAACACTACATTCTTTTACATTTATTTACCTAATTAATATAAGTAATATTTACTTATTATAATTTGGTAAATATAATCGAATAATTGTAACCGAAAACTTATAATATAAGAATAACACTAAGTACAAACCACAGAGATTTGTAAATGAGTGTTATTAGCGAGTCGTAAACCGTACTTCGTGAGTGTAAATGTAAAGTCCATTGACAACTTCTTCAAAACTAGGAATCAGGAAGATTTCGAGGTGATTCCCCTGCGTCAAACAACGCAAAGGCTAGCCACGAGACAGTACCCTGGCTCTATCTACAGTACTGAACAAGAGCAGTTCGACCAGGGGTTCTCCAGGCTGGAGGAACAACAGTACGAACCAACTGTGTCTACTCAGGCTTCCGAGGTACATTATTATAGATTTAGGCCTTCAAAAAGTAAATCTGTTTTCACCTCGAAAACGGTGACTTTAGTACTCAAAAAAGTGGCAGATGTCGCTTTTTGCTCACCTGCGGATTAAAAGCTATTTGTTATTGTTCAACTTAAAACGAATTAGGTATTTGTTGAACGTGCCGATATTGCTCTCCATTATAAATAACGAAGGCTATTTTTGATCCCAGGGATCAAATTAGGGATAGAAGATAATTCAAATCTGCTTATCAACGGGAATATTTCAAATGTTTATCAACTCCCCGGGGCGCGGCTTGTAGGTAATTAGGTGTGAGCGAACAGTTCCATAATAGCTCGGTCACACGCTCCAACTTTTGTGCATGCATGATTGCACAAACACAGTTTGCTCAAGTGAGATGGAGCGTGTGACGATGGGCTATAACAGAATCATTTCCTCCTTTTGGATACCATCTGGCAAGTGGCAACCCTAGTACACGTCTCGTAACGATTTAATAGCGCTCGGCGAAAGTGGGGGGGTTCTGCGCAGCCCGCAGGTGTAAAGCGGTGTAAAAATCTAAAAATCGAGTTTTGCGCATCACGGTTAGCGCTATTAAACCATGACGCGACCTGTACTATAAGTTGGCTTCGTTCTATCCAAAAACACAAGAAAGTTATATATAAGTTAAGTCTATTCTATTCATTTTCAGGAACATCTAAGACAACGCTGGAGGCAAACAAGTGATCGGCCAATGAGGTGCGTGCGTAACATACATTAACATTATGCTGTGTGGAGTGTCCCGCATTATTCATTCATTTATCTATGATTCTCGCTACAGGCCTGGTGCACACGCGTTACTGATATCCACGGAAGGCCGGCTTTCGCAGAGACCTCGCATTTTATCTGGGGTATGTTGACCAATAAGTTGAACTAATTACACATCCCAGCATATACATTACGAAAGGTAGGGAAATCATTTATGGGCAATTGCGTGCGCTTCTATAATAAGCTTCCATCTGAAGCAACTGAACTCCCTATTCGTAAATTTAAACAGTACATTAAACAAAATCTTATCAGGAAGGCCTTTTACTCCATAGATGATTTCATCAATGATGTTAATGCTTGGCCAGATGTCGCTCCGTTCCGCACTGTCAGTAGTATGTAAGAAATTCAATGTTCTGTTTAGCTTTAAAGAAATATTGACATGTATCTAAATTGCATTAAATTTATATTTAGATAGGCAAAATAAACATGTATTAGACACATAAGTGATATTATAATGTGCTAGTGGTTTCTTTTTCACTTCTTCCACTAGTGGACAAAAAATTGAAGTGAAGAGAATATCAATAACACCTTATTTCTTATTTGATAATAATAACTATGTTTATAGTATACAACTTGACTTGTCTAAGTGCTTATTTTGTAAGCCTAAAGAAATAAAGTTATTGATTCTGATTCTGATTCTGAACTTTTATCAAGTTTTATCCTAATTTCCTACTAATATTATAGATGTCAAAGTTTGTATGGATGGATGTATGGATATTTTATTACTCTTTCATGTAAAAACTACTGAACCGATAAGGCTGAAATTTGGTATGGGTATAGTTTGGGACCTGGAATAAACAACATATAGGCAATTATCCCGATAAAACTTGGGCGAAGGCGCGGGTAGCAGCTAGTATGTCATAATGTAGGTAGGTAAGTATTTATCGACGCAAGAGGAAGCGGGTTCCATTACCGCCTCTGGAAATTTTTTTGTACTTACGTTCTGCAGTTACATTGTTTGTTCTGATTATTATTATCTATGTATGATAAATAATATTTGGGTATAAGTATTAAGTATACTTCTATCAGTTATCTAGTTACCTAGGTACGTTACTCATAACACAAGCTCTGCTTAGTAGTAGTGGAGTATTACTAGACTAGGCCTAGCATTTTTCCTTCAGCTGGAACCGAACCCACAAAGCCCGTTTCAGGACCTTTGCCTACAAAGCTTTAGACGCCGCACAGACTGGTAAAACGACCAAAAACCTGGCCAAAAATATTTTGTTATTTTTTATTTATCGGATCGATGGCTCATGACGAGAAATGATATTTTTCATAATAAAAAAATACTTTGAAGATATTTGGAGAAGGAAATAACTAAATATAATATAATTATGCGAGGAAATGTTTTTATTGTGTTAACAAAGAATAAAATACGCGTCGAAATACAGTAAAATTATATTTTCTTACATAATAGATTTAAAAAAAATACCGGGCAAGTGCGAGTCGGACTCGTGAACTAACAAAAATCATCTCATCATCATTTGGCTCATCTTCAGTCACAAAGAAATCTACTGCATCTTTAGAGAAAGCCTGTTTATTTTTAGCCCTCTTTTTCTCACTTAGTCGGCTACTTATGTAAGGGTCTGAAGTCAGAAGAAGCCGGTTCAGCACATTTTCATTGCAGGATTTTCTAGAAAACTTCCTAGATTAAGTATGAAGTCTAGGAGACCATTTTGAGAAATTTGATTTATGGCCAGGTTTTTGGTCGTTTTACCAGTCTGTGCGCCGTCTATGTTTCACCTTTTTTGTCTAACAAATATCTATCTATGTAATATAATTATATCAGTTATCTTATCTAGTACCTATAACACAAGTTCTGCTTAGTATGGGGCTAGAAGATGCTGTGTGGAGGCATGACGACTGATTTTGAGAAACTACACCGTGATATTTTTAGTCATGTACTGAATGCCAAATAAATCATATTTCTGCAGAAAAAAAGGGAATTCGGAGGAAAAATACAACTTTTAAAAATGCATTTAAATTTCGCTCAAAAACGCTACAATACTTGTGGCGGCTGTCTATGACGTCATATATGCGACGAACATCTGATGATACAGAATGATCATAATATTTTCAAGAGAAGCTTTACCAGCTTTTCTGTGCCTTTACATTACATATTGTGACGTCACAGTTATGTATTCTCTGATTGGTGTTCAACGTGTCATGGCGGATTGCTCTATTTTGTAGTTTTATTTTATCAAAATAATAATTAATCTCGATCAAAATATAAAATATAATACGTGTTTTGTAATCTATGGCTCAGGTATAATTCGGTAAATACATAATTTTTGTGATTTTTATTTAGTGTCGTCATCACTATTATTTATTTTTACAGGTCACATTGATGTTGGACAAAGATGACGTGGAACAGTTGTTTCGCGACACCGGATTCAAAATGTCTTCCAAAGGCACTAAAGATTTTTTTACGAAAAATAAAGTCTATTGACATATTTTGTTTTAATTTGTAACTACCTTTTCCTCAACAGTAGTATATATCCTTCCTGTGTGTGTTAACTATCTCCTTGTCAAAGTTTCATTAAGAAATGTTCATCGGAGAGGTACACGTCTCGTCACGGTTTAATAGCGCTCGGTGAAAGTAGAGGGCGCTTCTGCGCAGGTATAAAGCGGTGTAAAATCTAAAATTCTTCTGCGCATCAAGGTCAGCGCTATTAAACCATGACACGACCTGTATCTAAAAGGACCATAGTTTATTTGGTCCATGATACAAATAGAAAAACATGCACTAGCGGCGTATCGGGGGGGGGGGGGACCTACTAAGACCATTCACTTGATGGACCCGTTGTTCCCCCGGGTCCATCGAGTGAATGGTCTTAATATAACACTCAAAATCAAAGATAGAGTAGGTCAAGGAATTTGTATACTAACGTAACTTAGTATATAAATTCCTTGGAGTAGGTAAGTATATAAATAAAGGAAACACAAAATAATATAGCCCCTTACGTGTCATAATACCTCTAAGAGCCATGCCAAAGCCAAGGGATGCTAACGCATCCCTAATACCTACATGATCCCTATGCCTAGATCCAATGAACGCAGCTCTACCATGTCTGTGCAAGGAACATAAATAAGTACCTACCTACTCAATACAATACAAAAACTCTATGGTTTGAAAGTTCAATGACTTTTTCAATGAGTATACAATACTACTGTAAGACTTTTTCAGAATAACCAAAAGTCATACATAACATAACAAATTAAATCACTGAGTAGTCCATATTGTATTCTCTTTGGAGTAGTCTTTGCTGAGTAGTAGTAGGTACGAGTATTATACCTAAAGGAGGCATAAAAAAAATTTGAGTTCCCAGGTTAACGTTCCATAATTATTGCTCCTAAACCCGTGCGTTAGCATACAGCTACTAATCTGTGCCTAGATCCAAGGAACTTAGATACTCGTCGCCTATCAGTCCATGTGCTGTTGCAACTTCTGCGGAAGTCTACGCTGCATTTTCTGCTTCACGTTCATAGCTTACTGCCTCCACCTGTGTGGGGTCGAGGCAGACTGCGACTGTAGGAACTGCTGTCGCTGTTGCTGTTGTAAAGCTGATATTGATGATTAAATATTTTACGTACACATTATCATCTTGTTCCTGCCCTGGTGGGGTCGGCACACCATGTATTTTTCTTCCACTATCCTCTATCAGGCGTCATCTCTGTACTTAAACCTTTCTTAGACATTTCCTCTTTCACAGACTCCATCGCATCTTTTCTTCGGCCTTCCTCTCCCGTTATTTCCCTCCACATCCAAACAAAATGATCAGTTTACCTACTATAAAAACCTTTGTAGTTTGACGAATTCATTATGAATGTAAGTGGGTTAGCTACGAACCTAGTTTGTGTTGGAAGAACACCAACGTAGGACTTCATCAGGGTGAGTGCGGTTCGTGTTCTTTCAACACAAACTAGGTTCGTAGTTAACCCGCTTACATTCATTATGAAAATGATAAGTAGGAACTAAGTACCTGAACCTAACTTGGTAATAAAGTTACTTACTCTTATTTCTAGTCAAAGCTCAAGGAGTGGATGGAGAAAACTTTGTTTAGTGTCCATTTGAGTGAGCACATTAGAATATCAAGATTGGTTGATTTTATGAAATGTTCTGAAACCTGTGTTATTCTAATTTGTTACAGTATTCAATCATCAATAATTACCGGGTAAAACGTGGTTAATAGAGACTCCAGGATGAATAGAAATGGACGAAATACTGGACCTGGCTTGTAGTAGTTAGTCCGTGACTGTTCACCTCCTGTGTCAGTGGATCTGACCTCTGCAGAAGGATATTTTTCCTCCAGTTTTTCATCCATTTTTATTCACCCTGGGGTCTCTATTCACCCCGTTTTAGGGTAGTTAGAATCAGTTCAAGATGCCCAACAAAGCACTTATGCTATAGGCTGCTATAGGCGAAGCGACGGTCGAATCTGCGGTAGAACTAATCGACTATCATTAGCGTCATACCATCATACTATCAGAATCTGCTCTCGAAAGAAAACACCCTATAGGTAGACATGTTGCGCAAGAAAAAAATTGGTTGTTAATTGGTATCAGCAACATATTTGTAATTTAGACTGAGAGCCTGACTTGCTGTGAGATGGAGATCGAAAAGAAATAAATAATGCGTACTTCTTTAGAAAAAGGCGTGTAATGAACGTCTTGTACAAGCGCCAAGGTAAGGATTTTTGTACTGTAACTGTATAGCCAACCCCCCGTTGGCTATACAGGTACAATACAAAAATTTGGCGCGAACAAATATTTCTTTGCTCATGCAGTCATTCACATAAGTTTTTGCCACCAGACATGGCGAGTTTAAGGTTTTTTTATGTTTAAGTGTTCGTCCAGCACAATGCTGAGGGAAGGCCATGTTTGCCTTAACTCTGCTGCGCAATGAAAGTTTCTACTTAGGTTTAATTAGCCGTTATGATTTTCAGATCATTTTGACTACTCTAGACGTTCATATCAATTTGACGCTGACTGTACCACCTATGTAAATAAATAATACTGTACATTTTAACATTTAAGAACGTAACATATTTAGTACGATATACATAATTTAATCAGTAGCATCACAGCAACTTTCACAAACATCTTCAAAACCACAATTTTCAAAACACCAAACACATAAATAAATACAGCACAGAAAGCGCAAGGTGCGAGCACAACACCCGTTTGAAGAGCAACAACAGCACATTGTTCTACTGCACTTTGATCACGTAACACCAGAATTCGGCTTTGTTCAAATTACTACCATTTGAACACGTAACACCAGAATACGGCTTTGTTGAAAATACTACACTTTGAACACGTAACACGAAATTTTTGAAAATCCAGCCAGATCACCTTTGTGTAGTAGGTTCTGGTATAATCAAATAATAAGCGTTCCCTTTTCTCTGGCGCAATTTTTCACTGGTTTGTCTACTCATTGTTTGCGCCGCTTGCTTCTAATCTCTGTTCATTTTAAATTTATGTGTTAACAAAATAATATCTAGCAATAGTTATTTAGGTAAAAAATTGACAAAACATAAACCAAAACATAAACAAGTAACCATAATAACAATGAACTGTGGTTGTAAACTTTCCAGTTATCTACAAAGAGAATACAATACGTTATCTAGTGTTTGGCTTTTGACAGAAATGTTCCAAAAGCCTAATTTTTACTGACGACACAGTAGACAGCAACTATCCATCGGCTGTCGACATAGTTACTATCACCTTCCCGACGTGTTCTCACTACGAAGACATAGGTACACCGTAATATTAGCTTATGCATTATTTTTAAGAACTTTTTGTATGTCATTTTGTTTTTATGAGAAATAAACATCTTTAAACCGATATGAGACAGCTGCTGTCTACTGCTCTAACCCATGGCGTTTTCACGAGTTAGCTGCTGTCTGCACAGTAGCTGGGTACTGCATTCATTTCTCTATCCCTGTATAATTTGAGGACTTCACCTCAACGCTCTGGCAAGGCCATTTTAAATGCCTTACACAAAAAAAAATCTCTAAAAACTGAAATAGCTTTTTTGGTATAAATAATAAACAAAGTTAGTGTCCTTCGGCACTGACCGGCCACCACTGTCGCATTCATATGGAGCGATTGATGGCCCAGTAGCTGTGCTTGTGGGGATGGGGGAAGGTCAGTGAACAGTAAAATCAAAAAGAAGTAGCTGTCTGACAGTAACTGACCGACATAGCTGACTCAACTTGTTTTCACGGACCCAATAACTGTCCGACAGCTACTGGACCTGTGAAAACCAGGCTTAAGATCAAGCAGCCTGCGTTATGCCACAAGTATATAAATTTTCTGTCATATTTACCAATAACAAAGAGAATAAAATACTAAAACCAAAGAAGTTCTACTAAATTAACTAGAATCCACAAACATGATACTAGCTGCTCTAGAATCGCAGTATTGTCTTTCAATGTTATTATATATTACGAGCTGTGCTTGCGACTCCGCGTGGAATAGTGACTGTGATTTTCATACAAACTTTCATCCCCTATTCCTTTTGATATTTTAACCTCTTGAGGGTAAAATTTGTAGAAACTTTAAATAAAATTATTATTTATATCTAATTAACGGCCTAAAAATAAATTCCAAGCTGTTAGCTATAAAAATGACGATACTTCTATACAATTTTTCAACCCCTTACAACCCTTTGTTCACATTAAAAAGTAGCCTATGTCCTTCCTCAGGCTCTAAAGTATTGGGAAATTTCATTTAAATCGGTTCAGTAGTTGTGGCGTGAAAACGTCACACGACAGACAGAGTTACTTTCGCATTTATAATATTAATATACGTAGTAAGGATAGTACAAGTTCTCTATATTTCCACGAAAGCAGAGTTGTATAGTTCCTTCCAAGTTATTGTATACTCATTGGTTCCTTCGTAATTAAGCTCATCACAGAATAAATATTAAAGCTAATATTTAGAGCAAGCTACCACACACGGAGACGATGCTATAATGTATATTTGGCCTCCATTTCATCGATGGTCGGCCTACGTTTTGTAATAAAGGATGTTCTGATTACCTACTTATTAATTATGAATAGTGGAATACTGATACTAAATTATACATAAAAACCTTCCTCTTGAATCACATCAAAATCCGTTGCGTAGTTTTAAAGATCAAAGCAATTAAGCTTAGATCTTTATAGGGACAGACAGCAGGAAGCGACTAAATAATAATACTTTTATCATTTTACTTTTTATATATTTTTCTCCACTTTTAATGCCTTATTAGATCGTAATTTCTAAACTAAACGATTGATCAATCAAACCTTTATCTATAGTATTAAAACCATAATCTAAGTTCTATACTACCTATGTTACAAGATCTATGTTACAAGTATCTTCAGGCGCAGCTAGTATCATGTCTGTGGCATCTTCTAGACTTTAATGACACAACGTCGGCCACATCGTCTCGAGATTGTGTTCAAACGAAGGCCTATTCACCACGATCAACAAAAATACAAATCAAAGATAATACTCTTAAACATTACTGGACATTTTATAAGGTTGTTATGATATACATAATTTAATCAAAATCGTCACAGCAATCTTTACAAATTATACTCTTTCATACAGCACCGTTCTAAACACCAGACACATATAAATACGCCAGAAGTCCGGGCACTGCACACGCAGCAACACAACAGAAAATTGTTATACTGCACCTTACATATTAGGTAGGTATAATATTTTGAATGATATACATAAGTTAATCAGTATCACAGCAATTTTCACAACAATCTTCAACGCCACAACGTTCAAAGCACCAAACACACAAGTAATACACAGCACAGAAATCGCAAAGTCCGGGCACTGCACCAGTTTGAAGAGCAACACAACAGAAAATTGTTCTACTGCACCTACTACACTCTGATTACCTACGTAACACCAGAATGCAATTCAAATTGTATTATTGAAAATACACTTTGCATTGACCACCTAACACCGAAATTCGGGTTTATTGAAAATACTACATTGATCACGTACTCGTAACGTACAGCAAACCGTTTTATCCCCCTAGAAATGTGAAATTCGAATTTAACGCGGGTGAAACCGCGGAGAAAAGCTGGTATTTATAACAAACAATGTGTACACAAAGGGCTCCCAGCTTTGTGGATATTCCTTCCACTCTTACTTAGTGATTCTCATTTCCTTTGAAATCGTGTGTCTAACTAAGGCGTCTATTCACGATAAAAAAAATTGGTATCAGAGTAAATAAATAATACCGGACATTTTAATATTTAGGTAGGTATAATATTTTGTACGATATACATAAGTTAATCAGTATCACAGCAATTTTCACAACAATCGTCAACGCCACAACGTTCAAGGCACCAACCACACAAAGTAATACAGAACAAAAATCGCAAAGTCCGGGCACAACACCCGTTTGAAGAGCAACAACAACAGCACATTGTTCTACTGCACCTACTACACTTTGATCACGTTAATACTAAAATTCTGTTTTGTTGAAAATACACTTGAACATCTAACACCAGAATTCGGGTTTGTTGAAAATACTTCACTTTGAGCACGTCGCACGAGAATTTGGGTTTGTTGAAAATACTACAATTTGATCACGTACTCGTAAAACCAGAATTTGGATTTGTTGAAAATACTACACTTTGAACACGCAAGCAACGCAAGTTAATCACAGCAATCCATCTCTTAAGTTTGTAGTAAATTTCTTTTACAGATACAACTAATTTAACAGTATAAAACCAACAAAGTAATTACGAGACTTGGAACCCTTGTGCGGTCACCGCTCTATGAACGCCACTGTACCTACTATGGTTCTGTGCTGAAAAGACACGGAGCCGGCAACTAGTGATCTAGTATAAGTATAATCTGATTTGATTCAAAAGACTAGATCCACTTATGATCTCACACCAGTAAGGTTCTTCTTCAGATTGGTTGAATAATGCAGATCACTTTGTGAACAGAGTTTATTTTGTTTAAAATAACAGCCAGCAGACACTATTGCAGGTACCTACACTGTAGGTCCTCAGTTAAAAGTTAATGGTAAAAACGTCTAGCAGGTAGCTTTTGTGAGGTTTTTCTTAGGAAGCACTTTTTAAAGTAAATTCTCTCAATTGGCTGATAATAACGTAGGTATTTGTTGAACGATTTCCTCAAAATGCAGATGAAACTAGGTGATGTCTTACTTTTTTAGGTATTTGCTATTTTCTGAATGCAATTCACAAAACTGATTGTTTTCAGGCCAGTGATAGTTTCAAATGTGGTTAATCCAATGAGCTTGTTTTCAAATTTTTCAGTTTCGTGAATTTTGTTGTGTATGGCTGATCTCTGGAGAAATTTTTCACAGATTTGTCTACTCATTGTTTTTGCATCTTGTTTCGCAGATAATCTCTGTTCATCTGAAACGTGTCTGTTTAAATTTACAATTTCCGAAAATAGTTATTCATAATACCGAATAGTTAAATAAAAAATATGTATAACAAAAATATCAATGAACGTTTGGCTCAGTCTATCCAAAGAGAATACAATACTGACGAGAGTCTATCAAAGAGAATATAATACTACGACCAGTCTATGAACTAATCATAGACTGACCTAAAGAAGGGTAAGCAAAAATCCTCCGTCTACGGCTAAAGAGGATACAATAACTACGGACTGAGCATAGAGTAAAATCCTCCGTCTACGGAACTAATTAAGAGCGTTTGACTGCGTTAAATGTTCAACTTCTTTTATGGCGCCGCTTGCTTTTCGCTTGGAATCTGCCAGTGTCTGTGTCAAAGTTTCATAAACTAAGTGACATAAATGTTCACAAATCCAGATGCAGGGCCAAAGCTAAAAGAAGAAGAATGTTCACAAAGCGTTTATTTTCTGTCATGTTCACCCTTGGACTAACGAAATCACCCTCCCTGATAGAAGTGTTAACCAAAGCATGAATAACTCGAGTAATAATCTATTACACTTTGAACGATAAAGATTCTTTTCATAGAGGACCAAAGAATCGAAGACCAAAATATAGAATAAAAATTTTGTCCCTAAAATCTTTTATTTTAATTGTTTTTCATTTTGACTTTCCTCTGTATTATCAAAGAGAAACACTACGTAAAAAAACTACGTAAAGGCCGGATTACACACTCGTCTCGTGGTTACGAGACGAGTGTGTAATTGGTGTGCTTTTAGGCTCTCGTGCGGTTGACGAGACTAAGGGCCGGCATACACGGACTGCACGAGCAGTTAGCCATTGATCAACATACTCGTACTGGCTCGGGCAGTTAGCCATTGATCAACATACACGGACTGGCTCGGGCAGTTAGCCATTGATCAACATACACGTATTGGCTCGGGCAGTTAGCCATTGATCAACATACACGGACTGGCTCGGGCAGTTAGCCATTGTTCAACATACACGGACTGGCTCGGGCAGTTAGCCATTGATCAACATACACGTACTGGGTCGGGCAGTTAGCCATTGATCAACATACACGGACTGGCTCGGGCAGTTAGCCATTGTTCAACATACACGGACTGGCTCGGGCAGTTAGCCATTGATCAACATACACGTACTGGGTCGGGCAGCTTAGCCATTGATCAACATACACGGACTGGCTCGGGCAGTTAGCCATTGTTCAACATACACAGACTGGCTCGGGCAGTTAGCCATTGATCAACATACACGTACTGGGTCGGGCAGTTAGCCATTGATCAACATACACGGACTGGCTCGGGCAGTTAGCCATTGATCAACATACACGGACTGGCTCGGGCAGTTAGCCATTGTTCAACATACACAGACTGGCTCGGGCAGTTAGCCATTGATCAACATACACGTACTGGGTCGGGCAGTTAGCCATTGATCAACATACACGTACTGGGTCGGGCAGCTTAGCCATTGATCAACATACACGGACTGGCTCGGGCAGTTAGCCATTGTTCAACATACACGGACTGGCTCGGGCAGTTAGCCATTGATCAACATACACGTACTGGGTCGGGCAGTTAGCCATTGATCAACATACACGGACTGGCTCGGGCAGTTAGCCATTGTTCAACATACACGGACTGGGTCGGGCAGTTAGCCATTGATCAACATACACGGACTGGCTCGGGCAGTTAGCCATTGTTCAACATACACAGACTGGCTCGGGCAGTTAGCCATTGATCAACATACACGGACTGGCTCGGGCAGTTAGCCATTGATCAACATACACGGACTGGCTCTGGCAGTTAGCCATTGTTCAACATACACGGACTGGCTCGGGCAGTTAGCCATTGATCAACATACACGGACTGGGTCGGGCAGTTAGCCATTGATCAACATACACGGACTGGCTCGGGCAGTTAGCCATTGTTCAACATACACAGACTGGCTCGGGCAGTTAGCCATTGATCAACATACACGGACTGGCTCTGGCAGTTAGCCATTGTTCAACATACACAGACTGGCTCGGGCAGTTAGCCATTGATCAACATACACGGACTGGGTCGGGCAGTTAGCCATTGATCAACATACACGGACTGGCTCGGGCAGTTAGCCATTGTTCAACATACACAGACTGGCTCGGGCAGTTAGCCATTGATCAACATACACGGACTGGCTCGGGCAGTTAGCCATTGATCAACATACACGGACTGGCTCTGGCAGTTAGCCATTGATCAACATACACGGACCGCCGACTTGCGAATCATAGATAACAGCTTGAAGCTGCCATTGATAACCGCTGGAGCAGTTGATACCAACTGCTCGCGGGCGGGCCAAACGTAATGGTTTTTAATGTCTTTGGAAGAGACATCTTAACGTGTGTGTAATCTCGTCATAAATAAATAATAAATAAAATAAAAATACCGCCATAAAATGTATTATTATTTCTCGTATTGAGCCGAAAATCGTAGCAATCTACGTTTTGTATAATTTTATGCCATATCATTAACCTTAGTAAAAAAACATGAGTAACTTTTAACCATTTTAATAAAATAAATATAAATACTAAATTGAATTGTAAAAATGCTTAACTAAATAAATTTCTGGCTTATGCACTATATTTACAACTTATATTTACGTACCAATTTAGCCCTTAATTCTTAAGTCAAAGAGATCTTTTCCCCTGGAGCTGTTGATCAGTTTTTCCATTTTATCGACTGAAAAAGAAACAAAATTTAATGATAATAATATAATAATGTTGGACAATCCACACAGCATTATATAGCCCCGAGCTAAGCAGAGCTTATGTTAAGGGTACTAGATAACTGATATACTTAATACAATACATTACATAGATATATATTTTTACCATACATAGAATATACCCAGAACATCCGAGACAAATTTTTGCAGATCGTACAATCATTTGTCTCAAGGCGGGAATCGAACCCGCAATCTCCTGGGACGCAGGCGGACTTCGCCCGCCGCGCCACATCGCAAGCCATATTGAGTGTAAAGCGAACCTTCTGCTCGGCTAGTGTCTCTATCACTACAAAATATCATCATCAGCCTATATTAGTCCCACCTTCGGCTTCGGGACGAATGGGACAATAAGTCTGAATTAAAATTATGTCCCGTTCGTCCCACCAATATAGGCAGTGGGACGAACGGGACATCAAGTAATTTAATATTTTATATTCTCCCATTCGTCCCAGCATTGTGTTAAGGACAAAGTGACAGCAAATGTCAAAAATTACAGCAAATGTGCGCCTTGTCTTCAGCCGCGTCTAGCATCTAACAGCATATTTACGCAGATAGTCATTCCTGGCCAGAAGGTATCCTACACTACGTTTGCTGAATCGTGGCCTCACGCTCTGGTTCCTCCCAGCGGTTGTCCGTTCTGCGGGACATATGGCTAGCCCACTGCTACTTTAGTTTACTTTTCAGAATATAAATGTCATCATCAGCCCGTATACGTCCACTGCTGAACATAGGCCTCCCCCAAACGACGCCACGAATAGCGATTATGTTTTTTTTTAATGGCTATTTTATTCCTCTTTTGTTTTTGAGGAAACTTTTGCCAACTTCACGTACTAGTTTCACGGAACACATTTTAAAAGGAAAAAAACCTAACAATGTACAATTCGTCAGGATTTTATCAGTAAATAAATATCATGTTAAATATGATTTAACTAACCAAATCCCGCAATGTGTTGTCAGCTAGTATGTACTCTTCAGATTGCGGACTCAGCGCCATCTTGTAGTTGTTGAGTGCTAAGCGATCCTTCTGCTTGGCTAGCGTCTCTATCACTACGGAATGTATCTGTGAAATAAATAATTGCATTTTTTTCATCATCATATCAGCCCATACACGTCCACTGCTGGACATAGGCCTCCCCCGTACGACGCAACAAATAGCGTTCCTGAGCCGCCTCCATCCATCGACTCCCTGCGACCGCTACAATGTCGTCGGTCCTTTGCATTTTTTTAATACAAAATAATTTATTTCAAAATTAAATAAACAAATCGATTGGATGCTTAGTTAGGGAGTGAAAGAAGTACAAACAAACACACTTTCGCAGTTATAATATTAGTTAGGATTAGGATTCTATTCGAAAAAAGCTAAAACGCATTGCGGTTTCTGTAGAAATCCACATCTTGAAATTTGTTGTGTAAAATTTTCAAACACCTTTATCACCTTATTGTATATTATATATACATATACGTAATAATTTCGTTTCGTAACGTTCAGATCGTTTAGCCAAGACAGCAGAGTACAATCGATTTGACGACCGATGTGGCGCGGTGGGCGAAGGTCCGCCTGCGACGCAGGAGGTTGCGGGTTCGATTCCCGCCTCGGGACAAATATTTGTATGATCTGCAAATATTTGCTCAGGGTGTTCTGGTCGTTTTTTTATGTATAATAAAAAAATATCTATAAATGTAATATATTGTATTATGTATATCAGTTATCTAGTACCCATAACACAAGCTCTGCTTAGCTTGGGGCGAGATGATGCTGTGTAAATCGTCCAGCATTATTTATTTATTTATTTATAGTATAAAACAATGACGCTTCCCGCTGTCTGTCCCTTTAAATGCTTAGATCTTTAAAACTACGCAACGGATTTTAATTCTATTTTTTTTATAGACACAGTGTTTTAAGAGGAAGCTTTATATGTATAATTTAGTATCAGTATCGCACCCGTGCGAAGCCGGGGCGGGTCACTAGTACCTTATAAACCTGAGCCAACCGCAGCCTGTCCTCAGTATTCGCAACCTTATTGACGCACGTAGCCAATATTCGACTACCCGCTTTCAGATCGTTTAGCCGAGACAGCAGAGTTTCTATGGGAATGTGTGACGATACAGTGGTGCGGCCTAGCCAGTCCTGGAATAATAAATAAAAATCTTTATTGACAAAGAAAATAACAATCAAATAATATAAACAAATTAAACTAGTATTTACAAATGAAACAATTGCGCTATTTGCATACTGTTGCAAACGATCTACAGATCGCTAAACTGGTCCATATCAATACCAGTCGGAAGCGTCCCTGAGACGCTGGCTGCATTGCCCCGCTGTATGGCAATGCTAATGCGCTGCGCCAGATACTCACCAGCTCTCGGGTCACGCGTCGCTTCGACCAGGCGCTTAGATAATTTTTTGAAAACCCGGAGAGCATCGGTACCCCTCGGACCTACACGGTGCTCGACTCCAAGGGGAGCAAATGCATATGATTAAAAATAAAATACAATTACAAAACTCTTTATTATACACCACAAAGATAAATAAAACACATATATATTAACATAAACAGGTACAATGGGCGGCCTTATCGCTCAGAAGCGATTTCTTCCAGGCAACCTTCAAAATACAATTTATTTATTTTAGACCAGTAGTCCATATAGACATGACATAGTGAAGGAGATCACGGGGCTCCTGGGACTACTGCTCTCAGACAAGCCGAAGAGGTTTTTTTTATACCACAAAGGTAGCAGTCAAGCGTGCGGTCCACCTCATGGGAAGTGGTTACCGCAGCCTATGGACACCTGCAACGTCAGGGACGTTACACGCGCGCTGCCGACCCCGTAAATGGTGGCGTGGAAGCAGCTGGTCAACTCCTCGACGAAGCATATCAAAACGGGCACGACCTTCAGTAATGAAGAATACGACGAAGAAGAGAATGCATTTGGATAGAACACAATTGGTAGACAGAGTTCTGTAAGGTCTAAAGGAAATAAAGAACTTTGATATTTTCGGACACAGGCTACTTTTTGTATCACAAAAGGGCGTGCGAAACCGCAGGCATGAGTTAGTGAAAATATATTGTTAATTTATTTTCTCTTAAATGTTTTTCCACTAGTAGAAGTGAAAAATAAACCACTAGCAAGGTCACACGTTCTCCATTTGACCACAATCTCACCTGATGTATACGAGTAGGCAACAACATATGCAGGGGGGAAACTTAGAAGGGAAGGTCGCAGCTACACTTTAAACGGGCTACTCAGTCTATTTCAGTCGGGCTGCCGCGACGCCCGCGAGCCTGACTGAGATAGACTGAGTATTTTGTCGCGACCTTGAGCCGGAAGTTTCCCCTCTACGTACATATGTTCTTGTCTACCCATAATATGCTTGATGGTAAGTGACGATGTGGCCGACGATGTATCGTGAAGGTCTAGAAGACACCTATTCACTCTTGTTTTAAGCATCTATTATGTATCCGTAATAGGCATTGCACTAAACTTAAAAATACTCTTTTTTATGTTATACTGTAATTACTTATCCTACTAATATCAAGTCAAAAGTTTGTAGGGATATATGGATATTTGTTAATCTTTCACGCAAAAACTACTGAACCGATTAGGCTGAAATTTGGTATGGGTATAGTTTGGGACCTGGAATAACATGTAGGTAGTATTTTTTATCTCGATAAAAGGCATCAGCTAGTTTATAATCTTAAAGCTAACTTAAACAGTAGAAAAATTCGGTCTGTATGTAAGTACTGTCTCAATGGTTGGTGAAAGAAATATGTTTATTATTAAGACTATGTAGGTACGTATATAGTCCATAAAAAAATGTAGATAGGTTATTAGACCATAGACTCGATGGACCGACGACATCGTAGCGGTCGCAGGGAGTCGGTGGATGGATGCGGCTCAGGACCGCTATTTGTGGCGTCGTATGGGGGAGGCGTATGTCCAGCAGTGGACGTGTATGGGCTGATATGATGATTCGACCCGCTGATTCAAAATGTCGTTAGTGTATTACTTACTTTTTTCGTGAACAAAGATTCAACCAAGTCCCACTTATTGGATTTCGCGTGAACATTCAACACGACCCAGTCATATTGCAGTGGAGTTATCTGAAATAAAATATAATTAGAATTTAAGTATAGAGTGAAGTGGGATCGAGCTGGTGGACCATCATCGTCTGCCGCGCCACATCTGTCGTCAAATGCAGCTCATATAGCTGTGAAATGAAATAGATTTATTGTAGAAACTGTGTACAAATGAAAACGTCAAATGCGAGTTGACTCGTGCACCGAGGGTTCCGTAATTATAAGACCTGGGAATTTAAATTAGGAATACAAATGTAAACAGTTTTAGTATTGCGAATAAAAAAATGCTTATAGAAAAATCCTACTATAATCTGGACGAGGCTATTGCTGATGATTTAAATATTATACTTACCCCTTCATCTTATATGAATGTACTGTTTGTACTAATTTATGTTTAGTTTTACCTACTTTGTTTAAAAATTGTGTGTGATGGATGACTTACGGATCCAAGACGTGATCGCTCACTATAGGCCTTGTGCATAAGCTCAAAGTCACCCAGCGAGCTATGGAGAGAGCTATGCTCGGAGTTTCTCTACGCGAAAGGGTCCGGAATACGGAAATTCGTAGAAGAACCAAAGTTACCGACATAGCTCTCAGAATCAGCAGGCTGAAGTGGGCAGGCCATATAGCTCGTAGAACCGTTGGGGAGTAAAGGTTCTCGAGTGGCGACCGCGATGCAATACGAAACGGAGTGTGGGAAGACCTCCCACTCGATGGACCGACGACATCGTGGCGGTCGCAGGGAGTCGTTGGATGGAGGCGGCTCAGGACCGCTATTCGTGGCGTCGTTTGGGGGAGGCCTATGTTCAGCAGTGGACGTGTACGGGCTGATGATGATGATGATGATGTTTAAAATTAACCTTTCCAAGTGTGCTATAATGTATCTATATGGAATAAATAAATACAATTCCTTGCCTAACATGATTCTAGGTCAACGTGATCTAGGTACTCAATATGTTTATATCAGTTTCAAAAACCAACGTTTTTTTTGTAAATTAACAACTATGATTTTCGGATTTTTTCTCTATATTTGTGCTATAAAACCTTGCTTCTTGCCAAATTTTATGATTCTAGGTCAACGGGAAGTACCCTATAGGTTTTGTGTGCATGTTCCCTCGTGGAAATGTCAAAAAAATTGGACATAAACGGTTGTAACTTTTGATTGCGTTGATTTATATCACGGCTCCAAAAGCTTACGGTCCTGAGTATTTGATGTTCATTTCAACTCGAAAGGTCCACGCCTGAAAAAAGAGGGTTGACAAACGGACGGACGAAAGGACAGACGGACAACAAAGTGATCCTATAAAGGTTCCATTTTCTTTGTTAGATACAGAACCCTAAAAAAGATTTTTAAAGCTAGGTGATACAACAGTTTATCCATTAATTATGGACGTACAATATTTTACTTATATAACTAAGTAATTTATTGATTATACATTTATTTAATGTAATAAAAATATTTTTCTAATTTACTAGTAGGCAGTTCTCAGTTCTCTCATGTCTTTAGGAATTTTGTTATGTGGCACAACTTACTTGTTGTCGTTGGCATAAAGTGAGAGGCGACATCATATTGCCGGCTCCCTCGCTCCAATGGTGCGTGCACACGTACGCGAGGCAGTATAAAGCGGATTTATTGTTCAGTTCTGATTTGTTCACGTGTTTCTGCCATTCTGGAATATCGAGAATTTAAGATTGCTTCCCGTTTTTAAATGTGACAACTACAACTTCACACCATATCACCACATATTATAAAACAAAGTCCTCCGCCGCGTCTGTCTGTCTGTCTGTCTGTTCGCGATAAACTCAAAAACTACTTTTACTTTTGATTTCCATGCAGTTTTTACGAATAGATAGAGTGATTCACGAGGAAGGTTTAGGTATATAATTTGTCAAGGTTTTGTGTAAATCGGTTGAAATAAAACGATAATTATTGGAAGTGTCGGAAAATGTCAAGCCACCTGGGAGAATCATCGAAAACGCTGCCTTATCCCTTTGAGATAGGTATAACAAAACAATGCATGGTGGGATATTCCGCTTTTATATATATATCTACAAAAAAGTCCGCGATGGTATTATACATGTCTATCGAATCTTCTGCTATCTTAATTCGAAACAAAGTCCACGCGGGTGTAGTCGCGAGCGGGTCAGATAGTTAAATAAGAAAGTTTGGATGATTGTTACCTCTTCACGATAAAACTACTGAGTGGAGCAGGCTTAAAATTTGCCTACAGATAGTTCTAGGCTTGGAATAAAACATAGGCTACTTTATCCGCATGATGGGACTGCCGCGCTTCTGTAGTGCATCCAGTATGTTTGCGGAGGCACGGGTCGATGGTTTTCACGCCATCATCCGTAAGAAAACTGCCTCATTGCTCAGCAGAGTGCGGGGCAGTTCCAACAGCATCCTGCAGGTCATTCCAGATCGCTACGACCTGCCAGTAATGAAGGCCTTTATTCGGGTCCTAATCAAGTAGAACGTCTCGCTTCAGACAGCTTGATCGGGACCCTAAAGATCCTAAACCTTCATTTAAATTGTATGTATTGTGCTTTCCGTGTATTATAACATATGGTTTAAGACAGCACACTTACACAAAATGGACCTAATATGTTGTTTGATTTAATAAATGATTTTTATTTATCCCATAAATCAGTTCCCATGGGAGAGAAAAAGTCTAAAAAGGACTCAATACAACCAGATAATTTAGATATAAACTCTTTAAACCATAATTTTTCCCCTGCTCCTCCCATTTCTGATGCCGTCAAAAGTAATACTGAGATAGACCTTCGTTGGACGACAATCACACCTGATGGAAAGTGACGATGTGGCCGACGGTGTATCACCACCTATTCACTCTTGTCTTGAAGATGAGAGATGAGATTTTAATTAGCCGGAAAAACGGAAGCAGACCTTACCAAATAAACGAGTGCGAGACCGCAAGTAGACACTGTTCTAAATGAAATAAAAATCAGGCGCGAGATCTCAGTTTACGGTTAACTAGCTGCTGCCCGCGGCTTCACACGCACTTATCATGTACCCTATATCCATCCCGGGGATACTATCTACATTTCATTAAGATCCGTTCAGCCGTTTAGGCGTTAAAAGGTAAAAGACAGATAGACAGAGTTACTTTTAAATTTATAATATTAGTAGGATAGGATAGTTGAACTAAGTTCCGTAAGCCTGTCTACGGAACCCTGGGTGCGCGAGTCCGACTCGCACTTGACGTTTTGATTGAATCCCTGCAGTTCGTCCTCTCTCAGTTTAATGTAACCTCCATCATCATAGCAGCCCATACACGTCCACTGCTGGACATATGCCTCCCCATACGTCGCCACAAATAGCTGTCCTGAGCCGCCTCCATCCATCGACTCCCTGCGACCGCTACGATGTCGTCGGTCCATCGAGTGGATAGTCTCCCATGTATTTAGGGTTTTGCCATAATCACCACGCTTGGCAGGCGGATCGGTGATCGCAGTGTTGATGTTGAAAAACACTCAGAAGGAAGCTGCTGCCCTTCCTCTGGTAGGTACTCTCCTTATAATTTGATAAATTTAACCACCTTACCAAGCAGTTTGATATAGTCTTGCAGCATCTTACTATGATGCGCGTCGCCCTGAGAGAAGTGATTGCTGGATAGATTGCTCATCTTACGGAGGAGGCTGTCCACACTGCCCTGGCTTCTTACCACATGTTGGTATTGACACATCTGGAATTACATTTTAATTACTTTATTTATATATTATATTTTTATTTATACGTCGTACGGGGGAGGCCTATGTCCAGCAGTGGACGTGTATGGGCTGATGATGAGGATGATTTTTATTTATTAGGGAAACAAAATCTTTATGATTAATTAACAATAGCACGATAAATTACAACAAATAAAGCTAAAAGACAGTTTCCACTCATCTAACATCTATCTCTACACTAAAACCTGGAATTTTCTCGCAATAAAGATTTATTTCAAGTTACGTCAGATGATGTTCGCATTATAAATAATGTACTTCGTCATCATCATCAGCCCATACACGTCTACTGCTGGACATAGGCCTACCCCGTACGACGCCACAGTATAATGTACTTAATCCATTATAAATGAGCTGAAATAAATAAAAATAAAATAAATTTTAATATGTTCCCAAAATTTTTCGACTTCGACAGGACTTGAACCTGCAACCATCCCTCAGTACGGGATGCGCTGCCAATTGCACACTGGGGATAATTTCTTATAAATTATCCCCAGTGTGAGTCTTACACACTATAATAGCAAAAACCTTAAAAATAAAATATTTTATTTCAAACAGCAAAACATGAGTCCATATGCGAGTACATAGCAACAAAAACACAAAATAAAATTGAAATAGGCACTGTGGTGAGCCGAAGATAATCAATCAAGGTAGTATTGATCACCCTCCTAATAGTGCACACTTCCACAGTGAAGATGATAGAATCAGAATCAATAACTTTATTTCTTTACGCTTACAAAATAAGCACTTAGACAAGTCAAATTTTATACTATAAACAGTTATAAATATAGTTATTATTATCAAAAAAGAAACAAGGTGTGATTGATATTCTCTTCACTTCAATTTTTTGTCCACAAGTGGAAGAAATGAAAAAGAAATCACAATCACATTTATACATCACTTATGTGTCTAATACACGTTTATTTTGCCTATCTAAATCTAAATTTAATGTGATTTCGATACGTGTCAATATTTCTTTAAAGCTAAACAGAACATTGAATTTCTTACATACTATTGACAGTGAGGAACAGAGCTACATCTGGCCAAGCATTAACATCATTGATGTAATCATCTATGGAGTAAAAGGCCTTCCTGATAAGATTTTGTTTGTACTGTTTAAATTTACGAATAGGGAGTTCAGTTGCTTCAGATGGAAGCTTATTATAGAAGCGCACGCAATTGCCCATAAATGATTTCCCTACCTTACGTAATCTATATGCTGGGATAGGCACAAAATGATGGACAGACAGTGTCATGAGGACTGTGGCGGATGGACACTGCCACAGTCCCCAGGACACTGTTACGACTATACTCACTCTGCGCATCAAGCACGCTGTTATTTTGAATGATAGCATAGAAGCTATCAGTGTGGTACTGCACAAACATCCCTGATGAACTGCAGAATCATTATAGGCAGAGATAGAGAGATGTCAGTGCAGATCAGATCTCAGTGAGGTGTTAATGGAGATCTCAGTGAGATGTCAGTACAGATCTCAGTTCTCCAACATAGAATTAGGCATCTGAAGATTCTTATATTTTGTGAGATGACAATATTTATGAAAAGCAAAATAGGTACTCACAGCAGCTTCAGGACTTCTTCCAAGCATTCTGAAATTAGTAAAACGTTAAAATGTAATTTCCTGAATTATTGGTACGATTTTGAAAAATCTCTTTGCTAATAAATAGTTACATTATCTCCGAGTGGCTCAGCCGCATTAGGTAAAGTTTTATACTGATACCACATGCGAAAGCCAATAAGTAATTGCCCCCCTTAATTATTAAATTTATGTTATTTTTATTATGTATATATAGAAAGGCACACTACAATAGTAATACACACCCTGTCAAAATTTCAACTGTCTACCTATTACGGTGCAAAATATACAGCCACAGAGAAACAGAGCAAAAATAGCCATTTTTGCTTGACAGCACCGTTTAATTTTTATCATATTTTATAGCATCTTTATCATATTTATTATAATAGCGGCAAGAGAAATGGACATTCTGTGAATGTTCCGGTCGACGACTAGCTAACGGTCGATTGGTGTAATAGTTTTGGTTGATCGACGACTAACCAATGGTCGATCGATTGGTATAATAGCTTTGGTTGATCGGCGGACACCGATCGACGACTAACCAATGGTCGATCGATTGGTGTGGTAGCTTTGATTGATCGACGGACACCGGTCGACGACTAACAAACGGTCGATTGGTGTAATCGTTTTCGACGACTAACCAATGGTCGATCGATTGGTGTAATAGTTTTGGTTGATCGACGACTAACCAATGGTCGATCAATTGATGAGCTTTGGTTGAGCGACTGACACCGATCACGACTAACCAATGGTCGATCGATCGGTGTAATAGCTTTGGTTGATCGACGGACACCGATCGACGACTAACCAATGGTTGATTAATTGGTGTGGTAGACGCTACCGATCGACTTCGACTAATCCATGCACCTACCTATCTCACCAATTGTAATATACATATATAATTTTTTATAGATTTTAATACTAACGTAAGTAGATCCGTAAGCTCAGTGATTTTCCCCTCGTTCTGTAGAAAGGCGATGTAGTGGTTCAGAGCGACGGGTCGCGATGACAGCAGTTCGTATACCAATTTCTTATTTAGTGTCGTTATTAGGAATAACACTACCTGTAACCAAAAAAAACAGGTTTTTTTCTGTCTTCACAATCAATTCGTAGCTTACAATATATTAAGTTACTAGCAGGTTGTTCGTCGCGTTTTCACCCGCGTTAAATTCGAATTATACATTTCTCGGGGGATAAAAAGGTCTTTTTTCCCGTAACTCTCCCAAGGGAAGTTTATGATTTACCAGGACAAAAAGTAGCATATGTAACTCTCCATTCTTTTAACTATATGCCAAATTAAATCGATTGCTTGCTTAGTTAGGGCGTGAAGGAAGGACAAACAAACACACTATCGCATTTATACCTATATTATTAGTAAGGATTCTGCTTAAGGTTGTATTTATCATTCTTACCGTCAATATAGCATTCCCATCATTAAGAGCCAAGGCACCATCCAACAACTCCGTCTTACTCTTCAAACTGCGGTGGATATGCAAGGAACAGCTCCTGCCGAGGAGTAGCCTCTTCAGTGTCATTGGGACTGTCTCTAGGACTTCCACTCGCGTGTCTTGCTTCAGGTCTCTGCCTGATTGGGTTTGAAGAACTGGAATGAGGGTAGATTTATTAGCTTTAAAGATTCACTTGAAAGACCAGGACTGCTAAAATAAATGGGAAAAAAAATTGTGATATTTGGCTCGACCGCACCTAAGGTTGGGTGAGATTCGGCTCGACCCCCACCCTCCCCTAAAAGCCTCGCGTAATTAATGGACGCCCGCCAATCTCAACTGTAGTACTTGATAGTTATAAGTTTTATTGTTTACTAGACACACTGCTTCTAACCTTGCATAAACATAATCAATTAAGGAATTGTAAATATTTTTTCATTCTAATATTTGCAATGGATTTCCTCAAAGTTACAGCTGAATCTATTTTTTATCTTACATAAGTAGATTAAGAAAATAACCAATTCCAAATTAAGAAGTAATAATAAAGAAAAAGCCGTGGGGTCGCGGCGTACGAATATCGACCCCTCCAGCTCAACCCGTGGATGTCGTAAGAGCCGACTAAGGGAACCTACCAGAGGAAGGGCAGCAGCTTGCTTCTGAGTATTTTTAACACCAACACTGCGATCACCAATCCGCCTGCCAAGCGTGGTGATTATGGCAAATCACCCCTACATGGGAGACCATCCACTCGATGGACCGACGACATTGTAGCGGTCGCAGGGAGTGGATGGAGGCGGCTAAGGACCGCTATTTGTTGCGTCGTATGGGGGAGGCCTATGTCCAGCAGTGGACGTATATCGGTTGATATGATGATGATGATGATGAATAAAGAAAGGTGCTGATCTGTCTTTAGGATTCAGAACAAAATTAACTGTTTAAATTTAATTTCATTCGCAATCAGAACTTTTTAAGTGAAAGAGTAATAAACATCCATGCAACAATGTTCTCTAATTCTAAGATGGGGTACTGGGATCTGCCCCTTAGCACGTGGATTGTTCTCTATGGTAGAATAGACAATAATGACATTGCCATACATTGCGTACATTATTAAAGCTGAAGGAATGAATTTCAAATAATTTACATATTCAATGACAAAGTGATGTAAGGTATAAGTACCCAACAACTGGAAGGCTGCCTTCATAACTCCCATACAAACGAGGGCCTAAAAATAATGTTGAAAATTACAGACCTATCTCGAAATTGTGCTTGTTTGCCAAAGTTCTAGAAAAAATAGTGTATACCCAGCTTTATTCAGCTATCAAGCACAGCATATCGTTACATCAGCATGGTTTTTATGGAGGCAGGTCCACCACATCAAATTTACTAATCTGTACTGATTTCTTAACTTGATTCTCCAACCAGCAAAACAGTAATCAAGCATTTCAAGTCAGACCATCATGGTCAGAGTGTTAATTTTAGTTATAATTTGAATGATACAAACAATGTTGTGGAATATACCTACAGGCCTATTACTGAGAGCCGTATTAAGAATTTTCAAAGTAAAGTGGAACTAGCAGTATCTAACATATCTTGTTCTGATGATCCTAATGTTCTATTTGCCAATCTTTTTAATGTTATTTATTAATAGAGAACACAGTGAAGTATTCAAACTTAAAACATGCACAGTTAGAGACAGTGTCGGGTTTACTGATTGGGCCACTCCCGGCATTTATAGAAGTAGGGATAGACTATACGATCTTTATGGTGCTAGAGAAGCTATGTTACATGATCCTGTGTTTCTCTTATATGTAACCAACTACTCGAAAACATTTAAGAAAGTCTGCAACACAGCAAAATGCCTATTCTTGAGGAAAAAAATTATAAACTCATCTAATAAAAAAAAAAAACATGGAGACTAATAAATAACGAAACGGGTAAACCAAAGCCACATTCTAGAGAAATAAGGTTAAAAATTTATAACTCAATTCTTATACATGAAAAGGATATTGCCGATGCTTTCGATGCATTCTTCTCAGATATTCCTAAAGTTGTTACCCGGACTCTAAAATCCTCGCCTTCGATGGCGGTTGAATTATTTGAATCATCTGTTGAAAAATGTAAAGAAGTCTTTATATTTACTCATGTAAATGCCAATTATATAGTCAAAACGTTTAAGTCTATTAACATCAAAAATACTGAGGATCTCTGGGGTATCTCAACGAAAGTACTAAGTTCAATTATAAAGGAAGTGGCTCCTTGTTTGGCCTATATTTTCAATAGTTGTATAGACGCAGGAGTTTTTCCTGATCTCATGAAATATACATAGTAAACATACATAGTGTCAAGTCGAGTCAACAGCGAGATCACAGAACTCTTGTACGGTGCGAATCTTTGCGCACTAAAAAAGAAGGATGGCGGAATAAGACCCATAGCCGTGGGCACCACCTACCGCCGCCTCGCGTCTAAAGTCTGCTGTCGGAAAGAAGCCGACTACCTAGGCGATTATTTTCGACCAATTCAGCTAGGCTTTGGTTCGCGAGGCGGATGTGAGGCCGCAGTACATTCCCTTCGTACATTTTTGGACAAAAATGATGGGGAGGTAATTCTGAAGGTAGACGTCAAAAACGCCTTCAATTCCGTAGACAGGGGCGCCTTGCTAAAAGAAATTAAAGACAAAATTCCAGAAATTTATCCCTATCTCTGGCAATGCTACGGTTCACCGTCAAAATTAATTTACAGAAACAATGTCATTTCGTCCGCGGTTGGTTGTCAGCAGGGCGACCCTCTTGGTCCGGCCATTTTTAGCCTTGCTATCCAACCAGTAATTCAACGTCTTAAATCCAAACTTAATGTTTGGTATTTAGATGACGGAACGATAGGGGGAGACGTGGACACAGTTTTTAATGACCTAAAAATCATCACAGATGAATTTCGGCAAATAGGTTTAGAACTAAATTTTTCAAAGTGCGAGCTTTTTATTTCGGACTCTTGTGTAGACAAAAACAATATCATAATAAAATTCAATAGTTTGGCTCCCAACATTACAGTTGTAGATAAATGTTCACTTCGCCTCCTTGGTTCACCAATTTTTGATGAGTCTTTTCAGTCATTTGTAGATGAGAAAATTCAAAATTTCAACAAAACCTCGAACAGACTTCTCAAAATTAATAGCCATATGGCTTTTACAATTATTCGGTTTTGCTTGTTTGTACCTAAATTTACGTATTCTTTGAGATGTTGTCAACTGTGGAAACACAGCGAGCTCTTGGAAGGCTTAGACAACATAATAAAGAATACTTTATCATCGGTTTTGAATATCTGTTTCGATGACAAGGCATGGTCGCAGGCCTCCCTGCCTGTCAAATTGGGAGGCTTAGGTATCCGCAAAATTTCAAGTGTAGCCCTGCCAGCGTTCTTGTCTTCCGTCTACAGCACTAGTTCTTTAGTGGAAAAAATTTTAAATCCGTCTTTGGTCTCACCTGGAAATTCATTCGAAATTTCGTTCTTAGACGAGGCTCGAATGGCTTGGCATAGTGCTTGCCCTGATGCTGCTCCCCCAAAATCTCTTTTGTCCCAACGGCAATGGGACGGGCCTCTGTGTGAGTTGACACGGAATTGTTTGTTACAAACGTGCTCCAGCTCTGCAGATCGTGCCCGTCTCCTGGCCGTTTCTAAATGGGAGTCAGGACATTGGTTGCAAGCACTTCCTTCATATAATACTGGCACTCTATTGGATCCCGTAACTTTCCGTATAGCAACATGTCTTCGGTTGGGTGCAAGGTGTTGCGCGCCTCATCAATGCCAGTGCGGTACTGTTGTCGAACAGCTTGGTCATCACGGATTATCGTGTACTAGGGCTGCCGGTCGGATATCTCGCCATGCCAGCCTTAACGACATCATCCGGCGGGCCTTTGTCACCGCTAACGTACCAGCTATTCTCGAACCGAATGGTCTGTTGCGTGACGATGGTAAGAGGCCCGACGGCATGACTTTAGTCCCTTGGGAGCTGGGCAGGCCTATTGTGTGGGACGCTACATGTGTCGACACACTTGCGCCTTCCCATCTTTCAAGGACATCCGTGAGGGCTGGTTCGGCGGCAGATTTGGCCGAGGATCTCAAGAGGCGCAAATATGCAGGTCTCGACAGAGCCTACGCATTTGCTCCCCTTGGAGTCGAGACCCTAGGTCCGTGGGGTACCGAGGCTCTCCGGGTTTTCAAAAAATTATCTGAGCGCCTGGTCGAAGCGACGCGTGACCCGAGAGCTGGTGAGTATCTGGCGCAGCGCATTAGCATTGCCATACAGCGGGGCAATGCAGCCAGCGTCTTGGGGACGCTTCCGACTGGTATTGATATGGACCAGTTGAGCTATCTGTAGATTGTTTGCAACAGTCTGCAGTTAGCTCAATTGTTTCAATTGTAAATACTAGTTTAATTTCTTCATAGTAAACTGGTTCCTCTTTTTAAATCTGGAAGTCACACTGATCCGCCCAATTACAGACCAATTTCAATACTTCCAGCTATAAGTAAAATTTTTGAAAAAATTATTCTCATCCAGCTTTCCTCTCATTTCGTCCTTAATAGGCTACTCCATAAAAATCAATTTGGCTTCACCAAAGGTAGATCAACAACCGATGCTGGTACAGTTTTACTAAAGCATATATTGGATGCCTGGGATAAAGCGAAAAACGCTATTGGTATATTATGTGACCTTTCTAAGGCTTTTGATTGTGTAGATATGGTACATTAATTAGATAATTGAGTTACTATGGAATTCAAAACAAGGCACTGGACCTTATGCAATCATATTTATCTGATAGAGTTCAAAAAGTAGCTATTGGCAAAGAAAGATCTAGGGGCTCAAAAATTGAATTAGGCGTCCCGCAAGGATCAACATTAGGTCCTTTTTTATTTTTAGTATACGTAAATGATCTCCCCCCTTTTTAGCAAAAGATCTGTGTGATATAGTCTTATTTGCTGATGATACTTCACTGATTTTTAAAGTTGACAGAAATAAATGTAATTATGACGATGTAAATGATTCGCTTTCACACGTACTAAATTGGTTCACCGCCAATAACCTCTTATTAATGCTAAAAAAACAAAGTGCATTAAATTCATGTTACCAAATGTAAAAGAATTTCCAACTAAGATAATGCTAAAGGATGAGATCACTTTGTAGACTCTGACTCTTGACTCTTTTGAGACTACTGTTTTCTTAGGGTTACATATTGATTCCTCTCTTCAATGGAAACCGCAAATTGATGCTCTCGCAGGCAGACTTAGTTCAGCAGCCTATGCAGTTCGTACAATTAGATATATTACCAATGAAGATACAGCTAGGTTAGTTTATTTTAGTTACTTTCATAGTATTATGTCCTATGGTATTTTGCTTTGGGGAAAGGCAGCTGACATCCAGACTATCTTTGTTCTTCAAAAAAGGGCAGTACGCGCAATTTATAAATTAAAGCCACGCGACTCTTTGAGGGAATTATTTAAAGAAATAAATATTTTGACAGTAATGTCGCAATACATCTATGAAAATCTAATGTATACGCACAAAAATAGAGATAGCTTTTTGAAAAAGTGTGATGTTCACACGTAGACAAGAACCAAGAAACAAGAACAAATTACACATCCGCATATAGATTACGAAAAGTAGGGAAATCATTTATGGGCAATTGCGTGCGCTTCTATAATAAGCTTCCATCTGAAGCAACTGAACTCCCTATTCGTAAATTTAAACAGTACATTAAACAAAATCTTATCAGGAAGGCCTTTTACTCCATAGATGATTACATCAATGATGTTAATGCTTGGCCAGATGTCGCTCCGTTCCGCACTGTCAGTAGTATGTAAGAAATTCAATGTTCTGTTTAGCTTTATAGAAATATTGACATGTATCTAAATCGCATTAAATTTAGATTTAGATTTAGATAGGCAAAATAACCATGTATTAGACACATAAGTAATATTATAAATGTGCTAGTGGTTCCTTTTTCACTTCTTCCACTAGTGGACAAAAAATTTAAGTGAAGAGAATATCAATAACACCTCATTTCTTATTTGATAATAATAACTATGTTTATAGTATAAAATTTGACTTGTCTACGTGCTTATTTTGTAAGCCTAAAGAAATAGTTATTGATTCTGATAGTTATACATCCGAAATTAACAGGTTATGGAATTCTCTCCCTCACAATATTCGTGCTAGCCCCTCACTCTTCATTTTCAAGCATAAAGTCAAAGAGCATTATCTTTCTTCATAACTTTGTTGTATTTTAAGTATTTATTCAATATATATTTATATGTAATAATAGAATTTTATATAAGCAATATAGGTTTTATATATAGTATTTTATGTATTGTTTTATAATATGCAGTAGTATATTAGGTAAGTAGGTTAAAACTAAATCTTTTGTCCTGTACTCATGCACATAAACCCACCATTATAACTTTATTTCTCTCTCCCAATAAGGTTTGCTGGAAGTGAACTCTTTTTAGGGTTAAGCTCGCCTTTGCCATGTATTTTCTTTTTAAATGTTTTTCTTGTAATATATTTCTATTGTGCAATAGAGAATTAAGAAAAATTAAGAAACTAACAGATAAACTGTTGTTTCCACCTTATTGTTTAAGCTCTTTTTGTACACAGTTTCGACAATATAATCTTTATCTTTAGTATCTTCAGAAAAGCCTTAATATACAAAATACCCAGTCCTCCCGGAACAAATATTTAGCTATGGTAAGTAGTATTTACCAGAGGAAGGGCAGCAGCTTCCTTCTGAGTATTTTTAAACACCAACACTGCGATCACCAATCCGCCTGCCAAGCGTGGTGATTATGGCAAATCCCCCCCTACATGGGAGACCATCCACTCGATGGACCGACGACATCGTAGCGGTCGCAGGGAGTCGATGGATAGAGGCGGCTCAGGACCGCTATTTGTGGCGTCGTACGGGGGAGGACTATGTCCAGCAGTGGACGTGTATGGGCTGATGATGATGAAGTAGTATTTACTTACTGAGATCCAAAACCTTAGGGCTGACTAAGCTAGTGATCGGCAGGAGTGTAGTCTTGACATCAACATAGGTAGCTCCGAACACATCATCTTCTTTCTGTCCCGAGTAAGGCTTCTGCCCTATGGCCAGGATCTCCTGAGGTGATAGCTGTGTACATTGGAATAAGTTTGAAAATTGAATAAAGATTTGAGAAAAACCTTATTTACTTGGCCCAAAGATTGGATCAGAACTTGTTTTTTAACATGATGCCTTCATCCATAGGTAGCTCCGAACACATCATCTTCTTTCTGTCCCGAGTAAGGCTTCTGCCCTATGGCCAGGATCTCCTGAGGTGATAGCTGTGTACATTGGAATAAGTTTGAAAATTTAATAAAGATTTGAGAAAAACCTTATTTACTTGGCCCAGAGATTGGATCAGAACTTGTTTTTTAACTTGATGCCTTCAGACTTGAGGAATACTGGAATCCAATTGACCTAAGTCTAAATATTATAAATTGTAATCAAATAAGTAAATGTTAGTTGTATACCTACAACATCTAATTCTAATTCTAAGTGGGGGAACTGATATCTGCACTGAGGTCTCACATGGGAGTGTACAATGCATTATCCCCCTGCCTAAATAGGCCCTAACCAGCACAACTTCGAAGTACCGGAGCAGGACTTAGGTGTTTGACAGCTTCAGCTTCCAAGCTATACCTACAGCTTAAATAAATAAATAAATAATGTTGGACAATCTACACACCATCATCTAGCTAGCCTAGGGTAGCTATAGATGGAGTAAAAATGCGCTTCTTTTTCTAAAAGGGGATCAAGTTGAAGAAGCTTCGTCATTTATGAGATGTTCGGCATTGTAGAATGTGGGTACTTTTGCCTTGAAAATAAATTGATGATTGGATATCTAACAAAATGATGTACGACTTACAACATCGTCGTCGAAGCTGAAGGCCTTTGCTTTTGTTTCGCTGGTGTTCCAGTAATCATCGTCATCCATGTTCACTTTATTTACTATTAATTAGCTTAGAAAATTTATGAAAGCACGTACACACGAGCCAAAACAAACAAACAAACAAACAATTAACAACTACATACATATGTACTTGAAATAAATAAATAAAAAAATCTGCTGTTTTGACATAATGACATTGACAGAATGAAGTTTTCTGTCTCGCTCGTATTGCTTGTAACAGAAAGAGACCAAGCATATCGTTCGGGGACTACTAGGGCTTGCAAGTTTATTGATCTGCCGGACTACACTAGCCGGTAATCCTAATCAAATCGCCTACAGCTGGGTGATTTGATTAGGATTAGGGTCTCGTTTCTCTTCTTAAAATCATGATCAAGGAGTTCATTGTACCTAGGTACCTAGTTGGTACATAAACTCGTTGGTGAATATTTGAGGCAAGATGATTTCTTGACTACGAGGTCAAAAAGCAAAATTGTCCAAGAGGTGACCTTCCTCTTTAGCTAGCGAAGTAAATAATGTATCCTTCACTTGGCCTTCACTCAAATTGAGTACCATATACCACATGAACGTGTAGGTAGGTACATAAAATTGTCGAGCGAGGTGAATGATTGATTCACTACCTATACCTAGTAGGTAACTAGAACATTAAATAAGTATATGTATGTAGGTACCTTAGTGAATCCCATTGTTCGCACCTTTGTTACCTAGGCAAGGTATTTGCTTAGCGAATGTTTTATTTCTATTTTTATTTTATGATTATTTGTATTAAGTAGATATTTACCCAATTGAATCTTTTTATTCGTCTTAAATATTTCTAAAATATTATTAATACCTACCTACTTACTTAGGTAGGTATAATTATCTACCTGTGTTGTTTTTAGTTGGTAGTTATACCTACTATTACTTACTAAAGCCAGCGTCTTGGGGACGCTTCCGACTGGTATTGATATGGACCAGTTGAGCTATCTGTAGATTGTTTGCAACAGTCTGCAGTTAGCTCAATTGTTTCAATTGTAAATACTAGTTTAATTTCTTTATATTATTTGATTGTTATTTTCTTTGTCAATAAAGTCTTACTAAAGAGTAAATTATATGCATGTTAAATTGATTGTTGAGACTGAATCAATATTGATTAGGTATAAGTACCTACGTATTGTTTAATTTTATTAAAAATATTGTACGCTTTGAAAGTAGCTGGTGAGACAATGAATGAATAGGACTACCTATAGAATTTAAGTTTATCCACCCGCAATGCATTACGTTTACGAGTAAAATAAATAAATACGATTTATGTACTTGTTGTAGGTAGGTACCCAATCGTTGTTGAAGCTTGTGATATTCACAAACGTCAATAATGGAATTGTGACAAAAGGTTTGAATTCGAATTTGGAAACGGACGAGAGATTAGTAAAAGCTTCGAAAACCAAAAATTGTTCTGCAATTTGCTCCGATGATATTTCAGGTGTAGTAAATACCTCAGCTAGTATTTTCAAATATTTTCCACCAATATTTATTTGGTTTGGTAACTTCTTTGGTTTTGAAACCCCTTTGTTTACAAATACTATCAAGGATTCTAGAACCCAGTACGTAAGTAACTGTCGACGTAGTTTTAGTGACTGTTTCCATTTTATCTGCAGGAAAAATGCATACAATATGAAATTTTACCAAAAATACTTATTATGAGGTCAGTGCAATATCACTTGGATTATCAATGAACCAGGAAAGTCTGTAGGTCTGTAGGTTCAATGACAAGTTGTCGTCAGTACATAAGGAAAGATATTGTGTCCACCAGACGCAGAGCCATTAACCAGGAAGTCGAGTACCTAGGAAGGTACATAGGTACTTACCTTACATTGTGTCTAACCTACTTACCCATCTACAAGTGTCAAACTCGTACTTTTTGGCAGTACTTTTAGGCATTAGTAGGGCTAATGAATGCCTTAAATAATCAAGGGATTTACACTTTCATTGCCCACGCTCAAGGACGTCTTTCCGCTGCACCAGCTGCGCTAGCGTCCGCCGCCGCGCCGCCGCCCGCCGCCGCCGCATCGCAGAGCCTAGGCAGTAAAAGTGTTAACATCCGGTATCAATGAATAATAAATCTAATGATGTGTGATACCGTATTACACATCATTAGATTTATTCTTCATTTATATTTATTTATTAAAATACTGTTTAGTGGTTAGGTAATAGTTTCTAGTATTGTACATTTTGGTGAAGTTGAACAACCTTATTCACTTTTAACTAATAGTCCAATCACACAAATACATACTTACCTTGGTCAATAATTCGTGTGTCAATAGCACCTACCTACATATAAATATGTAAGTCAGTAGTAGTCATAAACTTACTTAAAGAGTAAGTATCTCGGATATCGATATTAGTGATATTAGTAACAATAAAAAGACAGATTAATTAAAAACATTTATTAAACTTGTAGGTATAATAAACCTAGGTACGCCATGGAACCGACATTACATCAACCACTATTAACTAACTACCTACTACCTGGTGGTTTAATGAGTTAGGCAAGTTGGTACCTACCTTCTTCCCTACCATTGGTAGGTAGAGAATGCTATAATAGGAACTAGGTAGGTCTAGGCACTAACTAACTTTTAGTGCTGGTCCCCAAGTCAAAAAAAAGTATTTCATAAAATAGCTTAATGTTTTTCATGGTACCTAACTTACAAGGTACTTATTTAAATTTTCGATTGTCACTGTCTTTTCAACAATGTATTACTACGTACGTGATATTAAGTGCTCCAGCATATACTTTTTATTCTTATCAGTTACACCCAGCACTTCTCGAAGCACCTGTACACAAATTATCAAAAACACCTATGCACCTGCACATTGTAAATCAAATTATGTGCATCCTACTATTATTTACTTAGATTTTCTCGAAAGTTCAGCCCGTTTACGGTAGTAACGTGTAATGACGTGTATAGTGTAAGCGATTTCTTAACGCACAAAATTTGAGAAAAAATAATCATCACTATCCCAACCCTGCTCAATAATTTATTTTTAAAGTAAGCCGTAAAATATATCAATTTTTTTTTTTAAATTGGTATAAAATCCTTTAAAGGATCTCCTCTATTCGAACTCACTGTGAGTTATCATAGTAAGCAAATAACAGATTTCATCCACACAGCGGGTACAATCTAGCAGTCAAGTTGTCGTTTTGTATGGGCAGCACGTAAATCCGTTTGTAAAGAAACTTGTTTATGAATCTAGTTTTATGAAGTGCTAAACATGTTACACAGATTTGGACCTATAATTCGGCAATATGCTGTTGTTATTGCTGGTAAGTTTTTAAATTAAGTTTTGTTTGAGTTTTAGCTACAAGTTCTTATGTTTTACTTAATAGTATTTTGGTGGGAAATAGAAAGTTTACAAAGGCTTGGTATATATTTACAGGCCTACCAAGGAAGAATTAAAGCCAGGGTTGGCATGATTAAAACAAATGGTTTTAAAACACATGTTTAAAACAATGTTTAAAACAGTTTGATTTTAAACCGTGTTTTTTATCACACGTTTAAAAACACAGATTAAAACAAGTTTTAAACATTGTATAAAACGATGAGAAAAAAACAAGCTTTAAAACTACTTTTCATTGCGAATGAATGATATAAAATGAAAGTAATATTTTTTTGATAAGTTATTTATTCAGTCAAACAAAGATCTAAGTACCTACCAAGTACCAGGATTTATATGGGTAATGGGATAAGATAACACGTATTTTTGAAACATGCATTAGATAGTATAGAATATTAAAAATTTCAATTTAAAATCAATCAAAAACAAAATTATAACAAACAAAATTACTTATATTTAATAAACATTATAAAATCAAAATTGTTTGTCAGTCAGGAGAGTAAGACAATATGACAAGATCAAGATAACAATTATTTTTTCTTTTCCTTATTAAGGTATTTAAAAACTGTAACAAGTTTTGCAGCTTTCTCTGTACCCAGTTTATTTCGTACGTCAGAATGAATAAATCCAAATGTTGAAAACAGTCTTTCAATTCCAGCACTTGAAGCTACAGCAGTGTGAAGCTGAGCCACTAAGTTCATTGTTTGACCATTAATTTGTTTTTTTAATGACTGCCACCATTCGAGAGGTCCGACCTAATTTACTACATGATCTTCAAATAAAAAGTTATGAAAGGGATCTGTCATTGCCCTGTATTTAACAACATAGGGCATCGCCTCTTTATGATAAGCTTCTATAAATAATAAAGCCTCAGAAATATCTTCACTCGTGAGTTTTTCACCCCTGTACTTAGGAAGTAGTAAGTTTGCTGCAAAATGAGCTGGAGACATTGCCATTTCATAACGAGCTTTGAACTTCCTTAAATCATCCAATGAATACTCGGTCTCACGCAGTCGTACATTCTCTCCCTCAAACATATTTTTAAGCTCTATCCATGCTTCAGTCACTTCGCCAATACAGCAGGATGTCTTTTGGGAGATGTCAAGTGTAACTGCGATGATTTCCAGTTTTTTGTAGAGAGCCTGGACTTGTTGCTTCAGCGCCATGTCATTTACTTTCAATGAAATTGACAGATCTATAGCAGTTGAATGATTTAAGCATATATCTGACATTATATGCCAATTTTCTAATAACACTTTTAAGCAGTCAGCCATTGTGTTCCACCGTACCTGTTGTGGTATAACAATTGCTTTTCCACCAGCTTCTTTATATTTGGCAGATGCAAAGTGAGTGTATTTGAAGTACCGCATTATCGACTTAACTTTATCAGTAATATCTTCTGCATTCAAATCCTTTGCTAGAAGGTTTAATATGTGTGATGAACAGCCGTATGTAAGTATATCCTCGTGAGAAGCTAGTTCTTCCTGTTGGGCTAAATCTCGTCTCATACGGCTCATATTTGCTGCGTTGTCTGTCACTACACTTCGCACCGTACATTTGTAAGTTTCACATAGTTTTATTGCCGCAGTAGTAACTTTAACCAAGTAGTCAGCTGTATGGCTTTCGGCTCCTGTGTCTATTGTATCAATTAAATGAGATGAGTCTGTCAACACATCGGTAACACAGACACAAACTATCGAGTCCTGCCTGACATTACTCCACCCATCAATTGCCAGATTAACAACTTTGTTTTTCAATTCATTTTTTACGGCTTCTTGAGTCGAGTTGTAGACTTCGTCGAGTAGCTTGCTAGCAATTTGTTTGGAGGTTTATATCCTGGGCGTAAAATTTCCATTAATTTCAGTAACTCTGGGTGTTCTACGTGGTTAAAAGGCGTGTTAGTAGCAAACATATAACGAGATAATTGTAAATCAATTTTCTTCTTATCTTCTTGACTTGTAGCAATAATAAATCTTTTCATTGAAATGTTCACGCTCGCGCTGCTGCTGGTACTGGCATTTTTAGATTGAAGAGTAGTAACAGAAGATGTGGGTGTAGCAGAAGAATTATCTGAAGATCGGGAAGAACCAGCATCACTCAACAACTCCTCCTCCACGTCCCTGTCCGCGTCAAGATTTGCGTCAGTGTTAGAACCGGTGGTGGTGCTACATTGCTGGAAGTGTGCCTCCATTCTTTTCACAAGTCCAACTAGTTCTTTCTTACATTTTCTGCAACGCACCCTATTGGTCTTCAGTGTGGTATTTTCTTGGGGGATCGATGTGAATTGTTCCCAAATTGCATGCTTTTTGCGTCCTGGAGTTGACATTATTATGAGGTGTTATCAGTCGCAGAATTAATAATGAAATGAAATGTGAGAAAGAAAGGCACTCGTATTTATAGAATTCATATTAAGTAATTCCCCGCCGGTAAAGTCCCGTTAGGAAAGTCCCTAATGGATGGCTGTCGAATGGAATAGTGGTTATTTTATTCCCCTCATTTAAATATAAATATTAGGGATGGGCCTAACTTCGGCATTCTTCCGAAATTCGGTTGAAATGCCGAACATTCGGTATAAGAAAAGAGTGAAATAGTTGCACAATTTTGATTTTAAGATTAATAAAACATAAAAAAAAATCTAATCTGTCATACTCACTCATACCTGATTAAATAAATAAGCCTTTTACATAATTTAAAATCATGGTAATTTATTTATTAATCAAGTAACTAACTGTCATTATCAGTTTCCTTTTTCGACATTTCAATCTTAAGTTTTAGAATTAAAAAATCAAATTCAATAAGTTCTTATTAAATTAGGAAGTCTTATGATTTGAATCAAATAAACTTTTTGAAAATTCAATATATTAATTACTTATAGGTATATTTTATTGTTGTTTGTTAGTTGTTACCATATAAGTGCAGAATAAAAACCGAACTTCGGCATTTTTGATTTTTACCGAATCATCATCATCATCATCATCATCATCATTAGCCCATACACGTCCACTGCTGGACATAGGCCTCCCCCGAATGTTCGGCCGAAATTCGTATTCGGTTCAAACCACATTCGGCCCATCACTAATTAATAAATATTGGGGGTGCCCCTATTCATAGAATAGAATTTATAGTTTATAGGTATTTCCCCGCCGGTATAGTCCTGCTAGGAAACATTCAGGGTGAATGTAAATCGTTTAGTAGTGATTAGAGATACGTAACATAAAATAAATGTTTATCCATTGATCGTTTTTTGTCAATATTTATTTTACTATAGAAAATTTGAAAAGTCAAAAGATCTAGTCTGGAAATGAAACATTATAGGTCGAATTAATTTAAAATAATGCCCTAAACTAAAAAGGACAAAAAAAAACAAAAAAAACAAAACAAACACTTGTTTAAAACAATTTGAACTGTTTGTTTTATAAAATTTAAAAAAAACTGTTTTTTTTCCAACCCTGTATCTGACATTATATGCCAATTTTCTAATAACACTTTTAAGCAGTCAGCCATTGTGTTCCACCGTACCTGTTGTGGTATAACAATTGCTTTTCCACCAGCTTCTTTATATTTGGCAAATGCAAAGTGAGTGTATTTGAAGTACCGCATTATCGACTTAACTTTATCAGTAATATCTTCTGCATTCAAATCCTTTGCTAGAAGGTTTAATATGTGTGATGAACAGCCGTATGTAAGTATATCCTCGTGAGAAGCTAGTTCTTCCTGTTGGGCTAAATCATTAGAGATACGCAACATAAAATAAATGTTTATCCATTGATGGTTTTTTGTCAATATTTATTTTACTATAGAAAATTTGAAAAGTCAAAAGATCTATTATAGGTCGAATTAATTGAAAATAATGCCCTAAACTAAAAAGGACAAAAAAAACAAAACAAACACTTGTTTAAAACAATTTGAACTGTTTGTTTTATAAAATTTAAAAAAAACTGTTTTTTTTCCAACCCTGATTAAAGCTCACTTGGACAGTTTTGTTGTACATTATCTCGATGTATATAAATAAATAAAGATATTTTATTTTAAACTAATAGGTTTATCCAATTATTTATATAAATAAGGGTAGTTTTGTGTGTATCAACGTAGGTAAGTAACGTATTATCTTTATTTTTCTAACTATACCTACGTTATACAAAATACCAATTTTCTTGATATTGTGAAATGCCTTAAAATATTGTATAATATAGGTAGGTACTCATACAAAAAACTTTAAAACCTGTTATGTCAAAATAGTGAAGCTCGTTCGTTTTATTAGGTGTTTACCTACCTACCTTCAACTTGAGATACTTTTCTAATGAAAGATTAGATAGATTATAAACAATTTGAGCCATAAAAACAGTTAATAGTAATTAATTTGGTAGTAATTTCTACATAAGTACCTAACATTCGTATTGCAAAGACATGAACATGGCCGTGACAGTTCTGGCGAACGACCTCTCCAACTAAGCCTGTGTGGATTTCGTAAGAGTCGACTAAGGGAAACTACTGGAGGAAAGGCAGCAGCTTCCTTCTATGTATTATTAACACCTTCACTGCGATCGCTAATCCGCCTGCCAAGCATGGGGGATTATGGCAAAACCTTCTTGTTTGGGGGAAGCGTGTTCGGCAGTGGTCGTACCTACTGTATAGGGTTTGATGATGAATTCATCTCATACATATTTTAATCATGAGTAGATGGCCCTATTTTGTCGCAGAGGACCTTACAAAATATCAAATACCAAAGTGCTTTATTTTCTTTAGACCTTAGAAATCTCTTGGACAGGTCACAAAATTCAAATTACAAGTAAAACCAGGAAATAAAGTAAAGTTTTTGTTCATTTCAATCTTTTTAAGGTAAAGTAAAAAGAAACCTTTACCTTGGTTTTTAGTTTTCGAGTTGGAGCAAAAATCTTTCCAAGCTTTTTTATCCTCTAGACTAGAAGTCTGGATAATCTGATATTTTGCAGTAAGTAAGCCTTTTTACAAAGGATTATGGTTGACAGTTTGTTCGAATTTATTTATTTAATTATAGTAAGACATTCGGTATTTTTTAAGGTTCGTTAAATACCTACATACTATGTCCTTTATATTTCATATTTCATTTATTTTGCTTACATGAACATTTATACAGCTTAGATCTAAGTAGGTAGCTTATGTCAATAGGTACATGCACCCTGTAAGGGCACTGCAAAAGAGTTCATGTCTAATTACATTATTAACATATAAATAATCAATAAACATATGTAATAAAAAAATCGAAATTCATGCAATGTTATAAAATATAAAAATGATAATGTCAATGAATTATTATGTCATGTAAATATAAAAATAATCATGTCAGTTTGTCAGAAGCAAATTGGTCAACGGAGTAATAACATTTTTCTAATAAAAATAATTTAAGTTTTTTCAAAATAGCGTTTCTTTATCCTCGTTTTTTATGCATTCCGGTAATTTATTATATATTTTAGATAATCTATGGTTTGGAGATTTACTGGTTAAGTTACTTTACATATTTGTTACCAGACAATCATGTCTAATGGAGCATGATGCATGCCTAAACTATTGTTATGCTAAAGTTTGCATATAATAGATTAATAGATAAAGTTTTAGATTGCAGTATTTATCTAGGAAAAGCCTAGATAAAAATTGCGTAGCTCGTGATAACTTTAACTTCCATTCATAAATACAGATTTATTCATAAAGCCGATTTACATGTCTATAACTTATTATATATTAGTATACAACGCGTATATAGAAGTTTTTAAATAATTCGAATTATACATAGAGACAATACAGAATTTGTATTGTCTGACAGAATGTATAAATTATTAAAAAGTCAAACAAGTTACATAGAAAATAAATAATAGATTCAATGATACATTCTATTTATAGTAGATTTTTAAGCTGGGACAGTAGGTAGTTATGTACTTGTAATAATTTTATGAGGCAGTTTATATAACTCCTACACCATTGTCTTTTGTTTAAAATAAAATATGGCAGTCAACCGTCATCCGAACACGTTAATCACTCAATTAAAGAATTTATGGATGATACATTAGAATAATAGGTACCATAAAACATCACCATCATCATATCAGCCCATACAAATCCACTGCTGGACATAGATCTCCCCGATACGACGCCACAAATAGTGGTCCTGAGCCGCCTCCATCCACCGACTCCCTGCGACCGCTACAATATCGTCGGTCCATCGAGTGGATGGTCTCCCATGTAGGGGGGTTTGCCATAATCACCTATAAACATAACTTAGTCCAACCTAGAGTAAGATAGAGAAGATAGTAAGGTAGAGATAAGTAGTCAGCTCTGCACAATAGGTACATAAATATTAGAGATGAGTCCGGTATTCAATAACTAACTCAGTACCTGTTAGCATGGTCCTAAAATATCTAACGCTATTGTAAAATCCGCATACCGCTAGGGAATAACTGTGCAAAGCGAGCATCGCGCCTAACCGACCGTGAGCCATAACTACCCAACGCTACAATACCTATACTTACCTAACTATCATCTACGCATTATTCGCATTATTTATTAATTCTATCTCTCTTCAATTAACTTCTTCGTACCATCTCTATGCAGACGATCTCCAGATTTACACACAAGCCCCACTGCTAGATCTGGCCAGCGCAATTCACCGCACGAATAGCGATCTTACCTGCATTCGTGATTGGAGCGTGGCCTACGGTCTCCGGGTTAACCCCGCCAAAACGCAGGCTATAATCATTGGTAGCTCGCGTACTTCTGCTAAAATTGACTGGTCGACACTCCCTAACATCGAATTTAACAACGTAACTGTTCCTTTTAGCAGAAGTGTTAAAAACTTGGGAATTCTGATCGATAGCGATATGAGTTGGGTTCCACAAACGGATGCGGTGAGTCGTAAGATCTTTGCCTCCGCCGCCTCACTCAGAAGACTCCGTAACTTCCTGCCTACTGCCACTAAAATTTTACTCGCTCAATCTCTTATCCTTCCCATTCTTGACTATGCCGACGTCTGCTATCTTGATCTTACTGAGGAGCAGCTTAACAAGATAGAACGACTCCAAAACGTATGTATACGTTTTGTTTTTGGCTTACGGAAATATGACCATGTTTCGGAGTTCCGCACTAAACTTAAATGGCTTCCTGTCCGTCTCCGCAGAAATGCCCATATCCTTTCTCTTCTTCATAACATTCTCTTTAACCCTGTAACTCCCGTCTATTTAAAGGAACGCTTTGAATTCCTCCACAATTCTCATCCTAATCCTTCTCGTGTCCTCCGGTCGTCAGAAAATCTGGTATTAAATATACCACCTCACCGAACCAGTTTTTACGACAAATCCTTCTCTATCCAGGCCATAAGGTTGTGGAATGCACTGCCTGAATCCATTCGAAAATCAGCATCATTACCGGTTTTCAAAGCTCGTGTCAAGGAAATTTTCCTCTTAGAAAAATAAATAGGTATCTATTTATGTATATTGCACCTACATTTATATATTTAGTTAAGTTGCTATAGACAATATACATATATCCTCTGTTGTTAGATATTTATAATGTTATTTATTTCTGACAACTTTAGATACACCCCTGCCTTTCTTAAATTCGTATAATTCTTTCCATCCAAAGGTTGCCTGGAAGAGATCGCTTCTAAGCGATAAGGCCGCCCATTGTACATGTTTTATGTAATGTCTATTTTTTATGTTTTCTTCGTGGTGTACAATAAAGAATTTTGTAATTGTAATTGTAATTGTAATCTACGCATAGGTACTAGCGGACCGTTCACCCGTAAAGTTATGTAGCTGCAACAAGTATTTGGTATTTCTAACCAAAACAGTTAGATGGTATTTCTAACCAAATCGGTTAGATGGTATTTCTAACCAAATCGGTTAGATGGTATTTCTAACCAAATCGGTTAGAAATATATTGGGTAGAAATCAGAACAGGTAGGTATAGAGTATTGTAACGTTATTGGGTACCAGTTGGTACTAGCGGTATTGAAACAAAATACCCAACTAATAACCGGTAGCCAAAATATCCAATAACTCCCATCCTTAATAAATATAATAATATGGCGTGTTTTAAAAAACTTTAAACCGACCTCAAATTCCTTTACTCTTACAGTTATTTTAAGTTTTGCGGGATAAATACTAATCCCCTGGGGATAAAAAATTTATGGGACCCCTTCGGAATCATTTTTTATACAATAGTGAAAGAATTTTAAAAATCGGCTTATAATTTTGGCGGAGATATCGCGTAACATACATACAAAATAAAACATACAGGTGAATTGAGAACCTCCTTCTTTTGAAGTCTGTTAAATAAATTGACATTAGTTACTAAATGGCCGTGGGGCCGCGGCATAGAATATTGACCCCTCCAACTCAACCCGTGGATGTCGTAAGAGCCGACTGAGGGAACCTACCAGAGGAAGGGCAGCAGCTTCCTTCTGAGTATTTTTCAACACCAACACTGCGATCACTAATCCGCCTGCCGAGCGTGGAGATTATGGCAAATCCCCCCCTACATGGGAGACCATCCACTCGATGGACCGACGACATCGTAGCGGTCGCAGGGAGTCGATGGATGGAGGCGGCTCAGGACCGCTATTTGTGGCGTCGTACGGGGGAGGCCTATGTCCAGCAGTGGACGTGTGTGGGCTGATGATGATGATGATGAGTTACTAAATTGTGATGTTTAAATATGTAACAAGTGATAGCTACCTCTCTAGATGCGTGGCATCCTAACAGGACTCTTTATACCTATCCTAAGTGACATTTTTATATGACCTTCACACTGCATTGAGATAGCTAAACAAATACTTGAAATACCTACTGAATCATTCACACTGACTCAAGGCCAGGCAAGTCTCGTTAGTACGGTCATAGCCAGGTCATGCCAATTTACTTAGTTACCAATCTTTTCGTTATTTCACGACTTCATAAAATAAATTAGTTCAAAATAAGCCACGGAACGGATTTTGATGCGGTTTTTTTAAATAGATTGAGTAATTCAAGAGGAAAGTTTTTAAGTATAATTTAGTGTCAGCATAGGAGTCGTGCGAAGCCGGGGCTAGTTTGTAATAAGAAAAACTTTATTTAAACTATATGTTGATAGGCTAACAAGAACACTTTTGAAATTGCCATGTTTATTCATTTAAAACTAGATATTTACAATCACGGAACAACTGAAGTCACTGCGGGTTACTTTTTATTGGCAGACATACTCTGATGTACCCATATTCTGATCCAAGATTCTGTAAAATTTATAAAAAATATATTTAATAAATTTTCCATTTTCGAAGCATTAAAAAAACGCGCAGCTAGTATCATGTCTGTGTGAAAAATTGAGTGGCGTAGAACCTGCACGGACCGTGCGACACCAAAATTCACCAAATCCCATTAAGATCCTCCTTTTCTCCGCGAAAGATCCCCCACCATCCATCAAGTTATAATTTTAAGGTAGATAGGAGATCTTTTTTGAAAACACCTCATTTAATAGGGTTTGGAATAAGAATCTAAGCACTACCGCTGCTGCACCATACCGGCCCAATAGTAGCACTCATTGACGACGACGGCGCGCGGCGGTGGCGACCGACGACACGGGGCGGCCGGATAAAATTACCCTTATGCCATCTCTTTAGTTCAAATTTTGACAATGACATTTCGAATAATGCAGTGACTGAAACCGGAAGTATAGGTTGTTTGTTTTACTTTTTGCGCCGGATATTATTTATGGCGGTAATTAGTATTAATACTCTATGTTAGTACTGAATTTAAAAAAAAAAATTGTATGGCTTTTACTATAGTTTAATTCGTCCATGCTTTTACACAGACATAATACTATAATACTAGCTGCGCTTTTACCCGCGAGCCGCGGGATAGTCCATGTTACTGTGTTTGTAACCAAATTTCTCCGAAACGATTTTTATGAAATTTTTGTGTAGGTATATTCCGTAGGTCTGCGAATAGGTTACCTATTTTATATATCCCTAAGTGATAAGGGTGTCCCGCCCCAATTTTTTTTTATATTTTGGACAAGTTTTTTTATGATTTTGCATAAAAAAATAGGTATTTCTACTAAAACAATGATTTCATGATTAACCTTTCTAACACCAACCCCTATTTTTTAATACCGATATTAGTTAGTACTGTAATAATCTTCAACGCTCAGTGGTCGATGGCAAAACAACGTTTGCCGGGTGAACTAGTATTATTGTATTTTAATAATGTATATTAATAAAGTACCCATCAAAACAAAACGGATAAAGCTATCGATGAATAAAGTAACAAAACACTTGTCTAAGTTCAAGGATACATTTGAAGACCTTCGCAACTCATTTTACGAAAAAAAAAGTATGGGCGTGTTTTTTTTGCTTTTTACGTGCACGATCCATGATTACGGGTTTTACTTACGGTGCGTTCGACTTGCATCTATCTTAATTTGTTTCTATTATTTGACTGTAATTTCATATTTATTATTGGGGTATGGGCGCGGGACGGGTTTTTGCCACAATATAGTATAATAATGTGAAACACATACATACACACATACATAATACTAAAGCTACTTTTTAATCCTTTCCAGTAAACCTCAGCCTCCTTGGTACGGGAGTTGGTCTAACATGGCCATCACCAGTGCTGGTGAAGCTTCGCAACGAGACGGAAACTGTCCTCTCTGCACCAATCACATCGGAGCAAGGATCATGGGTGGTTTCTATAGGGTTCCTCACGGGGATGCTTGGTAAGTTGCTTGCGATTTCAGAAGGGTAGGTTAGGTATGGCGCCGCTGCGCGCTGCGGCGACACGGCCAGCTGGTGCACACATCAAGCGACATTTTCAGCGAGCATTAAAAACGTATGGACATATATATCAAAAGGAGGATCATATAGTAGGTAAGAGAGGACGGGAGGGAGGACAAAATATGGAAAAGGAGGACATGTCCTCTTTTTGGATAGGTACCATCTGGCAACCGTAGTACTTATCGAAGACCGATGTGACGTGGCGGGCGAAGGTCCGCCTGCGACGCAGGAGGTTGCGGGTTCGATTCCCGCCTTCGGACAAATGTTTGTACGATCTGAAAATATTTGTCTCGGGTGTTCTGGGTATATTCTATGTATAAAAAAATATATCTATCTATGTCTTTACATAGATAGATATATTTTTTTATACATAGAATACTTTTATTGTATTATGTAAGTATATCTGTCATCTAGTTCCCATAACACAAGCTCTGCTTAGCTTGGGGCTAGATGATGTGTGAATTGTCCAAACTTATTTATTCATAGAGCGCCCCGGTCTAATAGCCCGGCCACACGCTCCATCTTTTTGCATGCATGATTGAACAAACCAGTTTGCGCAAGTAAGATGGAGCGTTTGGCCGGGCTAGATGGAGCATGTGGCCGGGCTAAAACAACTGCGTAAACTGATTTGTGAAATCATGCATGCAAAATGGAGCTTGTGGCCGGGCTATAAAATTTTATTTGTTCTAACTACAACAACCAAAGAAAACCTCTTCCGTTGGTAGTCAGATAAAAACAAAAGTTTTGCGCCCGGCTTCCCGGCTTTAACGTACGTAGAAATGGAAAGGAATGGAATGCCTAGGGATTGGAAGGGAACCTATTACGAGATCTAAGCAGATACAAATTCTTGAATTTTGTGTACCTATTCAGCAGTGGGACGTTTCAGGGTCTAGGTCCATTTTTTCCTCTATGTTCGAGGTAAGTACCTATATATATCTAATTAATAAATCCTAATCCTTACTAATATTATAAATGCGAGTGAGTTTGTTAACGCCCTAACTAAGCAACCAATCGCCTTAATTTTTGGCATAGAGTTAGTTGAAAGGATGGAGAGTAAGGCGATCATACACTGCTACGCACCACATTGCGTGTTGCGTCTTCTAACGTTGCTAGTAAGTATCTACGTTTGTATAGAAAATACGCACAGTCCAACACACAGAACACGCATCCACGCGCGTTCATGCGCATCACGCATGAACGCGAGGAGAAACATGCACTCACGCGCGTAGGTGCGGGGCGAGACGCACCCACGCGCTTAGTTGCGGGGAGCCGCAAGGTATGGTACACCCCGCGTCCCGCAGTAGGATTTTGGAAGGGCTTTGAATGAAATGAGTCGAGCCGCCGTGAATCCACAAAACGCAACTACGCGCGTGAGTGTGTAAAAACCCGCACGATGATGCAGATCCGCACTCCTGCAAGTAAGCGCGTAGGTGCGTCGGCACGGAGCGTGATGCGTGGCAGTGTGATAATCACCTAACATAGGCTTTTTTTTCCTAGTAAAACATCAAATTCCCATGGGAGAAACGAGAAAAAATACATTTTTATTCTACTAGAAATGTGAAATTCGAAAAAAATTATAAATAGGTAATGCTGAACAATTTACACAGCAGTACCTGTTGTAGGACCTAGGTATATACCTCTACACATTAGCTAGGTAGTATAGTACAGATATATGCTTAAATCATTCAACTGCTATAGATCTGTCAATTTCATTGAAAGTAAATGACATGGCGCTGAAGCAACAAGTCCAGGCTCTCTACAAAAAACTGGAAAACATCGCAGTTACACTTGACATCTCCCAAAAGACATCCTGCTGTATTGGCGAAGTGACTGAAGCATGGATAGAGCTTAAAAATATGTTTGAGGGAGAGAATGTACGACTGCGTGAGACCGAGTATTCATTGGATGATTTAAGGAAGTTCAAAGCTCGTTATGAAATGGCAATGTCTCCAGCTCATTTTGCAGCAAACTTACTACATCCTAAGTACAGGGGTGAAAAACTCACGAGTGAAGATATTTCTGAGGCTTTATTATTTATAGAAGCTTATCACAAAGAGGCGATGCCCTATGTTGTTAAATACAGGGCAATGACAGATCCCTTTCATAACTTTCTATTTGAAGATCATGTAGTAAATCAGGTCGGACCTCTCGAATGGTGGCAGTCATTAAAAAAACAAATTAATGGTCAAACAATGAACTTAGTGGCTCAGCTTCACACTGCTGTAGCTTCAAGTGCTGGAATTGAAAGACTGTTTTCAACATTTGGATTTATTCATTCTGACGTACGAAATAAACTGGGTACAGAGAAAGCTGCAAAACTTGTTACAGTTTTTAAATACCTTAATAAGGAAAAGAAAAAATAATTGTTATCTTGATCTGTCATATTGTCTTACTCTCCTGACTGACAAACAATTTTGATTTTATAATGTTTATTAAATATAGGTAATTTTGTTTGTTATAATTTTGTTTTTGATTGATTTTAAATTGAAATTTTTAATATTCTATACTATCTAATGCATGTTTCAAAAATACGTGTTATCTTATCCCATTACCCATATAAATCCTGGTACTTGGTAGGTACTTAGATCTTTGTTTGACTGAATAAATAACTTATCAAAAAAATATTACTTTCATTTTATATCATTCATTCGCAATGAAAAGTAGTTTTAAAGCTTGTTTTTTTCTCATCGTTTTATACAATGTTTAAAACTTGTTTTAATCTGTGTTTTTAAACGTGTGATAAAAAACACGGTTTAAAATCAAACTGTTTTAAACATTGTTTTAAACATGTGTTTTAAAACCATTTGTTTTAATCATGCCAACCCTGATAGTACCTACCTAAGTAGGTAGGTACATGACTAAGTAGGTAGGTTTATCGGTTTGTTTTATAAATACGTAGAAAACTCAAACGTTGGACGAAAACATAATTCTTTTATGGTTTTATTGTACTAATATTTATGTTCCCATTCAGCAGATTAGCTCCAGGTTACCTTGACCTAGACTCTACAGTGATATTCCTATTTATTTGGCTTATCTTTTAAGGCGTAACTTAATATGTGCCTAGGTTAACCGATAGCAGGACTGTCCGACTGTCTGTCCATTTGAAGGTGTCACAATTAGACTGTTTACATAGCTTTTTATAGAACAATTGCACAAGAGAACTGGGACAACTTTTGTCTCAGTTGTCCAATTTTCAGAATCGGTCCATGTTAATTTGAAGCAGCGACAAACATAGAAAAAAATATTAATTTAAAACTCGTGTAGCTCTGAATAAAAACGTCAAGTGCGAATTAACTCGCGCACCGAGGGTTCCATAATTATAAGACATTGTTTCTTGCATCATGATTCTAGGTCAACGGGATTTAGGTAAGTACCCTATATAGGTATAGGTGCAGGGTTTAGTCGCTCGCAAGACAAAAAATATTTTTTTGTGATTAAACTACAAATTTACAGTTTCTGATTTTCCCCTTCTTCCCCTAAAACCTTGCTTCTTGCCAAATGTTATAGTTCTGGTTCAAAGGCAAGTACCCTATAGGTTTTGTGGACATTCGATTACCTTGCAAATTAAAAAATTGGGCATAAACGGCTGTAACTTTTAATTGCGTTGACTTAGAAGTTTTATTTATATCACGGCTCCAAGAACTTACGGACTTGAGTATTTGATGTAAATTTCAACTCGATAGCTCCACGCGTTTCAGAGGGTTGACAGATGCACAGACGGACAATAAACTAATCCTTATAGGATTAGTTTATTGTCCGTCTGTGCGTCGGTTCCGTTTTTATAAGCTTTTAACTTGCAATAGTGCAACTATTGCAATGTATTGCAAGTGCAAGTGTATTGCAACTCAATTTTAGACCAGGTTATCCTCAACCGATTCAGCGGATATTTCGTATACATATGTAAGTTTGGTGACAATGCAATGTCATGGCATCTATCTATCATGGTACTATCAAGCTGATCTGATGATGGAAACGAAGAAGGTGGCCATTGGAACTCCTAATGGAAACAACGGATTTGTCTTCCCAAGCACTTTGCTCGTTTTTAAAAGCTTGTATTTAAGTTGTTTTAGATATTAAAAAATTATATATTTTATTCCTTTTTAGGTACGGAACTCTAAAAACGAACAAAAAATATAAATATAAACGAACAAATCGTTTATATTACGTAACGAACGTAGAACCTCCTCCTATTTCGAAGTCTGTTAAAAAGAGTAGCTCAGCATTAGTGTTGGTTATTATATGTAATTACCGTCAACAGGTAATAAATAATGCAGGACAATCCAAACAGCATCATCTAGCCCCAAGAAGGCAGAGTTCATCGTTTTATCATACCTAGAAATACAACACCCGAAACCAATATTTGCAGATCGTACTAGCATTTCTCCAAAGGTATTGTACGTAGGTTATGAACATCTACAATGTACAGCATCTTAATAGGGAAATGGTCTATTTTCTGTCGTGCCAGACGTTCTTGACAATGGTACTGATATGTACTAATAACTTTATTGTTTTCAACCGAATTTAGAGAGGAGGTTCATAATTTTTTTAGTATGTATGTTCGCGATATTTGATTTGTTATAGTAGAGTAAATTAGATAAATAGCACAATAAGCTGTGTATTTATTTAGCTTCACAATTTTGGCTTATCTGTACTTACCCTTTTTTTATTTTGCCTTTAACAATGTAGTTATATAATTAGTTGTATTTATTTGTCGATTTTATAAATTTAAATTGTACCTACCTTTAATTTGTGGCTGATCTTATTAGTACCTTGGAAGGAATGCAGTACCTACGACACAAGTCTAACCACTTAGTGGAAGCAAAGCAAAAATTGTCTAAAGTAGAAAGTATCTTGAAGTGCTTGATTTGAAATAAAAATTATTTCATTTATTCATTTATATATCCGCAAATTATTAGTATGAACCAAATTTAAAGATTCTTTGTTTAGAAAATGGTCACAAGGTGGTCTCATAAAAATTTTATCCCCAGGGGATTAGTATTTATACCGCAAAACTTAAAAAAAAGTGTAAAAGTAAGAGATACGAAGTCAATTATTACGTTTTTGAAAATAATAAAATTATCTCAATGTCTGGTAATAAACAGTTTCCGAGGCAACGGGCGTAAACAAGAGGTAGGTTCAGGAATTTGAAGTCAGTTTATCGTTTTTTAAAACCGCCCAAAATATTACTGTTTGTTTCATCGAGTTAGATAACAATGAAAATATCCATGCGAGTGTTGTAAAAGGCGACTAAGAGGTATCCACTGGAGGTAGCGCCTCCTGCAGAACAATTCCACCATCGAGCTGCGATCTCCAACCCGTATGCCCAGCGTGGGGATTTAGGGCATTATTGGCTTTTATCTTATGGGGGGTATCATGAGATAAAAGCCAATAATGCGCTGGTCAGCCTACATCCAGTAATGGATCAATATAGGCGACCGATGTGGCGCAGCGGGCGAAGGTCCGCCTGCGCCGCAGGAGGTTGCGGGTTCGATTCCCACCTTGGGACAAATGTTTGAACGATCTGCCAATACTTTTTCCAGGTGTTCTGGATATTTTCAATGTATAATCCTACTAATATTATAAATTTGAAAGTAACTCTGTCTGTCTGTTACCTTTTCACGCCTAAACGGCTGAACGGATCTTAACGAAAGGCAGGGAGGTAGATAGTATCCCAGGGACGTATATAGGGTACATAAAAAGCACGTACGAAGCCGCAGGCAGCAGCTAGTAGAAAATCATCATCATCATCATCATCATCAGCCCATACACGTCCACGGCTGGACATAAGCCTCCCCCGTACGACACACCACAAATAGCGTTCCTGAGCCGCCTCCATCCATCGACTCCCTGTGACCGCTACGATGTCGTCGGTCCATCGAGTGGATGGTCTCCCATGTAGGGGGGGATTTGCCATAATCACCACGCTTGGCAGGCGGATTGGAGTAGAAAATATATGGAATAAATTGAAGAGTATGTGATTTAGTATCCTCACAAGCTCTGCTTAGCTTTGGGGCTAGGTGATGCTGTGTGGATTGTCCAGCATTATTCATTTATTCTATTTATAGGCTGTGAAGGTAAGGTGAGGTAGCTATTCGGCATGAAATAGACACAAGGTGACTCTCCTTTTGTAATTTAAATTTTACACGGTCGATTAATGCCGATTAGTGAATCTGATGTTCGTGGAATATTTTTCTAACAAACATTCTGATTACTCTGTGGCATCGCATCTTCAAAATGTATTTGAATAATGATTAAACAAAAAATTTAGAAATTCAGCTCCTTCGGGGAAACAACGATATAATTAATGAATGTGTACGAGACCATGTACCGTACGTGTGCATTGAAATTTGCTAATTAATGTCAACCGCACATTTAAGTCATCGATTTCAGCAATACTTTTTAATTACCTACTACCCGACAGACGTTGTCCTGTCATTCAAATTAAAATTCAAAATTTTAAACGAAGAGTACTGGCTAAGGTTACATTAAAAAAGTTTATAATAGGGTCGTTAAGTTTTCTTAAATTGTCTAAGTTACTCCGCAATTTTCTTTTTTTTTATGTAAAGGACCTTCTACGAAATATTACTTAGAAAACATTCGAAAAAAGGTAAATGATATCAGTAAAGCCGTTCTCAAGTTATAGCCGGACCAAGAGAAATAGGGATTCATGAAAGAACCTAGTAGATATTCAGTTCGCGATCACTTGTCAATCGACTCACACGTCTCACTATCATTTCATTAGTAACTACAGTTTATTGTTAAATATGCATATCAGTTAAATTTATCTAAGTTTTTCTGATATATTCAGCTTAGTTTACTACAAGTGGTGTACCAATAACCAACGCTGCACACTTTATTGTGACAGATTTTTTCGTTTTAAAATCTTAATTAAAACTATACCTGCACAACAATAAGCGTCTTTCAATGTAAAAAACATAATTATAAGGGCTTCGGTCCATTGGAAAAATGCAAAAAACATATTCCTGTGCTGTGCGATGCAAACGGTCAATCAGAACAGAACACCCATTATATTTAAAATTGTTTTCTCTTCCAGCAAACCTTATAGCAGTTTTCCTAGTAGACCGAATAGGGAGGAAGTACACCCTGATAGTAGCTTGTGTCCCGAAGGTGGCTTCAGGGATCCTGTACCTTTGCGCCACCGAGGTCTGGATGTTGCTGCTGGGGCGAGCGGTAGCTGGGGCCTCGGACGCGCTCATTTTCACAGTAACGCCGATGTACGCGTCGGAGGTTGCTAGTGTAAGTTCTACATCATATCAGCCTTCTAAAGTCCACTGCTCGTCATAGGACTCCCCCATTCGAGTCCACAAAAAGCAGTTCTGAGCCGCCTCTATCCCTCGACTCCCTGCGACCACTACAATGTCGTCGGTCCATCGAAGACGTGCGACAATAGATAATCAATTTGCTAAAACTGTTTCTTTTCAGGATTTGGCAGCCGCATAGTCATGAGTCTTCGATATCTTCGTATCGACTTGATTTTTGGCATAAAGTTAGTTGTAAAGATGGATAGCAACAAAGGATACTTTTTGCCGTGGTAAAACATCAAATTCCCATGGGAGATTTACCTATGGGAACAAAGACATTTTTATACACCTACTGTTAGCAAATTGTTTACTTATTCTAGCTGTAACACGTCCTCTCGATGGACCGACGATTGTAGCGGTGGCAGGAAATATGTAGAAGGATGAAGGCGGCTCAGCACTGCTATTTGTGGCGTCGAATGAGGGAGGCCTATGACCAGCAGTGGACTTTAGGGGGCTTAGTTAGGGCGTGAAGGAAGGACAAACTTAAATTTTTGTAAATGACATGACAGTTTACAAACGAGGTTTTGGCTGAGTGAATTATGGAGAATTTCAATATCATTATTATTTTGTCAACTACATATCTCTCTATTTCCAGAAAGACATCCGCGGCAGCCTCGGCACCATCCTCCAAATAGTCTGTTCCATCGGTGTCGTGCTCATGCTGTGCATCGGACCATTCCTTCCGTATCTCCTGCTGAATGGGATCTACACAGCTATCATCGTGGCCACCACTGTGCCGCTGTTCTTCCTGCCTCATAGCCCTTACTTCTTGTATTCTAAAGGTAATATATTCTGTTAATTTGTTATTTTCATCTCAGCCAACTGCTGGTCGTAGTTCAATGACCGGTCTTAGGCTGCCCGTGTCCTAACGATTTCTAGCGACCTCCAGCAGATCATGGGTTCACTTGTTGGAAGCCCTACCACACGCCTTCCAATACGTGTTCATTCTTATTACTTAGCCGCTGAAGTATTTATTTATTTATTTAGTTGGAAAACAAACAGCTTATTAAACTTAAGTAAGTAGTTAATTATGTATTTCAACACCTTTCTGATTATGTTCGTAAGTAACGGACAAACTGTTGTTTCCACCTTATTGTTTAAGATATCTTTGTACACAGTTTCGATAATAAATAATCTCTATCTTTATATGTACCAGGGTTGTTGCTGATGCCGTTTTTTGACACATCAGCGGATGCTGATGCTGATGCTGATTTTGGGCAAGTGCGTGTCAGACTCCCAAACTGAGTAGTCTGCACTAATTGAATATAGATGATTCTACCAATCGAAATCGAGTTTTGCAAAACTATGCACTGTGCTGCAACTTTTTACCCGACTACCAACGGAGGAGGGTTATGAGTTTGGCACCCTATCTATGTATGTTTTTATGTAGCCGATTTCTATGTCCTAGCAATGAAACTACTTGTCAGATTTCAACAAATGAGGTATCAAATGATTCGTCTCAAACTCTCAATACCCAATGGCTATATGACGTCAGGCGATATTGGGGGTCTAACGAGTTAGTGGGGTCGAAGAAAGGGGTGAAAATCCTAACGTTAGTAAATATGGTGGCTGGGTGGAAATGTCTTTGTTTGTAGTTTCCGAAACATTTTTTCAAACTTTTGTGAGGTTAACGATTCTCAAGCTATTAGCAAAAAGGTGTAAAAATATATAGTTAAAAACTAAAACCAGACTACGTAAAAAGTTTTAAACAAGCTTTTACCGATTGTCCTTATTATTTTCTTTTGATACTTATGCAGTCGGAGGCCATCAGATACCAATGCTAAAGCAGGAACAAAGGCCTCCGACTACCTAATTATTATAATAAAAATATAAGGACAATCGGTGAACGCTTGTTTAAGACTTTTTAGGTAGTCTAGTTTTAGTTTTAACTATTTTTTTTTAGGGTAAAGTACCCAAAGTGTACCAACGGGACCCTTGTACTAAGCCTCCGCTGTCTGTCTGTCTGACCCTCTACCAGGGCTTTATTGTATATCATGATTCGTAAAAGGTACACTTGCGATTTTCAGCGCCGCTATAACAACATTTATTTTATAAAAATAAATATTTAAATTTTAGGAGGTTCAACAAAGATATATTTTTGGTAATTTTTGGCTCGACGTTAACAATTGCTGTATCTGTTGAACCGTAAAAGGTAGACAGTTGAAATTTGTACACAATATGTACAGCCTAAAATAAAAAGTAACCCTTTGGGTGCGAGTCGACTCATACTTGGCCGATTTTATTTCATTACATTGAATAACAAATTATCGAAATTTTCGTATGGTTTCCTTTTCGTGCTGCGACACTTTGTTCTTGTCGTACCTTAGATTTTGTTTTCCTTTTTCAGGTTTTCATGAACGATCATAAATGGACTAATTTATAACCCCTTTATTACATGAAAAATGTTATAATTCAGGTAGGTGCTAGGCTTATAGTTCGTTCCACATAATTGACTGATTACTTCGGCTTGCAAAATATGTAGATACAAAAACTATAATTATTTTTCATATAAATTTTCGTATTTTGGTTGCGTTCACGCAGGGCTTAGGAGTTAACGATGTGCAAAAAATTCAGGTTTTATAACGGTAGTTGCCCAAAATAACAAAGAAGCTAAAGCAATAGAAAGTGGAGCGAATCCAAAATTTTTAGAGACATTTATATTCAGCAGCAGCTTTTTTGAAGTAGTTGACGTCTGGGAGCTTATGTTTTATTTAGTTTTTAATGTGGATGCCTCTTTTTTATGGAATACCGGGCAGCAGCCCAGCCCCAATCGCCTTCCCTGAATCAAGTTTTCCATTTATTGGAAGACTTTAGAATGTAATTTTAAATTATGTCTCAGTATTGCTTAAAAATATAAACCTAATGATCTCGATCATCTGATTACAAAAACCTAGTTATCTCGGCAACTTGCAACGTCATCAAATTGAAATTATACATAATATATATATTTCCAAGGGAGAGTGACAGGAATATTCGAATATAGGAAAATCCAAATATCAGGAATATTTTGGAATTGCTTCAAATTTAACACACAGGTAGAAAAAGTCCTGTAATAGGTTATATTATACTTTTACCCGAGTTCAGAAAAAGAGGAGGTTCTCAATTCACGAAAAACTACTGAACGGAAAAAAAAGCCTTCACATTTCTAGAGGGAAAAAAGGCTTATCCCTCTAGAAATGTGAAATTCGAAATTAACGCGGGTGAAATCGCGAGGAAAAGCTAGTATTAAAATAAACATTATTCATGTAGGGGAAAATATAGCAAAAGGTATTGATCATGGTATAAGAAAAGAAGGTTCTTCCAAGACACGATGGACACGTGAGTGTCTCTTGCTTACGTCATCATCACCATCGGCAATTGAGAAGACAAATCTGTTTCCTGGTGATAACAGTAGCGTAAAACCGTAACTCCCTAAACTCCTTTTATTACCTGCATAAATCTGATAAAACTATGTGATTTTGTATTAACCAATTACTTATCATATAGACTCTGAGAAAGCTGTTTTGACTGATCTGACAAACATAATTTTCGATTGTCATTTTTTATTTACTATTTATCCTTATCACATTTGTTTCCCAACTTCTACGTTTTGTTGAAATAAAGTGGCAACTGGGCGGCGACGTAAGCAAGAGACACTTCCTGAGGAGCAGACCTTGTTTTCTTGGACCATGGTAGCGATAAATACCCGGTAAATAATATGTTATAAACATTAAACAATATGTTATAAGTATTTTAGATTCAACAAATCTAAAATACTTCGCACCCTACTACTAATACAAGATATGTACTTACAACAATAAATACGAATACAAACTACCTGTAGGTATTTCACCTACCACGCTGTCTGTTATATTATAAGTGTGATGAAAACAGGTTTGTGTTTGTTTAGGTTCAAATTTGTACAAAAATGCGCTTTAAGCCTCACTCCGAGGGTCATGTCTCGACTCAAACATCAGCATCAAAAATCAGCATTGATCAATAGGGATGCTGATGCTGATATTCGCAACAACCCTGGTCTGTACTGTCTCTCGCTGGCTTAATGGAGAGAAAACATAAATTTACAATGATACCTGCATTCGTTTCCAGGTCGCAACAACGAAGCCCATAAAGTCCTGACCTTTCTCCGAGGGTCTGAACTGCTCGCGTCAGAGGAACTGAAGGAATACTCCCTCCAATCCACCTCTCCTAAGACCAGCAGCCGAGAGATCTTCAGCAACAGGATATTTCTTAAGGCTTTTGTTTTGGTTGTGATTATAACTGCAGGTAATTTTTATAAATATGTATCTATTTAATGTACCTATTCTGTATATCAGTGTACTATGTATATCAGTCATCTAGTACCCATAACTCTGCTTCGCTTGGAGTTTGATGATGGTGTGTAGATTGTCCAGCATTATTTATTTATTACATAATATCACATCAATGGAGGGCTGATGAGGGGTGCAGGTTTACCATTTTGTTGTCTTTCTTCTGGTTTGAACAACTAATTATAACACTTATAGGTAGGTATTTATATAAATAAATCTAGATTGCACTCGTTTTTCCTGGACAAAAATTTGTAAGTATTATTAGTAATTTCAGGTCTAGAAAAACATTTGCCACATATCAGTTAGACTATTCAGTAGTTTCAGCCAGTCAAGCTTTTGTGTCTACTAAAATATAATCCCTTTTATAACCGAAGGATTCTTTACTTTATCCCTTTCAAAATTTCCAGAAATTCAACTGTTTAAAATTATCCCTTTTTTGTTTTCCAGGTGCCCAACTAAGCGGTTTTAACAGCGTCTCCTTCTACCTCCAAACCATCCTTGAATCCACACAGACCAGCATATCACCAGAAGTGTGCTCAGTAATCATAGGCCTCATCCAGCTGTTAGCTAGCTTCTGCACTACTATGGTGACTGACAGGTTCGGACGGAAGTCTATACTGACCAGTACTCTGATTGGACTGGCTGTGGGGATGGTAAGTCGTTTATGTTTCTCATATCCATGTCTAGCTCGAGTCATTATGAGATCAGATTCTTTGGAAGGCATTTAGTGGCCCTGCTCTGGGCTGGCCATAAACATAATCTGAGAATATTTTCACTGGAAAAAATATTTAGTAACAATTCCGCGTAAAACATTCTTTGATAAGATCCAACAAGTTCCCACCCATAACATATGTACGTGCCATGCAGAGAAGGTAAAAAAACAGACTTACGCCATATAAAATTGCCATGTCACTTACCTTCCAACTTTAAGCACACACAATGTAATTTGTAGAAGAACTGCACTTGTATCCTCTTTGGACTGCACTAAACCAACTACATAATGAAAAAATATATCAAAGTAGATACGTTGTAAACTAGTTTCGTCTCTTCACGAGACATCATCGGACACCACAATACTTGACTTTGATACTGAGAATGCCAAGCAACAAGAACAGAGGCAACATCGAGCAACATCACTGGCGTCCTGCCAATGATGCTGCTTCTCCGAGCTCCTTGCGTAAAAGGACATTAGAATAAAGAATTTATTTATAGCCACATACACGTTATACAAAAAAAAGAAATACAAAATATCGTAACAAAGAATAAACATAATTAACCGCCTTTGAGATTTAAATTTTTAAACACAATGTAGGCATCGCGTACTAGAGTCCCAAGGACTCTGATCTCATCTTCATTAAGGACATCTAAGGATATAATTTACATCTGAGAAGAAGAAATGCGGCTTACAAAGCCTTGCCGTGTGCTATATAGATTTCTCTAACGTTCAGAATATTTCAACTAGGGATATTGAGAGATACGGCGCATTTCACCATAGCGGGAACCTAGCAGCGTGTTAGATTGTCTATGTAGGAACCCCGTTAGACGATCTGCAGATCCGAGAGATATTTCTGGGTACCCAGAACAAACTATGGGTATTCTGGGTGTTTTCTATGTATAATAAAATAAATTATCTACCGATATGGCTAATGTATTGTTTATTTTGTATTGTGTATAATTGTATTGGTTATTAAGGTATGATTAGAATTTTCCTGCAACATTTATTATTTATCCTGCATTATTTATGTTGTTGTACCTGCCCATAACAAAATCTCTGCTTACCTTGGGGCTGGGGATGTTGTGTGAATTGAGCAGCATATTTTTTTCGTCATCATCATCATTTTGCCCTGCCCACTGCCACTTGAGTTTCGCAATTCTGAGAGCTATGTCGAGGACCTTGGTTCTTCTCTGAGACTTCGAGCATATTTTTATATAATTTAATACGACTTTATAGTGTTTTACATAAATGTCTTCTTTTAGGTCGGTCTAGGAACATTCTTCTTCATCAAAGGCGATAAAGAAGTGGCCCAAGGCTTCATGAACTTCCTACCTCTGATGTCTTTGGTGCTGGTGGTGTACAGTTATAGCGCTGGTAAGAAGAACTTCATATGAATCAGTTGCGCTATCTCTACATTACACCCAAAATTTCAATTTAATAATAGAAACAAATTAGAAATAGTATTTACAATTGAAACAATTGAGCTAACTGCGGACTGTTATTAAAAATCTACAGGTAGCTCAACTGGTCCATATCAATACCAGTCGGAAGCGTCCCCAAGACGCTGGATGCATTGCCCCGCTGTATAGCAATGCTAATGCGCTGCGCCAGCTCTCGGGTCACGCGTCTCTAAGACCATATCAAGGTCTATATCAATACTAATTGGAAACGTCCCCAAGACGCTGGCTGCATTGCCCCGTTGTATGGCAATGCTAATGCGCCGCGCCAGATACTCGCTGGCTGTCGGGTCTGAACGGGGTCAAACGCCGGTCTGTCTGGAAGATAGCATGAAAGAAGGAAAAATGTTACCCGCAAGCGACGCAAGCCGCTATTTTTTTTGTTCTTGTATGGTTTATATTTTGTGATGGTGGAAAAAGTGATTTCAAACTGGGTCGAACAGAACAAAACAGAAGCCAGAAATATTATCGGCGAGCGAATCGAGCCGCGAGTTTTTTTTATTAAATCTGGTACCAAAAATAACCAGCTCTGCTTAGCTTAGTGCCAGATGGTGCTCTGTGAAATGACTATTATAACTTTCTAAACAAATGCAAATGGCGTAATCACAGCAGCGGGACAGCGTGCAGCGTGTAATTAGATAAAGAAAAGGTGACACCATTCTCAATCCTTTTCTTTATCTAAGTACGCGGACCTTTTAATTTATCAAATTATTTTAGAATTTTATAAAAACTAGCAGCTAGGTTAGATATAACGAAAAATTATGTAACTGACGGCTAATTATAAGTTTCCATATTTATTGAATGTGCAAAACAGTGTGTTTTAAAAAACCTTTTTTTTCCTATTACAGGAGTAGGATCCATCAACTGGGTCCTCCAAGCTGAGTTATTCGACGACCGCTCCAGAGGAATCGGTCTCTCCCTAACCTCTCTTCTCTCCTACGTAGTTCTTTTCTTATCCACCAAATACTTCCCATTTCTCATGACAGCTTTGGGACCAGCGGTTACCTTCTGGTGGTTCGGTTTGAATTGCGTGTTATTCACTTTGTTTATTATGTTTTTTGTACCCGAGACTAAAGGGAAAACCTTTGCTGAGATTCAAGTCGCTTTGGGTGCGAGATTAGAAGGTGAAAAAGATAGTGAGAAAGCTTAGGATATAATAGACCTATTTAGAAGCAGTGCTTTGGCAAAAATATAATCTTTGACGACCTATGTGGCGTGGTGGGCGAAGGTCCGCCTGCGGTTGCGGGTTCGATTCCCGCCTCGGGAGAAATATTTGTACGATCTGCAAATATTTGTTCAGAGTGTTCTGGATGTTTTCTATGTATGATAAAAAATATCTATCTATGTAGTGTATTATATTAAGTATATCAGTTATCTACCCATAACACAAACTCTGCTTAGCTTGGGGCTAGACAATGCTGTGTGAATTGTCCAGCATTATTTAATTACTGTCTGTCCGTCTGTAGATCATTTGTGCCATTTGTGTAAGGATCAGAGTAAAAAAAGGCACGAATTGATTACTATAATTTAGATTTCATGTAAAAATTATTGTCATTCGACGACCGATTGTGCCGCGGCGGGCGAAGGTCCGCCTGCGACGCATGAGGTTGCGGGTTCGATTCCCGCGTTGGGACAAATGTACGATGTGCAAATATTTTTCTCGGGTGTTCCGGGTGTTTTCCATGTTTGAATAAAAGTATCTATATAAGTAATATATCGTAATGTATAGTCATCTAGTACCACCAACACAAGCTCTGCTTAGCTTGGAGCTCGATGATGCTGTGTGAATTGTCCAATTTATGTCCATTATTAAAACTAAGAAAGAAGAATCTAAGATCTGAGTATTGTATTGTATCTCTTTATTCATCATCAGCTCGTACACGTCCACTGCTGAACATAGGCCTCCCCCAAACGACGCCACGAATAGCAGTCCTGAGCCGCCTCCATCCAACGACTCCCTGCGACCACCACGATGTCGTCGGTCCATCGAGTGGGAGGTCTTCCCACACTCCGTTTCGCATTGCATCGCGGTCGCCACTCGAGAATCTTTACTCCCCAACGGTTATCGGTTCTACGAGCTATATGGCCTGCCCATCGCCACTTCAGCCTGCTGATTCTGAGAGCTATGTCGGTAACTTTGGTTCTTCTACGAATTTCCGTATTCCGGACCCTATCGCGTAGAGAAACTCCGAGCATAGCTCTCTCCATAGCTCGCTGGGTGACTTTGAGCTTATGCATAAGGCCTATAGTGAGCGACCACGTCTCGGATCCGTAAGTCATCACTGGTATCACACATTGGTTAAAGACTTTCGTCTTGAGGCTCTCTTAGGATCTCTTTATTAATCAAACATAATCTAATTTTAAAATTATTCAGACACTCTAAACCAGAGAAGGTTAAAAGGAGTAAATTTATTATACCTATCTATCAGCAAGTCGGTTCAGATGTTTAGTAGGTATACTATATTTTCTTGTGTTTCGTTTATATACTTACCATTCTTTTCTTGCCGCTCATTGGCAAATGTTGATTTTTTGTTCGTAATCAAAATATAGGCAGTGAGCTGCAATATTAAAATAGTATGACTGATACACTCGTTCAAGGGAATACGGGTCAAAATGGTCGAATTCGAATAAGGCTTGATACTTTGTACCGTAAACAAACAGAATATAAAGCAGACGATGACTGTTTTAGATTTTCAAAATTATTATTATTTTTACCGTAAAAAACAAAACCATGAGTTACGCTCACGACGCTTTGTCTGTCCCGCTCCTATGAACGCGAAATCCTATGCCTGTCCTTCTCACGCAATGGCGTCGTCGTATGGTTGGCCCTTAAAACTAAACTAACTGTAAATGTCGCTGTCCCGTTTATTTATATCGTAAAGAAAGAGCTGGCAATATTATCAGTGTCTGTGGAACGGCCTCGTTACCTATGAAAACCTAAAAAATAAAAATGGGTTACCTACTAAGAATTACCTAAAAGAGTACTAATTGTAAGTGAATTGTGATAATAAATCAGTGATACCAACTTTTTGTCTTTTATTATCAATCTATGTAGGTAGTATAAGGGCCTGGTGTAATATTTTCAAACAAAGCGTCAGAACCAATAGCGTTTATTTTCCATAAGCTTATTATAAGCATTTCCAAGAACGACACATTTTAAATAGAAAATAAAGTGCCATTTGATTCTCTTCACTTCAATCTTTTCTTACTAGTGGAAGAAGTGAAAAAGAAACCGCTAGCTCTCATGGTTACAAAATATCCTTATTAGCTACTTATTCTACGCGGTTTCAAGTATCAGAGCTAGATTTTTACAGTACGAAAATAACCCAATTGTGCTTCTACCTGCATGTATTTAGGTAGGTGCATAAAATAAAGTGAGAAACAAAGACAAGACATACCTCAGTTATCAGCCAACAGGCTACATCACTAACTGCAGTTACATAATTATTCTGGCTTGGTTTCACAAAAACACAGTGACTGGCTCGGACACCTACGACAGGTGTTCTCTCGATGAGCGCTGCGCAAAGAATGCCGCCGCATTTTTTTTTTTCGAAAGGATTATAATGCTGTTGACCGCAGATGGCCATGACAGCTGTACGCGACGCGTAACTTTGTTTTAGTATATTTGTTTAGTATCTGTGTATGTACCTACCCTATTTGATTTTATATGTATATACCTACCTACTACTCGTAAATAAATGCGAGTGTCTTGCGCGGGAGACGCAGGGCAGGGGGGAGTGTTCGCTGAGGTGCGGGGGCCGAGGGCTGACGCCGCCCGCACGTAAGCACTCGCGTGACTGGCAAGAACAGTAGCTTTTTGGACTCAGCGCGCGCGCATGTCTGTCCTGCCTCTTTACACGTTCGCCACATTTCTAGTACAAAAGTCTTTAAATACAGTCCCCATCGCCTACATAGTGGTCTTCGAGCCCGATTGGATCCAGCCAGATGCATAGAACACCTCCTAGAAGTGTGATGAGCACGCGAAGTGCAGTAAAAAAGGAACAACAGGCCGCGCTTCTAGAAAAAGATGCTCAATTATCTCGCTGTACGCAACAGGCTGTAGAACCCAGGAACGAGACGAATGAAAAAAATCCTGGCCCGTCCACGGCGCAAAGCGTTCGAGAATATTCGCGAAAAAGGTCATCGACCTCGTCAATTCTGGCGAGAAAGAAGAAACTTGAATTGGAAGCCGCTGAAGCAAAAGCACATATCAGATTAGAGCTCATCGATAAAAAGCTGGAGGCAGACATTGCCGACCTGGAAGACGAGGGTAGCTCCGGCTGTAGCCTACCATCTGAAAAAAGTCTCGACGACCAAAATGATCGCGTAGTAAACAAGTGGCTCGAAACGAGCGCACAAGAACTTCAGTGCACCACCAATGTACGGCATCCGGCATAGCAGGAGCGGATCCTGCACGAGTTGAACCCCGCCGGGCCGCCGCCCTCGGCCACTGAGAATGCGCTCGCCGCCCGCCCATCTTCCGCCATGAACGCGCTCGCCGCCCGCCCAACGCCTGCCGCCGCCGCCGCCGCCGCTTGCGGCACCGATGATCCTACGGTACAGGCCCTAGCGAGCGCGCTGAAAGATCTGGCTGCTGCGTCTGCTGGACGTAGAACTGGAACTGACGAAAGAATGCTGAACCGTTTGTGTACACCCAGGGAATTGCCAAAGTACTCTGGAGACCCGCTCGAGTGGTTGCACTTTCGGCAAGCCTACGAAGAATCGTCCCAAGTGTGCGACTTCACAGATCAAGAGAACCTCTGGCGCCTGAGGAAAAGCCTTCACGGACCTGCAAAAGAAGCAGTGACAGCGTTACTTGGTGCTACCTCCGCCGAGGAAGTGATGGCCACGCTTGAGTTACAATTTGGAAATCCCGATGTTATCGTGTCCAGGATCCTGCAAGACATAAACAAGTTACGTCCAATGTCACAAGAGTACCAAAAAGAGATCATTCCATTCTCGGCGAAGGTCCGTAACTGCGTCGCCGCCGTAACCGCAATCGGCGAAGAGGAATACCTGAAAGGAATGAACTTAGTTGCTGCTGTCATCTCAAAGTTACCTATTGAGCTTATTTCAAAATGGACGGACTACAGTTATCCTCTTTTACAAAGTAAGGAAAAGCCAAAATTAGTTGTGATGTCGGAATTCCTAAGTTTAGAGGCCAAGAAAATATCAATGACTTCAGTGAATTTAACAATCGTGTCCGGTAAACAAAATCACAGTGAACAATCAAAACATCGCACGTTGCTTGTGAACAATGAAAGTGATGACGATAAGTGTCCGTACTGTCGTGTTTCTAAGCACAAGTTGCAGGACTGTAAAAAGTTTAAAAAATCTCTGCGTAGGGACCGGTGGACCTTTGTAAAACGAAACGGGATGTGTTATAAGTGTTTATCGCCGAAACATAAACAAGACTGTTGCCCCGCGCCGGTTTGTGACATAAACGAATGTGGGCAATCTCATCATCGTTTGCTACATTATGTGACAATAAATAACTCAGTGCAAAGTAACAGTGTGAACATTACCGATGTGACGGAAACTGAGAACGAGTCCGGTATCGAAAAAACCGAATTCGGTTCCGAGACTGATAGTGATTCGCAAGTGGAAAAAGTAAACCATTTGAAATTGAAAACGAACAATTGTAAGGTTTTATTAAAAACTGTGCCGATCTACCTTCACGGCCCTAACGGTGTATTTCGTTGTGTAGCGCTACTCGATGACGGCTCAACTGTGACACTGATTAGTGCCGCGCTCGCGTCGAAAGCCGGCCTACGCAGCAAAATACAGTCGATGCGCGTTTGCGGCGCCTGGAACAATAGTGAAGTGCGTTTCAACAGTGAACTGCTGGACATAGAACTGTCTAATTGCGCGGGAGAAAAGTACTCTATTTGTGCGCGTAGTGTTAAAAACCTAAATTTACCAGTGCAAAATAAAATAAAGGATATGGACCTGAGTAAATACGAAACGCTAAAACCTGAAAAAAAAAGTGTGATTAGTGATGGACAAAATAAACCGGACATTTTAATAGGGCAGGACAATTATGAACTACTCTTACCTTTGGAGATTGTCAAAGGTCAATCACGTGACCCGTTCTTCACCCGTACTCCACTGGGCTGGTGCATGCACGGCTGCGTGCGGTCCAAGTCCGCTCTCGATGATGAAATGAAGCTCCAGTCCACTCTGTTTCTGTCGGAGAATGAAGATACAGAATCTGAAAGAATACTCAAAGAAATACAAGATGAGACGCGCCACTCATTTGCGATTGATTCTGCGGGAATTTCAAGTAAGCCTAGAGCAAATCGACTCGACGTACAAGCTGTTGAATACCTCCAGAATACTACCACACTGAGAGACGGAAGATGGTATGTGGGACTGCCATGGAAAGGGACATTCGGTGACGTCATGCCTAACTCGTACGAAAATGCCTTGGCGAGATTGAAAGGAGTCGAGAGAAAAATGAGACTTAATCCAGGTTTCGCCGCACGTTATAAAGAAAGAATCGATCACCTAATCGATAACGATTACGCTTCCGAGTTCACTCAAACAAGAAGCCCGAATAGAATGTGGTACTTACCGCATTTTGGAGTTGACAACCCTAATAAAAAGAAACTACGATTGGTGTTCGATGCAGCAGCCCAAACCTCGAAAGTATCACTGAACGACTACCTCCTGAAAGGCCCCGACCTACTCACATCACTTTACGGGATTATGTTAAGGTTTAGAGAGCAAAAGATAGCTGTTACAGCTGACATTCGGGATATGTTCCTACGAATAAAAATGCGAGATGAAGATAGAGATGCCTTCCGCTTCCTATGGCGTGATTCACCTGAAAAACCTGTAAAAACTTGGATTATGACGAGTTTGATTTTTGGCGCGAACTGTTCACCATTCATATCACAGTTTGTCAAAAATAAAAATGCCGAGAGATTTCTGGAGACCAACCCAGCCGCTGTAGAAGCTGTATGTAAGCAACATTACATGGATGATTACATAGACTCGATGGATGACGAAGAAAACGCCTGCCGCCTTGTGAATGACGTCACCTATATACATAATCAAGGCGGGTTTGAGATAAGAAACTGGACATCGAATATTCAAAACGTGCTACGCGAGTTACCCGAGGAAAGCCGGCTGTCAACACATGTATCATTCAAAGATGGTCAACAATACGAAGGAGAACGCACGCTGGGCCTTATCTGGTTTCCTACTGATGATGATCTGGGCTTCGATGTATCATTCAAGCGCATACCTACCGAAATATTATGCGGACAAAAGAAACCTACCAAACGAGAAATGCTCCGTGTGTTGATGTCTATCTTCGATGTATATGGTTTTCTTTCACCTATAACTATAAAGGGAAAAATAATGCTACAAGATACGTGGAGATCCGGTATCACTTGGGACAGTGAATTACCAGACGAAATATTCCTAAAATGGACCGAATGGCTCAACATTATGAAAAACATTGATAAAATTCGCCTACCTAGACACTACGAGTCGGCCACGAGAAGTGCAATTGCGCGCGCAACGAGTTACAAACCACCGGCGGCGCGCGGGCAGCTTTCCTATAGTAACCTGCAACTGCACGTATTTTGCGATGCGTCGGCTCGTGCTATGTGCGCCGTCGCATACTGGCGCTGGATTGACGCTACGGATTGTGTTCGGATCGCCTTCGTCTCCAGCAAAACAAGAGTAACGCCCGTGAAATACTGTTCCATGCCCCCCCGCTTAGAATTACAGGCGGCCGTCATGGCGGCAAGATTAGCTAATACCATAATTAGCGAACACAGAATAAAAACTGATATCAAAGTATTCTGGTGTGACTCATCTACCGTATTACACTGGATACGCAATGACGCACGAAAGTATAAAGCCTATATCGCTCACCGCTTGGGTGAACTAGACGAATTGACAAAAATAAATGAATGGAGATACATACCTACGAAGTTGAACATCGCCGACATTGCCACTCGAGAATCCTGCGAAATTAAGATGCTACAAAATGAATGGTTTTACGGACCGACATTTCTATATGACGAGGAAGATACCTGGCCTGGAGAATCGGAAGCACAGCGACCTGGAGTACGTGACGAGGACCTGGAGTACGTGAATAATATCCAGGTCTCCCCCGAGTACTTACCTGCGGTTCCGGAACCTGAGAAATTTTCTTCCTGGCTGAGATTGGTGAGAGCTACCTATACTATGTTATCATTTATAGATAGATGCAGAAAGGTTTCCAGTGTTGATGCAGAGGTCGCGACAATGGAACGCGCGGTGAACCTGCTGTTGAAATACTCCCAGACGAAATCATTCCCAGAAGACCTGCACAACTTAAAGCTCAATAAAAGGTTAGATAGAAAAAGTAAGCTATTTACCCTGTCGCCGGTACTTGGAGACGACGGTTTACTGCGATTGGCCGGTCGTATAGACGCCGCACCTGAAATACCCACCTGCGTGAAACGGCCCATTATACTCGACGGTCGTTGCCACGTCACACACCTACTCGTCAAGTACTACCATGTGAAAGCGTATCACGCCAATCAGGAACTAGTAGTAAACGAACTGAAACAGAAATACTGGATTATAAAACTAAGACCTACGGTGAAGTATATTAGTTCTAAATGTATGTTGTGTAGAATAAAGAGGGCACAGCCTGCTCCACCCAGAATGAGTGCATTACCTGAAGCCCGGCTCGCGCATCACCAGCGCCCTTTCTCGTTCACTGGATTGGACCTCTTTGGACCTCTGGATGTGTCAGTTGGCAGAAGGAGAGAAAAGAGGTATGGTGTAATCTTTACCTGTCTTACCGTTAGAGCCGTTCATGTTGAGATAGTGAACCACTTGATCACCGATGCACTAATTATGGCACTCCGACGAATGGCGGCGAGACGAGGCTGGCCGCTGTACCTATATTCGGACAATGGGACAAACCTGAGAGGCGCAGATACCGAGCTGAAGAAGTGCGTTTCGGAGCTTGACGAAGAAAAACTGAAAGAAGGAGTAAGTACCTATAGTATGGCCACCACCTGGATCTTCATACCGCCTGCTAGCCCACACTGGGGAGGAGCATGGGAGAGACTGATAAGAAGTATAAAAAGCGCGCTAAAAGTGATACTCAAAGAACGAGCGCCGCGCGATGAGACCCTTCAGACGCTGATGGTGGAGGTCGAACACATCATAAATAGCCGCCCACTCACCCATGTCTCGGTGGAGCCCACTAGTGGGGAGACATTAACACCGAATCACTTTCTACTGGGTACATCTTCCAACTTACCTACTTTAGGTACCTTTGACTACTTGACCGACCTACTTGAGAAAGCAGTGGCGCCTGTCACAAAAACTGGCTGATATGTTTTGGAAACGGTGGGTGAGGGAGATTTTTCCAGATATGAGGCCTAGGCAAAAGTGGCACGCAGAACAAAAACCCCTGCAAACGGGTGACTTGGTGCTGATCGTTGATCCAAACTCTCCCCAGAACGTATGGCCAAAAGGTTTAGTACAGAACGTACTAGCCGGAAAAGATGGTAGAATAAGAGTAGTCGACGTTATGACTAAGTCTGGGATATTGCGTAGAAATGCAACACGCGTCGCACGTATCGCAGTTGATACTGAGTGCTGCTCCAGCACTAGGGGGGAAAATGTACGCGACGCGTAACTTTGTTTTAGTATATTTGTTTAGTATCTGTGTATGTACCTACCCTATTTGATTTTATATGTATATACCTACCTACTACTCGTAAATAAATGCGAGTGTCTTGCGCGGGAGACGTAGGGTAGGGGGGAGTGTTCGCTGAGGTGCGGGGGCCGAGGGCTGACGCCGCCCGCACGTAAGCACTCGCGTGACTGGCAAGAACAGTAGCTTTTTGGACTCAGCGCGCGCGCATGTCTGTCCTGCCTCTTTACACGTTCGCCACATTTCTAGTACAAAAGTCTTTAAATACAGTCCCCATCGCCTACAACAGCGTTACCGGGCTTTTGGCGGGCGCAGAGGGCGCCTCGCCGGTAAAATTAGGTTGGGGCGACACGCACAAGGGCCACCACTTAGGTGCGAGCCTCGGCTTGGGCTGTCGCCAGCCAGATGCTACAAGACCCTCTGAGGGTAATGGAGGTTTCGCCTAGGTGCACGAATGCACCTAAGGGCGGAAGCGGGGAATTCTTCGACCCCGCATCCGGCGGGGTCGGTTTTTGGTCGGTTGTGTAGTGTGCGGAAGCGAATCGGTTGCCGTCACCTCCGGGTGATTGGGTCAACGGGGTCACCGAGAACGTGTCTCGGTCTACGGAGGAGAGAGAATGCCGCCGCACGTAGAGTGCGGTCGGTTTTATAGCAGAGTTACTTCTAATGCAAATTTCAGCATATTGCTAAAATATACCTTGTATAAATTACTTTGCATGAAAAATAATTAAGCAATCATCTACGTATTCCTTACAGTAGGTAACATGCAATTTTATTAGGCACTAAGCCTCCGCTGTCCGTCTGTCCGTCCGTCTGTCAACGGCTAGTTACCTCTGCCGTTGGCACTTTGCCTCTCGTGTATACGAGCACTAAGAGGTAGATAGTTGAAATTTTAACAGCGTGTGTATTTATATTATCGCTATAACAAAAATAATCCCGACGACCTCTGTGGCGCGTTGGGCGAAGGTCCGCCTGCGACGTAGGACGTTGCGGGTTCGATTCCCGCCTCGGAACAAATATTTGTACGATCTGCAGATATTTGTTCAGGGTGTTCTGGTCGTTTTCTATGTACCTATAGTAAAAATATCTATTGTATTATGTAAAAATATACATAATACAATATATGTAATAATATTGTATTATGTATATCAGTTATCTAGTACCCATAACACAAACTCTGTTTAGCTTGGGGCTAGATAATGCTGTGTGAATTGTCCAGTATTATTTATTTATTTATTATTATTAATCCCTAGGTACTTAATATTTTAAAGATGAAAGTAATTCTTACCTTTTCCCGCCTAAACGGCTGAACGGATCTTAATGAAATTTGGCAGGGAGGTAGATCGTATCCCGGGGACGGATATAGACATGAAAAGCATGAAAGCCGCGGGCAACAGCTAGTATAGAAAAATTTAATAATTATGGGAACCAACGTCCAGAACACTTTGAGCGTAGCGTCGGGCGCAGTCACTACTTGGATGGATGACGGGTGACGGGGGAGATGGGTAACGCCCATAAAAAAATGATAATAGAGGGTTTTACCTACCAATAAAACTTACCTATTATTTTTCCAACGATATCCGGAATCCATATTGAGTCAAGCACCTGTCTTTCAGCGTTAGTTCGCAACGATTGCCTCCCTTCTGCTTCCGGCGCCACTGTCGTTTCCGTTTTGGCGGGCAACATGGCGACGACCGAAATGGCGGTACCACCTTTCTTCATTATACTCACGATATACCAGGTAGATATTACCTGGATTCCGGATATCGTTGGAAAAATAATAGGTAAGTTTTATTGGTAGGTAAAACCCTCTATTATTTGTTCCGTGCCGATATCCGGAATCCATATTGAGTGATGTGTTTGTTATCTCCTGGTAGCCAAAATGTAGGTAATGATGATGCTATAATGTGTTAATTAAATAAAAACAATATGATTGAAAAGATTATATAATACTATATTATTGTTAGGTAATGAGATATAATCAGATAATGTACAGACATTAATTTGAATGTTCACCGCACTGAATTAAAATATTTTGACATAATGGAACTGAATCTGAAGATACATTATTATTACTATCTTGATTATCGATTTCCTTCTCATAATACTTCCTAAAAGTATGTTCTTGTCTCCAATTATTTGTTTCAGGAATTTGATCAATTGGGAATTTATCTAGCCAGTTTAGAGACGCTATTGCTGAACGTACCGAGCCCAGCGGTGCCTCAACACCTTTTCTTTGAGCACTGACTTGATCCAACCTTCTATCACCGTTCTAGATGCTGGCTTCGGATCGCCTCTGGCGGTTATATATAATTCTATAAGAGTACCTGATTTTTGACGATCCTGTGAAGTATTAATCTCCAAAACCAGGCCAGAAGACAAGCGCTTTACCCTCATCGAAGTAGTTTTCAGCATCTATCTTAGCAGCATCAGGTCATGAACTCTGCGTCCCGATGTCAGCAATAGAAGCATCGCCGACCGTCTTTGCTGTTGTGTAGGTAGGTGGGCTAGATATCGGGCTATCTGCTCCGGGCTCGGATTTTCATACAAAATGTTTGTTGAGGTACACCATGCTTTCCATTTGTTCCAAGCTGGTCTGTAAGTTTGGAGAGTAGATTTCTGCCAACTAGATGACAAGTGCTTTGATGAAGCCTGCCCAACCAAAATCAGCCATGCTTCCAAACATATGTCTCAGATCTCCGGTGTATGGGTCCCGGTTCTTGTGTCGATCAGTACTTGTAGAAGGTCCGGAATGAGGAGGAATGAATAAGGAGCTCCTGGAAGGACCGGGCTTGTAGATCTGCTCTCTAAAATACTCTGTGCCACTTTGGTGGTATCAGAATGTACAGACTTCGGGCTACGTTCAGTTGAGTGTGTATGACTTGAGGCATGAGGTTTGGTGGTGAAAATAACCATGCCAGCTCGTAGTCGCATTGGTGAAGGAATGCGTTGTGCGACAGTGCCTCCGGGCCTTGAGTGTTCAGTCAAACATAATTTTCTACCACATGAGCTGTTCTCGATGCAAATAGGTCGATCTGAGGAGTGCTTCACATCGCGATGATGCTCCTCGTTGCTGCAGATATCAGGTGCCACTCCGTGCATGTCTTGCCTGGCGACAGAGCGTCCACTTCGCAGTTCAACCGGCCCGGTATGTACTGAATCAAATAAACATTTACCTTTTCTGAAATCGCTAAAAGTTTATGTGTTAGATTGAGCAGTTCCTTTGATTTTGTTCCACCTTCCTTGTTGATGTAGGCTACAACTGTGCGGTTGTCTGTATACCACGACAGTTTTTGTTCGTTCAGTGCCTCAACATATGTACCTCTCCGAGCTGGGCGCCACAGCCGATGTCCTATGCATCTGTGGTAAGAAGGAGAGAGAACGGGCCTGTATGTATTGGTAGTGGGCCCTGCGCTGCTTTCAACCACCACTTTATTTCTCAAATAACCGGATGTGGCAACTTCATACGCTTGTAAGGGTGCTCTTTGGTAAGGAATCCACTGTGGTATTATAGAGTGCGACTATGTAACCTTCCTCTACGTATCACGAACGAGGAAAAGTTGAGTCTCCCCAAAAGGACTGGGCCTGTATGAGGGACTAACAGCCTTTGGTCATCAGATGTGCAAGTGCTCTGCGTAGCGTATGGCACTAAATTGCAACAATGTGACCTTCCCCTGCGTATCACGAACGAGGCAAAGTCGAGTCTCCCCAGAAGAACAAGGCCTGTCTGAGGGACCAACAGCCTTTCGACATCTGATGTGCAAGTGCTCTGCGTAGCGTATGGCACTTTGGTTCCGACAAAGACTTCGTGTTGAGTTGTGTGTCCCACGTCACGCCTAGGAATTCGCGACGGCGAGTCGGAACCAGCACAGATTTGCCCATGTTGAAAGCCAGGTGAGTTGACGCATTAGATTTACTGCGAACGTTATGTGATCGTGCAGAACTTGTCGGGGCTGGTTTGTTAGTAAGAAATCCTCTAGCTAGATAAACCACGCACCTTATATTTCGGATTCTCAGGTATTCTATTACCCAATTCGTCACTGATGTAAAAATTCGCGGAGCTGACGACAGACCAAAAGCCAAGGAAAGACAGGTCATAAGCAGGAGCTGGCCTTTGTTTCAGAGTCGTAGAAGCCTTCGATGCTTGGCTATGGGTAGGTGGAGTCCAGTCTTGGCTCTGTAAGAAACTCTGCATCCGAACATAACTGAAGAGTTGAAAACCTTTTAGCCTCACAAAATTGTTCAAACGTTTCAAATTGAAGATTTGGGCAAAACGTTCCATCTGTTTGCTTAACAAGAAAAAACGTCGAAATATAGCTAGGGTTCGTCTCGGCTTTTTATATTACATGAGGGTAACAAGCATGTCCTCTATTTGTTCGGTCATGTGGTGACTCTGCTTTATCGCATAATTTTTAAATTATGAATTGATTTGGATATACATAGGTTTTAATAGTTTGCATATATGGTCGAGGGCACAAAGCTTTTCGCATAGGTACATGCAAATATTGCTTTAGACAGCCCCCCCGAAATAGTTTCGCGCCATAAGCGATTGTTTTATATAATTTCTGCGAATTAGATTGAGGTCGCTTACCTTTGGAATTTACCTTGTTCTTCCCATCGCTGACGCAGCCAGGATTTTTGAAGTTATTGTTTGAGCCTTTGCGTTACCCCTGATTTTTGAGCTTGTTATAGTTGCCTCGAAAATTATCGTTCGCCTGCTTATTCGTAGAGGGCTTGACTTTGGGATCGTAGGCACGCCTTGCTCCAGACAGTATTATAAAATCTTTGCCTAGAGGTCGAAGCTGTGATCGAGTGGTGTGCGGGCTGAAAGCAAGGTGTTAGTTTGTCTGCCCCTCCCAATTTTCTGAAGATAAGAGGCAAGCATGTCTCTATTCAGTTTCAAAATTTTCTTTATTAGTATGATAATATTTAATATTACAAAAACTAGTGTATATTGTATCCTAGTATCTGTAGACATTTTTTTAAACCGCTTTTCTAAGCCATACTTAGCTTATTTAAAAACTTATGAAGATTGCGATATTTGCATAGCATGTCTCTATTAAAGAAACTCTCAGCACCAAGTGGGATCTTCTGCAAGGATCCGTAATGATATTCCTTGGGGACCTTCTTTTGAATGACCTCTCTTCGAGAGTTAATGCAATCGACGCGCCTACCGCAAGATGTTTGCAAAATATCATCAGTTATATTGGTGTACATAGTTCGAATCGTATGAAAATGTCTGCTCGCTGTATCAAAAAGAGTTTAGGTGAAGGAATTTGACCAATCCACCGAACTCTACAATGCAGTGCGTAATTCGTCTCGTCATTGGAACCGGACGTGTTAAAACGCAACTACTAATCATTTACACAAAGCTCTACAAAACCAGGGCTGGTTACATATTTATTTTGTGCTTCCGAAAAATATCGCACCAATCGTTAAAGTTAAATCTTTGCAAGTTTGCAATTTACTCCAAGTACTTATCCAAAAATATTACGAGCCTCAACCAACTCCAAGATATAACAATCTTGGAAGATATAACGATCATGGAATTCGGGGATGTTTCAAAGAAGTCGACAATCCGACAATTTAAGCTGTTGCTCATCAGCCTCGCTAGCAGTAGGCGGCGAGCGCAGACCTAGATCTGGATGACTTTTTAGGGGGCTCGACAACACGTGAAACGTTTATTGGTTGAGGCTCCCAGGTAATAAAATTGGTCAAAAAAAAAAAGCCCCTTGTTGCGACAAGAATTCAAATTTCAAATCCTCACCCGATAATTCTTGGATTTGCATCCAAATCCTCGTCCGATGAATCACTTCGCGAAATTGGAGAACGACTCCTTTTCCGTGACACGTGGTCTTTCACTATCACTTTTTTGCACTTCCACATCATCACGGTTTATTTCGTCCTCCATTATGAAGGGAGGAATAACTTTTAAATATAATACCGTTAATTATATTTTTAACGTTAAAACTTTTGAAATATTGTAATTTATCGCGGACACGTGTTAACGCTACGAAAGACGACGCTATAATGAAGAAAGGTGGTACCGCCATTTCGGTCGTCGCCATGTTGCCCGCCAAAACGGAAACGACAGTGGCGCCGGAAGCAGAAGGGAGGCAATCGTTGCGAACTAACGCTGAAAGACAGGTGCTTGACTCAATATGGATTCCGGATATCGGCACGGAACAAATAATTTAGAGTTTTTTAGTGTTGCGAAATAGTTTCGTACACTCACTGGTACCGTAAACCTTCGTGTACGAATCGATTCGCACTTAGCCGTTCTTTTTTAATTTTACTGGAATTGGGATAGGACCAGGGAATACCTAGGTAAGTATGTATATAGGTACCTACCGCAGCTATTATCATGTCTGTGTACCTACCTATTTTTTTTTTTTATTTTACTGGAATTGGTATAGGACCACAGAATACCTAGGTAAGTATATAGGTACCAACCGCAGCTATTATCATGTCTGTATACCTACCTAATAATATTTTGTAAACGATCGCAGTCTCATACTAGTCCAGTAACTTTGGGAGACAATTCTCAGTCTCTGATTTTATCAAATTTAATCTACTTCAAAAACTTTCTGAGAAGGTACTATAAAAAAAACTAGTCCTTCATGGTTATAATCGCCGAAATCTGAAAAAAATCCGAAATTGTCGCGGTTAGATTTTTGACAAAGTTGCGTTCAGCGCTCGAGGTTACAAACCACAGACATCGTAGAGCTACGCCTTACAAACTAGATTATTCATTAGGCCAAGAGCCAATATTATAAACAAGTCTGCATAAATCAAAACAACCGGATTTGACGCAAACTACCCCGTACTTTCAGGCGGTAGTTATTGTATACTCATTGTTTCAGTCAACAAGGTTTACTGGACTATACAATTATTCCACAGTATTTATTTCCAGATTGTCCTTTTTGTCCTGTAGGTAACCTCTGAGACAGCACGAAATTATTCTCTATGATAGTCTCATTTCATGCCATTTTGAAGTAGAGGAGTAGGAATCAATAAAATTACTTTATTCAGGCGTAGCTCTAAGGTGTCTGTGCTTTATTCTCCAGCTACGATTCTCCACGTAGACTGAGCATAGAGAAGCAAAAATCCTCAAACTACGATTCTTCATGATTGTCCATACCTCTCTTCGCTAGTATTGTAATCTCTTTGCTAAATATGACAATCATCCATCCTCTCATCTATCAGTCGAGCAGTTTGTCTCGTCAGTATTGTATTCTCTTTGAGTTTGTCGAGCAGCTGTCATAAATAAATTCTCGTTTATTTATACCGTAGTTTTACGTACTTATTGTATCCTCTTTGCCGTATCCTCCGTCTAAGATTTATAAAATGGACGAACAAATCTAAAATACATCGTTGTTCATCAAACATCACACCATCCATAGCTCCACTCCAACTACTCCTCAAGCAGTACCACTAGTTTCTGATGCGGTATTTACATCGCACATGTCACCTCGCAAGAACTCCTGAAACCACAACTCTGCAATACTGAAATCCCTCCATCAAAAGACCAGAACGCAGCAATGCAGCTACAAGATAAAGATAAGAATAAAACCAAGAACCGTTGCAAAATCTGCAATAAACCAGTCAAAAAAAAGGATGCCATCCAATGCCAGGGGATGTGCAAAAAATGGGCACACTATAAATGCTTGTGCTACACACCCGGGAAGATCGCTGATTTAAAATCAGGAGTTCTGAAGATACTTTGTCCATGCCCCGATTGCGGTTCCGAGCCGAAAGAGATCATCGACGAGAAATTCATGAATGGTTCCACTGAGAGGGAGAACGCTAATAAACCACAAAGCACAAACCAATGCGAATGTCTTCAGCAAAACAAAACCAACGATTCAACGACTGAAGACACATTCATGTGGCGGAAGTCTCGATTCCCACCCTTTGGGGCACCATATGGTTTTAATATGCAAATGGGTAACAACGAACTACCACAATGCCAGAAAACAAAGGCGATTCGATTACAGTCTTGGTCTCTCATAGATATTCAAGGTCCAAAACCTTTAGTGCAAAATACTTACCGTAAGTATTAAAATTTGTTCTAGTTTCCACAAAGTTTGGGGCAAAGTTAAGGACCTCTGTGACGCAAAAAGAGTACAATTCCCGCCTCAGAATAGAACCTGCAACCTTTTGTTCAGTCGACCTGCAGATATGTATTTGCTCCGGGTTTTTTCTATCACCACATATTACAAAACAAAGCTCTCCGCCATACAGACATTGTCTGTATGTTCCTGATAAACTCAAAAACTACTGAACGGATTCTCATGCGGTTTTGAACAATCGATAAGAGTGATGAGGAAAGTTTAGGTAGGTAGGTATATAATTTGTCAAGGTTTTGTGTAAATTGGTCGAAATATAACGATAAATGTTGGAAGTGTCGGACAAAATCAAGCCACTTTAATCGAAAACGCTGTCCATAGATAGCGTTTTCGCTCAATAGACTTCATCCATAGACTTAGATAAAGATAAAAAGATAAAAAGTATTTATTATAGGAACATACTTGTGGTGCAAATAACAAAAATAGGAAGCGATGCGACCTGCAGAAGTAAAATACTGTGTCGCAGGTCGCAACGCCCACCTCCGGGATTTAAATGAGTTCCAACAAAGTGTAGGTACATAATATGAGTAATATATACATAATTACAAGCTAACAATAGGTTTCTCAAATTTACTGAAGCTACATTATAAATAAAAAAGTTCAAAGTTTTACTTAAGATCTATGTATATATATGTTACGGCTAATACCCGAAGTGCGGCTACACCTAGTTTTAGCCGGTTAGAACTAGGTGTAGCCACTTACTCTTGGTTAAACCTAGTACGAGCCGATTGTTTTCGGGTAAAACTAGGTCTATCCAACAGGGAATGGCTAGACCTAGTTGTAGCCGGCATGATGAAGGCTAGACCTAGTTTTACCCGAAAACAATCGGCTCGTACTAGGTTTAACCAAGAGTAAGTGGCTACACCTAGTTCTAACCGGCTAAAACTAGGTGTAGCCGCACTTCGGGTATTAGCCGTAACATATATATACCGCTATACAGAGTGAAAGTTAGAGGTTTTATTATCCTTATAACAGAAATACAATTTATTTATAAAACCAATTTACATAAGGTTTTTGTTATTAAAGTGCTTATGCCCGCACTTTGGTTAATCTTAAAGAATTTTAATAATATCCCAAAAATTTACGACTCCGGCGGGACTTGAACCCGCGACCCTCCTCTGAATACGAGGATGCGCTAACCAACTGCGCAGCGAATTGTTTTCGACGAATTATTCTCGGCGAATTTTCCACAAATCCCAGTAGCAGGTGCTCACGGGCTGAGCATGATCCAGAAAAACAAGGTTTGACATTTCGGGAGTGATACTATTGGCCAGTTGCCACTCATTGGTAACAACAAAACATGGAAATTGGGAATCAAATTAATGTAAATAAAAAAGATAAAAAAAATTGTGATAAAAAATAGATCATCTATTTTGTTTATTAGATCAGTCAAAACACTTTTAGTTTAATACGATGATGTGATAAACTGATAAATAATTGGTTCGTACAGGTAATATAAAAAGCTCGGGGAGTTACGATTGTACGCTACTTGGTAACAACAGATTCGTCTTCTGATTCGCTGATGACCTCGATGACGTAGCTTGTGTCACCCACGTGACCATTGTGTCTCAAAATGCCATACCTAGCGAAGTATATTATTTTACCATGGAGCTGAGTAGATAGAATTATGGTTGTGGTGGCCTTTGTTGTTTAACTTTCTGTTGAGCAACATTAAGCTGAGGCAGGACCTTTTTGGTTCACATGCTAGAGGCACCTTAATAGAATTAATTATATATATTTTTTATCTTGTAAGTTTCATATGTGTGTTTATTTCGAATGTGTCTTTATTGTGTACCAATAAAGTTATTTTCTTCTTCTTCGTTTTAGAATCTAACGTAAGCGCACCAGCATCTCCCTTCAGGTCGCAATCCTCGACAACGGTTCAGACGTCTAACGCCAACTTTGCAACTAATTCGGAGGCTAGCTCACCAGGCATGTTAGACACCCTGGAGCAAATGTGTACGACCGTGACGTTCCTAGCCGAACAGATCCTGCAAATCAAGAACAGATTGGCTTCAATAAATAGTACAACAACTGGCCGAGACCAATAGTCACAAATCCAAATCTGATGAGCAAGTAAGTATTCTGCCGTCCTCATAGCGGCGAGCTCAATAACTCGGTTTTCACGCTAAAAAGAGTTATATTTTGTGATCAGTAAAACGAGCTCTATAATTTCTTCTAGGATAGATTTAACGTATCTATAGCTGATCCAGGTTTTTATAAGTATAACCGCAATATCCTTTATGGATTTGGTAAAATAAAATCTTTAACTGCGTTTTTCTCAAAAGTAGCTCGTACCGAGTTATTGCACTTTTGATAAGAAAGGCAGTATTGTAAGCAGCTAAATAAAAAACGCGCGAAAATTCTCAAGCCTCTTTCGAAGTTGGATCGTAGACAAATCTTTGTAAAGCTATTATGAAGGATACAATTATATTCTATTTCAACTCAACTTCAACTTCTTCTTTTATGGCGCCGCTTGATATTCTATTTCAAGAATCGGTTAACCATACATTTGACTTGTATATAAGACCGTTATGTCCAAACTGTCAATCATAAATGACACAAATTTTGATGTAGATGATGAACAATAAAATTATAAAGTTTATTTTTCCTTTCTAGATTATGACAGAATAGAACAACACCGTATTATAAAAGTAACCAATATGGATTCAAGATTCAAGTATAATGTACGGCAGGAACCATGAGCTCGAACCGGAAAAACTACTCCCGACCATTATGACAATGGCCTCACTGTGCAAAAAAGTAAAGAACCCCTGCAAAATATGTTTAGGGAATGTGACCCGTAAGAGCGGGATTCAATGCGAGGGGGCTTGTCGAACCTGGGTACACTACAAGTGTCTGAACTTCACTCCGGGAAAGATCAGTGATATCAAGCGTGGGCTGATCATAGTGAGCTGCCCATGCCCCGATTGCACGACCAAAATGCCCAAGGAGATAGTCAGGGACGAGCCTTTCAGCTGCACCAACGCGTACTGCCCTGCTAATATACCTCCCAAATGTATAAACGCGCAATGTCCTTCTAACGCCGCCTGCCCCCCTCCAGGCCACAACAATCTACTCGCTACGCCCCAGCAAATGCGCCCAATGCCCCACTACGGTCCCTGCACGGTAGACACCTGCAAATCCACCAGGGTCTCACCAACTCATCGGCAATACAAAGCTTACAGCAATAAAAAAAACAATAGTTTATCTCCATCCATGTCTTGCTGTTCTGGAGGAGACGTAAAGCAATTAGAATGTATAACGCAGACCAAGTCAACGAGCCCACCGCCGTGTCTGCAGATGCCATGTCCGCCACCTCCGTGTCTGCCACCACCATGTCCACCGCCACCGTGTCCGCCGCCTCAGTGCCGGCCGCCACCATGTCCGCCGCCGCCGTGTCCACCGCGACCTAGGCCGCCACCACCAAAATGGAGATACAATAATAATCAAGCTAACAAAAAGAATGCAGCTGCGCTAAAAGCGATGGAGCGAATGTGTAGTACGATGGGGCAATTGACATGCCAGTTGAACAACTTGATGGATAGAATGCAGCAGGCATTGCCGATGGCTTGCCCGCCCCCGTGCCCTACGTCGCCCATCTACAATATGCCATCGACAGAGACAAATAGTTGTTCACTGACACAACTACCCTGCTGTTGCCCCGGTGGTCAGTAGGCATGGAAATAATTGCTACTTTTAAATCATTATCATTCAATGATATTATAAAAAAAAATCACAATGATTTCACATGTGATATTTCACTGGCAAATGATTTTTCATACCTAAGATTACCCTAGCCGTCATACGTTCCGTATGCTAAAAATTAAGTATGAATTATAATTCATACTTCATTCTTAGCATACAGAACGTGATAAATTATCATCAATGTCGCTCCTACAGGTAGCGCTGCGCTCTTCTTACTCGTACACATTTTGACATTATACCTAGCGGCAACGAATCAGCAAAATATGGTTGTTCTTTCTAACACGCCCGTTCTAGCATGATTCGTCGTCATACCCACTCGCTCTACGTCGATGTTATTACGATGATTTCCGTATTATTTACGAACGATGCGATTTCATTAAGTGTGATTTTTCACATGCTACATGAAGAAAGGTAGCATATGCGATATATGATAATGCAAATCATATGATAAATCACATGCTATTTGTGATATGTTCCATGCCTAGTGGTCAGCAAGGTAAGAGATAGTTACTTATACTTGAGGATGGGTCTGCTTTTCTACTAGCGCTAAGCGAGGTGGCAAAACTGTAAAATGTGTCAAACATAGCCAATAGAATCAGTTACGAAATTCGAGCTAGCCGTGTCGCTTATCATATCACTTAGCCGCTGATTTACGTTAACTTTTTTGTAGGATATGTGATCTGAAACAGCCTTTCGAATGTTAGGATGGTATGCTTATCTATCTATACACGAGCGTGTGTAAAAGTTAAATCATTGGGGATTTTAGATTTTGCGTAAAATGGCGTGTTGTTAATTATTTATTTTAAGAGTAGGTATATATTTATCCTATGGGAATTGATTTAAGGGATAAAATTATGTGTTTTTTAGGTCAAGACCTAAATCTGTGCTTTTCAGCCCGGACTAGTCCCAGATATATTATGTGAATTTACGTCAATTTTTTTCCGTAATCTATAAAGAAAAGGCTTAGAAAAAATCATAATAATCTATGTGATACAAGATACATATCCTACTTTACAAAAATGATTTTGGACATTTATATTATAAGGACATTTATGTATATATAAATGTCCTCCTTATTAGATAATAAGCAAAAACATGATTTGTCGACTCTGTCCCACTCCCATGAACGCGAAATCCTATGCCTATCCATTTCAGAAAATGGCGTCATATTTTTAATTAAGTTTAAATTAAATTGTGATAGTTTTGGCGTGAAGAAATAACAAACAAACATCCAACTTTTGGCATTTATAATATAAATGATTGATTATATTTTACAGGTGCAAATGAACAAGATTCGAGTCCCTCTATGGCGCCTTGTTGCTTGCAAGACCAGCAAGACAACAACTATAGCTATGACTCCCAACCATCATGTTTTTGTCCTACTAACCCCCTGAGGAGAAATGACTTTTATTCAAACTGAACTGAACACATCAACACCCTATCTATATCATCTTAAATTGCGTAAAATTTTCACGTAGAATGGTGCAGAATTCTGACACTTTCGATACCATTTACGCGACTGTGTAAGAAGGGTGATGTTTGTCTATTTTACCTTAGAAAAATCGCTGTATAAGGGATCATGCTCTGCCTTTCGGTAAAATGTCAGTCGGTTAAAGTTAATTCAAGTCACTGTCTTTTAGTATTATATGTCTAGAATTAGATTTTAAATACAACATACTCAATCATTTTCCAAAACGCTGACTTGTGTTTTATTTATGTGCCGGAGGTTCTTGAGGATGTGTTTTGGAGAACAAACCGATTATGTAACCATGAGTTCTTTGAGAAAATAATCTGATGTTAATTGACGTTTTTGTTGGTTAAATACTAAGAAATTCTTACTGAGACGCTGCGATGTCGGTAGAGATGGGTTTATGTCTGACATTTACAGGGCGTATTGAGTACCTAAATGCCCACTTTATGTCCGATAAATGCCTATTTAGCGGGCATAAAGGGACATAGGTATTTTAGGCATTTACTCAATAAGCCCTATAAATGCCTGACATAAACTTATCTCTATGTCGGAGTAAGAAGCTTCGCTGTGTGTCGACGCAGCGTTCGGTAGTGGCATGCTCTGCGTAAGAGAGATGCCACATGGGCGCTGCTGCCGCGCCGCTGCGCTGCGACGTCGCAACCCAGTGACTTCAACGCAATCAGAATCAATAACTTTATTTCTTTAGGCTTACAAAATAAGCACTTAGACAAGTCAAATTTTATACTATAAACATAGTTATTATTATCAAATAAGAAATTAGGTGTTATTGATATTCTTTTCACTTAATTTTTTGTCCACTAGTGGAAGAAGTGAAACAGACAATGAGTGCCACACGAGCGCTGCAACGCAGCTTTCTCCGACGTCGCAGCGTCGACGTAGTGTATGTATAAATTGTATGATGAGAAATCTAACGGATCCAAACTATCGAGCTGATGCAATGTCAGCAATGTCATAGTACTATAACATTGCATTGTCACTGAACTAACATAAGTATGTCAAATATTTGTTCAATCGGTTGAGAATAACTGCTCTAAAATTCCGTTTTCAGTTACAAGGTCAGTATTGTATTCTCTTTGGTCACAAGGTTTCTCCACACAAGCTAAGGGCTCACGTTTCCAGCTGATTGGCTGGAATTTATAGATAAATAATAGATTACTTTACGTTACTTTACGGAAATCCATTGCACAATTTTAGAATGAAAAAATATTTAGTAATAATTCCGCGTATTACCTTCTCTGATAGTATTCATCAAAGTAAACTGTTACTAAATATTTTTTCATTATAATATTGTGCAATGGATTTCCGCAAAGTAACGCCTGAATCTATTATTTCTCTGATAGTATTCATCAAAGTAAGTTGTCTACTAGTTTCGTCTCTCCACGAGACATCTTCAGGACACAACAATACTCGACCTTGACGTTGAGATTGGTCAGCACAGCAACACTGAGAGTCAGTGATGTTGCCTCTCCGAGCTCCTCGCGCCAAGTCACTTGGCATTTGAATGGCAGGACTAAAAAGTAAGTTTGTTCAAAAGTAACCTTTATTGTCTACGCAATTAAGTATGTAATTGAACAATCGTTAGCCACCCTCCCACAAATCTATACTACCTAACTTGTGTAGTTTTGAACCTTTGGCGAGCCTATTCTGAGAGTAGATTATGGTACCATAAAACGGGGTGAATAGAGACTCCTGGGTGAATAGAAATGGAAAAACATCTTCTTGCAGGGGTCAGATCCACTGACACAGGAGGTGAACAGTCACGGACTAAGGATACTTCCACTGCTACAAGTCAGGTAATGTCTTGTTCCAGTATTTCCTCCATTTCTATTCACCCTGGAGTCTCTATTCACCCCGTTTTACCCGGTAATTATCAGCTTTTAAACGTAGTAGTCCAGTAATATTAGGGTTTTAACTCGAAAATCTCAGACAACCATCTGGAAACTCATACGCCTTTGCTTTGGCTTTATAAACGTGTTGTCTCAAAGTCAAGTAAAATAAATAATGCTAGACAATCCATACATAGCCAAGCTAAGAAATGTGTTGCCATGCCAACTCATGTTTTCGCCCGTTGCCATGGCAACTATTTACCTACCGGCGGTCATTGTGATAATTTGATTGTTTTCAAACCTTAATAATCGGATCCCTTACTTTTAATAACTACAATTATAAAATTAAGTCCGTCTGTCTGTTCGCGATAAACTCAAAAACTGAAACTGAACGGATTTTCATGCAGATTTCACCAATAGATAGAGTGATTGATAACCATGGTTTAGGTATACGAACTTGTTAAATAATAATCTTTTTAACGTAAACGTTATCCCAGAATACAGACACGAGGCTCCTAGTGTGCTCGCATTGTAGAACTCAGATTGGCAATCAAAGTTTACCACAATTTAAACAATGGTGAAGTAAAGGTAGGGTCTTCCGTGAATTCTGCGCTTTAAATTCTGCGCTTTAGGGCCGCCATACACGGACTGCTCGGCGCAGCCATTATGAAGTATTCCCATTTAGAGCACCGATTCCAAGGGCACCACAGTTAGGGCACCGATTTCATTCCCAGTTAGGGCACCGATTTCATTCCCAGTTAGGGCACCCGCAAACAAATACCTAGTTGCTAGTGATGGGGTTTTGAAATAACTAGCGATAGGTAACTTTTGCAATTAGGTTTTTTTCGTGTTTTTCTACCATGTACCTACTTATATGAGCTCCGTAGGTATACAGATCTGTTGTATTTATAAAACTTTACATATACTATCTAACTAAACAGCAATAACAATCAAGTGATTGCTTTTTACATGAGAGTGTAGTTTTAAGAGGATATTTTCAATGGAAAAACTGGAAAACGGCAAAATTTTGAGTACCTATTCACCTTTCCGAACAAGCCGGGTTCCGAAAAGGCTGTAGGTATATTCATTCATGGACATAAGGATAAAGATTATGTCGAATGCTCATGTCGCAGACATACCAGTCCAATCAATAGTTATTTTTACATATCCTCACCAAAAAAGCTATATAATTGTACATGTAAGCAACAGTACCTGGATGTCCGTTTTTGGGATATTGTGTTTTTTAGAAATTATATTTAAATACGAATTAAGTACATGCCTACCGATGAAATGATGGTTCATCTATCTTAGCTGACAACTTTCCTCCCCCTCTTGTCTATGGGAGTGCCCTATCGATAAAGTTGACTATTGAAAACATGAATAAACGACATTTTCTAAAAATAAATCTTAGCTAGATCGATGTATCGCCCCCGAATCCCCCTGCATACTAAATTTCATGACAATCGCTGGAGCCCTTTCCGAGATGTCCGAGAATATATGTATATACAAGAATTGCTCGTTTAATGATCTATGATAAATTGAATATGAAAAAAGTGAACTTTGATTTGGTGAAAAACTAAATCAGACTATCGTTTTGAGTATAGCAGGGTAAGCATGGTTTGGTTGCCTCTCAAGAAATTAGGTTTTGATATTTTTACTGTGAAATCACCTTTTTATGAGAAACATTTTCCTACGCTATCAAACCTCTGCAAGCACCAGTTTTTCAAATAAAACAATTAATCAAATTTAGAAAAATCTTTTATTGTGCTCATTTTGCAAACGCTCTAGATACACTAAACATGTATTAAACAATGTACTTTTTTAAGTATTCGTAGACGTTTATGTATAACAAAAAAAAATTGACACGTATTTTAAAAGACACTCACGATTTTTTTTATAAATGACCCCTATATTTGCTCTATAACATATATTTTTTTCAAAGTTTTAGTTTGGTTATAACTTATATGAGTATTTAAAAAAAATTACTATCTATATATAGTAGCATTATGCTATATACTCTTAACTTAACCCTGTTACGGTTGTTTTTGTGCTTTTGAAAATAACAAGCAAACAACTTGCACGACTAAGCTGTATTCAGTCAGATCACTCAATTAGTTCAGATTCCGTCAGATTCCTTATCTCTTTGAACTCCCCCCAAACACTCCTGTATCTCCCTAAAACTCTTCCCTTTAGTCTCTGGTATCCACACACCGACAAACACAGTCGTTATGAAGCTGAATCCAGCACAGATCCAGTACATCCCAGGTCCTAGTACTGAGGATATAGCCGAGAAGTATTTGCTGGTGATGAAAACTGTGATGGAAGATGCTGTCAGTGCAATGGACATGCCAGTTGCTCTGGATGTGTCGTCGAAGAGTTCAGCTATGACTATCATGTAGACGCTGGCAAAACCTGGAAGCAGAGAAATACACTATCACATTTATATTATAAATGACTAGCTGCTGCCCGCGCCTTCGCCCGTGTTTTGTCGATAAAAAGTTATTCCAGGTCCCTATACCCATACTAAATTTCAGCGTAATCGGTTCACGAGTTTTTGCGTGAAAGAGTAACAAATATCCATACATCCATCCACACAAACTTTGATATTTATAGTATTACTAAGATGCGAATTATTATTTATTTATTGTTTACTAGCTGTTGTTTTGTTTATCCCGCGTTAAATTAGAATTTCTCATTTCTATGGCGATAAAACGGTTTTTTTGCCGTAAATCTCCCATGGGAATTTGATGTTTTACCAGGACAAAGAGTATCCCATACTCTCCGCATCCTTTCAACTAACTCTATGCCAAAAATCAAGTCGATTAGTTGCTTAGTAGTAAAGAAACATACATTCGTATTTACTATATAACTAATATTAGTTAGGATTTATGTTACTTCTTCACGCCAAAACTACTGAACAGATTGAGCTGAAATTTTGCATGAGTAGCTCTAAGCCTGGAGTTGTTAGTTACGTTCTGTCTCATAAATCATTCTGATCGTGCCCATGCATGGGACAGAATTAACCATTAAAGGTTTCAATAGAAACAACGCGTGAGAAGCAGCAGGCTGAAACTTTAGTTCGTCATAAATTGGTAAAGCGGAGTCATACTGACCTGCACTTTGGCAGAAGAAGAAGATAACAAGAGAAATGACAGGAACATAGTTGGTCAGTCCGATCATGGCGTGCCCTAAACTCTTCAGCTCGAAGAAACATCCTAGAGCAAGCTGAAATAAAAGAAAACGACTAAGATTTTTTTTATTATTTTTGGTTACTAAGATGCAGTAGGTTGCGGTTTCAATTACCGCCGTACGATCTCCAAATATTTCCTCTTCATTTTCTGTTGTTTTTGTTCCGTGTGTTCTGGTGTATTTTATATGTACTATGTATATAATAAAAAAACATTTATCTATGTAATGTATTCTAGTTATAACACAAGCTCTGCTTAGCTTGGGGCTAATGATGCTGTGTGAGTTGTCCAGCATTATTTATGTGTTACTATCTGCTGCCCGCGCCTTCGCCTTCGCGTTTTATCGGGATAAACATAGCCTGTAGTAGGTACCTATGTTATTCCAGGTCCCAAGCTATAATCATACCAAATTTCAGCCTAATCAGTTCAGTAGTTTTTGCGTGAAAGAGCAACAAACATCCATACATCCATCCTTACTATGACATTTATATTATTAGTAGGATTAGCTGCCCGCGGCTACAAGAAAAGAAAATAAGCTACACGAAGTACTTTATCCTGCGCAGACAAAGTCGTTGGCACCAGCTAGTATCTAATTTTACAAATTGTAGCCTATGTGTTATTCTGATGTATAAGCTATATTATTGTAAAGTTTCATTAAAATGTGTTAAAATTTTTGCTTGAAAGAGTAACAAACATCCATACCTACATACAAACTTTTGCGTTTTTATTAAATAAATAAATAATGTTGGACAGCATCATCTAACCCCAAGTTAAGCAGGTAAGCAGACCTTGTGTTATGCGTATGACTGATATATATACGAAAATATAATATATTAGATAGAGAGGTACATAGATATTTTTTATTATACATAGAAAATACCCAGAACACCCGAGATAAATATTTGCAGATCGTACAAACATTTGTCCCATTGCGGGAATCGAACCCGCAAGCTCCTGTATCGCAGGGGGACCTTCGCCCATGACGGTGCCACAGAGGTCGTCGAAAATAGTAAAATACACTATACCCTGCACCACAAAGAATGGGGAATCAATGAAACATCAAAATCTTCTGCTTTTTTGAAGTCGGTTAAAAAGTAAAGACTTACTAAACTAAATCCCGACCCAATGTGTGTCCCAATCAAAATAGGCTTCCTTCCAAACTTATCCGTGAAAAGTGTACAACAGCTTGCAACAAGCCCTATGCACCCGACGATCGCTGACGCCAATTCAGGCTTAACAGTCGTGTCCGTAGAGTCTAAAATCGTCTGAAGGTAAGCCATGATGCAGTTATGACAGACCAATTGCCCAATGACGCTTAAAATCCCTGTTATGATTGAGGATCTGATGAAGAGTGGATTCTTGATAATTTGCTGCAAATTGGACTCTATGCGATTGAGAGGAGAGTAATCCAACATTTCTTCGTTGGCTAGTTCTTTGGATCCTCGGAGGAAAGTCAGGACATTCAGTGATTCTTCTTTGCGACCTGAAAAAATTAAAAGAAACACGTTTGAAACAGATAAAAGAAACGAACAGAGTCCTAATTTTCTGATGTGTCCAAGAGTTTTGTAAGGTCTAAAGGAAATAAAGCACTTTGAGTTTGAGTTTATGGGTCTCTCCTCCATAGAGGTAGGTATCCTCTCCTCCACGGAATGTAGGCTAAAAGGGTAAAAAGGTAAAATTATTATTAGTGCTTCACCGATGTCTAATACATAGTACCTATCTATTTAATATTTAAGATATAAACTAGAGGTAAGGATTGTTTGGCTATTTGAAATTAAAAAAAAAATATTTTATATATATATCTTATATATATTATCTTATATATATATCTTATATATATTATCTTATATATATATCTTATATATATTATCTTATATATATATATCTTATATATATTATCTTTATTGGAACTATAAACAAAGGTACATGAAATTGGGTGAAAACGAAAATACGCGCAATAATTGGCAACTGTGTCGCGAGTAATTTACGCCCTCCTCCGAATGCAAGGTAGAGTTCATTAAATTACTATTTAATTAGCGATGCCGAAAAATTAAGACAACGTGTAAAAGTTATACAATGGAAAAAAAAATAGTTTATAAGAGATAGTTGAGCCGTGGGGCCGCGGCGTACGAATATCGACCCCTCCAACTCAACCCGTGGATGTCGTAAGAGCCGACTAAGGGAACCTACCAGAGGAAGGGCAGCAGCTTCTGAGTATTTTTAAACACCAACACTGCGATCACCAATCCGCCTGCCAAGCGTGGTGATTATGGCATATCTCCCCCTACATGGGAGACCATCCACTCCATGGACCGACGACATCGTAGAGGTTGCAGGGAGTCGATGGATGGAGGCGGCTCAGGACCGCTATTTGTGGCGTCGTACGGGGGAGGCCTATGTCCAGCAGTGGACGTGTATGGGCTGATGATGATGATGATGATGAAGAGATAGTTGACGACAAAGAACTTTACTAATGTATGTATAATATGTAATCAAATTTGAAAAAAATATATGGCCAGTAAATAATCAACTCTTGAGGTCTTTTATATATAGATAATAAATGATAAAGAAATAAAAACTTTATTTGTTACAATTGGTTTTAACAAAGTAGCAGATCTTAGCAACTATAGGAAAGTGAACAAAATGTTATTGATAATAGAGTTAACTACGTACATCAATAAGTAACAGGTTATTAGTTCGTTTTAAAACCTATGTGTAGAGAGACATTGACTCCTCGTTCTAACTAAGTATATACCTGTATGTAGACACGAGGGACTCTGCTTCAGCTAGCGACAGTGCTTTTGAATGCTTCATTCACTTATATCTAAAAGTTGTCTTATTGTTAGACTTTTTAGGTGATAAACTATGTATACCATCTACATAGTTAATTTGCAAAGATACTCCATGAGTCAGGCAGGTAGGAAAATGAATGAAAGTAGGGCAACTGGGGTATGTATGTATGTGGATCAAGGAATTGACTAAGGGGGATATGGATGGTTAGGAATTGCGGCACATGAGAGATTCGGTAGATTCGTATGTTAGAGATAGCCATTGACGGCAGACCAACTTAAATTTGTAACGGGGTAGTGGGTAAATATTGATTTGTTTGTTGACTTTATTGTAGAGCAACGAGCTTATGCAATAATTGAGACTACTGGCCATTTCAGTACGCCTCTTTTCGATGGTGCAGACCTTTGCAGACGAATTGAAATTGAACACACCCAGAATTAATTTTAATAATAAAGTTTGGCAAAAGGGTTGATTAGGCTTGACATCCAGCCTCTTTGCAGCTCACTGCAATAACTATCAGCCAGAACCAGACAGTATAGATGACCGAAACTTCATTACCTTTAGCATGCAAAAAAATAAGGGCTCTCCGGCAGCAAGAACAGAGGCACAGTCCCAGCCATCGTAACGAGGGCATACATCAGGTTGACGTTCCAGTAGGAGATGAAAGGTCCTGCTGACAGCAATAGCACCATGCCAAGGGTCACGGAGATGTTTAGAACTGCTCCGAGGGCTCCGCGTATCTCTTTCTGTAAGGGGTTTAATGTATATGTGCCTAATAGAGAAAACATAATGGTGTAACTTTAACGTGCCCACCCACGTGGGCACGTTAAAGTACTGCTGGTAGTGTCCTTGCCAAATATTTAATGTGATATGTTTATGACAGCTAGGTACGCATAATGTATCAATTCTAAAATCCTTTTGAGGAACTAGAGGCCAATTTTGCGCATCATGTGATATTCACGGCAATTTTATCTCCAACCTAGACTTTTTACTACGTTATCAAACTATAAATATTTATTTTTACATAGTTTGAATCTTTTAGATAACAATGCAAATAGGCCTGACAACATTCTGCAGATTTTTTACTGCGACAGCTTCTGCTTAGCAAATATATATTTACCTATAGGTTATCTATCAGACAGAACTCCAAATATTGGAGTTCTGTCTGATATGATATTTAATATTTTGATGTGTTTGCAGATTGTTATATTCACTGATAAAAATAACCCACCTAAGTTTCAAATACTTACCTGCCACTTATTTAAAAATTTTGAAGTATTGCTTGGGAATCAATGTACATACCTAAATAAATTATGAAATGTTTGCTTCTGGACCGTCTATTCCATTCATGTGATTTTCCTGGCTTATTTTTCTAACGACCGGACAGAAGACTGTAGGTACATAGATAATCTTATTAATTTAAATTCCTCTTATCCGTTCCGTCCTATAGAAACTATTACTAATTAGCCTTCAATATCTAATTACCATGTCGCCATACACGTTGACCAAAACAGTCTGATTTTTCATAAGAGCCAATCACGGGCATTAAAATCTCGATAGATCCATCATGTCTGTTCGTTGGATCTATCGAGGTTTTTAATGCCCATGGTTGGCTCTCGTTTTTAATGCCATTAATTCTAATCTACAACAATGTCATGGTGGCCGCGGCGGGATTTAGTCTAGTAAATCCTACTAACATTATAAATGTCAAAGTTTTTATGGGTGGATGTATGGATATTTGTTACTCTTTCCCGCAAAAACTAGATGACTGATATTATATCAGTATAGTATAGGTATATCAGTCAAAGATATCAGTCATATACCTATACTCAAATACAATAGCAATATTAGATAGATAGATATTTATTATATCAAAGGTGATAGATCAGCAATCACTCGAGCGAGCTCAGCGCCGCCGCGCCCTGGCCGCCAGCAGCGCGTTCTGCTCTCTTGCCATGCTGTGCAGCAGTAGTCTACTCACATCTGCAGTCTAGGAGGCGTAGGCGGGCACTGCACAGAACAGCACACCGTCGAGCACGCCCAGCACTGCCCTGGCCGCCAGAAGTGCGATCTGCTCGCTTGCCATGCTATGCAGCACTATAGTCTACTCACATCTGCAATCTCGGAGGCGTAGGCGGGCACTGCACAGAACAGCACTCCATCGAGCGCGCCCAGCGCTGCTCTGGCCGCCAGCAGCGTGCTCTGCTCGCTCGCCAGGCTCTGCAGCACGCATGCCAGCGTCTTCAGCACCGAGGTGATGATGATGCACGGCTTTCTGCCGATGCTGTCCATTATTGCGGCCGCGATGAAGTGGGCTGGAATTTTGAAATTGAGCTCGTTAGTGTAAGTTTTTTTATTTCTGGTTTTCAGTATTCTGCTGGGTTTAGATATATTGTGGTCTGCAACTTTCTGCTCTCGTACGTGTGGGGATTGCACGCCACTGACTTAAATTTTACTAATTATTTATAATATTTATCGTACGAGTACAGAATTATATTCTAATTAAACTAGTCACACACATCTATACTAATATTATAAAGAGGAAAGATTTGTATGTATGTTTGTAACGAATTGACTCAAAAAGTCCTGGACCGATTTTAAAAATTCTTTCACCATTTGGATGCACATTATCACTGATTAATATAGGCTATGTCCTGCATTTACTGTACGTTTATGCCTAAATGTTTAAAAAATAAATGTCCACACGTGCGAAGCCGGGGCGGCCCGCTAGTTACAAATATATTCTTTACGCGGGCTTTGTGCGATCGATGGCTTCCAGACTTACAAAGTAACCTTAAATACATCTCTAGGGTAGTTATTATATGGGCCTTAGTTAAGTTACAATGTATGTATTTGCTTGTGATGCCTGAAATAAATAATTATTTATTTATTTATATTTAAAAAAGCGGCGGCTCTGCTAGTGGCGCGGCCATTTCCTCTCCAGAACTTGGCGGAGCTAAACAAGAGTACCTATACTCGTCTCCGACAGGAGCGACGAGAATCTCCAGAAGGCAAATCTGGAAATTCTAGACAGAAATACTGATATATTGTACTTACGGAATATAGACACAAGTCCTGGCAACGAAACCAGCCAGGATCCATCCTCCTCTGTGATTGGCTGAGCGAATCCCGCTGTGCCATTGGTCAGTTTTACAAGGGCTGGAGACGGCCATCCGTATCCTAGTCCAGCGCTTATTGATGCTAAATTTACTAAAATCAGAAATAATCAAAAATTCTTTATTTCCGTAAATACAATAAATGTACACTTGGGAAAGGTCAAATTCTTAAAATTAAACATTGACATGGGAATAAACTGATATTTTTGATATTTCTGTCGCTGCGGTATATAGACAAAAGTAAAGAAGTGACCTTTAAAATGTAAAGAAGAAACCTTTAGCCTGTTAGGTGTTATTTTTCGAGCTAGGGCAGAATTCGTCCCAAGCTTTTTTAGGCTTATGGCCGTTGACGGGGATTGTCAACGGGAATTAGTGGAAATCCCCGTTGACAATCCCCGTCAACGGTGATAAGTGATTTTTTTCTAGGTTGCCTGATATTTTATAAAAAGCCTTTTTACAAAGGAAGTTTGTTTGACAATTTATTTGAATTTATTTAATGATAATTTTTGCTCTTTGTCCCCGGACTGACAAGCTATAGCCCAAAATTAGGTACTACAGCTGAAAATTTACTATAAACTCACTTATCGTAGAGACTTGAAACTTACAGGATGTGTATGTAGGTCTTGACAAGAAAGAGAGCACTAATAAAGGAATATCAAAATTTGGACTCTATGAGTTTCAAAATAGGGGTTGAAAGTTTAAACGATTTTTTTTGTATATCAGCAACCGTTAGTAATAGACCTACAAAATTTTACATTCTCGATTCACGAACAAACATGTGATTCAATGTTTTCTGAAATTTTATCAACGTTTTTAACAAAGTACCTACATGTTGGTTTGAAAGAATTTATTATTTTTGCACTATTTACAAGAATTAGTCAAGGGTGGTTAAAAATTTTGTTATTTATGCTACGACGCTCCGTTTTCGGGATACCATCCTTTTTATCCGACATCGAAAAAATAAGATAAAAAAATAATTATACACTTTCGTATTTATAATAATTAGTTAGGATTGTATTGCACACCATATAAAAACAGAAACACAGGTAAGGGAAAGACAAATACAGATTTATACACATTGGGTGGCCTTATCGCTATGAAAATGCTATGATAAAGTACATACCTACTAAGTTATTAACTAAAGAAAAAAGTATGGTAAAAACAAAAATAATAATCTAACAAAAGTGGGAACAAAACCCATTCGGTATTTTTCCATGCACAAAGAAAACCCACTATCCGTCACATTATATAGAATAGACAACAACACATTCTACACATTCTGTACATAAGTAGGTTTTTAATATATCTACTACCGATGTAACGAATGTCAAGTTTTCGATATTCGCGAATGCGGATGCGAATGTGAGTATTCGATGCTAACGTATTTGACTACGTAATAGAGTACTGTTTTTAAAAAACATTATGTATTTGCCCCATCAACATTAATTGCCAAATATTCGCATGGATTTTGGCGAATGCGAATGCGAGTACCGAAAATCCTGCGAATATTTGTTACATCCGTAGTACCTGCTTACATAAAATGTTACCCATCTAAAAAAAGTTAATAATGTTACCTGCTGCCACCACAATGTACTGCTTCAGCCTTGGTCCGAGCATAGTATAACACTATTCCCAGCGTTGGGAAAACACGTAATCATTTAACACTCTTGGATTAGCCCAGCCCTTGTCATCTCAAAACATCACTTTGATTAAATAACTCAAACTTCACTTGCTATAAATTCTTCAGATTTTTCTCGTAATTGTTGATATTTTTTCTCAGCTCTGGTTTAGAAACTCTGCATTTTTGTAATACTACTGCACTTTCGTGAATGAGTAACAATTTAAAAACAAAAAAGTACAAACTGTATATCAGAATCAGAATCAATAACTTTATTTCTTTAGGCTTACAAAATAAGCACACAAATCTAATTTTATACTATAAACAAAAAATAAATATATTATCTGTCTATGTCTACAAAGCTATTAAAAAATACTGCTTAGATACCTACCTTAATTTTGATTGATTTTCTTTGCTTTTTTATATTATTTGTCAATGCACCGATGAAAAACACTTTTACTTCTAAAACGGTAGAGTTTAAACAATTGATGTATTCATTCGCTGATAGTCACACACGAGTTTTTAATTATCTCAATTGTGCTCTAGACATCACTGATATGCGAAAGTAGGCGTTTAAAAAATTGGCTAATAAAGGAGACGTTTTATAACTACGAAGAATATTTAAAATCTTAATAAAGTGCATTAATTTTATTATGATTATTTTATTGTTACGTTATGACTCATTGTGATGTATAATCTAAGAAATTATTAATAAAATGTATTAAGTATTTTTTGTGTAATTTTATATTCTTACATCTACTGAAATAGACGCCTTTTTCATTTGCTTAATTTATCTTTGGGGAATTATTAATCGCATACGGGAGAAATATTCTTAAGTAGGTACGTAATACTTTTATTTTACTGTACACCAAATAAATGTTTGCACTACTAATTAACTAATACTTAACTTTAAAAAATCATAAATTAGCATCTTTTAAACTTATGTTTAAACTGAATTTCTTTTTAGTGTGATTCTATCACTTTTCCTTAATTTGAACAACAAAGTTTGTACAACAAAATACAAATATATTACTCCTTCACCAATTAGAACATAATATTTATTTGTTTAGGGTTTGTCTTCGCGCGTGTGTGCTTTGAAATACTTTGAATAGAGCGCGAGCGACGATACTGGCGGGGCGGGTGGCGCGGGGCGGCGCGGGTAGGCAATTTGGACTAAATTAGACCACTTTTGAAGAATATAAAAAAAATACTTTTACATTTTGCACTGTGACCTTGCCTACAATATAAATGAATAGATAAATGCTGAATTCAACTATCAATGTTTTTTATAATAATAATAGTGTTTATTTTTAGACTACATAGATGCGGATTAGGTTAGCTAGTAAAATGAAGTTTTTGAGAACTTACTTCTGCAAATATGTTATTGGATAGACATGTATGTCATTCCTCCTACAGAAGATTATACCGACAAAGATGAAATCGACGCCTAACTACCTAATACGATTTAAATAAACAACTCCCAAACTCACTTAAAATAAAAGTAAAATCTACTTATTCAATAATTTTGGTAGAAGTAACTAAATAAATAAAAAAATAATGCTGGACAATTCACACAGCATTATCTAGCCCCAAGATAAGCAGAGTTTGTGTTATGGGTACTAGATAACTGATATACATAATACAATATATTACATAGATAGATATTTTTTATTCTACATAGAAAAACGACCAGAACACCCTGAAAAAATATTTGCAGATCGTACAAATATTTGTCCCGAGGCGGGAATCGACCCCCAACCTCCTGTGTTACAGGCGGACCTTCGCCCACCCCGCCACATCGGTCGTCAAACAACTTGAATGTTTCACCAATCCAAGTCGCCCAATCTGTTCCTATCTCCGTTGAATAATAATTATCTGGTGTATGCATCGAGCACATAGGTACCCAATGGGTGTAAACGTGCTTAAATTTATGTTTAATATTATCTAGGATTAATGTACACTGGATCTGTATTACTTTTATATGTAAATTTCATTAATAAAGATCGTTTAAAATTGAATTGAAATGGGTTTATGTATCTCCGAAATGGTACTACATCTGTCTGGACCGCCAGAGGTTATTTAATCGTTGGTATCAATGAAGCATCAACGAACCGTTTTTAACAGTTTTTCTACAGTTAATGAGTTAACCGTTTTCATTTTACCACTAAACTAGTTGATTCTATCAACTGGTTAATTTATTCAACGCCATTATAAGTTAAACATTAACTGGTTTTACAACGTTTAACGTATAGTTCCTTCTACTACAGTTTACGTTTCTAAGAGCTGAACGAGTTAAACGTCAAGTGCTTTTTAAACCAGTTAAACGTCAACTGGTTTTGAAACCAGTTAAACGTCAACTGCTTTTGAAACCAGTTAATAGTCAACTGCTTTTGAAACCAGTAAAACGTTAACTGCTTTTTAATCCAGTTAAATGTTAACTGGTTTTTCAACTAGTTGACCGTTTATAGAAAACTGTTTCGTTTCGTTAAAGCAACAACAGTCAACGACCCACATACATCGTGATGATGTGAGAAACATGTGCATAACAGATGTTTAAGTCATTACAATGATCCTTTTATTTTTACAGTTTATATTGAAGAAAATGACATGTGTGCGGGTGAATCATTTCATACATTAATATTTTAAATCTATTGGATTAAAGTTAGGTCTGTTGAATGTTACTGTCTAGCCTGGTACATTATTTAATACAAGCTTTTGTACCGACTGCACATGTGGCATCTTTTTATCATTCGTTTAGTTACTGCCTATAAATATTAATTTTTCAAACATATCCTTTGTAAAAAGGCTTTCCTACTTATTAGAAAATATCGTATTATCTAGAGGATAAAAAAGCTTGGGAAGACTTTTGTTCCATCTCTCTTTTTCGCTTCTTTACTTTACCTAAAAAGATAGAAGTGATCAAAAAATCTACGTGATCTCTTTATTTCCTAGTTTTACATAGGTAATTTGAATTTTGTGACATGTCCAAGAGTCCTGTACCTAAGGTCTAAAGGAAAATCGAAATTCAAAAGGTTTGTTATCAATTTATAATTACATAAATCTCTGTCATTTTAATTAATACAATTTAATTTTATGTTCATTTAAGCGAATGTAAGCACTAATTATCTTTACGAATTAAATTTTGTTTGTGGGAAGAGCTGTAGATTCCTTCTTTGTATTTTTAACACCTCTACTGCGATCACCAATCCGCCTGTCAAGTGTGGTCATTATGGCAAAACCCCTTTTGTTTGGGCGGGTCGTAAGAATCATGCTATAATAATATAAGGTATGGTCAAGACGGTCACGTAGGTGACACAAGCCTACGTCATCGACGCCATCGGCGAATGAGAAGACGAATCTGGTTTTCAGGGTGTTACCCAGCAAAATGTAGAAGTTGGGAAACAAGTTATGTGATAAGGGTCAATTAAAAAATCAATATATAAATTGGTAAAAACAAAAACACATAATGTAGGTTTTTTCAGATTCATACAGGAGTTTACGCTACTGGCAACAACCGGAAACAAATGAGTCGTCTCATTCGCCGATGGCGATGATGATGTCAGCTGAAGAAACCCACGTGACAATTGTGTCTTGGAAGAGCATACCTTGTTTTCTTATATTATAACTCGATCGTCGCGGCAGTGCTCACTTCTCAATCGCCCTCGCTTTGAAATCGCTCGCGAATCGCTAGTGTGATATGATAAGGCTCTTAAGTGTTTTAGCGCATTACGCGAACGCTTTGAAACGCATTTGTCTACAGATCAAAAACAATATAATGGTTATTTAATAAGATGTTGTATAATCAGCTCATGGCAGGATATTATCAAACATTAAACGTTTATGTTAGAGAGACTGTGTTTTTCTTTTAAATAAGAGTAAGGCAGGTGAAGTTTGAAACAGAATCGACATTTTCTTTTTTCTTTCCCAGCTTGTTGTAAACGCGCCAGGATTTCGCCAGGCCGCCGTCAAAGCCACGTTCAAAGTGCCCGCCCCGCCCCGCCGCCGCGCCGCCCGTGCCGAAGACGTCGCCAGGCCAAAAAAAAATTAGTAGTAAAAAAGCTGTAGTACAGAGAGAGTAAGCAATACCTACCTATTTTATAGCAAGGCGATATACTTACGGTGCATTCCGAATTACGATTACAGCGCTGATAGCGATCACAAAAATATTTTGCGTTCCAAATTAGATATCACGATATTGACAGTTGAGTGCTAACATTAATTCGGAACACTTATGAGCGCGCTCACGGTCACGTGTCGTGTCGTGGTGTCAATGTCAATATCTCATTGCAATACAAAAAGAGATCATCAAAGTTATTCTCCGACCGTTGATTTGGTCTTCTATATTTATTTCCATTTCTTTGTAAAAATTTGCAAACGAACGTTTTGTTGAAAAAATCCAAAGAAAAAACAGTTAGTAAACAAACCCAATTGTCAGATTTGACAGCACGCTCACAGAGATTTCAGTTTGTAGCATGGTCGTTGATATCGCAAAATGGCGCATGTAATGATGTCATCTATGACGTCACACGGGACAACGTTGTCGCGCTCACGATAATACGGAACGCGTGTGAGCGCGATGATATTGATTTTAGCGTAATTCGGAATGCACCGTTAGAGATACTTATAAGTTTGTAAGTTTTTACATAGGTACCTACTACTACGGTACGGTAAAGGTACGGTAGAATGTTTTCACTACAGAAAACCATGAGAAAACATTCTACCTTATTTTTGGGTAGAATGTTTTCTCATCAAGCTGACATTGACAAATTATAATGACATTGACGTTTTGAGGTTACTTTGTTGTTTTGATTTGCTTTTCAGGTTAGGTTTCGTATTTTAGGGGAAAATACTACAAAAATCCTACAAAAATGCCGTTCATGAAAGGAAAAGCCCCTATTAGACGCACAATAAACTACCTAAAAGCAGGAAGGCTGGTTTTGAAGGACAAAATCAAGATTTTCTCAGTTGCATACAACATCAATGGACAAAACAACACAGGGGCAAAAGAGTTTGTTTTCTGGTATTTACCGCAGATACAATACAAAAATCCAGATGTACAAGTTGCTACGTTGAAGAATCTGACTCCGTCGCCGTTCGTAAAGTGCTATTTTGAAGATGGGCGCAAGATATTGGTAGATGTTGACAATAAGTCCAAGGAAGATATTTTGGAGCATCTGATTAGGACAGTCGGTGAGTTTATTGTCTATTTATGATGCATAATATCACCTACTATCCAATGTAGAAATACCTTAGCTGTTTGTGTGTACTGCAATAAAAACTTTAATAGAAGCCCTGGAACTGTATATATAGTTTAGGTTAGTTCAGGACTAAACGGATATTTCTACTACGGTATCAAAACACACACTGATACATTCAATTGTGCCTGTTAATTATTTTATTATTTCAGAATTCTCACTAAAAAGTACCTATGACACTCTTATCCCAAATACTCAAATAAGAAACTTAAGCATGTCTTAGGTCGTGATATTTTAGAGTTTTCAATGACCATCTGTCAGAAAACCGTCACCCTTATAATTTAAGCATGTGTCATGTCAGATAATAACCGAGTTGTGTTTTAGTATACGGCTATACCCTCTAGCACCATGAATTATTTGAAGTTAACTATAGTTAAACCTTATTCTAGCTCCGCCTATAGATAATTATACTAAATGAGGATCAAAAACTTCAGTTTATTCAGTCATACAATCAGATCTTAGTAACTAGGTGTGCCCAGGTGTGTGGTCACAGTATGTACCTATTGTTTAACATTGTCCTGCACAGCAAACAAAATGTAATAAATCCTCAGTCATAAATTCTTTTAATTTAAATTCCAGGTAAATCCAAAGACATGTTAGAACAGGAAGCAATAGCAGCAGAGAAGGCAGACAATCCAGCCAACTTTGGTGTTGGTTGCAAGAGGCCGTGCATCTGCGAAGTCAACGGACAAGTACCATGCCCTGGTGTTATTGCGCTACCCAAGTTTATGAGAGGGAAGTACATTAATCAGGAGAAATAATATATTTAATACATAATACAATATAATTGTCAATGTTTAAAAAAATTATATGCGACATCTCTCAGTCAGATATATCAACTGTTCATTTAAAAGGAATCTAGAGAAAACATTTCTAAACAAAATTTGGCTTTGAAATATAGGCTGAATCTCTTATATTGATATAAGCTAAAATAATGTAAAATTCTGGTTTAAAATTTAGAAATAAAACAGTAACTGAAAAACCTAAAAAAATAGTACCTACTTTGTAAGATATGCTAAGTTGTAGATAAATTAGAATAATTATAGCAAATAAATAAAACAAGTCATAATACATTTCAATTTTATTGCACACCAAAAAAATAAAACTACAAATTTACAGTTACAATACAAACCGTTTACAATAAATAAAAGTCCCTTTATATTTGCTAAAATAAAAATAATAACAATAAATAAAAGATTGGAGACGTGTTGGGACCCAAAAAGCCTATACACGTCCACTGCTGGACATTTAGGTAGGTTGAGTATGAGACTTTAATGCAAACTGTGCTTAGTATATAATGGCATAAAGAAATCAATCAGGCTTGGATTACAATATAACTCGGGCCTAGTATCAGTCGTGTATGCTGCAAGCATAGGAAACATGTTGGATACCTAATACATAATAATAAAATCATTTATTTCAGGTCAAAAAAAGGAACCCATACATATGTTATTTACAAATAAATTAAAATGCCTTATGTGCATAATACTCTTGTATATAGGTTGAGTGTGAGACTTAATGCAAACTGTGCTTAGTACAAAATGGCGTAAAGAAACCAATCAGGTTTTGGCATACAAAATAACTCAGTAGCTTAAACAAAAACACTAGCTCATGCAGTATGATAGTAGATGGTAGATAATTAAACAAAGTTAAGATATTTATTTGCCAGAATATATGTTTAAATGTAGATCTTAAAATTATAATAGGTATGTCCTCTCTCTCTGTTTACTCTCGTCTACCTAATATAGGCATGCAAATATTAATATTTAATGACACATTATTGAAATCATAATTTCAAAGGTATAAATGATAAAAATATATGGCACTGGCCACACTGCAGACGATATAATCACCTAAATGTCTAAGTCACGCGGCTAGCTACTGTTAAAGTAACCTGATATGATACCATCGAAGCAATCAGCCAGCCTAAGTCTCGTTATACACTAGCGGTTGACCGCCGCGGTTGAACCGCCGCGCCGCCGTGGTTGAACCGTCGCCGTGGTTGAGCCGTCGTCGCCGCGGTCCCAATTTTCTGGCTTTTAATTGTGTACCATCACAAGCGGTTGCATATTTAACCTAGAAAAGCGGCTAACCACGCGGTTAGCCGCCCCCGCGGTTAACCGCTATTGTGTAGGAGCGCTAAAACACCTTCGTAACAACTATATAGAATGCAGTAAACTATTAAATCTACCCGCCTACCTACCATCCTGCAGTGAGAATGCACACATTAGGAGGTTTTGAAGCGCGCGCTTTAGCCACGTGCGTTATAGGAACATCGGTATGTCAAATGGGAGGTTCTATTGAAGCGCGCGTTTGAATTTCTACGGCGATATCAGTACCAACGCCCACCGAACGCAACGCCAACGCACTACCTTTACTCTAGGGCTCATTCACACAGCATCCGTTTTACAGGATCCGTTAATTTTTCCGGGCGTATGTTGTAGGAGCGAGTTAAAACACCTGATAGTACCTATACCGGATCCAGTAAACGATTGTTTCCAGTAGCAAAGAATCCGTAAAAAACGGTCGTGATAAAACGGATCATCAGCCCATACACGTCCACTGCTGGATATAGGCCTCCCCCATACGACGCGACGCCACAAATAGCGGTCCTGAGCCGCCTCCATCCATCGACTCCCTACGACCGCTACGATGTCGTCGGTCCATAGAGTGGATGGTCTCCCATGTAGGGGGAGATATGCCATAATCACCACGCTTGGCAGGCGGTTTAGTGATGGCAGTGTTGATAAAACGGCTGTGTGAATGCGCCCTAAGACTTGCACGTCTTTTCGAAATGGATCCCGAGTATACCGTTCACCATAAGAGCAGCTGCTATATACTGCATGTTGTCAAAAGCATTGAAGGTCCTAGCATTGTAATGATAGAATAAATCGTCTGCAACTTCATTTCCGCGTGGGCATGTATGGAAGTACAGCCAGTTATTGTTGGAGTTTAAGGTGATCTCCTGTAAATAATAGTTAAAACGATTATTTGGATGACCGCTGTTGTGCAATGGGCGTAGGCCTGGAGGGCAATTCTGGCTACATAGCTACTCGATATTATGGCAAGAACTGTTAAAATATCGAGTGATACACAAGCGTATTCTCAAAATCTGCAATTAGATATTTATCAAGGAGTTTTCTTTGATGAGTTGCTCGATAAGTCGCACGAGAATGCGGTTTTAGCGGTATTCGATATTTATCACTAGATTTTTTATCCCATGGTAATGAGTATCGCTTGCTAAAGTATCATGTGATACATGTCGAGTACCGCCAGAACCTTCGGTTTCCTTCACCAGATCAGCTCGATGGTACCATGACATTGCATTGTCACCGAACTTACATAAGTATGCCAAATTTCAGCTCAATCGGTTGAGGATACCTGGTCTAAAATTCAGTTGCAATATTTGCCGTTCAAACATACATCGCAAGTTAATTAAAAGCTTGTAAAATACATACATCCGAACATAGAGTCTGTCATCTAGTTTTTCGTCGGTAAGTAAATTCATTCTTATAAGGCCCGCGCGGGCACATTTTTGTATGCAATCGATGAGTTATCCTGACCGAATGCGGGTTAAAAAAGGTAGGTAACTTTACTTTAGCACATATCTGAAAGTCCGGATTCTTCTCTTCATGTGTATCTTCAGGACCGGATATGACGACATTGGCATCTAAAAGCACATCACGCTTAACTGGGCATTCCAATACCTTCGTGTGGCTTTTTTTTAGCATATTCTGCGATTCTCTCATCAGCAATGGATGAACTGGACTTTTCTGGAATAAGTCTTTGAAGTTAAATAAATACAATCCGGGTTTTCAAAAAAATATCTGAGCGGTCGAAGCGACGCGCGACCCGAGAGCTGGTAAGTATCTGGCGCAGCGCATTAGCATTGCCATACAGCGGGGCAATGCAGCCAGCGTGTTGGGAACGCTTCCGACTGGTATTGATATGGGCCAATTGAGCTACCTGTAGATTGTTTGCAAGGATACAGGTGATAAACAGCTTCCTTTTGAAAAAGGTACATGTTCATTTCCTTGTTTCTCATGATTTCCCTGAAAGATGAGTAAAGTTTCCACGCAGTTTTCCTGTTCTAATTCCTCCCAGTTCTAACATAAGGGTGTCAGACCTGCACAGCTATTGTAACTCGATCGAAAAGTTTCCGGACTCGAAATCTGGCACAAATCCGCGCGGAATTCAAATAATCCGCGCGATATTCAAATATTTTAGCGGTTTTTAATATTTTCTGCGTTGTACAAGCAATATCAATAGCAGAAAAGTAGTTTACCGTAAATCTTAAATCATTTTCTATGAACCCATGTTTTAACTAATTTCGATTCGACTCGAATTTTGGAGAAATTAATAATTTATGAGCTGTATCACTAAAAATCGACATCATTACCAAAAGCCCCATTAATCGTACTTCATTGGAACATGGATTCATACAAAATGGTCAGCGATTTATGAAAAACTACTTTTTAGGTAGTTTTATTCATTGTAGAACGCAGAAAATATTAAAAACCGCTAAAATATTTGAATTTCGCGCGGATTTGTGTCAGATTCCGATCACGGAAACTTTTCGATCGAGTTAGAATAGCTGTGCTGGGCCCTCAAGCTCATACCAAGAAGCTAGAAATTTGTCAATCTGCTATGGAGCGAAGCATGCTTGGAAAAAGGAAGTTAGATAAAGTAAGAAACCAAACACTTCGAAAACAGACGCAAGAAGTTCGTTCCACTCTTTACCAGTACTTATAATGATAGTAGAGCAGAAACGTTTAGTTTGGCACTGTGGTATTTCGACCAGCCCCCTAGCCTGGGGGTTTGTTCTCTAGGGTAGAATTGACAATAATGACATCACATCGTCATACATTGCGTAATCGTCATACATTATTGAAGTTGAAGGAATTAATTTCAAATAATTTACGCATTCGAAGACAAAGTGACGTAATTTTTCTCTATTCTACCTTATACCACAATCCCCGTGCTAGGTAAAAGGGCAGGTAGGTATGGGTGGTATTTACTAGTGCGTCTGCTTGTCGGGTGGCACATTGTATATCAATATCTAGGCACCATAACACAAGTTCGTCTTAGCTTGGGGCTAGATAGTGCTATACACATAGACAAACCTATTTAGGTACTTACGGCGCCACAACATTTAAATCTGATGTTTGCTCCCAGCATAGGACAGAGGAGAAGGTACGAGTTCAGCACGGGGTGAGGGGGTCCGACCCACGATACGTTTACGTCGTGCAATGTACCGAGCTCCTCCTGCAATGAGGTAGGTATGAATTTTAAATACCAAAGTGTTCACCTCTATCCTACTAATATTATAAATGTCAAAGTTTGTAAGTAGATGTATGGATGTTTGTTCCTCTGTCTTGCAAAAACCACTTTTTAATAAGTATTCTAGATATAATTAAATGTCAATAAGTACCAGAATAGCCATAATAGTCGCCAAAGCCTGTATGCTACCATGAGCTCTGGACTTCATACACATCACTGGCACCCTGGCCGTATCAGCGAACCTCTGGACGCACATTTGGGTCGTGGTCGATATGAATATCGCGTCGACCATGGTTGAGAATATGCTGAAAGAAATAACGTTTTGGATACAATTAATTGACTTATGACCGACTTCATTTAAGAAGGAGGTACTATGTTCGGCTGTTAGTTTTTTTTATGCAATATTCGTCGATTTCTTCTGAGTTTAATAAATAGGCAGATAATGATCCTGGCAGTGGCGGCGGCGTAGCGTGGGCTGGTAGGTACAGGTCGCGTCATGGTTTAATAGCGCTGACCTTGTTATCTACGCAGAATGGCAGCAATGGACGTGTATGGGCTGATATGATGATGATGCGCAGAAGTTGATTTTTACACCGTTTCACACGTGCGCAAAACCCCCTCCACTTTAGCCGAGCGCTATTAAACCGTGACGAGACGTGTACCTAGGGCGGTTTTCTACCAAGCCCCCCCCCCTAACCAAAAAAAATATAATACTGAACGCCTTGGCGATATACAATCCTCAACTCGCAACAGCAGGCATAAATACCCGCGAGCGGAGCGAACCGCGAATTTTTATGAGGTTTTTACGGATTTTTAGGGATAAGTAAATAAGACACTGCTAGTACTATGTCAAAAGAAATAAGTGAGCATGAGCACTGACAATTTTTAAGACTTTGCGTTGCGGTTGATAGGTGTTAGATAAAGATAAGACGACGGCGAACGGAAATAGTCCCAGCATAACCAGCATTATTGCGATTTTTTCGGCAAAAAAGATAAGAATACAAAAAAGATACCGAAAAAGATGTAACGGCGAGTGGAGCGAGTCGCCGAAATTTGTCGCAAGAACCTATATCGACATTTTAAGCTCCGATACCGATACTTAAAAAATAACGATATTCAGGTACAGAAATGGAAAATACCGATACTTACCGCTATGGTACAGGTATTATTGGCACGTATATACCACCAGGACTAACTACGTATAGTACGTAGTTAGTCCTGGTCCCGTTCGTTCAACAGTGGACGTAGATATCTATGTGGTAGAAAGAAAGTAAAAGTTTCACCTACCGCCCATTATACTCATGGTTCCAGACCAGATGGTCAGTGACGATGGCGTGATCAGCCCCCAGAAACGTAGCTGCTTTACAGACGGCCATGTTTAGAATCGGTTCGTTGATCTCCTGAAGGATCATTACATCCGCATTCTTCAACGTGTCCTGAAATAGGACAGATAACCGTTCTGATTATTCGTATAATCTGATTCTAGTGTGAGAACTGGCAACTGCCCAAACACTCCCATGCGAAATGTTAGTGCAGACTAACATTTCGCATGGGAGTGTTTGGGCAGGAGACAATGCGACATGCATTCCTACCTAACCAAGCTCTACCAGCCCGACTTCCATAAGTCCGGGGTAGGACTTTTGGTGATTGACAACTTAAGCTTTGGTCTCTTGATCAAAAAGCACAACGCTACCTATGCGGTGCCGGACACATTATAGTATGAAAAACGTCTAGAATGGTCATTTGTTCGGTTACAGTCTGCAACAGCGGTGAGGGATAAGCGCTGTGAAGTGGGGAGTGGGTACTATGCTCAGCGCGGCGTCGTCGCCGCGTCGTGTAGTCTCATTCATACGCTGCGGTGCGCGTCACGGTTGGACCATGATCCAAGAAAACGGGTCTGCTCTTCTGGGAGTGTCTCCAGGTGCAACACTGTCCAGTTGCCACTTTATTTCAACAAAATGTAGAAGTTGGGAATCAAATGACTGTGATAAGGTCAATTGAAGAATCAATAAAAAATTACAATCTCCAATTATGTTTGTTAGAACAGCAGCGTTAGTTAAATACAAGTCAATGTGAAAATAATTGGTAAATACAAAACCACATAGTTTTATCAGATGTATACAGGTAATGCAAGGAGTTCGGGGAGTTACGATTTTACGCTACTGGTAACACCAGAAAACCCGATTCGTCTTCTCATTCGCCGATGGCGTCGATGACATAGCCTTGATTCACCCACGTGACCACCGTGTCTCGGAAGAGCATACCTTGTTTTCATATACCATGGGCTGGACGATGGATTTGTATGAGGCCAACGTCTACTTTGGTAGCTGCGGCATCAACTGACCGTTTCTCCGCACAGACAGTCGACGTTATGTCGTGACGCCGCCCCCGCCTACCACAGTGTTGTGCGTCTCGATCAAGAGGCCAAAGCATACGAGGGAATCATACCAATCTTTTGTTATGCGTGTCTCCACAAAGGGCCTTAAGATTGGTAGCGCTGCGGATGATTCCCATCACCATTTCGGCTGTCCATTGTTTGAAGCAGATCAGGTGGCGAGGTTTTTCTAATCTGAAAGTACGTTTGGTTCATCATTAAGGGGGCACCGTGAAAAAATATCCAATTCTGTCATCACCGTTTTAAAGATTTCTCTAAAATCCTACTAATATTATAAATTACAAAGGTTGTATGGATGGATATATGGATATTATAATGAATAGTCGTCAACAAAGGGGGCTGAATCTTTGAGGGTCATAGAGAAAAACTGCTGATACTTATGATGTTCTCCTGAACTTCTTCAGAAAATAACTTACGGTACAAGCATATTATTTAGATGTCTAACATGTTGGAACAAATTCAAGAATGAGAGTCGATGCATTTTAAACTGTGAATTTTGTTTAGCGAAGTAAATGCAAAGAAGAAAATAAGTTTATTTGAAGAATTAATATTATTGTTTGGAGAAGACTGTCATTTTTTGGCATGTTTTGATTATATTTTCTGCTTGACAGTGACGTAAACAGTATAATAACAACTCTTTCACAGATTAGGTAATGTATCTGCCAAGAAAATAAAATCACATGACGTTCTTTGAGCTTTCGTTGTGGTCTACAGCGATGATTAAAGGATCGCGGCGTCGATAGGCCAGCAGTGGACAGTCCACGCTAATCGCATCAGATGGGTTTTTGAGCGTACCTAATAGTGGTGCGTGTACTGAAAAACGTGACCATCGTGTCTCGGAAGAGCATTACCTTGTTTTCTTATGCCTTTCCATGCCTTTACCTTGTGCCAGCTCTAGAACCGGCAGCCGCTGATGGCTTTCGCCATAAGCGCCGCTGCAATGTACTTCATGTTATCAAACGCGACGAAAGTTCTAGACCGCTTGTGGTAAAATAAACTATCCTTCACTTCCGCACCGCGAGGGCATGTGTGGAAATAAGCCCAGTTTTTTTTGGTGTTTTTCTCGATGGTCTGTAATATCAGTTAGATAGCTATAGAACAGAATAGAATACAACAGAACAGAAAAAAACAGAACAGAATAGAATAAACTATTTTTCGACACCTCTTTAATACTTGTGTTTCATTAGTTTTGTTTAAACCATTTTTTTGCCAATGCTGTTGATGTCATTGTCTGCTGCGGGTATCGAAAAATATTTTATACTGGGTTTTATCATTTGGCGGTGAGAACTTTTAGTAATTGATTTCCATACATAACGATAATATAAGTAAAAATAAAGAGTGGCGCTAGTGTCGCAACACTATGCAAATAGTAGAAGCGCACGCTTTGCACACCATTAGTACCCTACATCGAAAGCCAGGATCCACTTTGGGTCACTGAGCCAGAGGAGTTTCAAAGTTGGTTACTCACCTGAACACTCAGCTCAAACTCCGGAAGTTTCTCCTTGTTCTTGAGTTCTGGACCAGAAATAACAACAGAGGCGTTATGCAGAGCATCGTCTTTTTTAAGGCACTCCGTCACCTCTGTCGAACTTTTTGTCATAAATTCTTTGGCTTTTTGCAGGAGTAGAGGGTGGACCGGGCATGTCTGAAAGGCATTTGCAAGTTATAAAGGTTCTCAAGTGGCGGTCACGATGCAACGCGACACGGAATATTGGGAGACCATCCGCTCGATGGACCGACGAAATCGTAGCGGTTGCAGGGAATCGATGGATGGAGGCGGCTCAGGACCGCTATTTCTGGCGTCGTATGGGGGAAGCCTATGTCCAGCAGTTGATTTTCCTATGGTAAATAATAGATTCAGGTGTTACTTTGCGAAAATCCATTGTAACAATTCCGCGTATAACCTTCTCTGATAGTATTCATCGAAGTAAGTTGTCTACTACTTTCGTCTCTCCACGAGACATCTTCAGGACACTACAATACTCGACCTTGACATTGAGATTGCTGGATTGTCGGTGTTGCTGAGCAATCTCAATGTCAAGTATTGCGGTGTCCTGAAGATGTCTCGTGGAGAGACGAAACTAGTAGACAACTTACTTTGATGAATACTATCAGAGAAGGTTATACGCGGAATTGTTACTAAATATTTGTTCATTCTTATATTTTCTTAGTTCAAAGTTCAAAGTCTTTATTTGTAAACATGGGTCACAAAGATGGAAGAGTAGTAAATAGTAAGCACCATACATGTTTTGCCTAAATATAGGGCATGCAAATATAGTCAGTACAAGAGTCTAGTTAAGAACAAATTAAGTTACATATTTATGCATTGAGATTGAGAATAATAAATTACAAATATATTAATAATTAAATTAGTAAAATAACAATTAATTAGTACATTAAATTTACTCATTCATCAATATTTATGTTCTTATCTAATAAAAAGTCATTTATGTTATAATAGCATTTTGATGTCAGTACTTTATAAAGTTTGTTCTTAAATGATATCAGTGGTAGCAACTTTATGGTTTTGGGCAGTTTATTATAAATTTTTGGCGCCATGCCCCAAAAACTTTTTTTTAGTAATGCGGTTTTACCCCTAGTAGGACACAGGCGGGTCTGGTCTTATGGAAGTAAATCAGCGGAACTCACAAAAAACATGTGTCCCCTGGCTTCTCCAACTTTGTATGGAGATTTGCCTATGTTCCGCTGAGTTACCATAGAAAAATCAAAATAAATTCTATAAAGTATAAAAAACTATGAAACTACCTTGTTAGCAGAGAATCTAAGTTAAAGTACGTTAACATTAAAATAAACATTAAATTTACTCGCAATTCAATTTTACCTGACAGCAACATTTAAATCTGATGTTTGCTCCCAGCATAGGACAGAGAAGAAGGTACGAGTTCAGCACCGGGTGAGGCGGGCCTACCCACGCTATATTTGCAGCTTTCATTGAACCGAGCTTTTCCTGAAAAGGTATATGTATGTAGGTAGATATATGCTCCAACCATTCTAAATATTTGTTATAGTTTGTAAAATATTTCGCTCAGTTTAAATGTATTAAGTAAAGTGTTTGTGTATATTTTGCATGCCGAATCAATCTGTGAATTATGTGGAACTAATTTTAAGACCTCTATAGAACCATTTTTAATGCAATAAATGATAATTATTATGAAACAACTCTCGACACAAAAATCTAAATTTCTTTTTTATGCGTAGTGTTCGAAAAATTATTATAAGCGTTAGGTATGTATTGTAGGAAGGAAGAAAGTTGCAAGTTGCTCAAATTGACAAATAGCACAAATTCTGTTTATTTTTTTGTTAATATTATGTAATTGCACCTCACTATTATTACATTTTAATTTTATACACGTCCACTGCTGGACATAGGCCTCCCCCGTACGACGCCATAAATAGCGGTCCTGAGCCGTCTCCATCCTGCGACTCCCTGCGACCGCTACGATGTCGTCGGTTCATCGAGTTCATCGGTTTCCCATGTAGGGGGGGATTTGCCATAATCACCACGCTTGGCAGGCGGATTGGTGATCGCAGTGTTGGTGTTTAGAAATACTCAGCAGGAAGCTGCTGCCCTTACTCTGGTAGGTTCCCTTAGTCGGCTCTTACGACATCCACGGGTTGAGTTGGAGGGGCCGATATTCGTACGCCGCGGCCCCACGGCTAAGGCAAAATAGGCATAGGTGAATGAAAAAATGTACTTGTTAGACAAGTATATTTTTTTTGTGCTTAAGCCTAAAGAAATAAACTTAGTGAAATCTGAAAGTCTGAAATGGCGCTGTTTTGTAATCCGCCTAGCCATTCTACGAATGAGCTGATTCTATCCGGCGGCGCTATAGATGCCTATAGATAAAAGTTTACCATTATAGCCAAGACGGTAGCCAATGCCTGTATGCTAGCATGAGTCCTGGATTTCATGCACATCACTGGAACTATGGACCTGTCGGCGAATCTTTGCACGCACATGTGAGTCGACGTCGATACGAATATCGCATCTGCCATGGTTGAGAATATACTGGAAAGAATCAGAGTAAGATAAGATAAATTAATTTATTTTACCCAAAAATGCAACAATAGTAAAAAAGTAAACAAGAAAAAAGTCCATGTACATTAATAAATAAACCTAATAGCCCGGCTACACCCTCAAACATTTGTGCATGCATGATTGCACAAACCAGTTTGCGCAAGCAAGTAGAGCCCGGCCACACGCTCCATCTTTGCTTGCCCAAACTGTGTTTGTGCAATCATGCATGCACAAATGTTTGAGGGTGTAGCCGGGCTATAAAGTTAACAAAAGTTAAATGCGGGTAAAAGGTAACAGGTAAATAAATGGGTGCTAAAATCTATGTAAATTGAGTAGGTAACTTACATCAAGTTTTTATAGTAGGCACGGATCGCGGAATCCGCCCGTTTGTAGAATGAATGGTCGATTGCAAAACGGCAAATTTCAGAAAACTACATATGTGGTAGGAATAAGGAACAATGCAAAAACAATTTAAATCAGATCCTTACGCGAGCCACCTCTAGAGTCTAATACTCAGTCTAGTCTAGTAGTAAGTCTTTAGGATGTTGTTGGGATTGATGGCTTTCATGCCATCATCCGCAAGAAAACAGCCTCGCTGCTTCGCAGAACATGGGGCGACCAACACCATGCTCCACTCCAGTGTCCAGAGGGACTCTGTTGAATGGCAGCTTAAACTAAATCTGTGTGTAAAATTCATTTAATTATTGTATACTTCAAAATATATGTTTCCTCTTCAGGTATTCAGTGCAAGTCTTATAATTATAACAAATATTATTATATTCTACTAGCTGCTGCCCGCGCCTTCGTCCGCGTTTTATCGATAAAAAAAATAGCCTATATGTTATTCCAGGTCCCAAACTATACCCATACCAATTTTCAGCCTAATCAGTTCAGTAGTTTTTGCGTGAAAGAGTAACAAATATCCATACATCCATCCATACAAACTTTGACATTTATTATATTAGTAGGATTCTATTCTATTCTATTTTAAAGTTTAAACTTTAATGTTTACCTACCTATTAATTAGATTTCTTATTAATTTTATTCTTATTTTGTATTTAATTTTATCATTGTGTTTTATTGTGATGCTTGGTGTATGTATGTGCTTTTAATTATTGACAAACGTCTGAATAAACAAACTTTTTATTTTATTTTTATTTATTAATACACACGATCCCGATAATAATACATATGTACGATCCCGACATGGAATAAACCCAAAAAAACCTAATCTAGGAATTGTTAAATCATCTATTTATGGTAAAAATCGATAAGGTAGAGATAGTGGCGTCGTTACTGAGTACATATTACGAAATCGAAAAAGATCGATAATTTGCAAAGATAAGATAGTTAAACTGTACAACTAAACGGCACCTGTAGGTATAGCTGGTAGATACGAGACAGTCACTATAAATACATACTACCTATATCATATGTTTTAAAACGAAAGTTATAACGTACATAAGTACCCAGCAATATCTGTTTAGTATTACTAGCTGCTGCCGCGCCTTCGCCCGCGTTTTATCAGGATAAAAAGTAACCTATGTATATGTTTTTCAGGTCCCAAACTATATGCATACGAAATTTCAGCCCAATCAGTTCAGTAGTTTTTACGTGAAAGAGGAACAAACATTCATTCTCTCAAACTTTGACATTTATGATATTATTAGTAGGATTAGGAAGCTACCCGAAATATTAAAGAAAGCAAATTTTGCTGAATGGAAGCATTCCTTATTTTTTTTAATAAGTAAAATTGCATTAACGTAATTTTAAAAAACTAGATAGGTACTGACCGTATCCGGTAAACGAACCTACTAAAATCTTAAAAAAATAATACTCTGTATTTATATGTCAGATATAGGTATAGGATATAGATATAGGTATAGATAATCATAAGATAAAAATAGATTCAGGCGTTACTTTGCGGAAATCCATTGTAAAATAATAGAATTAAAAAATATTTAGTAACAATCCCGCGTATAACCTTCTCTAATAGTATTCATCAAAGTAAGTTGTCAATTAGTTTTGCCTCTTCACGAGACATTTTCAGGACACCAGAATACTCGACCATTGAGATTGCCAAGAAACACCGACAGAGTCCAGCCAGCGACTCCGAGCCACCCCAAAACTTGGCGCGAGGAGCTCGGAGAGGCAACATTACTGGCTGGACTGGCCGGGGCGAAACGCCGAGGGAAAACTTACTTTGATGAATACTATCAGAGTGGGTTATACGCGGAATTGGTACTAAATATTTTTTCATTCTAATATTTTGGTATAAATAATAGTAATTTTGAAAATCTAAAATAGTCATCGTCTACTTTATATTCTGTTTGTTTACTATACAAAGTATCGAGGCTTATTTTAAAGTATTTATTGAATAGCCACGATTTATTGTACAGTTTAGAGAGAGAAATTTGTTTTTTTTTCTATGGACAAAATTTTATATAATCGTATTTTCGAAACCGCGTTCTGGCATCAATCCTGAACAATAACATATAATAATCTCAAAGTAAATGCTTTAGTATTGTGGAAGATATGATCGCTAATGCAAAGCGATTTCAGGTATTACCGGCTCTTAGGGATAATAAAAGAAAACAAAAATTTTATTAATTGAAGTAAATATTTAACTACGTTTATTGTATAAAATTACACATAATTAACTAAAAGACTCGTTTACTAGATTAGTTCTAAAATTATGTAAATTTGAGTTAAAAAAAAATTAGCTATGTGGGCAAATATTTAATTATGATAGCTGTGACCTTGATGGGCATTTAAATATTAATTTTCTTATTAAATAAGTAATTTTTTTAAATTATTATAATTATAATTTTTTTTAAACACCAACACTGCGATCACCTATCCGCCTGCCAAGCGTGGTGATTATGGCAAATCCCCCCCTACATGGGAGACCTCCCACTCGATGGATCGACTACATTGTAGCGGTCGCAAGGAGCTGTTGGATGGAGGCGGCTCAGGACCGTTATTCGTGGCGTCGTTTGGGGAGGCCTATTTTCAGCAGTGGACGTATACGAGCTAATGATGATGATGATGTCATACAATTAAATTACATTTCTTATGGGACCCTAGTCCCCTCCATCCCCTCCACAGCAGTCATCATTGACCTCAAAACCACACATCTTAGCTAAAAACACACAGAGAGTCACACAAAGTAGACATCTCAGGATCTTGCCACATGAACCGCAGTCGCAGCTGCAGGAGCAACACATTTTAAACCTTGAATCTTTGTTGCTAAGTTTCAAACTCAATCTTCAACCTTTTCTTGATTATAATGCAACCTTTTTGAGGTCCCAATTCAACCTTCTTCGGCAAAGGATCTTGAATTTCTTTATAACCTCTCCAATGTATAGCAAAGAGTTTTCAACCTCTTCTGGGTTTGGAACGCGTTCGAATTTCAGGATATTTGAATCTCCGGTCCTTGCAGCCTAAGTTTGTATTATTCACACCCAAATCACAAAATTCACGGCACCTGGCCGCTTTTGAATGATTTTCTTCCAAACTAGTCCCAGAACTAGGCGATGACTCACTAAATACAATAAAACTGTTTGTATTAGTGATTTTCCTTATGACACAACTCGCACAACTATGAGCAAGCCGATTCCACGACGGTACCTATGCTCGTCCAAGGTGAAAATAAAGTGGGGGAACTTATCGTGCTGATAATTTCAGATAGTAAAGCCTAAAACAAAGATAAAATGCGAATTAAAACGGAAATACCCATTTGAAAATGAAAATGAGAACACGCTACGTGCTTATATATTTCCAGCAAACTATAACTTGGGTCTGTTCAAGACAAGATTGAATCTGAAGTCTTCTAGACTTTCGGGTTTTGTGAGTTGTTTTGCTACAGCAACAGCAATATTGTCTATATCGTCAAAACAATATCGTCGGTCACACATTCACTTACCATAAGTTGGGAGAGATTTATGGTCAGATTTTGCAAATTCTGATTTTAATAACTTTTTTTTTAAATCAGTTTCATTTGACCACTCTCTCACTTGATGGTAAGAGGTTTATTTATTTAGGCTTACAAAATAAACACTTAGACACGTGAAATTTTATACGTATATATTATTATCAAATGAAGGTTTTTTCAACATTAAAAAATTTTAATTACATAGCCGAAAAAGTCATGTCATATTTAAAACACAAATCTTCGTCTCGTGGATTATTCCAACCGGAACAGAACCACTGTCTGTCTTCTCTTTCTCACTTCTACTGCGTACAATGCCTTATGGTCCTTCGTTGCTTTTCAAAAACAAGCATAATATAACAAACTAGCTGCTGCCCGCGCCTTCGCCCGCGCCGCGTTATGTATATGTTATTCCAGGTCCCAAACTAATACCCATACGAAATTTCAGCCTAATCGGTTCAGTAGTTTTTGCGTGAAAGAGTAACAAATATCCATACATCCATCCATACAATCTTTCACATTTTTAATTATTAGTAGGTTTATTTCAAACGTGCTTAGCAAAGAGATGCTGGGTCTAAGGTTCCATTAAAAAGTTTATAATAAAGGTAGTCGTTAAGTTTTCTTAAATTTTTTAAATTTCTGCGCATTTTTCTTTTTTTTTTAACGTAAGTACCTTCTACGAAGTTTTAGAAAACATTTAAAAAAAATCGGTAAAGCCGTTTTCAAGTTATAGCCGAACCAAGAGAAATGGAGTTTAAGTTTTATATATGTATGTATAAAGATAGATTTACCTGCCATTATAATCATGGTGCCACACCATCTGATCAGTAATGGTGACATGGGATGCCCCTAGAAAGGACGCTGCCTTGCAGATGGCCATGTTTAAGATCGGCTCGTTCACCTCTTGAAGGATCATCACTTTTGCGTTTTGCAACGTGTCCTGCAAGAGACTGCGCTTTAGTAAATTGTACCTTATTTCAAACAGTTTTAAGTTGCAGGTGTCCATAGGCATGGTAAAACAAGGTATGCTTTTCCGAGACACGATGGTCACGTGGGTGTCTCCAGGCTACGTCATCGACGCGATCAGCGAATAAGAAGACGAATCTGTTTTCTGGTGATACCAGTAGCGTAAAATCGTAACTCCCCGAGCTTCTGTATGAATCTGATAAAACTATGTGGTTTTGTATTTACCCATTATTTATCACATTGACTTGTATTTAACTAACGCTGTTTTGACTGATCTAAAAAACATAATTGACGATTCACTTTTTTTATGGATTTTTCAATTGACACTTATCATTTGTTTCCCAACTTCTACATTTTGTTGAAATGAAGTGGTAACTGGACAGTGACGTCACCTGGCGACACTCTCAGAAGAGCAGACATGTTGGCTGCGGTAACCGCTTCTATATTTTTTTTAAAGGTAGCAATCAGGCATGCGGTCCACCTGCCGCATGCCTGACTACTACCTTTAAAAAAAATAACTAGTTTCTGCCTGTAGCTTCGCACGCGTTGTTGCTATGGAAATGTTTCAATGTTATTAGCTTTACTATAGGCTATGCTATAGGCTGTGGGCTTCAGTTAGCTATCCCATGGGAACTGATTTATGAGATAAAGCGTTGAATATAAAATGTATTTTTGCGGGCCCTGAAAGATAGACCAGGACGATCTGGGTGTGATGTGATGGGTATTTTGATACACATTACACCATAAATAGGCTGTCTACAGGCCATTTCTCACGCCAACTGTACCTGTAACTACATGATTCATGTACTACATATAGTACACTAGCTGCTGCCCGCGCGTTCGCCCGCATTTTATCAGGATAAAAATATCGCCTATATGTTATTCCAGTCCCAAACTACATATATCCATATCAAATTTCAGCGCAATCAGTTCAGTAGTTTTTGTGTTAAGGAGGAACAGCCATCCATACATCCATAGTCACAAACTTTGTCATCTATAATATTAGTAGGATTACCAGTTTTAGGCCATGCGTATTTCTGTACTTGCACTTGAGGTTCATGGCGCTTAGTATGATATCCAGCACCATAGAAGGCGTCCAATCCTTGAAGCATATCAGGTGTTGAGGCCGTGTGCTGAAAGTAAGAAAAAGTGGCTGATTCATTCATAATCATAACATTACAGAGAGATCCTTTTTCACCGACTTCAAAAAAGGAGGCGGTATATGTTTATTAAGGCGCTTCCCCGACCCAATCAGAGCCGCCACCTATTTTATATAATATTTTTGTATGCTAAAAATAAGCTTATGATAGGTATCACAAACTGGCCAAGGAATTTTTGAAAATTCCTTTGTATAACGTAATAATACAATAAAATAGGTGGCGGCGCTAGTTTGGGTTTGGGAACCGCCTTAATAATAAAAAAAATAATGCTAGACAATTCACACAGTATCGTCTAGCCCAGGGATTCCCAGAGTACTTTGAGCAAGAGATCCCCTTTTCTAAAACGAACTGATACCTCAGACCATAGCCAAATAAATAATGTCGGTAACTTTGGTTCTTCTACGGATTTTCGTATTCCGGACCCTATCGCGTAGAGAAACTCTGAGCATAGCTCTCTCCATAGCTTGCTGGGTGACTTTGAGCATGCACAATGCCTATAGTAAGCGACCACGTCTCGGATCCGTAAGTCATCACTGGTAATACACATTGGTTCAAGACTTTCGTCTTTAGGCTCTCCGGTATCTATGACAAGAAGATATTGCGAAGTTTCCCGAACGCTGCCCATCCGAGTTGGATTCGTCGGCTGAAATCTTTATCGAAGTTGGATTTACCTAGTTGGACCATTTGGCCTAGGTAGACATATTATATAATATTATGGCCGTGGGGCCGCGGTGTACGAATATCGACCCCTCCAACTCAACCCGTGGATGTCGTAAGAGCCGACTAAGGGAAGCCTACCAGAGGAAGGGCAGCAGCTTCCGTCTGAGTATTTTTAAACACCAACACTGCGATCACCAATCCGCCTGCCAAGCGTGGTGATTATGGCAAATTCCCTCTACATGGGAGACCATCCACTCGATGGACCGACGACATCGTAGCGGTCGCAGGGAGTCGATGGATGGAGGCGGCTCAGGACCGCTATTTGTGGCGTCGTACGGGGGAGGCCTATGTCCAGCAGTGGACGGGTATGGGCTGATGATGATGATGATGAAATAGAAAACGGCCCCCAGTCCCCGGCAGCTCCGCTATCCACGGTAGCGGCCATGGTAACGGCGGGGCAGGGGGTGCTAGGAATCTCCGGCAGAGATCGAGCTACCAATCCCAACACCGACGACCCTTGCACCTGTTAGCATACAACGCACGAACATTGAGGACCGACGAGAAGGTAATCGAGCTGGAAGAAGCGGTAGACAAGTTGCGCTGGGACATTATAGGGCTATCGGAAGTCCGAAGAGAGGGAGAGGACACGATCACCCTTAATTCCGGCCACTTGTTTTACTATCGGGAGGGCGACCAGCTGTACCAACACGGTATCGGGTTTCTCGTCCACAAGTCCCTCGTCAACAACATTGTAAAGATCTAGAGCGTCTCGAGCAGGGTGGCGTACCTTATACTCAGAATCACCAAACGGTATTCGCTGAAGGTCATACAGGTATATGCCCCGCACTCGGGACGCCCTGACGATGAAGTGGAGATCATGTATGACGACATCTCCAAAGTCATGCATGCCTCGAAAACACACTACACTGTTGTGATGGGGGATTTAAATGCGCGGTTAGGCGCAAAGAGCGGCAACGAACTGAGAGTGGGCCAGTTTGGATTTGGATAGCGAAACCAAAGGGGTCAGCGACTGGCCGACTTCATGGAAAAGGAGGGACTCTTTGCGATGAACTCCTTTTTCGAGAAGCGGCCGTCCAGAAAATAGACCTGGCTACACCCCGGCGGCTATAAGCATGAGATAGACTTCATCATGACGACCCATAGGCACATATTCAATGTCGTCTCTGTAATCAACAGGGTTAAAACCGGCAGCGATCACCGTATGGTGAGGCGTCATTGAATATCAATGTAAAGCTAGAAATCTATGTAAGCCAAAGGTATCGTCTGATAAGGTCTACTCTACGCCCAAACCCTGTCCAGATGCAAAATCCCGAGAGCTTTCAGTTGGAGTTACAGAACCGCTTTGAATGCCTCGCGGAATGCGTAACAGTGGACGAACTAAATAACGGGCTGGTGGAAACTGTCCGTGCGGTCGGGTCGGACTTCTTTAGGACCCCCCGCAGAAATAAAACACAGAGACTCTCGGGTCACACTCTGCAGTTAATGGCAGAGAGGAGTGAAATGAGGCTGCAGTCTTCGGCAGACATGTCGACATACGGTGCGCTCAACAAACAGATCTCGAAGTCTATGCGACACGATTTGCGCTCATACAATACCAATGGTATTATGAGCGCAATAGAGCGGAACAAGGGCTCCAAAGTGTTCGCAAGTGATCTGTCGCTGGGGCAGAACCAGTTGACGAAGCTGAAGATAGATAGCGGCAGCATCATTTCCTCCAAGCCTGAGATCTTGAGAGAGCTTGAAAAGTTTTATGGGCAGCTCTACACCTCATCGCAATGCCCTGCAAATAGCACGGCAGGCGATGCAAGAGCCCGTTTAACCCGACACTATACCGAAGATATCCCGGACGTCAGCCTCTACGAGATAAGGACGGCTCTCAAACAGCTTAAAAACAACAAGGCACCCGGGGATGACGGAATAACGACAGAGCTTCTGAAAGCGGGTGGATCACTAGTACTTAAAGTCCTTCAGAGGCTATTCAACTCCGTCATTCTCGAGGGACAAACGCCAGAGGCGTGGAACAGAAGTGTGGTGGTACTGTTCCATAAGAAGGGTGACAAAGCCCTTCTAAAGAACTATAGGCCCATCTCACTGCTGAGCCACGTCTATAAGCTGTTTTCGAGAGTTATCACCAACCGTCTCGCTCGAAGGTTTGACGACTTCCAGCCGCCCGAACAAGCCGGGTTCCGAAAAGGCTTTAGTATCGTAGACCACATACATACGCTCCGGCAGATTATACAGAAAACAGAAGAGTATAACCGGCCGTTATGTCTAGCGTTTGTGGACTACGAGAAAGCCTTTGATTCAGTCGAAACCTGGGCAGTCCTGCAGTCTCTCCAGCGGTGCCAAATCGACTACCGGTATATCCAACTGTTGAAGTGTTTGTACAGCAAGGCCACTATGTCAATTCGTCTCCAGGACCAAAGCACAAATCCGATCCCACTGCAAAAAGGGGTGAGACAGGGAGACGTGATTTCTCCGAAACTGTTCACCTCTGCATTGGAGGATATTTTTAAGCTTGTGGACTGGGACGGATATGGCATCAATATCAATGGCGATTACATCACTCACCTTCGGTTTGCCGACGATATAGTCATTATGGCAGAATCACTGGAAGATCTTAGCAGGATGCTCAGAGACCTCAACACCGTTTCCCGCCAAGTGGGTCTTAAAATGAACATGGGTAAGACAAATATCATGTCTAATGCCCATGTCGCACCCTTACCGGTCAATGTGGGGAACGATGTTATCGAAGTTGTTGATCATTATGTCTACCTAGGCCAAATGGTCCAACTAGGTAAATCCAACTTCGATAAAGAGGTCAGCCGACGAATCCAACTCGGATGGGCAGCGTTCGGGAAACTGCGCAATATCTTCTCGTCACAGATACCGCAGAGCTCAAGACGAAAGTCTTTAACCAATGTGTGCTACCAGTGATGACTTACGGATCCGAGACGTGGTCGTTCACTATAGGCCTTGTGCATAGGCTCAAAGTCACCCAGCGAGCTATGGAGAGAGCTATGCTCGGAGTTTCTCTACGCGATAGGGTCCGGAATACGGAAATTCGTAGAAGAACCAAAGTTACCGACATAGCTCTCAGAATCAGCAGGCTGAAATGGCGATGGGCAGGCCATATAGCTCGTAGAACCGATAACCGCTGGGGAGTAAAGGTTCTCGAGTGGCGACCGTGATACAATGCGAAACGGAGTGTGGGAAGGCCTCCCCCAAACGACGCCACGAATAGCGGTCCTGAGCCGCCTCCATCCAACGACTCCCTGCGACCGCTACAAAGTCGTCGGTTCATCGAGTGGATGGTCTCCCATGGCAGGCGGATTGGTGATCGCAGTGTTGGTGTTGAAAAATACTCAGAAAAAGCTGCTGCCCTTCTTCTGGTAAGTTCCCTTAGTCGGCTCTTACGACATCCACGGGTTGAGTTGTAGGGGTCGATAATCGTACGCCGCGGCCCCACGGCCAAAATTTTTACTTACATGACTATAACGATGCCTATTTACAGCTGATCTATTTATTATTAACTTACCATTTAAAAAACATTTCAGTTCTTGATTGTTTTCTTATCATGTCCGTTTTATGGCTTTGAATTATAATATAAGCACCATTTATGGTAAACCATATCTTATCTTATCTTTATACGAGCAATTCTTGTATACTTATATACATATATAATCTGAATCTCGGAAACGGATCCAACGATTTTCATGAAATTTTGTACAGGGTAAAAAAAATATAGTTAAAAACTAAAACCCGACTACTTAAAAGTCTCAGAGATACCCACCCCATATATACCTATAAGCAAAGATGTAAATCGTTAGATAGGCCCTTACCGTAGTGAGACCGCGCCGTTTTGTGTGCCACGCGAAATGAGTTCGCTCACTCATTTGGAATCAGTGTACATCTAAACACGGTGCTAGCTGGACCTGTTTAACTTTGGCATTTTTTGTTGAAAAGTGTCTCAAAATGCCATCGCGTGCATTTCGCAAATGCAACAATAAATTGTTAAAATACAAATAAATCCAAAGGCGTAACATTTCACTCTTAGGATTGCGATATAATTAATAACTATTATTTTTCCTTCCGCTGCTGTAGCGTTGCGACCGGACTATAAACAAATTAAAACTACCAGATAATCTGTGGTACACAGACTTAGACGTGCGACCCGACCTCTAAATTGCCGGCGGCGGCGCGCCGACCTCCGTGGTCAGCGTGGCGGCGCCGCCGCGCCGGCGTGGTTTGATTTTTTGTCTCTTATGTAGGTATTTAAAATTAAATAGTAGTTAGCCCCTAACCGTAACGTCGTGACTGTTTTAGTTTGAATCGTCAGTTCCGAGTTTTTTTTTATATCTTTATTCATTAAAGAGGGTTTGATCAGAGTGATCATGTCACCCTCATAGTTTACAATAAATTTACTGTTCCGGAGCTACATATTATGACCGTTTGAAATTGCCATTGCAAGACGTAAGGCGCAAAAATAATAAAAAATCAATAAACCATTTAAAAATGGGTTTCTTATTGTTTTTTGCTTTCTCCTGGATGAACGGTCAAAGAGGTTCGCTAAGTTTGTTGTAGAAAGTGATGTGTAATAACGTTACAATACTATAGAGTATTGTAACGTTATTACACAGGTAAGGGACAGGTATAGACCTGTCCTGATTTCTACCCAATATATTTCTAACCGATTTGGTTAGAAATCCCAAATACTTGTAGCCAGCTACATAACTTTACGGGTGAACGTTCCGCTAGTATCTATGCGTAGATGATAGGTTAGGTCAGTATAGGTATTGAAGCGTTGGCTAGTTATGGCTCACGGTCGGTTAGGCGCGATGCTCGCTTTGCGCAGTTATTCCCTAGCGGTATGCGGATTTTACAATAGCGTTAGATATTTTAGGACCATGCTAACAGGTACTGAGCTAGGTATTGAATACCGGACTCATCTCTAGTAATAACAGCGAAAGGAGCGAGCGTTTTTTCGAGACTATCCACCGCCGCCGCTGCCCCATGTGTAGTCGATCAGTCAGCGCGCCGACCAGCGACTAGACTGTATAGATAATCTGTTTTATCAAAACTCTCTAAGAAACATAGCAGTGGTGCGCTGAAGATTTCTACTTCTTCTAGCAACCGCAATCACAGAAAACCTTGAAGGAGACTACATTCTTAAGTACTGGAGGGATAAATGATATGTTTATTGGAGAGTTTTGAACAGATTCTCCGGTCTGGTTGCTGGTCGTCGCACCGACGCGACTGATAGAGACGGCGGCGGCGGCGTGAGAAAACAGCGGCGCGTGCCGGCGCGGCGCGCACGTCTACATACTTCAAAGACAATGCCACAGTTTTTGGTGTCAGGGCATATCTAACGATTTACATCTTTGCCTATAAGTTAAAATTAGTAACAAAGGCCTCCGACTAAGTGCTAATTTGCAGCGAGCACATCGACCGCCATCAGCGATCTGGCGACGGCGGCGCACAGTGGATCGAACGTATGGAGCAGGCCGGACATAGGAATTGAAATTTTGGATCGTAATATGTAATCTTATAAATGTTTAATGAAATGTTTATTTTCAATTGAAATTAACTTTTTACAGACTTACGTAACTAATAACACAACCAATTCTATTTAAAACTAACTTAGAAAAACTTATACTAGTTACAATTAGTTAACAGTAAGGTCCTAATTATGTTGATTAGGGTAGGTAAGTTGTAAAATGGCAAGGCCTGAAAAGCTCAAGTGACTTTCCTCCGTACGAGTTTTCACTGTATGACGGATATGATATATACATAAAGAATATGCCATTCAATGATCAAAAACTCCTTTATTGACAAAGAAAATAATAATTTCTTTTGCCATTCAATCGCTTTTTTATTTTAAGCAATAAATATTCTATTGCACTTTAGGCCTAGAGTTATAGTTGGTTATAAAACAGTTTATTTTAAATTAGTTAATTTATTAATTATATAATTTGTTAATTAATATAAATAAAGTAAGTCGCGTATCAGACTCGAACCCTGAGCATCGACAAGTTACGCAAACCGATTATGCTATACAGAGTTTAGTGCAACAAATAACCTACTAGTATTTAAGCTGAGTCTAAAATTTTAAACTTTTTTTTCCGAAAGTACTGGCCAATCGGCGCTTTTACTTTAAGGGTTGAACACCCCAATGGAGTAATATTATTTCATAGAGCCTTGTCCGGAAGTGAATTTCCCAGACCGTGCCCTCCCCTTGTAAGATGAATTTAGTGTGTAGTAACAAAATGGGGACGCGTTGAAGTCTTTTGTATGCCATGCCGGTCTGTCGTAGTATCGTAGCACGTGCTACGAAAATCTACGTACGTTTATCGTTGTGGGGAAGACAAGGGAAGGTGAAATAATATCAGAGGAGAGCAAAATACGTGAATCATCTAGTTGTTCCGTCGATTTCAGTTTGTATGATGTCTGTAAAATGCGCTGATCTCGTTTAAAGTGGTAAACTGAGTTTATCTTTTATTGAACGCGTTCAACTGCAACGGTGAAATTGGACCTAACATACCTATACACGAAAAAATACCTTGAAACTTACGATTCACAAGAATACCGAATTTGTTGTATCGTTGGCAGCAATTTAGACCCAAGATGCATTTTAACAGAGAATTTTGTTTGTTTACATTAGATTTTTTCCAAAGAGAATAAAACGACTCTGTCGTCTCGACTTGACTTCTTGGTTAATAGCAAAGTTAATAGCACTGCGAGTATAAAAATTTCTTGGCTCTGCGTTTGACTGACACAAATCTGCCCATAGAGTAACTTTTTATATTCTGCCTTCTGTTGTCTTAACAATACATACATGCTTGATTCCTTGACATACGTAGACTGAGCCAAGGAATTTATATACTATGGACTGAGCATTTATACCTACCTAAGCTGTACCTAAGTATATAAATTCTTTGGCAAAAATCCACCGTCTACGTTACAATAAGTAAGTAAGCATAAATCCTCCGTCTACGCAATATGAAGATTGAGGATTTTCGCATAACGCATTAGGCTTTTTCTTGATTTCTTTACATCAGAAAGATGAAAGATTCTTTGTTGGTGGCAACATGAGACTGGTTTGCCACTATTCTGCCAGTGTCCAGTTCATAAAAATTTATTTCATTGGATTTTTCCGTAGGCTGCTTGATCTTAGGAACTGGTTTATTAGTAGTAATCTATGCTTAGGAAATTTTTTACGGAACGTCGTCGGTTGCTACGATGTTGGAAAGGGGTTTGAAGTCTTTGGCCCTGACATCGGGCTACCCATGGTTTACCCGTAGACTTAAGAACGGTGCGGATAGCCTTAGCCCCCATACAAACGTACTTTCCGCTTCATTTGGAAACTATGTCCCCGATATTATTGAAATTTTCCATACGTTATTCGATGAAAAATAGCTATGTTTGTAGCAGTTTAGTTTTTTAAAAAACATAATGATCTCTAAATGAGAGCGAAACTAATTTTGACCACCAAATCGTGTCATTTTGGAGCGATGTTTTATGCATGATAGACACCTTTATTCGAAAATCTGTCGCGCTGCAAACATAGTAATATATTCAACATTATAAATAATCAAAAATATTTCTGAAATCAATCGTTTATACAAAATGAATCGGAAAGTACAAAAAAATATTAAAAAATGTTGCCAACACCGAGCACACGCACACAGCCACATGACAGCTTCGTATTTGATGATTAGCCGCGCTTTCTTACTCATAGTGCGCCCCATTTCATTCGACGTGAAACAACAACAAATCTGCATGGGCCGGCCGCTGAGATTTGGGAGAGGTTCGTAGCCTTCTTAAACCCTTTGATCAAGGAAAGTAAGAAGGGTGATTTTGTCCAAGCCGTCGAAGAATGAGAGACCCCAAACTCGATGTGGTTAAGTCGTTTCGTTTAGGAGTTCTATGGCCACCTTTAGTTTCCATCATCAGACCAGCACGATGGTACCAAGACATTGTATAAAGAGGATACAATAACTACGTAACACTCAATCGGTTGAGGATAACTGGTCTAAAATTGAGTTGCAAGATTCCACCCGAACAAATATACATTGCAAGTTAAAAAGCTTGTAAAGTGTAATCTAGTTTTAAACCTTAACCCTAGAGTATTATATAAGTAAGGGCCGTGGGGCCGCGGCGTACGAATATCGACCCCTCCAACTCAACCCGTGGATGTCGTAAGAGCCGACTAAGGGAACCTACCAGAGGAAGGGCAGCAGCTTGCTTCTGAGTATTTTTCAACAAGAACACTGCGATCACCAATCCGCCTGCCAAGCGTGGTGATTATGGCAAACCCCCCCTCTACACGGGAGACCATCACCTCGATGGACCGACGACATCGTAGCGGTCGCAGGGAGTCGACGGATGGAGACGGCTCAGGACCGCTATTTGTGGACGTGTATGGGCTGATATGAAGATGATGATTGTAAATGTGAAAGTTAGTATGGATGGATGTATGGATATTTGTAACCCTTTCACGCAAAAACTACTAAACCGATTAGGCTGAAATTTGGTATGGGTATAGTTTGGGACCTGGAATAACATATAGGCTATTCTTAACCCGATAAAACGCGGCCGAAGGCGTGGGCAGCAGCCAGTTTATAATATTAGTAGGATTGTATTCATCCAAACTTTTGCATTTTATAATATTAGTGTGATGAAACCTATCGAGTGTTAGTTTTAAAAAAAAAACTAACACTCGATAGGTTTCATAAAAAAAAACTAAACAGTGATTGCCTTTAACAATTCCATCCAATTTTGTCCCTGCCAATCAAAACCCCCATTTGTTTTTCATTTGTTTTCATATTTTTCAGTCGCATTCGTTGGGCAATCGGTAAATTGAGTTGTCGGACCACAGTTCCACTTCACCTGACCTGGAAATATTTACAACGTATGCTTAAACTTCGAGGAGGCGCGCCCTTGCGCGGAACTTAAGTTTGCTGTCTGTGATTCCGCAATATTAGGTACGTATCTTACAGGAGACGAATAATTATTTTACGACATTGTATAGCCTGATAATGAAAAGAAGTCTTGTCTGTATAATAAAGAAACATAGCAAATGTTTGTTGCGGACTCGGAGACCGCGCGCGACCACTGGAAGGTTAAACTTCTTCTTCTTGCTTTGGTTTTGTAATAGGTAGCAACTTTCTGTTTTTAATAATTTGTATCAAAGAGGAATCAAGTACCTAGGTAATTGTAACCATTGGCATTGCCATACAGCGGGGCAATGCAGCCAGAGTCTTCAAGAGGCTTCCGACTGATATTGATATGTACAAGTTAAGCTACCTGGCACCTGCTGTATACAATCTACCGGGCAAGACTACCGGGGCATGTTATCACCGCACCCAGCTTAGCGTCATTCAAAAGCAAGCTAAAGGTATGGCTCATCGAGAAGGCGTACTATAAGGTCGAGGATTGAAAATTGTGATGTGACATTAAATTTTTATTTAACTACGTAATTAATTTATTTTATTTTTCATATTATTTTTTTATATAATTTGTTAATAAATACCATCATCATCAGCCCATACACGTCCACTGCTGGACATAGGCCCCGTACGACGCCACAAATAGCGGTCCTGAGCCGCCTCCATCCATCGACTCCCTGCGACCGCTACGATGTCGTCGGTCCATCGAGTGGATGGTCTCCCATGTAGGGGGGATTTGCCATAATCACCACGCTTGTCAGGCGGATTGGTGATCGCAGTGTTGGTGTTTAAAAATACTCAGAAGGAATCTGCTGCCCTTCCTCTGGTAGGTTCCCTTAGTCGGCTTTTACGACATCCACGGGTTGAGTTGGAGGGGTCGATATTCGTACGCCGCGACCCCACGGCTTAATAAGTACCAATTTGAATTAAATGACTTGTAAATATGATTTTACCAATAAAATGACTATCTGACTATTATCTGTAGCAGTCTGCAGTTAGCTCAATAATAAATACCTGATAGTTTTTATTTGTTTCTATTATTTTATTGTTATTTTCTGTATGAATAAGCCTTAGTACGTTATTAGGTAAATAAATAAATAAATAATGCTGGACAATACACACAGCATTATATAGTACTACGCTAAGCAGAGCTTGTTATGGGTACTAGATAACTGATATACTTAATATAATACACTACATGGATAGATATTTTTTATTATACATAGAAAACATCCAGAACACCCTGAACAAATATCTGCAGATCGTACAAATATTTGTCCCGAGGCGGGAATCGAACCCGCAACCTCCTGCGTCGCAGGCGGACCTTCATCCACCGCACGACAGAGGTCGTCTGAAATGAAAACTATAAAAAACCCGACCTGGCTATTCAAATTATGTTCTTGCAAAATTAGGGGTGGGGCAATATCATGTAGCAAAGAACCTTAAAGGGCTACAGACTATTTTGATACTACTTATCAAAATCGTTTCAGCCGTTTGGATGCTTCGAAGAAATCATTTACTATAATACTAAGTACATTGCTTCGACGTAATAAAGGACTTTATTGAGAAAATAACAATCAAATAATATAAACAAATTAAACTAGTATTTACAATTGAAACAATTGAGGTAACTGCAGACTGTTGCACACAATCTACAGATAGCTCAACTGGTCCATATCAATACCAGTCGGAAGCGTCCCCAAGACACTGGCTGCATTGCCTCGCTGTATGGCAATGCTAATGCGCTGCGCCAGATCATCAATCAGGCATCAATGAATATTATAGAAGTGGTCAATTTGTTTTTTTTTTCACTTCAATATTTTTAATGTGAATTACAGAAGCGAACAGAAACCTTATTAGGTTGTTAGTTTTTGAGATGGAGCAAAACTCGTCTCAAGCTTATTTACCGATACAGGATGTCTGTGTAAATGTGGTAAAAACCAGTTAAACTTTTAACTGGACGAATAGTTTTCCGCAAACTGTTATAGCAACTTTGTGCGACTGAGATTTGGTTTCCTAACATTTTTAACCAACTACCGACAGATAAAATAATAAATATTGATAACCAGCATTATTTATTATTTTATCTGACTGTATAGGGCTGATATGGGCTAAAAAATAATAATTCTAATTATTCCGTTAGATTATCAAAAATTATTGAACACGTATTTTTTGCTTTATCAAATCAATCATAATTAATAATATCAATATTATTAATTAAAAAACTACTTCAAGTTATATAACTAGAAGTAGTTTTTTGTATGGAACCCTTCGTGCACGAGTCCGACGCGCACTTGCCCGGTTTTATTTATTTATAGTTTTAAATTAACTACTTGTCTATTACATCAGGGTGTTTTTAATTATGTGAGCAAGTAAATTGCTAGCTCTGCTATTTAAGCATTCATAGTTTTCAAAGGTAAATGATCATTGTAAAGGATGTCCCAAAATTAGCGCTAGAATTTTGATAGAAAACTCTCGGTAATTCCATCCTTTTTACAAAAATTTTAGGGTTCCGAATCCGAAGGGTGAAAACGGGTCTCTATTACTAAGCCTCCGCTGTCTGTCCGTCTGTCCATCCGTCCGTCCGTCCGTTCGTCCATCCTTCAGCGGGCTGTATCTCATACTCGTATGTACGTTAGTATGACGTCTACTTTAAGATCTCACCCTAAATTGACGTCACCATGACGTCCACTCTTGACGAAAATAATGACCGACCTTAATATGACCTATGAATGACGTTCTCTATACGTCGTTCACGTCATCTTGCTACCCGGGATGAACCATAAAAGGTGGACATTTTAAATTTTCACAGAATGTGTATATATTTTTCATAATTAGAAAAATATAAAAATATTATAAATAATTAAAGTAAATCTTTATTGACATACAAAATAACAATCAAATAATATAAAGAAATTAAACTAGTATTTACAATTGAAACAATTGAGCAATATATTATAACAATAAATTTAAGGATGCTCCTATACAAACTACTTGTTTTTTTTTATATTTTTGCACTACTTTTGTCTAGGCTGTATGTATAGGTAGAAACCGTAATAGGTAGATCGTTGAAATTTTAAAATTAAAAGAGAAAAAAGTTGATCGTTGACAGGGTGTGTATAACTATTGCTGCCACATCAAAAAATGTTTAAACGTCCACAACACAGATTACCGAAGTTAAGCAACGTCGGGCGTCGGGTTTTGATTTTTTTAGATAAAAAAATCTCTTTTTAGCGTTCTTTTTACAAAATAGTTATGTATGATGGTACGGAAACCTCCTTGCGCAAGTCGACTTACACCTGACCGGTTTTATTTAAGTTATGCGGGACCAATAAGTCCTAATTCCTCGGGAATACATTTTTTAATTAAACCCTTTAGGGATAATTACAAGAAAATATTGAAGAAAGGCTCTAAAATCGACTAGTACCTACTTACTTTAGATTGTGCGTAAAAATCATCAACTAGAAAGTAAATTTTACGTAATGTATGTATAACAGGATTGTCTATTGTTTGTTTTTGTTCTAGATGATAAAAAAATCGAGTGTATCACAACATAACGTATACTTTGATTTTAAAATCACCCTGTAGGCGATGAGTTTTATACCAGTACCTTTATATTAATTCATTGCCTCTACCTGTAATTTATAATTATTATATTAATAATAAAAAACCATAAAATAATGATTGTCTTCGATGAATTTATAAACTGAAATTTAATTCACTTGTTAAAGAATACTGCTCCTTTCTGGTTGTATAAATTAGTAATTCTAGTGCCTTATATGAAGTACTTGCTTAGTACCTGACTTTTTAAATAAAAATAAATAATTTATAAATGTTATTTTTTTGGTGGTTTATACATAATTAAGAAATGTCGGCTTTCGTGTATAAGAAAATGCAATTTCTATCTGTGGCTATAAGTAAGTTCTAATATTTATTGAAATAAAATTACAATCAATTAATAGTAATTGAAATAATTGAGATAACTGTAGACTTATATTGTACCTGTAGATTTTCTGCATTTAAATTAATATATCTTTTTTAAACAATATTTAAATTCAGAACCCAACGAAGGAGGTCCCTGAGATATTGTCTGTCCTTATTTGGGGATAAATTATGTATTAATTTTATTACCGCTATTAACGAAGCTTTTTATAAAACTTAAAATATGAGTTATGATTATGATATATGATCTCACTTTATCAAACTTGGGTTTATAATGTTCCTATACTTATTTACTTAATATACATTTCTAAACCTTACCAGGTAACTACTTGAATAATACTCAATTTTCTTACTAAGTTGAGTATTTTGTGTAGAATGTGTAATTATTTCTCTTGCCGCTAATATATATAAATATTTAAACTTTACCAGGTAACTACTTGAATAATACTCAATTTTCTTACTAAGTTGAGTATTTTGTGTAGAATGTGTAATTATTTCTCTTGTCGCTAATATATATAAATATTTAAACTTTACCAGGTAACTACTTGAATAATACTCAATTTAGTAAGTAAATTTATTAATTCTGTGTCACAAAAGTACATGCAAAGTATAAACAAAATGTTACAACTGTGACAACTTTGATGTGATTTCGAAGCTTGAGGTCGACAAAAGCACCGACCAGAGGGGCAAGTCTGGCAAGGCGTGATCGTGGCGTCGACGCCACGATCACGTCTCGACTGTTGGTAGTCCGGTAGCTATCGTAGACGTGTCGAGTAGCTATCGAGCAGAGACGTAAGGAAAAGGTTCATATCTGAAAAGCACGACACACAATTTACGAACCACTGATGTTCACCACCTGACGACTCAAAGGCTTGAATAAGACATTTATTTGCTAAATATAGTATAACAAAATGAGTTGCCTATAAATTCTTAATTTTTTTATTATATTTGTTTTCCTACATGTTATAATAACAAAATAAATAAGCGATTGTAGCGCCATTTTTGGGTAAAATAAAGACTTCACTGTCTATGAAAATAGGGGGTAGTTGTAGTTGCATTACTAATAGATGGCGTTAGAGTCGCGATTCTTCAAAAATATTATTTACGCCTTATTTTACGTGCTTACGTATTATTTATCACTTTATAACACTCCGATAAAAGTAAGGTACATACCATAAATCGATTTATCACTAAACATGGGTCACAGGTAGGTAGTGTAGGTATTTGTTTAGGTACCAATGTAGTAACCTAAGAATTCTTAAAAAATGTGTTTTAGCTACTGATAAAACGACAAAAATAAAAATCTAAGTAATAAAACAGTCTATTGTAATGAAGGTAGGCATGGATCATGTGTGGAGGATCCACCATGTAAGATTGTAGCATCTACGAATTATTTTAAAGGTAATTCAACAAACTCTAAAATAAGGTAATTCTTAGAAAACTAGCAGCGTTAAAATAATGCAAAAATAATATAGATAATAAACTATACTAAATCTTCATTTGAAATCAAGCGTAGCAATTTGTTCTCTTTTTTACTATGAAAAATGCAACATTTTACAAAATATTATTTTGTGATTGACCATCATCATCATCATCATATCAGCCAATCGACGTCCACTGCTGGACATAGGCCTCCCCTAAGGATCTCCACAATGACCGATTTTGCGCTGCCCGCATCCAGCGATTTCCCGCGACCTTCACTAGGTCGTCGGTCCATCGCGTGGGGGGTCTACCTACACCGCGCTTTCCGGTACGTGGTCGCCACTCTAGAGCCTTGCGGCCCCAGCGGCCGTCGGTCCTACGAGCTATGTGCCCTGCCCACTGCCACTTGAGTTTCGCAACTCTGAGAGCTATGTCGGTTACCTTGGTTCTTCTGCGGATCTCCTCATTTCTGATTCGATCTCGCAGAGAGACTCCGAGCATAGCCCTCTCCATTGCTCTCTGTGCGACCTTGAGCTTTCTGACGAGGCCCATAGTGCAGGACCATCGTAAGTTTTTACGTTAGTAACGTCAGCATCATTCGGACTCGCAATTCTGTCATTTTCCTAGAGATTTGGACGTCTCCTCACGTTAGTAACGTTAAGCGATCGAAAGCGTAGTTCCACGTACGCACGATAGAGGCGCTGTACCAAATTGTATGGAAAAAAGAGACGTCTAGATCACGTCTCGTTACCAAATTCCGGCCAGACTTACGCTACAGAGCTGTGAGTCCGGTCAATAGTATCGAGACGTTATCGTGACATCTTATTAAGCAAATCCCATATATGTAGGTACAAATTTTGTGTATGGGATTTGCTTAGTTCCCTTTCTGCACGATAGAGGCGCTGTATTTCGGAGAATGCTCGCAGGAACTTCATGACCTGATTCTCCCTTCCACTCCAGGACAAGCAGACGGACGGCACAATACCAACCTTATCAGGTGGAAATACCATCCACTTGTACAAAGCGGTTTTCATCCACATTCATCATTCGCACCGCTAAAGAATGGAACTCGCTGGATGCTTCAGTTTTTTCGGAGAATTACAATTTGAGTCTCTTCAAGACAAGAGTAAACAGGTATCTTCTAGACCTTCGTGATACAACATCAGCCACATCATCACTTTCCATCAAGTGAGATTGTGGTCAAACGAAGGTCTATATACTATAAAAAAAAAGGTATCACTTCTCATAGATAAACGATATGTCAAGATCACCTCGATGCTATCGTCAAGCGGACTCACGGATCAGGGGGTCTATTTGACGTTATTAACGATACGTGATCGTGACGACTCTTTTTTCCATACAATTTGGTACAGCGCCTCTATCGTGTAGACGTGGAACTACGCTAATCCTAACTTATATTATAAATGCGAAATTGCGTTTGTTTGTCCTTCCTTCACGCCCTAAATAATTAAAAAGCCCTAATAATTTTTGGCATACATAGATTTAGTTTAAAGGATGGAGAGTAACATAGGCTACTTTTTGTCCTGGTAAAACATCAAATTCCCATGGGAAATTTACGGAAAAAAGACCATTTTATCCCCCTAGAAATGTGAAATTCGAATTTAACGCGGGTGTAACCGCGGGGAACAGCTAGTCCCATATAAAAATGATTATTAACGTCAAAAAGACTCGAGTCGTTGATTTGATCCAAATGTTTTTTGCAGTTTACCTTGGAGAGGTGTCAGTTGGTTACCTCGTAGGCTGGGGAGCTCCTGCGTTGACCAAATTACAAAGTCCTACAGAGACAACCCTATCAGTGCCTATGGATATCAGACAGGCATCGCTCATAGGACCCATCTACATCATTGGTGCTTTCTTTGGTAAGAGAGGATCTAACAATTATAGCCCGTAATCTTCCATCTTGAAGACTCGAAGGAGCATCTCGTGGTACAAGGCCGATTGAGGGCATAAGGTCCCGTGGTCGGTCTCCAGTTATATGGTCAGACCTCATGACCTCCCTAACACAATACACCATGATGACTGACTGCTCCCACAACCCAACCAATAGGGAACAATGGCAGCGCTTTCCACAGGTAGCCGTTCATTAGGACCCCCATCATAGCCTGCTTAAAGTGCACGACGACAAGAAGAATCCTGTTTATGGCATAAAAAGGACAGAAAACTCTGGCATGAAAAGGACAGAAAACTCTTTTACAAGCTTTTGTTCTACTTGCCCTGTTAGTCTGTGTGGGACAAATCTTGCAACTGAATTTTAGACTAGTTATCCTAAATGAAATTTGACATACCTACTTATGTACTACGTGTGTTTGGTGACAATGCAATGTTATGGACCATCGAGCTGGTATGATTATGGAGACCGAAGATGGCCATAGGACCACCTAAATAAAATGACTTGACTACGTCGAGTTTGGCTTCGTTGGATTTGTCTTCCCAAGCATTTTGGTCATAGATGATTATAAAAGCTTGGTTTTAAAAACGATTTTATAAAATTTAAAAAATATTCGCTTACAACGAAAACTTCAAGTGACCTTGGTTTATAGAGAAGCAATATAAAAGAAGAAGTTTGCCTTGGCTCCAGAACCTCTTTCAAAACTGGCTGATGATCTTGCTGTGTACCTGCTTCCCACTTGATTTCGGCTATATTGAAAATTCATATAGTTGTAATCAGTGTCTATCTAATGCTAATGCTAGTCCCCGCTAGTAGTGTAGTTGTGTATAAACATCCGTTTTGCTTACACTTGTTACTCGCAATTGATACATAACATAGTGTAAACCAGGCATTTGAAGTAATTAAAAAATATAGTTAAAACCTAAAACCCGACTACATAAAAGTCTTATACAAGCGTTCACCTATTGTCCATAGCATTTTCTTTTGATACTTAGGTAGTCGGAGGCCTTTGTTACTAATTGTACCCTAGGTATATGGGGTGGGTGCCTCCGACTACCTAAGTATCAAAAGAAAATGCTATGGACAATAGGTGAACGCTTGTTTAAGACTTTTATGTAGTCGGGTTTTAGTTTTTAACTATATTTTTTTTTACCATACATATATCGGTACAATATATATCGATACATTTTTTTCATTTGCCCATCCCTAGATGACCCGTTGCCATGGTAACAAATAAATAGTGTCCATGCCAACAGCTCTACACAAGAGGTCTCCATGGCAACGGGTGTTTCAAACTTCACTCATCACATCACATCACATCAAACTAAATTAGACTCGAACTGTAACTAGATATCGTCTCTTGCAAAATTTTATCGCGCTATCAAAGTGTTCCAGGTGAAATTTAGACCCAGCTTTCTCTTAAGACCCTCAATTTTGTCGGACATCATATAGCCTATAACCATCGGGGTAATGAGACGAATCAATCGATACCTCACTTGTTGAAATCGAAGTAGTAGTTTCAGCGCTACGTGGGAACAAAGAAATCGGCTACATACATACATACATACATATATACATTGTATGTATACATAGGGTGCTAAAATCATCATAACCCTCCGGTAGTCGGGTAATAAAATCAGCTTGTAAACTGAAGAATTTTACCTACTAATTACTAAGTACTTACATTTGTCACTCGCATTCGAAGTGTAAAGCAAAGAAAATATGTACATTATAGATGGTGGTAGCTACAGCAGTTAGTCACCTGCCGCGTCGTCTCAGATTATCATCATCATCATCAGCCCATACAAGTCCACTGCTGGACTTAGGCCTCCCCCGTACGACGCCACAAATAGCGGTCCTCAGATTATCATTTAGTGTTTATTAGTCACTAATCAGTAGTCACTAGTCACTAATCAGTAGTCACTAATCAGTAGTCACTAGTCACTAAATTATAATTTTCCAATTATTAGTGTAAAACTAAGGAAGACAAAAGTATGTCTAAATATTCGCGCTAAACTCAGTTCAACCAACCTATATACAGTATGCCTCGGGAGAACCTACCCACACATACACACTCATGAATACACATATACACACTGGGTCTCCAGTTGCCCAGACTCTTAAGAGTCTGTTGCCTCGGGAGTCCCCCTCACCCCCCCACTCAAACACATACATACACACCCCCCACATACACACATACACAGACACAAACCAGAAATAAATGTCTTGAATTATGTTAATTTGTATTAGCCAGTAATAAAATCCTTTAGTATAGTTTTTAAGTTTGTTATTGAATTTAATTATCTTAAGAATATTTATCAAAATCTAGGAGTTGGGCGTTGACCACACAGTTTGTTAAGCTTCGGTAGTGTCATCGTTTACACATGTACCTATGAACCTCATGTAATGTTCTGAATAAATTATTTTTATTATTATTATTTATTATAATTTGTAAATATAGTCTATGTGTTTATCAATTGTATGAGGGTAGGTTGCTAAACTTTCTGCCCTATGGTTGGTTATACTTTATGCTTACCTACTCCCTTTATTGTCAGCCATTACTAGGTTCATATTGATTATGGTCACCGGTGTTTAATTTCAAAATTTAAAATCATCGCTGTTTACGAGAAATCACACTTCAAAATGTCGATTCTCGCGATACCTTTAAAATGTCCCATGTTTTTTACTTTCAGGTGCACAACTGTCAGGCTACTTCTCCAACGTGAAAGGTAGAAGGTACTGCCTCATCATTGGAGGTTCGGCATGTACTGCTTCTTACCTCCTTCTGGCAGTGTCTACTGAACTTTGGATGCTGATGCTGGGAAGTACGCTGCTTGGAGTGGGGGCTGGACCGGTGTATATTCTGAATCTGACTTATATTGTTGAAGTTTCGTAAGTAATTAGTGACTTGGTAGTTTCTTCTCGCGGTTTTGCAAATATTTTACAGGATAAAAATCATTCAAGTTTTTATCAAGTGTACAATAATAATTGCGTCTAGTCATTATGCCTAGACGCATAAATTTGTTAGGATTATCCTAACTTCGTAACTAATATTGTAAATGCGAAAGTGTGTTTGTTTGTCCTTCCTTCACGTCCTAACTAAGCAAACAATCGACTTAATTTCTGGCTTAGAGTTAGTTGGAGAATAATGGAGAGTAACATAGGCTACTTTTTGTAAAACATCAAATTCCCTGGATAGCACATCCTCCTGGATATCAAAATAAAATATTGAAATTACAATTATTATCATTATTTATTGTTCTTTCCAGATCCAAAAACAACCGAGGAGTGTTCCTTACAGGCATTGGAACAGCGAACGCGATAGGTCTTCTCTTCGTTTACTCCATAGGCCCTTACATTTCCTACTCAGCAATCAACTATATTGGCCTTCTGATGAACGCCCTATTTACTGCGGGCCTTTTGTGCATACCTGAAACGCCTGTGTTTAATGTTATGAATGGTACGTAAGCGTGCTATTATATTTTTTTCAGGGTAAAAGATGGATGCCTATATGGGTTCCTATTGCCTGATGTGGAGGTAAATTTTCACTTTGCATTTTAAATTTTTGTTGTTTTGTATTGATTATTTGATTTATTCCCTGTTTGTCCATCTGGCTTCGGCCCAAAGTAGTCCGAACACGGAAAATGAAATTAAGTGGAGGTTTCATTCCGCATCCATCCTATTTGAAGATTTCTAGCAGAAAAGTAGCAAAAGTACTGTCAACATACTTTTTGGAAATTATTTTATGATCTTCTTAGCTTGTTAGCCTTTGCCGTTGAAAACCTGCTCTTACCTTTTTGTGGTAATGGTAATTTCAGGGCACGCAGTTCACTTATGAACTGCGTGCCCTGAAATTACCATAGTTAAGGTAGATGATCATTTTAACCGACTTCAAAAAAGGAGGTTATCAATTCGTCTGTATTTTTTTTGTATGTATGTTACGCGATATCTCCGCCAATTATGGATGATTTTAAAAATTCTTTCACTATTGTATAGAAAACGAACCCGAAGGGTTCCCATAAAATTTTTATCCCCAAGGGATTAGTATTTATCCCACAAAACTTAAAATAAGTGTAAAAGTAAGGGAATTTGATGTCGGTTTATTGTTTTTTAAAACACGCCATATTATTCGAAGCCATTTCGCAAACGATCCACCCATATCAAGGGAATTCCGCAAAATATCTATTTGCTTGTAATTTACCAAAAGCTTTACATTTTACCGGAATTTTCCCTCTTTTATTTCAGGCAACGAAATCAAAGCCAAGAAAGCCCTCTTGCGACTTGGCCGCAGCGAAGATATCGAAGACGTGCTTTCTGTCACTAACAGCGCCAAGAAGAATCCCTGTACATCTGTGACTGCTATTGTATCTACCAGGAGTAATAGAAAGGCTATGTTTATTGCTGGTGTTCTGTTGGCTATGCAACAGGTATGAATTTTAATACATAAATAAATAAATAATGCTGGATAATAATGTACATACACGATCACCCAGACCCAAGCTAAGCAGAGCTTGTGTTATGGGTACTAGATGACTGATATAATTAATACAATATATTAAATTTTTAACATAGGTACATAGAAAATACCCAAAATACCCGTGAGAGATATTTATACATTTGCAGATCGTATAGATATTTATCCCAAGGCGGGAATCGAACCCACAACCTCCTGCATCGCAGGCGTACCTTCACTCGCCGCGCTAAATCGTTAGCAGGGGTAGTGTTACTACCTCTGCTTACTTTGAGGCAAGATGATAGTGTGTAAATTTATTTAGCAAAGGGATAATAGACGCTGAAATTAGTATAGTATGTAAAAGTATTTCGTTTACTGTTATTATAACAGATGTCAGGCCGAATAATCGTTATCCTCTACGGGACTTCCATCTTCAAGTCTGTGGGGCCTACCATCAGTCCAGCATTGGCCACCATTGGAACAGGACTGTCAGAGCTGGTGGCTAGCTGTCTCGCTCCTGTGATCGCTGGAAAGGTGGGGCGGAAGTTGATGATGCTGGTTTCTACTGCTGCTTGCGCATTGAGCATGGTAGGTAGCCTCGTGTATCTAATCAACAACCGTCATCCTATAGAAATTATACTCTGATTAAAAAAGAAAACTCCAGGAATATTGGTGTAAAATATTTTGTATCAACGAAGCAAAGCACAGAAACTTGAATAATTTTTTTTTTGAAAGCTTTCATTCATCATTTAAACGATTTCTCGTTCGTTTACGAATTAAAATTTAAACAATTTTTGCTATACATATGAGATTAAACGTTGTTGATATTTGTGTTTTTGTTTTTAGTGATAACTTTGCTGTTATCTTATTGTTTTCTGTTATTGTTATCAGATTTTGTTAAGTTTTCATAAAAAAATGTTTCTGTTAACATAAAATATCTTGGATTCTAAATTGGAGCATACTTTCTTTCTATCCGATATAAGAACTATTTGGCGCCAAAGGTATAGAAAGAGACAAAATCGTTTTTTGTCACCGTAGGCTAATGCATAACTGGGTACTAACGACACACTTGTGGACTATAGTAAACCAGCTAATGCGCGCGGCTTTGCACGCATTTTCCATGATACAAAATAGGCAAGACTCCTTCTCCGGGATATTATTCATCTCCCTGCTCAATTTCGTTTAGCCGTTTCGTCGTGAAAAGGTAACAGACGGACAGAGAGAGATTAGTAAGGATAATTATCTGTATTAAAGATAGTTTCCAAAATCTGTTTTGTAATCCTGGATATAGGGAGTACTTGATTAAATCATCGTAAACAACACGCAACTTTGCTAACAAGTTAGCGTGGCGGTGCTACGACGTAGAAACAGAGTAGCGAAGCAGTGCTACGCCGTAGCAACAGACCATCGTCGTAACCAACCCACTTGGTTGCGCGCATATACAACTATGTATATGATCGTTATTCATCTGTGTAGAATCAAACGCATTTTTGACGTCATTATCCTATCCGCCTTCCCTTACTAGCATATAGAATACCGCTGAAGAGTAAGCGGGACGCACAACACCCGCATTATGCCATCCAAGATGACTACGGCTAGTTGGAATCTAGCTTTGGCCGAACCACGTCGGCCTGGTTCGAAAATTATCTTCCTGCACCTCCTGGGAGAACTCCATCGTGTTTCCCTAGCTGGCAGAGCCGCGCGCGCGCCGCGAGTGTCATCAATATTGGATCTGGTGCTCCCGCAATCAAGGTACCTATGTGCTTCCATCCCTGGGACAACTGATCTCTTGTCTTTTCTAACCCATATCAGTTGGCCATATCCTATCACGTTGACGCTCACAACCCCGCAGATTTACTATTCGGCGTGCCCACCACTAATTGGAAAACAAGTAGCATGGCGTTGCTACGGCGGCATAGTAAACGTCATGCGTAGCTGTGCTACGAAGTAGAAACAGAATAGCGAAACAGTGCTACGCCGTAGCAACAGAACATCTACATAATCGTCACTAAGCTACGACGATGTAGCAAACGTTTAGTAGCATTATTATTTTCAGGGTACTGTTGCTCTCTTCTTCTACGTGAAGTCAATTCATCCGCAATTGGCTGAAAAAGTGTTTTGGCTGCCTCTCGTTTCATTGGTGATATTTCTTCTGAGTTACGCATTAGGTGAGAATATTTTACAACCTGTAGGTTTATTAAGGTTTTTTGTTAATATAGTGCATAAATCCTCACACTCAGGGAAGGTCTGGGTTCAAGTCCTGTCGAAGTCGAAAGATTGGATATTATTTTATGGCTGTCTAGCTTCTGCCCCTGGCTTCACACACGTTTTTCTTTGCCAAAGTTGTACATAATCTTTCAATGTTTTATCTTCCAAAGAGACATTTATATTTTTTCCTAGGCTAGAATAATATCAATTTTTTTGATTTTTTTTCTTGGCCCCGTTTAGTAGCTTTGCCGTAATAAACATCTAAACTTTCGCCTATACATTCTATTTATATTTTTCAACGAAAATATTTGCGTTATTGTACGCATTAAAATTATGTCATCCTTTTTATATCGATCCTTAATAAAGGGACGGTAATATTTTCAGTCCTTTCGAACTTGTTTAGTTTAGTTTTGGCGACATCTGAGTCCCTTATTCTAATGATATCAATAAATTCCAGGTTTTGGCATTATCCCCAACTCCTGGATGAGCGAAATGCTGGATTCGAACGCTCGTGGGCCCGGTTCAGCTATAGCCCTCTCTTTCAGCTGGATCTTCTGCTTCATCATCACCTCATCATTCGGATATATGACCACCATCCTGGGCACCCATTGGACCTTTTGTATTTACACTGTGGCGTGCACAATAGCGTTTGTCTTTACTGCTGTTGTGGTTCCCGAAACAAGGGGAAAGACTTTGACTGAGATTCAGCATATGTTGAGTAAATAAGGTGTGGAATCTAGGAATTTTACTTAAGAGAACGTAGTACATCTTGTATACCAGTACGGAAAAAATACCTAAGATAGCCAGAGCCCTCGCTTCTTAACACAAGTTTCGACTTAGTAAAAGCGAGGAACTCATTAGCGAGGCCTCAAAATGGGTTTTTTTGACAAACCATCTCTAAATAATCTTAAGACCAATTTTGTTAAATATATTATTGTAATTGATGTGTTCCTAAAAAAAATATTTGAAAATTATTATTTGAATTATTTGTTACTTAAGACGAAATAAACATATTTATCTTTATCTTAATTTAAGAAATGTACGTAGGTCTTTAAGTTTTTCCAGTAAGTTTCAGTTCCATTGCAGTTTTTGTTAATGTTCCTGGGAGACCATCCATAACTTATAGAGCTATTTATATGGTTCTATTCCTTGTGTTCCTGGCCGTGGGGCCGCGGCGTACGAATATCGACCCCTCCAACTCAACCCGTGGATGTCGTAAGAGCCGACTAAGGGAACCTACCAGAGGAAGGGCAGCAGCTTCCGACAGAGTATTTTTAAACACCAACACTGCGATCACCAATCCGCCTGCCAAGCGTGGTGATTATGGCAAATCCCCCCTACATGGGAGACCATCCACTCGATGGACCGACGACATCGTAGCGGTCGCAGGGAGTCGATGGATGGAGGCGGCTCAGGGCCGCTATTTGTGGCGTCGTACGGGGGAGGCCTATGTCCAGCAGTGGACGGGTATGGGCTGATGATGATGATGATGATGATTTCTTGTAGATAGCAAAAAAAAACAATAACAAAAAATATTGAATCTCGCGCCAACTCGAAACGATCAGCCATAGGGTAAATAATTTAAATACCGAAATTATCATCAGCTGTTATCCTATCTCAATCAATATAAATAAAATTATTTTTCATTTTAAATTCATAATAAAATATGTAATAATTATCTCATTAATGCCAATCAAGATAGTGTTTACAATCGTGTGGCAAGTCAGTGATAGCTTGAGATAGGTATAATTATACTGTGTGAAAATACTTGCATAATTTTATAAAAAAAATACAAAATAAATTAAATAAATACGTACCTATAATTACGGGTAATTTTTCATTGTGATTGAAAAATGATTTATCGAAAAAAGCAATTGCTTGCTGCTTTATTTGGTAAGTACCTACGTAAGTTTGTTTTTACCCACATTGTTTCAACTACTGCCTGCACCTTCGCCCGCGTTTTATCGGGATAAAAATAGCCTACCTATACATGTTATTCCAGGTCCCAAACTATACCCATACCAAATTCCAGCCCAACCAGTTTAGTATTTTTTGCGTGAAAGAGGAACAAACATCCATACATCCATCCTTACAATCTCTGACATTTATTATATTATTAGTAGCATCCTTTTTCGTTTAGCTTAGGACGAATGGGAGAATAATATTATAAAGTAATTGATATCCCGTTAGTCCCACCGCCAATATTGGTGGGACGAACGGGACTTAATTTTAATTTAGACTTAATAGTCGAATTAAAATGAAGTCCCGTTCACCACAGCCTACCTAGTATATGCATACAGTCGTTCGATAAAGGCGTTTTGACAGGGCAATCGTGCGGGGGGCAAGGAGCGAGACGGGGGAGGGACGCTCCCGAGTATCATACATCACCGCCTTAGGAGCTCGGGAGCTATTTTTGAGGGCAAACCATCGGGCTAACGCATTTATTTGATTTTGCTAAATGGTGCATATGACCTGCGCCGTGAAGGATAGTAATTCATCATCTTTTTTCAACCAAGATTTGCGTTTTTATCAATTTTCACATGATGAAGAAAGATAAGTTAATGTGGGTACCAATTATTTACGACTAACTTGGAGATTCAGATTACAAATAAATTGTTTCTGCAGGTATGCGCAAGATGGCTTATATTATTATTTTTTGACGACCGATGTGGTGCGGTGGGCGAAGGTCCGCTTGCGACGCAGAAGGTTGCGGGTTGGATTCCCGCCTCGGGACAAATATTTGTACGATCTGCAAATATTTGTTCAGGGTGTTCTGGTCGTTTTTCTATGTTTAATAAAAATATCTATCTATGTATATATTGTATTATGTATATCAGTTATCTAGTACCCATAACACAAGCTCTGCTTACCTTGGGGCTAGATAATGTTGTGTGAATTGTCCAAGATTATTTATTTATTTATTATTCTTTTGATTTTTGACTAGCTCGAGGGTGGAAAATAGGAAAATATAATAAACGGTGTTTTTTCCAATCCAAGATGGCAGATATTTCATTATTTCAAATTCTACTCATGGGTATCGGTTCTAACTAATTCGTGGGCGTAGATTACGAATATGTGGTGATTTTTCAAATCCAAGATGGCGCATATTTTATTATTTCAAATTTTACTCATGGTTTCGACTAATTTGAGGGGCCAGATTACGCATATAAAGTATTTTTTTAAATCGAATATGGCCTATAATTTATATTTTAAATTTTATCTCTCTTTTCAACTTAATGAATGGCATAAAGTAAATAGTAGTAAAGGCTAATATGCTTAATGTTCAATACAAAAATGTTAGCTATGTTATTTCGTACAAAACAGCATAAAATAGTTAAAATTTTGAAAAAATTACGAAAAATCTTAGTAATAGCTGAGTCTTTTCCGGGTTAAAAAAAGCCATCAAGCTATTGCTCTTGTTATTTTACTATAAAAACTTTCGTAGCTTGATAAATTCATGGTGTTCTTCCAACACAAACTAGGTTCGTAGTTAACCCGCTTACATTCATAATGAACTATTGCACTTGGTTCCACCTACCCTCAGTTTCGAGTATGACAAACCTTGTGCCGTACAACCTGTATAACAAAAAATCGCGATTTACTAACTATAAATTTGACATAAAAATTAAAAATTCATCGCCATCTTGGATTTGACAAGACCGCATATTCGTAATCAACGCCCTAGAGTTAGTCAAATCGGCACTCATAATTGAAAATGGAATAAAAAAAATCTATCGTCCATTAATAAAAACACGGCTTATTCGTAATCTGCACCCTCAAATTAGTCAAAAACAATAACCATGAGTAAAATTTTAAAAAAGACGTATCCACCACTTTGTAATGTTGATGCCGGAGTTCACCTGAAATCAATAAGTTTTATTGATTTCAGGTGAACTCACTTTTGTGAATTTTTGACACTAAGATGCGACAACCCTGGCCAATTTACGCTGTCGCGTCACTCGTCAGCATTTACCACGAGATAAAGGGCGTCGGCCTACTGGGGACGACTGCAATATCACGTTTCTTTTCTATGTACCTTTCTATCTACCTAGGTTATGTACCATAAAATCAAAGTTTTTTTTCATACGAGTGACCTACGCCAGTTATTTCAAATTAAATAGATATGCTATAAACAATATGTACATGTTTATCTATTTTGAATACTTGCGTCATAGTCTTTTCAATATTTCATTATATGACTACGTCAGTGGCGCAGCGGGCGAAGGTCCGCCTGCAACGCAGGAGGTCGCGGGTTCGACTCCTGCCACGGGACAAATTTTTGTACGATCTGTAGATATTTCTTCCAGGCCAGGATGTTTTCTATGTATAATAGAAAACATCTCTAAAAGTCATCGATTTAAATAAAATTCGGCAGATGGGGTACGTTCTTCCATTGCAAGCTCAAAAAATGGCCTGTGTTTTGTTACAAGTAAATGCTATTTCTAATCTTGTGCAGTATATCTACCTAATAATAAAAAATATTAAATCATTTATTTCAGGCATCGTAAGAGCGGTTATGGATGGTAATCAACTTATTCTAGGTCCCATATAAACAAATACCTTACAGACTAACATATGTACATACGAATTTAAAAATCTTATTACTAAATGTACACAATTGAACACGTGTGACGCATCAGGGTGTCATCTGTCGTCTGTGCACGGCGGTTTCCCCTTCCATGAACCGTTGGAACTTGACACCCTTCAGCCAAAACTCTTCGTTCATGAAGGTAGAAAGATGTCGAGTGGAACCCTCATGAATTGAAGCTTACATTATGGCAAGATTCCAACAACAAATGAACAACAAAGATGGAAAGGCGTAACTAGACCGAAGAGCGACCGAGACAACAGTACGCTACCCATGCACGGCAACTTGTGAGACGAAGCTGGTGGGACCAACGGGATATCACGGAAAATACCGCGAGTTCCCTTTTGAGCAACTCAGTTGAGCAAATTGAGCAATGGGACCCTTCCTTAACGAACTTTATATTGTTCCCCAAGGTTTCCCATTACTAAATCGAGCATAAGCGCGGTAGTGTTACTCACAAACTTTGACATTTATAATAATTATTATTGTTTCAAGTATGGAACTGATCCTTTTGCATTTGGTTTAGAACGAATGAGAGAATAATATTTTAAACTACATATTTGTAATCCCGTTCGTCCCACCGCCAATATTGATGGAATGAAAAGGACATAATTTTAATTCAGACTATTACTGTCTCATCCCACTGGTGGGACGAACAGGATATCATGTTTCTTTTCTAGGTACCTAATCAAAGTGTTTTTTCATACGGTATAGAAAGATACAAATAAGTAGCACTCTTATTAACAGTGAACTGTCAGTTTATTCTTTATGAGAATTAAAATATTTTAACCCCATTTTCAGTATTCATAGGCCAAATGCTCGTAGGCTTTGGTCTAGGATGGACCGCACCAGTGGTGCCAAAGCTTCAGGATCCTGTTCAAACACCACTCCCCAACGTGATAAGTGAGCACCAGGCATCGTGGGTGGGCTCTGTCATTTATATCGGGACTATTGGTGGTAAGTGTAACGGTGTAAAAAAGTATAATTTAACCTTTACCTATGTTCTGAGAATTTACCTACATACATACATACGGCGTACGAATATCGACCCCTCACACTCAGCCCGTGGATGTCGACTAAGGGAACCTACCAGAGGAAGGGCAGCAGCTTCCTTCTGAGTATTTTCGACACAAAGACTGCGATCACCAATCCGCCTGCCAAGCGTGGTGATTATGGCAAAATCCCCCTCAACATGGGAGACAATCCACTCGATGGACCGACGACATCGTAGCGGTCGCAGGGTGTCAATGGATGGAGGCGGCTCGGGACCGCTATTTGAAGTGTCGTATGGGGGAGGCCTATGTCCAGCAGTGGACGTGTATAGGCTGATATGATTCCATGTTCCTTGTTCCTTCCCATGCTGCAATCATTAAGATTAGTAATTGGTTTTTTTTAACAGTAGTCTACTGTTAGCTGGACTGTTCCAAAAAACTGGTTCTTATTTTTTTTAACTCTTTACTCTCTTATATTTATTTATTTATTTACTGACAAAGAAAATAACAATCAAATAATATAAACAAATTAAACTAGTATTTATATACAATTGAAACAATTGAGCTTACTGCAGACTGTTGCAAACAATCTACAGGTAGCTCAAGTGGTCCATATCAATACCAGTCGGAAGCGTCCCCAAGATGCTGGCTGCATTGCCCCGCTGTATGGCAATGCTAATGCGCAGCGCCAGATACTCACCAGCTCTCTGGTCACGCGTCGCTTCGACCAGGCGCTAAGATAATTTTTTGAAAACCCGGAGATCCTCGGTAGTTCTTATTTGTTTTTATTCCTTAACTGTAACTCTATTTGTTAATTTTCAGGTCCATATGTCACAAGTTTTCTTTCAAACACGGTTGGAAGGAAACCGTGCCTACTTCTCGGAGGATGTGTTAGTGCTCTATCATTCCTCACCCTTGCTCTAGCCAATAACCTGGCAATGATCTACGCTGGTCGGATATTTACCGGCTTTGGGACAGGAATCATTTTTGTCATGAACGTGGTGTATATTGGAGAAATTGCGTGAGTAGTTACCTGGTCATCACTATTATCCCACAAAAATCCAAAGCCGCACAAAGGTTTCAAAGGTTCCCTTTTTGAAACCTCCGTCTTCAAATAGGCCTATGTGCGGCCTATTTGTAGACGGAGGCGGTTCAGTACCGTTATTGGTCGACTAATAACAGTCCTAGGCCGCTTCCGTCCATCGACTCCCAGCGCTACAATGTCGTCAGTCCATCAAGTGGATTCCCAACACTCCGTTTCGCGTTGCAACGCGGTCGCCTTTTTAGAACCATCACTCCCAGTGGTTATCAGTTCTACGAGCTATATGATCTATTCAGTGCCACCACGTTAGAGAAAAATCGAGAATGAAACATTTAAAAATCGGATCTATCTCGTAAAATTATGGAAAACTTGCCTCTCAAGCAGTACCTATTTTTTATACAAACCTATCAAGCATGGTTGCTGGTAAAAAATTATCAGGCGTGACTAAAATTACTATTAAAATAGTTTTAGAATCAATGTAGGTCATTTGAGGAACTTTAACCCTGGAAACGTAGTTACGGGAGGGTAAACCAGTGCAATAAATGTACAAACAATTTCTCTTACGTTTCAGGTCCACCTCCATCCGCGGAGTTCTTCTAACAGTGCCCGCTATCTTCAGCACCCTCGGAACCCTAGTCGTGTTCTCCGTAGGTCCCTACGTTTCCTACTCAATCACCAGTTACATAGGGCTGGCGATTACATTAGTTTACATTGGAGGATTATTGTTCATACCGGAGACACCGCTGTTTTTGGTCATGAAAGGTAAAAAAATAGATAGATAATACTTTATTGTTCCCACATAAAGAAATAATATAATACAGGAATAAATAATGCATACTAATAGTTACATATTCGCACGTAGAAACGTACACTTCATAATTGTATGTAGCCTGAGGAATGTAACATTCTGCACAAATCCTGAAGGGTTTAGAGAGTGTTAAAATGTAAAATATAGAATTTGTTTTAAAAAATAAATCTATGTAAATACAATACAAAACCAACAAATAAAATTAATCAACTGAAGTTGCCAACTTATAGGGCTTATGAGGCTCAAATTAAACGTAAGTTGAGCAAGTAAATTACAATCAAATAATAGAAACAAATAAGAAGTAGTATTTACAATTGACAATTTGTCAACTGTGGACAACTTCCATATCAATACTAGTCGGAAGCATCCCCAAGACGCTGGCTGCATTGGCTCGCTACGCTTTAAGGCAATGCAAATGCGCTGCGCCAGATAATCACCAGTAAGTTCAATAGATAAAGTTTCTTCCTATTTCCTCTAGCCTTATGTGGGGTCGGCCCTCCTAGTCCTCGTGCACTCCAGACGATTAAGTATTAGCTCATGATTTGCACCAATCGCCTTCATATCCTTTTGGAAACTGTGTGTTTTGGAGCTGTAGTACGGAATTATTTGCAATATTTATAGAATTAAGCTTTATTTGTGACACTTAAAATTAGCTACCTCTCAAGTTGCATGGCGCCCTAACAGGGCTCCTAATACCTAGCCCCATATTGAAATATTTAAGATCTCTCACACTGTATGTATTGTATTATTAGAATTGCAAAATAAATACTTGAAACAACAAAATATTCTGTTACAGGAAAACAAAAACAAGCAGCGGACACTCTTAAATACCTCGACAGAGAAGAAGACATTGATGCCATTATATCATCAAAAGAAGAGAAGGCAGAACCAATGAAATTAAAAGATCTTGTGACGATGAAAACCAACAGAAAAGCACTTTTCATAACATTAACTTTGAACATTTTCCAACAACTCAGTGGAGTAGTAGTTGTTACATTCTTTGTAACGACTATATTTGATATAGCTGATTCTTCTATAGAGCCTAACATAGCTACTATAATAATAGGAATTACTCGGTTAGGATCTAGTTGCATAACTCCTTTCTTTGTGGAGAGATTTGGAAGGAAAATCTTATTGCTGTTGTCTACCGCTATGTGTTTCTTAAGCTTGGTAAGTCCTTCAATTTGTTTTCTACCTTTAAAACTTAAGACTTTTTTATCATTTAAACCTTTTTTGAATCTTTGATTTCTTTAAATTTACAACTGCTTCGAAATATACTTTATTTACAAGTTTTTATTCTACTTGCTCTGTAACTTGTGTGGGACAAATCTTGCTACTGAATTTTGGACAAGTTATCCGATTGAGCTGACATTTGGCATTCTTATAGTAGTACGTTCGGTGACACCGAAATGTCATGGTACCATCAAGCTGGTCTGATGATGGATACCGAAGGTAGCTATAGGAACCCCTTAACAAAACGAGTTTGGGTTCGTTGGATTTGTCCTCCCAAACACTTTGCTCCGAGATTACTATAAAAGCTTGATTTTTTTTTCTTTCAGGGAACTTTAGGAACCTACTTCTACTATAACCAAATTGAATCTGAGTTAGAGGCAAATGTTAAATGGCTACCACTTGTGACACTTGTGCTCTTTTTCTTGTTTTATGGTGTCGGTGAGTTTAGATTGGACTTATTATTGTTCCTATTGTTTAGGGAGGGTCGGATTCCTTTTAATCCGATAACTATTACGCAAACCATGATAACACGTTGATTTTGGCAAGTACCTACCTACAAGGTGGTCTTAAACATGTTAGTAGCGTAGGTAATATTGGATTGTGGAATATCGGGTTTCGATCTTTTGTCTGTTAGATTATAAGAAGCGATCCAAATGTAGTAATGGTACTATATAATTATATTAAAATGTATGTATAAGTCGAGTGTGAGCACCAACACAAACCTAGTGTGGTTTAATGGTGCAACATTTACAAACACATGTATACCCTATAAAATAAATAAAAAAATATTCTATTCTATTCTAATTCTATTTTTACCGAAGTGGAAAAAAGAGGAAAACTCTGTTTATCATATAATGACCATCACAACTGACCGACGTCATTGTCCTTTGACAACGACATCGGTCAGTCGTATGTAAGATTCAATTGGTAAGTTCTCCTTTTCGTTTCGTTTTGATGGATACCGACCTTTATCATGATCATCATCTATTTCTCTACCAAGGAATTTATATACTAAGTTAGTATATAAATTTATATACTAAGTTAGTATATAAATTCCTAGTTCTCTACCTCTCTTTTGACACAATATGGTAAAGTTACGCCCGTTGTATGGAAACTTTCAGTAAATGATATTTCAAAGGGATTAGTAGGCATTTCCGATTTTGAACAACAAAACACAATTTCTTATTGGAAAATTAAATTAGGCCCCCTCGATATAACTGCTAAGTTCTTATGGGAAAAAAGTTCGCGTTTTATTTTTATCCTAATTTTATTTTTATTCTTAGTGTTTTATTCTATTCCAGGTTTCGAGATAATCCCTCGCACATTCATAGGCGAGATGTTCACTCCTTCCATTCGCTCTTTTGGCGCCACCGTCACCATCACCATCGGCTGGCTGGTCGGTTTCGCCATAACCACTGCTTTCGCCGCCATGTTGGAACTCGGCGCTCACTTCGCTTTCTGGTTCTATACGGCCGCCTGCGTAGGCGCTTTTGTTTTCACTTTGGTGTTTGTTCCCGAGACTAAAGGGAAGAATTTAGATGAAATTCAGGAGATGTTGAGTCGATGACAGATTTCATAATAAAAACTATTGTAGTTTGACGAATTCATAATGACTGTAAGCGGGTTATCTACGAACATTGTTTTTGTTGGAAGAACACCAAATTTTCATAGTTTTTATTTCTTAATATTCTTATTGAATTCGTTAGTAGACACTGGCCTACAGCCTATTTTTTTTTTTTATATGAAAACTGGTGTCCTCTTGTGTTTTGATCACACACAAACAGGTACCTGAATAAAATATTTTATATAACAGATTTTTTTAAAAATATTTTTTTTTAGACAAACCACGTGCACGGCGGGCTAGTGTCCGCCTGCGACGCAGGAGGTTGCGGGTTCGATTCCCACCTTGAGACAAATGTTTGTACGATCTGAAAATATTTGTTCCGGGTGTTTTTTCTATACATAATAAAAAATATCTATATATGTTTGTATTATTGTATGTTTATATTACCCATAACACAAGCCGTGCTTAGCTTGGGACTAGATGATTCTGTGTAAATTGTCCAGAATTATTTATTTATTTAGGTACATAGGTTTATTATTAACAGTAGTTCTCCCTAACTTAATCTGGATCTGGACCTATTACACAAACGAAAACATCTGAATTAAATTGCTGGTCGCGAGACGTCCACGCCATCTTGTGGAATATGGCCGCAGTAACAGATTTACAGATGTTTTTAAATAATAATTTGTTAAATTATACGACACAATGAGTCTTAACCGTTAACTGGTGAGTTGGTTTTTGTGTAACGTTAGTGGTGACGTGAGGCCTGACAGGCCTCGGTTGAGTATAAGTGATTGTACAAAAACGAATTACTGTAGCCTAACTAAATATTTATTTGGTGTTACCATGGATATTTATATATTAGATAAAACAATATTGTGTACTCTAACTGTCATTTTTATTAAGGAAATGACGGTAAAAAATTAGCTCTCTTATTCTAGGAAAAAACGAGGCGAACGACAATTTTTCTTAAAAAAAGTAATCTCTACATTCTTAAAGATAATAATATATTTTTATATAAATTACCTAACTTATAAAATAAAATAAATTTTAGATCACATGCATAATCACAAAACTGACACTGGGTAATGTAGGATCTGAGAGGCCTCAGTGAGACTTTATTCTAATCCACATAAAATCCACATAATTCACCGAATTCACTACCGCCGATACCACTATCTCTATCAACGGCGTGGGCACAAGTGACCTTGAAGCTACTGAGACGCTCAAGCCGGGGACGCTTGGTAAAGGGGGTGAAATAACGTTTCGTTACTGCCCCCGGGCCTGTGAGGCCCGTCGTCGTCACCAGTTAAAGGTTAACATGAAATATACTTAAAATAATCATAATTAAATTATTATACATTCATATTATATATTGTCGCAAAATTAATCATCATATCGGAAGATGTTATAATTTGCGCAAGTGGCGTCGTGCGTCAATCATATTTGACATTTGTAAACAAGAAAGCTGCTGAATAAAAACAGACAAGCAATGGACAAGCAAAGGTTACTATCAAGCCAACCTCAATCTCAACAACGCAGAGAACGATTTTGCGTCGAAAATAACCATCAGCGACGAAGCGCATTTCTACTTAACGCTTACGTTAATAAGCAAAATCTTCATTTCTGGGCACTGAAAATCCGCGTGTGATGCACAAAGAGCCATTACATCCATTCAAAGAGGATCCATTCGAAGATGTGGTGCGGTGCTCACGTGAGAGGAGTGATTGCGCCGTATTTTTTTGTGGACACCGGAATTACAATTACAAAACTCTTTATTATACACCACAAAGATAAATAAAACACATAGATATTAACATAAACAAGTAAAATGGCGGCCTTATCGCTCAGAAGCGATTTCTTCCAGGCAATCTTTGGATGGATAGAAAATTTACAAAGGAAAGAAACGCAAGGGTGTATACAACATTAATCCTACTAATATTAAAAATGTGAAAGTTTGTTTGAACGGATGTATGGATATTTGTTACTCTTACACGCAAAAACTACTGAATCAATTGGGCTGAAATTTTATATGGGTATAGTTTGGGACCTGGAATAACATATAGGCTATTTTTATCCCGATAAAACGCGGGAGAAGGCGCGGGCACAGCTAGTACATTAAATAAACTTGTACTATAATATACATAAAGTAGAAAATATATTATGTTTATCTAATAAATAAATAAATATTAAGAGCAAGATATATACATAGGTAACAATATTTACTTTTCTGACAGATAAAAATCTTGTACGCGAGCTTTAAAAAACAGGCAGAAATCCAGCTTTCATGCTTGCCCGGCTACACGTTCAAACATTTGTGCAAACATGCATGCACAAACGGAGTTTGCGCAAGCAAGATGGAGTGTGTGGCCAGGCTAAAACCAGTTTGTGCAAGCAAGATGGAGCGTGTGGCCGGGCTCATCTTGTTTGCGCAAACTGGTTTGTGCATGCATGTTTGCACAAATGTTTGAGCGTATAGCCGGGCTATAATGGACTCGGGTAGTGCGCTCCACAACTTTACGAAAACTACTAATTTACGGAATTGGATGAGCGTCGTTTGGTGAACATGTGGTTTCAACAAGACGGTTCAAACGCAGACACAGCACAAGCCACAATAGATACTGTAAAGAAGTGTTTCCTGGACGCATACTCTCCCGTTATGGCGATTTGGCATGGCCAGCAAGATCACCCGATTTAACCATCCCAGACTTTTTCGTTGGGGCTATTTAAAGTCGCTGGTTTATGCTATTTATGAAATCTGACCCTAACTTTGTCTCTCTGTCAGTTGTCAGTTACCTTTCATGCGAAGTGGCTGAACGGATCCTTATGTAACTTTGCAAGGGCAGAAATGAAATCCCGGAGAAAAACATAGTCTACGACGACGGATTCTGGAAATTCATTAATACGCCTGAGCAAACAAAATAAAATTTTGAGCATAAATAATAAAACCGATTAATTACATAACAGCGTTATAATAAAAATCAATTGTCATATACCTAGTAGAGTCGGTAAAGCATTACGGACATCACTAAGTGCTCATATACACGAGCGGCAAAGTGCTAACGGCAGAGGCATGGTCCGAGAAAGAAAGAGAAGACAGGCCTGCTCTTCCGGGAGTGTCGCCAGGTGACGTCACTGTCCAGTTGCAACTTTATTGAAACAAAATGTAGAAGTTGGGAAACAATTGTGGTGAAGGTAAATGGAAAATGTGACCATCGTGTCTCGGAAGAGCATACCTTATTTTCTTATAGCTGTGCATCGGCAAATTCCCAACGGCAGAGACAACTGCCGTCAACTGCCAACGTCTGCCGTCAACTGTCTATGGCTGCCGTCGGCGCGTCGACGTCTACAGTTACCTCTGCCGTTGGCAATTTGCCGCTCGTGTATATGAGCACTAAGCAATGTCACTCGAACTGTCAAAAGTTAAATAAACGCGTGCACCGAGTTTGGCAAGTTTGAGCCCATTGTCTAAAAAAAAACAAGGTCGCTTAAGTCATAAAAAAGTGACGCCACGATGGTCCCACAAAAAAATGTTGAAAGCAGGGTTTGAACAACTGAAAACATACATACATACCTTTAAATAACGATAGCCTTATTTATCGGTACAGGGCCGTTCAAGTTTGTAATTTTTTGATAGCGAAAAATAGCGATAGCATGTTTGAAACTTCAAGTTATAACACAAGTAAAGGGGAGAATCTGAAAACCGTCAATTTGTAGTTTATTCACTTAAAAATTTATGTTTGATTCTTGCCATGGACCGAAAACCTATGATTACTTCCCGTTGACCCAGAATAATCAATCGAAAATTGGCAAAAAGCAGGGTCTTATAGCACAAGTAAAGGAAAATATCCGAAATCCGTAAATATCTAGTTTATTCATAAAAAATATACTTTTGACTGTGGCCCTGGACCTATGTATATACTATATACAAAACCTATAGGGTCCTTTTCGTAGACCTATAATCATAAAATTTGGCAAGAAGCAAGTTCTTATAGCATAAGTAAATTTAAAAATCCTAAAACGGTAAATTTGTAGTTAATTTTCAATATTTTCCCCCGAGACTAAAACTTATAGGGTATGGTTATGGTTATGGTGAGTGTACTTTTTTGTCCGCACTGAGATTCCGGTTGGTCCATTGTGCGTGGTTTTGTTTTGCTAGTATAACCAGCCTAACTCCGTCCAGAAGCGCAGAATCTTCCTGGGATCTTCACAGGCTTCGCGGAGTGACCTCGGGTGGTCGAGGATTTCGTGTCGTTGGGCTGTTACTCCCTCGCATTCCAAGACTACGTGGGCAGCTGATTCTTCGTCGCTGAGGCACCCCCTGCAGAGAGGGCTATCTGTTGCTCCGATGGTGAAGAGGTGTTTGTTTAGTGGACAGTGCCCTGTGAGTGTTCTTATACGTACCTAGTAGAGTAACTTATAGGGTACCTAGGTTCTTCCCGTTGACCTAGAAACATGATATTTGGAAAGAAACAAGGTCGTTTAATTACATATGTATATACGGTACCGGTGTGGGAGTCCGACTCGCAATTGAGGTTTTATTTATACTTGATGCGTATCCGTAATTTTCCACTGTGTGTCTTTATCTTTTTTTACGGATATACCGTAATTATACAGTACCGTAATTTTATGTTTACAATATCGTGCTAGCGTAACCCTGTGTCGACACTATTTTCAAGCACTTGGGTAAGATAACGAAAACGGGGTTTAAGCTCTTTTCTTTGACGATTTGTTTTAAAAACCGCACGGACGCACCGTTACTTACATACGTGTAAATAATTATGTAAAAAATAATAAGTGTACTATTTTTATGGAAGAAAATGTTTCAGCTTAAGTTAGATACCTACATTAAAGTTCAAGTGCTTATCGCAGCATGTTGTAAGTCATATTTTAATTTTACTAGATTATTTAAGTGTTTTTTAAATACATTTTCTAAGTACGTACTCACCTAAAAATATACGCATATCTATCTAGAAATTAAGTTCTATTTTATTTAGCATTTGTTTAGAACTAGAGTCATTTTCATTTAATCAATACATTATAACAAAAAATTATGATTCGAAAACATATGTAACTTTATAAAAACAACATATGTATGTATCAGCCTCAGCTGCCTAAATTAGATTGAAAAGTCTGTAATAATAAGCAACTGTTGACTATAACAAAAACATACACATTATAAAGATTGGCATGATTATTAATTTAAAAATTCATTCACTAATGAGATAACAATCGAATGTATATAAAACAGCACTTTTACAATTTTGATCTAGATGGAAATCAATTAGGCCTATATCTATACTTATAATAAAACTGTAACAGGTCCAATTCTGTACATTGAAGATATTTTGAAATTTTTTTTGAGGGCACTCTATTATCGGTACTGATGCCAAAAATGTTTTTTTCCATCATGTCTGTCTGTCTGTCTGTATCTTGGCCGCGCATAGCTCCGAAAAAACTGAACGTATTGAAATGAAACTTGGCAGGATTTGAGCTCATACTGCGAGGAAGGACATAGGATACTTTTTATCCCGGATTTCAATAGGGTTCCCTTGGGAGAGGGGATGAAAGCAAAATTTGTTGGCTGCGCATAGCACCGGAACTACTAAATGTATTCAAATGAAACTTGGCAGTATTTGAGACCATACTATAATGTAGGACATAGAATACTTTTTATCTCAGATTTCAATAGGGTTCCCTTGGAAGAGGGGACGAAAGTAAAATTGTTTGGCTGCGCGTAGCGCCGGAACTACTGAATGTATTCAAATGAAACTTGGCAGAATTTGAGATCGTACTATGATGTAGGACAAAGGATACTTTTTATCACAGATTTCAATAGGGTTTCCTTGGGAGAGGGGATGAAAGTAAAATTTTTTAACTGCGCTTAGCGCCGAAACTACTATATATATTCAAATGAAAATTAGCATGATTTGAGTTCATATTATAAGAAAGGACATAATATACTTTTTATCCCGGATTTCAATAGGGTTCCTTTGGGAGAGGGGATGAAAGTAAAATTTGTTGTCTGCGCATAGCGCCGAAACTACTGAATGTATTCAAATGAAACTTGGCAGGATTTGAGTTCATACTATGATGAAGGACATGGATACTTTTTATCCCGGATTTCAATGGGGTGCCCTTGGGAGAGGGGATGAAAATAAAATTTCTTGGCTGCGCATAGCGCCGAAAATACTGAAGGTATTCAAATGAAATTTAGCATCATTTAAGATTCCCTTATGAGAGAGGAAGTGAAATTTTGCGCATTGCAGGATGGCGCGCGGGGCAAGGGCGGTATAGAGCGATAGGCCCCCATTGTGGGGGGCGCTGGCAGTGGGGCCCCAGGCAGTCGGGCCCCAGAAGTGAGGACCCCAGCAGTAGGGCCCCTCACGCAACCGGACCTTCCCAGTGGGGGGCACTGGTAGTGGGGCCCCGGAAGTGGGGGCCGCCGGTAGATGGCACCCCAAAGTGGGCCCCCCACATTGCCCCACAGTGGTAACCCCTCATTAGCCCCCCACAGTTGGGACAGCGGCAGTGGGGCGCCGGCAGTGGGGCTCTCGGCAGTGGGCCCCCACATTTTCTCGCAGTGGGACCCTCAGTAGCCCCCCGCAGTTCCCCCCGCAGTGGGACCCACTCAGTAGGCCCCCACCGTGGAGGGCACCGGCAGTGGGGGCCCCCGGCAGTTTGCCCCCGCAGTGGGCCCCCACATTGCCCAGCAGTGGGACCCCCAGTAGCCCCCGTAGTGGCCCTCCCGCAGCAGGGTAAAATTTCTTGGCTGCGCATAGCGCTGAAACTACTGAATGTATTCAAATGAAACTTGGCATGATTTAAGTTCATACTACGAGGAAGGTCATGTAATACTTTTTATCCTGGAATTCGTTAAGGTTCCCTTGGGAGTGGGGATGGAAGTGACATTTCTCGGCCTAAAATAGCGCAAAAACTACTGAATGGATTCGAATGATACTTAGCATGATTTGAGTTCATACCTCGTAGGAAGGACATAAAATACGAGCCCATACCCCAAAAGCCAACAAAATGATTACAAAATTGTTATTAGTGGCGATAAACGACCTGCTGAACAGCATCCGGTTGGTACAAAGCTCTCGCTACCAATGATGTTGCCGTCGTCCTGCTAGATCAGCACTGTGACATGCCGGACATTGTGCTGCATACCCGGGATGACCGCTTGCAATGCATTGGCGAAACGCACCAGGCATTTGATGCTCTTCAGTTTCTACTCGCTTATATACCTAATGTCGTGGCGAAGACGGATACAACTTTGATCTTCGACATGTGAATCCGAAAACTGAAGAGACTCGACACTAAAAAGTTTCTGCAATGCAATTCTACGCCTAGATATATTTTACCAATAAGAGAAGGTTGCATTGCTCACCTGCAAAGGTTTTGAGGTTTGTTTAACCGTTTTCTGGTCGACACTTACGCCAAAATTTAAATGGCTGGTGGAAACTTACGCCAAAATTAAAACGAAGCGTTTGGTATACATTAGAACAGAACTAATGAGAGAATAATGCGCGCTGAGAATTATGTAGACCTGCGAGACGCCATGAATCAAGATAGAAATTGTGAAGATTTAGGACGACTGGTGATTCTTCCTTCTAGTTTTAGAACTGGACAATAGATGTGTAGTGCCCTATTCTCCAGTAGGTACTATCAAAAGCTTTTGAAGCGCATAATATACCTAGGTAAATGTGGAGCTGTGTGACGTCCAGTCAATAAAATCTAGGTATATGTAAATCTATACTATATTACACTAATAAAAATAAGTAAGGTTTGTGTGGTTGTAGGGGGTAATCTCTGAATCTACTGAGCCAATTTTGAAAATTCTTTCACCTATTGAATTTGTTTAAACACGCATCGTTTAAACCACGTTATTTGCGAGTTTTATAGACTTAAAAATGCCTACCGCCCAACGAAGAGGGCACGGGTCAGCTAGTATATTATATAATAATATCATTGATAACTATTGCAAAAGTGATTTAAGTTTATATATAATTTGATTGTTGTGAGCATAGAAATGCATGCAGTAGATTTAAATTATCCTAAGACGTAAAAAAAAGGAAGACATTAACTAACATAACATGATTCTAATGTTGTTGTAAATGCCCTGTGACATGACACAACATGTGATCTCAGAAACGTTTGCCCTCCAACAAACCTCCTCCTTTTTCTTGTATTCATGAGAACTTCGCTATACCTAATCACCATTTCAGTGAATCTCGGAGAGTTGATAAACGGCTATGGGGTTGCGTGGTCAGCCCCTATGTTGCCAAAACTTCAGGATCCGGAGCAGACACCCTTCTCAATGCCTGGCATGTTGTCTAGAAGCGAGCAATCTTGGGTCGCGTCTGTTCTCTATTTTGGAGCACCTGGTAAGATTATTCATGGCAATCCTTCTTAACACAATATATGTACATATGTAGACGGTGGTTTTAGGAAAAAATAAGAAAAAAATAATACACTACAAATATACTATTAATAATTTATCGTAATCAGAATTGGAATTTGTTAGTTAAGTTTTTAGTAACTGGATAACTTTTCCGTTCATCTCCAAAAGACAAAGGCCTTTGTCTTTTGGAAAATTAATAAAAGTAAAAAAATCAGCATACAAGCTGCATTTGCACATCGTAAACCTGGCCAATTTGCAAAGGATATAAATAGGTTTAATATATTCATAAACCAACATTACGTACGCACGAGTTAAGTTATTGTAAGATTAGCATGATAAGCGTATGCAGGAAGGTACTTTGAGTTATTTTGATGATTAATTTTATTTATAAACCCTTTTGTTCCTTGTGTCTTGAAAATAATGGGTAAGAAAAGGCAGGCATTTCGACCTTCACACAAATTAGTACCCAAATCAGTTCTTCCCAAATCAGATATCAATCATCTAGTACTTAAAACACAAGCTCTGCTTATATTTTTTTGTATAAGTAATATATTTTAAGCTTAAAAATACTGACGCCGAACAATAAACACTTTCAAATTATGTAATTAAGCTAAAAAAAATAATATATTTTGTAGATTAAAAATACTGACGCAGAACAAACGCTTTAAACATGACGTATATGAATTTGTTCCACGGTGTGATTCTAACGCGCACCTTTTTGTATGTCGTCCCTAGTGTCATCACATCACCATAGAAGTGTTCAATGATGATAATTATTACTTTCTATTTCAGGCGCCTTTTTCGGAGGATACTTAGCAAACAATATCGGCCGCAGAAAAACGCTAATAATCGGAGCGACCCTACACCTATTGGTCAACATATTTATTACATTTGCAAGGAACCTGCCGATGTTGTATATTGGACGGACACTTTTAGGGTTCAGCATGGCTCTCAGTGGAGTCACTGAGCTGATCTATGTTGGAGAGATTGCGTGAGTCCTGTCTCAGTCTTGAAATATTTGATACCCTGTTCGGCCCACTCCAGTCCAGTAAGGCACCTGACGTCTACTATTGTGATGATAGCTTACTTAACCGTCTCAAAATCAGCAAACAATCCGCTTCCAGTCAATCAGTTTTATATAACCTTGTGGCAGTGGGCAGTTCATATAGCTTGCAGAACTGATAACCGCTGGGGAGTAAAGGTTCTCGAGTGGCGGCCACGGAGTGTTAGGAGATCATCCACCCGATGAAACGACGACATCGTGGCGGTCGCAGTGAGTCAATGGATGGAGACGGTTAAGGACCTCTATTTGTGGCGTCGTATGGGGCCTATGTCCAGCCGTGGTAGTCTATGGGCTGATATGATGATGATGTAACCCAGTTCCTCTATACCATAACACATAACACGAAACATTACAATAGTTGGACAGTAAAAGGAACATACCATACATGAAGAAATTAGATAGAAACAGTTACAAATAATGTGTTACATAAGTGGCCAAAAAGGTCCCTGTCTCAGCATTAAGCCGCTACAAGCCAAAGCTAGTAGCGGCGGATTACAGTAGTCTAGGTATTATGTTTTTGAAGATCAAATACGATATAGATGCTATGAAAATTAAGTATCTATCTAAGGCTTAGCTAATTTTTAATTTTATTTCATCCCATCTTGGCTTGCTGATGATATATCGGATGATTTAGCTTATATTTTACCAATAACATTCTTTATTGAGCACTAAATCTAAATTTTATATCTTTTAGGTCCCCAAATATAAGAGGTATAATTATGACTACGACGGGCGTGTTCCACGCGCTCGGTGGGCTCTTGGTATACTCTGCAGGTCCCTTCCTGAGCTACGCAGGCGTCGGCTTTGTGGTCGTTGCTATCAATATGGTGTATGTGGTTGCCTGCTGGTTCTTACCGGAATCTCCTATGTTTTATATTATTAAAGGTTTGTTTACATTTTCTTTGATTAACCAGAAGACAAGCTATCAAAAAATCGCCTAAAAATGCCTATATTTATACTACAGTTCGATTATTAGTTAAATACCTATTTTAAATGGCCAAAAGCCTTAGCGGATTAGCCCCGCTAGAAAGGCAAAAATAGAATCAATATACATACCTAAGTCAATAATAGATTTGATAAGTATATTTTGTGAACAGAATCTTCATCCATGTTATCTCTACAAAATCTTTCGTGCATGCGCTCGCCTAGCAGGTGTTTTACTACTTCCAAACTTATCTTATATTTTTTCACATTTTAGATAACGAAGAAGCAGCTATATCGACCTTACAGTACCTAGGCCGAGATGATGACGTGTCAAGCGAGCTTAAAACTATGATGGAAAAGTTTCAAGCGCAGAAACAACAGAAGCATGTTTGGCGAGATCTCTTCACTCTCAAGTTTAATCAATTCTCGCTGTTTATAACTATTTGCCTTACATTTTTTCGTGAGGTAATTATCTAATAGATAACTATTATTATTTAAACTATCAGTCTGGAGTGACTCACTGCAAGGCAAAGCTCTCCTTTCATTTCTCTCTGCCATCTACAAGATTTCCCATTCTTTAGTAAAAGGTAAAGCCTATCCCGCTTTCTCCGCCAGAACCTTCCGAATAGCGTCGTTCATTAAATTCTTATATAATATGATTAAAAACATTAATCCCTGAACCAGTCAAACTATTCAATACCGGGTTTAAAGACAACTGGTACAAAGTTGTCCCAGTTTTTCTTTACAGAACAACTGCACAAAACAACTGGGAATAAGCGTATAAAAATGAATTCGTAAATTGGGAACTGCAAGAACAGTCATTAGAAAACCTCGTTAAGAACTAAACTCCTAATATTTTTATTTCCGGTCTGTGGATTGCAACTGCTTTGTTTCTAATTTTTCAGTCAAGTGGAATCTTAGCACTCGTATTCTTCGGCACCACCATTTTCAAAGATGCCGGATCTTCCGTCAGGCCTGACATAGCTACCATCATCATTGGAGCGGCGTTTGTTGTTGGCAGTTGTATATCTCCCATGTTTATAGAGAAGTATGGACGGAGGGTTCTCTTGATGGTGTCTACAGCTGGCTGTTCTGTGTTTATGGTAAAGTTTTATTAATTTCCATCATTTACAAAAGACTTCACAATGTGTAGATCTAAATAAGAATCTAATTTCTTTACATCAGACCATACCATTATACATGGCTCCAAATCGTTATGTCTAATACATTGAATAATTATACAATCTAATTTTAAATACAAAAATGAAAATGCATAATAAAACTGCAGGTACAACAACATAAAACTATAAAATTAAAACGACAAAAAATATCTTGAAAAACATTAAAGGCTAAAACTTCAAAGCACAGGAGTATTTTATGACCAGGTATCTTGACCCTACCCGCCCTTGTCATATACTAGTCCGCACTATATGTGCGTAATAATTTGGATGAATATGCAAGGTATTCTCGCCGCGGTAACCGTGCGAGGCGAACGTGTTTACGAGTCGAGTGCATTCCTTTCCTGCGCGTTGCGATAAGCCCGGCTTGGTGTTGCTACCCAGCCGGGCGCGTCTTCGCGCGCTCGTCAACAACAATGGAAGTTTCCGATAGTGATGTTCATGCAGTAGATATAGAATTAGATGAAGAGATTACAGAGAATTCATGCAATAAGCGATCCTACCAGCAGAAAGAGAATAGTGATGGTGATTGGCAATCTGTACCCGTAGCAGGAAGTAAAAAAAAGAAACAGAAGAAGACACCAGAAGATGAAAGAAAGAAAGAGATATACATTTCGAGTGATGATCCATTACCAAAGCAATTCGCTTTGGCTAGATTATTTAAAGATATAAATTTATGCGATATTACCAATATAAAATATATGAATCCATATAAAGTAAGGGTTACGTTTGTTGAAGAAAAGAGTATATATGATCTCTTTTCCATCGACGCCTTGAAAAATAAAGGATGGAGATTTACCAAATCATCGGAGGTGAGCTACTCTTATGGCGTTATGAAAGATGTTGATCTGGAGTTAACAGATGAAGAGATAATGGAAAATATTACCTGCGCTGAATCTGTGGAGTTGTTATCATTAAAAAGACTGTCTCGTAGAAGTAGAACCAGCGAAAATAAAGAAGGAAGGTGGAGTGCATCGGAGTCCGTGCGCCTTTGTTTCAAGGGCAACTTGTTACCTACATTTGTATATGTACATGGAGTGAAAATAATTATTGAGCCTTATGTGTTACCCGTCACCCAATGTTTCAAATGCTGGGCGTTGGGCCACACTGCCAAGACGTGTACCGTCCGAAGAGATGTATGCCCTAAATGTAGCGGAGATCATGAAACCTGTGACCCTAAAATATTTACATGTGTGAATTGCTCAGGATCACATATATCTATGTCAAAAACGTGCCCAGTTTATTTGAAAGAAAGACAGATTAGAGTGATCATGGCTGAAAATAATTGTATCTACAGTAAAGCGTCTCATATCTATGCGGAGTTACCTATCATCATACCGGCTTTAAAAAGTGATCCGAGGTCAAAAGTTCAAACAGTTACGCAAACTAGTGGAGCAGAGTTCTTATCATCCCCGGGCCCTAGTATGAGACAAGAAACATCAGATACGCAGTCCGAAAGAAGCTTTATTTTACCTAGAAGACAGTTGAAGATAAGACAGAATAAGAATGATTGGAGCGAGCCATTGGCATGGAATGTGTTACAAGAAGAGGTACATGAAAATGAACCTCCACGACAAGAGCAAACTACAAAAGAGAATTCATCCTTTAGCGAACTTATGTCCAGAATAAAGGAAATTATATTCTTGAAAAATATTGACTTGCAATCAAAGATTAAGAGTATTTTTAAGTTGTATGTTGAGTGGCTTATTATGGTGTTAGTAAACAATGTTTCGGATTGGCCCATTGCTGATTTACTTTCCGGAATATTTAATCGTAATGGTTAATAAGCCCATTACCAAACTGAATATTTTACAGTGGAATGCCCAAAGTGTTAGAAATAAACGTATCCCGTTTGAGCAATTATTATTGCAAGAAAAAGCCCACGTTGCTTGTTTAAGTGAAACATGGTTATCAGAGGACAGCTCGTTTAGGGTAAGTCAGTACAATATCTATCGCGCTGACCGTGACTCACACGGCGGGGGCGTGGCCATATTTATGCATAGATCTATTCAATCACAGGTACATCTATTAACTTTGCGTAATCGCAGCATAGAGATTGTTTGTATGAAAGTTTTTAATTGTAACCATTTAGAAAATATTATATCGGTTTATTTTCCGCAGTCGTCGAATCCGACATTTAATGATTTTAGGGACCTGTTATCTATCTTCGATAAACGAACCCTTATCCTTGGGGACTTTAATGCCCATCATTCGTCATGGTCATGTAAAACCGATACTAAAGGAAATCTTTTATTTGACGCAATCATAGATAGTAGGTATGTAGTTTTGAATGATGGCCGTAACACTCGTGTTAAGTTAGTTGACGGACACCTGCAGAAGACTTCTCCCGATTTATCTTTAGCCACGTCTGATACTGCAATTGAATTTAGTTGGACAGTTCTTCAAGAAAGTCTAGGTAGTGACCATCTTATTTTAAAACTAGGTATGATGTTGGATGATGTTACGTATTCTATGATAAAACACCTACCGAGTAATGGTAAGCGTTTACTTTTATTATTATACAACAGATTTCTGTCGGCTGGTTTTGTACCTACGCAATGGCGAACGGTTAATATAGTACCTATCTTAAAACCGGGGCGGGATCCTAATGACGTTACGTCACTAAGGCCTATCTCTTTACTGTCCTGCTTATGTAAGATGTTTCATTCAATTTTAAATAAGAGTATAGAGTGGTTTTTGGAACACAATAATATGTTTTCCGTGAACATGACTGGATTTAGGAAAAGTAAATCATGTATAGATAATTTAAGTAGTCTGGTATGTAGAATTCAAAATGGATTTTCTAAACGTATGATTACAATAGGATGCTTTATAGATATTTTAAATGCATATAACAATGTAGATATAACTGTACTGTTATCTTTATTAAACAAAATTAGGGTTGGCCCAAAGATATGTTTTTACTTATGGAATTTTCTTAAAGAAAGAAAGTTACAATTGAATATTGGTAATATTTCTTTGACTAGAGTTACTGGTATGGGCTTAGCTCGAGGAGATCCCCTATCTCCCCTCCTATTTAATATAATAACCATAGATATTTGTAAGGCAATGGAAGATCATATTTATATCTCACAGTACGCGGATGATTTCGTAATTTATAATCAATATAAAAATATTTATGAAGGAGGAGTTAGTTTAAAACGTAGCTTAAAAATATTGTGTTCCCTCTTGACTAATTTAGGTTTAGATATTTCACCTCATAAAACTAAAATATGTATCTTTAAACGGGGTCATTTCGTAAATACTTTGAATATGAAAATCAACAACACATCGGTAGAGATCGTAGAAAATGTTAAATACTTGGGATTATGGTTGGACTGAGGATTAAGATGGACCAAACACATTAACGAAATTTATGAAAAATGTTTGAAATTTATTAATATCTTCAAAATATTGACAGGTCCGTCATGGGGCGTCCACTCTATACATTTGAGACGCTTATATTTAGCTATTGTTCGTAGTCGTATTGATTATGCAAGTTTTCTGTTAACTGTTGTCGCACTAGAATAAACAGATTAGATATACTACAAAACAAGTTTTTACGTCTTATAGGAGGATTCATTAAGAGCACGCCTATACATGTGATGGAGTCTGAACTTTGTATAGCTCCCTTGTTTGCTCGTAGGAAATATTTAGCGTCAAAGTATTGGCTTAAATCTAAGTCAATACGCGATAATGTTATTATTGATTTGCTCGACGAGCTGTCCCTTCAACTGAGATTACCTTATTGGCGTAGAAAGAAGATACCTTTATTAGTGACTGTTCATAACTATCTCCGTACTTTTAAGTTTAATATTAGTATACAATTGGAAATTTTTAGTATGAACACATGGGTAAGTAATATCAATCTGACAGATGTATTAGAGCTTAATATTCGCACTATTGATAAACCGAAAAGGCATTTTAACCCCCTGGATCTTAAATACAAATGTGATAGTTATTTAAATAGTAAATATTTAGAATATTATAGAATATTTACGGATGGATCTATGGTTGACCAAAGAAGAGGGTCAGCCTTTTTAAATGCGGAGACGGGGCACAGCGTTAAATTTTTAATACAATCAAAAATATGTATTATGAATTTGGAATTTATAGCTTTATTAGAAGCCTTATCTTATGTTGAATCTATAAATTACGATAAATTTGTTATTTTTACTGATTGTAAAAGCGCCATGTTTCACTTAGCCCGTTGTGTGTCTGGGTCTAGCTTTACAGGCATTCCAATAGCTTATAGTTTATTAAATAGTTTAAGTCGGTTAAGAAACATGAACAAATTAGTTAAAATTCAATGGATTCCGTCTCATGTTGGCCTAGCGGGTAACGAAGAAGTCGATAACCTCGCGAAAGAAGCAGCTGTAGATGGAGTAATATTCAATTGTCTACCTAATTATACTGATCTCATTCCAGATATAAGAAATAATGAGTTTGATTGTTGGTCTGAATATTTCGATGAAAGGTCATTATCTAAGGGCATTTGGTATAAAACTGTTCAACCATCACTTCTTCGTTCTCCGTGGTTTTTGAGGGCCGACATGGATGGGAACGAAATTGTAACAGCTGCACGGCTTCGCTCTGGGCATGTTCCATTAAACATGTTTGGGTTTATGATGGGCAAATCTGAGTCACCAAATTGCAATCGTTGTGGTATAATTGAAGATGTTTACCACATTTTAATGGAGTGTGCGTGGGGCGAAGACATTCGTCGAAGATTCTTTGATTGTCATCATATCTTCTGGAAGGTAGGAGGCTGCAACAGCATCCTTTCAGAACCACTGTCCCTGGATACCAGGGCGCTGATGGACATTTATCGTGCAGTTCTTAAAATAAGATCGGAATCTGTTTAGTAATTTAAGTCTTAATTCATAAGGGTGTCATATCATCAAAACCCTGTATAAAAATAATAAAAGATTTAAAAAAAAATATGCAAGGTTTGGGACGGACACAAAACAGCACAAGGCACTAGCATCGGCGCCATCTAGATGGCGCTTCTAAATCGTGCACTAATTATCATAATCTCGACTCTGTAAGTAACTCTGTCGGACGCAAAATCTCAAACACTAAAGCTGTCCAAAATTTGGAGATGATTTATAAATATATTATTCAATTACTTGTCCCGAACCTATTTTATCAGTTGCTTAAGATCATTACTGTACGTCTAGGCAAACAGGTCGACGAAGAAGTCCTTTGGCGCTAAGAAATTCACGTCTACTGCTATTCGACGTAGCGCCACTCATAGCTAAATGTTGATAAGCGTATTGGTCATGCTGCCACCAAAGCTGTCGTCGACGTTAGGGAACTCACTATCCGGCAGAGTCGATGCTACAAATATTCGGAATATTGGAAAACCATTCAAAATTATTCAGTCTGTTAAATGGATGAAATAATCTTTTTGTCTAAATTGACCATCACGGATTAAAATTGATTGCATTGGAACATTGGTTATACCTTATAGTAAACCTTACAACCCTACAAACTGTGGTCTTTGATGGGACCCCTGTTGGGCAAAGTAAAACGGTGAAAAATTTAGGTATCCTCATCGATAGAAATCTGTCGTGGGGACCGCAGATATCTGAAATCAGCCGTAGGATGTTTGCTTCAGCAGGTTCCTTTCGAAGGCTGCGTAACTTTCTACCTATTGCCACTAAAATCTCTCTTGCACAACCTCTTCTCCTTCCAGTTCTTGATTACGCCGATTCGGCTTTTCTTGATCTAACTGAGCAACAGTTAGACAAACTTGAGCGCCTGCAGAATGTCGGGATAAGGTTCATATTTGGCTTGCGCAAGTATGACCATGTTTCGGAATTTCGCAGGAAGCTCAAGTGGTTACCTATACGGCTTCGCCGAAATTCTCATATTCTCTCTCTTCTCTTTAATATCTTGTTTTACGCCTATGCACCCCCTTATCTCAAAGAGCTTTTTACCTTTCTCCATCATTCGCACGCTCTTTCTCTGCGCTCTTCTGAAACTTTTATACTTCAAGTACCTGTTCACTCTACTTCTTTCTTCGCCCATTCCTTTACTGCCCGGGCTGTACAACTATGGAACGCATTGCCAGTCTCAGTGAGGCGAGCAAAGTCGCTACCACTATTCAAAACCATGGTGAAGGAGCACTATTTAGGCTGTTGTCATTGAACGCATACCTGTGTCCCTATGTATATAAGTAAATATATTTATATATGTAGTTTATTTTAGGCATAATATTTATTATGAGTATTTTTATTTATTAAATCTATACTAGCACACAGATCCCCTAGTACCATCCAACAATCCTATCCATCCACGGTTGTCTGGTAGAGATCGCTCTCGAGCGATAAGACCGCCACTTGTAACTTAGTTTTAAAACTGTCTTTTTTTGTATTTCTGTTTCTTATCAATAAGTGTGCAATAAAGAATTTTCTATCTTCTATCTATCTAACCTTAGCGTTGCATTACCCCTTTAGGTAAAAAAGAGCCATCAAGCCGGTGCTAATTTGAAAGCCTATGTCCAGCAATGAACTAGTATTAGGCTGTAGAGGATGATGAAATGGTCAACAAGGTCCTCTGTAGAATAATTAAAGTTCTGCCTAGTGTATGTGTAGAAATACACTAGGCAGGTTAAAATATATAGATAACAAGTAGTTGTTATCTATTTTAAGACCTTTAACAAATAATTTTTGTTTCAGGTGATTCTTGGAGTATACTTCTACCTAAAAATTATAGAACATCCGTACATAGACAGCCTGCGGTTAATGCCACTAATATCTATGGTTGCAGCTATATTCATGTACAGTGTTGGTGAGTTTCTTTACCTTTTATGGACTCACCGTCGGAGTATTAGTACCTATCATTAGAAATGGTGGAAAATCCGCGCTGCATGTTTTCGGTTTACCAGCACACGCAGTATTCATGCTCAGCCGTTTCCATTCATAATTACAATCAGTAATATTTAGTTTTAAGTGACTACTATCTGTTTTAGGATATGATTCTAGATATAAACAAATTTATTTTCTTTTAGTACTTTCTTTCTATCATCAACGTGGTCGAAAACCCATAAATTATTGTGCAGGATCAATTGAGTTGGCGTATAATAATGGAGGCCTGTGTCCAGCTATTCGTCCCAGTAATCCTGTGCACAAGACAAGTGGGAATCAGCGGCTGCCACAAGGATGGTGATAATAACTACGCGTCTACCTAAGCTCTTTCTTAGCGTATGTGTGTCTTGGCGTATGTTTTAAGGAAACTTTTCTAAGGACCAATATGTGTTTTGTCAGCTCCGTTTTTATAAAGTACACAATGTCTACACTCATTCTACGTCTATTATTATCACCACGCCCAGTAAAGTTTATAGAGACGCTTTCGTACAAAAGCACTAGACTACTTTCCACTCAATTATGGACTTTATTCCCGGTATAAATTATGTCCCTAATATCGTATAAATTATGTTTTACAGGGCTCACAATAATTCCCAACATATTAACCGGAGAACTCTTCACATATAAAGTCAGAGGACTAGGCACATCATGCGCTCTTATAGGTGGATGGATATCCGGCCTCATCTCAACCACAGTCTTCGGATATGTCATATTAGGGCTGGGAAGTCATGTGGCCTTTTGGATATTTGCTGTGATAGATGCAATAGCTTTTGTTTTTGTGATGGCATTCGTGCCAGAAACCAAGAGGAAGAGCTTGATGGAGATCCAATTGAGGTTCGAGAATGGCAGACGGAAGGTTTGATCGATGAAGAAGATGAAAATTGAAATTATTTAAATAAGCTGCAGTTTTACAATGTAACAATCATAGGCACATGACGTGATCAACTTTTTATTAATATTATATTATAATATTGACAAATAATAATTTTTAAGAAATAACGTACCTACTTTAGAAGAATTACGATAATAGATAACGTGATTGATAGAAATTATTGTAATAAAATATAAATTATTATAATAGCAAATCCTAAATACCCAGTGAATTGAATTTTATTATTGTGATTAAAAGAGCAATTTTTTTAGAAACGTAACTCGTAGTAGATAATAGAAAAAAAAAGGATTATTGTTGAAGCTTTGTACTGACGTATCTATAATTGATAATTAATGAACACCTTAGTTCTTAAAATTTAATTACATGCACCTTTCATACAATTAATTTTATTTTTTATTGTATATTTCTTGTTATTCTTGTTATATAGCGGTACCTACTAAATTGGTAGAGCTATCGAGCATGTTTACCTATTTACAACTTTGGTGCAATAAAGTATAATGTAAATCTATCTATATACATATTTATATTTCAAAATCGACACCAAAATAAGAAGTTAGGATTTTTGTCTTGTGAGCAAATATTATTTCTTGAGAATGGCTGAAGTGTAGATAAAGTAAAGATAAAGTTTGTGTAGACCTTTCTAATTATGTGTAAGTATAACATTTTTCTTATTTCAATCATTATGACACCATAATTTTTGTAATCGCACTTTACCTAACGTGTTTGAAAGATTGGCAATTATATAAACCAGATTATAAGCGATAAATATTGGAAATTATAATTTAGGTTATTCACTAATAAATCAAACAAAAAAAAAATATCTAGATATATTTCAACATATGTCCCCTATCAACTCCTCCTATCCTCCTATCAACTCAGCATTTCTTGTACTTCGACTAAACTTTTCCCTTTAGTCTCAGGTACCAGGACTAAAGTGAAGATAAAAGCTACGGCACAGGCGACAGTGAAGACATAGAAAGCAACGTAATTTCCAAGCTGCAGCAGGTATCCAAAAGAGGAAACCATGGCGATGCCCCAAATCCAACCGATTGTGATGGTTAATGTTGCACCAGCGGAACGTACGCTAGGTGTAAACATTTCGCCTATGAATGTACTAGGAATAACGCCAAAACCTGAAAGATTAACAAAAACATAATTATATAAAAATAAAAAAAAAACGTCATGTGCGAGTTGGACTCGCGCACCGAGGGTTACATAATTATAAGACCGTGTTTCTGGTCAAATTTCGTGATTCTAGATCAACGGTGTGTATATCCTATGTTTTGCTCGCCTGCAAAAACCATTTTTCATATTGTGAATAAACTACAAATTTACAATTGTCAGATTTTTTTCTTTACCTATACTAATAATAAGGCCTTGCTTTTTGCTAAATTTCATGATTCTAGGTCATTGGAAGTACCCTATCGGTTCTGGGTCTATTACGAGATAAAAAAGATATTTTTTGAGTAAATAAACCTACAAATTTACTGTTTTTGTATTACCCCTTTACTTGTGCTGTAAGGGCTTGCTTCTTGCCGAATTCTAAATTGGTTTTTAATGTGCAATTTTCTATACACACAAGGGGTTTCAGGATACCGCCAACTCACCAAGAGCATAGCTCATCGAATACGTAATAAGGGACATCAGCGGTAGCCAATCGATAGATGCAGCTACTGGAGAATTGATATGATCCAAATAGAAGTACGTCCCAAGCAAGCCCTGAAATAACACAGAATAAATCAGTTTATGAAACTCAAAAAACTATGGAGTTGATGTTATTACTATAAATAAAATGAGCAATCATCTTCTGGCCCTAACAAAAACTACCTGAAAAAAATTCATGAGAAAATTTAATGATCGAGAGTGAGGTCATTGCCCTGCAGTGCGACAAGGCCAGTAGGTATGTATGTAATTCTGGACAATGCACACTGTCTTCGACCCCTCCTAACCTAAGCAGAGCTTGTGTTAAGGGTACTGAACTGAATGACTGATATATGTTACAACATATTAAGTTGAGTAAAGGACTTTAATTATTACAATTCTGAAAATGATAGACTTACCATGCTCAAGAAACAAATCGCTGTCGAACATAACAACAGGGGTCTTCGGCCAGATCTTTCTATAAAGAAAAGGGCAATGACACCAGCTATAAGTTGCGTCACACCGATCAGAATAGTTGAAATGTTTGGATTTATAGATGAGTGAGATAATTCAAATATTGTAGACACAAAAGATATTATGACATTACAGCCACTTAGTTGTTGAATAATATTCAGAGACATTATAATAAATACTGCTCTCCTATTACTCTTGATTGTAACGATATCAGACCACTTCGTTTTAGAATTGATATTATCTATACTTGATGCAATTGTTTGACAATCTTCTTCTCTTCTAAGGAGTCCAAGTATGTTTTTAGCTTTTTTTTCGTTGCCTGTAACAAGAATAGAATCGAAATATTCTTTAATGCACACCAGATAAATACAGAAACAGGCAAGAATTATTCATAAAATTTACTCATTGGACATTTTCGTTTTATCATTCAATATGTTTATGAGATACCGAGTTGCACAATTAAGTTGCACGAAATGGAACTCGCGAATATCCTTGTGGTAAATCATTTCAAATGTTGTAACATAACAGAAAATACTTAATATACCTTTCAAAAGCAAAAACAATGGTGTCTCAGGAATGAAAAATACTCCTATTATGTACAATAATGTCATTGCTAGTCCCATGTAACACGTAGCAGTGTACGATAGATAGGGTCCGACAGAAAAAATAACCAATAATCCCATATTAACAAAAAAACCCGTTATAGAGAGGAAAATTCCTCGAATAGGCGTCGATCTGAAAGATGGAAAGTTGTTATGATACAATAAATGATTAAGTTGATTAATAACTACCAAAAAATAATAAGAACTTAAACATGTAAATGTACAGATGGAGATCAAAATATAATTCGGATATTAAGGATTTAAAGACATGCCTTTATTAATAAAGAAAATAGAAATCAAATAATAGAAACAAATTAGAACTAGCATTTCAATTGAAACAATTGAGCTAACTAGACAGGGTAGCTATACTAACAATAGAGACCATAAATTAGGGTTCATAAATTATTTTACTTAAATTACATAACACTTTGTTCGTGTAATAAAAATTGGGCTTTGATATTTGGTCCATCCACATGTTAAGCTGGACACTGACTGGTTTTATTGGGCGTAATGTACCATGGCCGTGGCCGTGGGGCCGCGGCATAGAATATCGACTCCTCCAACTCTACCCGTGGATGTCGTAATAGCCAGCTAAGGGAACCTACCAGAGGAAGGGCAGCAGCTTTTTACTGTGTATTACTAATACCTTACTGCGATCACCAATCCGCCTGCCAAGCGTGTGATTATAGCAACCCCCCCCCCCCCCAATATGATGGCAACCATTAGATTCGTGGCGTCGTTTGGGGGAGGCCTATGTTCAGCAGTGGACGTGTACGGGCTGACGATGAATGTACCATTCGCAGCAATAAACATATCTGCTCCTTTCGCTAGAATCCATCTCGTTACTCGTTGCAAACTTACCTACTGCACGAACGCTCGTTATACGTTACATTACGCTCCGTAGGGCTGATCAGTACCCAACTTTAGATGTCAAAGTCAAACGTCTGTTTTTAAGACAAAAACACCCTAGCAGGCCTAGGCTTGGCTTGACATATGGACGCATCATTAGGGCTTAAGTGTCGTCAGTACACAGTACTTACGCGATTTCTCCAATGTACACTAGATTTATCACATATAATACCCCAATGGCAAGGCCAGCTAGCAGTCGTCCAATATAGATTGTAACCAAATTTTTAGCCAAGGCCAGGATGAGAAATGATAGACCAGAGACAAATCCTGCGAGAAGGAGACATGGCTTTCTTCCAGCAAAGTTCGAGAGGAAAGTTACTGTGTGCGGTCCTAAAAAATAAAAAAACTTGTAATATAGTTCTATCAACGTTATTTTCAAAGCGTATTTACCATGATTTGAGTTTTGGGCTTTCCAATAAACTTTAAGTAAAACTGCGGTTACAGATTTTGAAATTTACTTACTAATAAACTTAAAAATAAAGGTAATCGGGCCAGTTAAAGTCCAAAAAATAGCACACTGTATTTTTATGGGACGGATCGGTATAGTCAAGAATAAGAAGAAGAATAAAAAGGAAAAGATTCGTAATCCATATCAGCTTTCAAGAAACCAGCTGCTAATGTAAGTAGTATTATACCAATAATAGTTCCTATCAAGTAGATCGACGCAATCCAGGATGCGTCTTGATCACTAATCACACTCGACAGTGGGGTCTGATCGGAATCCTTCAGCTTTAGCAGTGTCGGCGAAGTCCATCCGCCTGTAAAGCCTATTATGACGTGACCGAGGTATACTGAAACGGAAATATATTTTTTGACTCCGTCTGTTAGGGCCAGTCTCCACCAAAACTGAGCTGAGACGGGCAAAAAGAGATGTGTTTTAAAAAAACAATAGAACGTCGTTATTCAAATATCTTGCGCCGCTTAGCTCCAGTTGTCACCGAGCGGAAGTGTATGCGAAGAAACAAAGAAGCGGAGATGTGAGATGTAACCTCGCAAGCTGGCAACGTCTCGCAGCGGAGACGAGAAGAGATGCGTGGAGATGTGAGCTGTGCCTCGCTAGTGCATTCATCTTAACAAACACAACGCTCAGTCGTTCTAGCCAGCACACATCTCCGCTTTAGCCAGTGCACACGGGAGCGGCGAGCTCCAGTCTAGCTAGTACGGATCTCCGCACAGCTTCGTTGGAGATACCTGAAAATAGTCTCTTCTCGTCTCGGCTACGGATATCTCCGCACATATATACTTTGGTAGAGTCTGGGCCTTCGTCCGGGTAATGACTGGTGTTACCGAGCGTGATATTTCATTCGGGGCGAGCATGAACCGTTACATAGTGTGCTAAAATCCGTCTCGTTGCTCGTTGCGAGCGCCTTCTTTCCTCGTAATGACTGCACTAGCGCTCGCTGTGTATGTAACACGTTACATTATGCCCCATAACACCGGTCAGTACGCGGCTTAATAGAACTCCATCATACCACAGACACTGTATATATTAATCTAAAAACCCCATCCATCCATCCAAATCCAATGGTAGGTTTGGTTGGATTGTTTATCTTCCGCGATACTGTATTGATCAAGCTAAAATTATGTGGGATACCAATCTTCCTATTATTATTTTATTTTAATTTACATGGAAAACAAACAGTTTGTAATAGATAAATATGTAGAAACATTGCTTTTAATAAAACATCATTGGAGGGCACATTTATCCAGAAAAACGTGCAAAAGTCACGAGCAGAAACATAATCATAGCTTATTTTTCATTATGTCCAAACAAAATATACCGGAAAGATAAAAAGCCATAACGCGTCCTTGCGGGACGCCTATTTTATTTATGCATTAATTGTCAATAAGCAAATAATACTTACATATTGCTACTATCAGGGTTTGAATTTTGACGTTAGGTGCCAATTTAAGCCCGAACATTGGTATAAATTATATTTTAAGAATTTTGGTTTGAATACGATTCCACGAAACTAATTTAAAAGCTGAACTAAACAACGAGAATTATGCACTGTTTATATTTATCATGCATTGTTGCGCCTTGTTATCTCTTAATTTCTAAGTAGTGATGCGATCGGCTCTTTTTCACTTTGCAGTTTATCGTTACATTCATTGGCTTCAGCCGTCAGGGATTCCAGCTTCCTGTTCTACAGAACTAAATTCTCAATATATTTGCATAATGTAGTTATATAATGGCAGTTTTTTTTTTCTTTTAGATGTTATTGCTATAATGTTAATTTTACCTTATTCGTAGTTATTATATCTTCAGCAAGCTTTAAAGGATAATTGCCATTTTGCACAAAAAATCATATTCTTTGATCTGGAACACGGCATTCGGAATAGGCTTGAGGCGTATTTATCGTGATACCGACACTGATAAAAGTCACAGGTATAGAAAATTGGTGGTATTTCACAGTGACAGAAACTAAATATATCTGTGACTGTCTCACAGGCAGTGCCAGTGTCACGAGTGCACGATATTATATCGTTGTTATTTTATTAGGTACCTACGCAATAAATCGCTTCAGATAGATAATATCGCTTCTATATTCTCTCTTTGATAATATCACTAAGCCGGAATGAGACACACCTAGTATTTTATACTTGGACATTTGAAATGTATACCGCAATGTAACAAAGTTGTTACATTGCGTTATGCACATACAATTCAAGAGGAATTTTCGTTACGTAGCGGTACTATTGCTGCAATAAATATATTACCTATTCAATCAGTAAAACAATGAATTTGTACGCGATTGGTAGAAATACTAGCTAGTATTTTGTCACTGGTATTTGTCACAGATATTTTAAAGTCGCAGGAAAGTAAGTCACAGGTATCGGATTTTGCCTAGTATAACCCAAGACTAATTCGGAAGAATGAGTGGATGATAGATAGAAGAAGAAAATTCTTTATTGCACACTTATTGATAGATACAGAAACACAAAAAAAAACAATTTTAAAACTAAGTTACAGGGTCTTATCGCTCGAGAGCGATCTCTACCAGACAACCGTGGATGGATAGGATTGTTGGATGGTACTCTCTCTGGATCTGTCTGCTAGTATAGACTTAATAAATAAAAATACTCATAATAATTATTATGCCTAAAATAAACTACATATATAAATATATATATATATATTTACTTATATACATAGGGACACAGGTATGCGTTCAATGACAACAGCCTAAATAGTGCTCCTTCACCATGGTTTTGAATAGTGGTAGCGACTTTGCTCGCCTCACTGAGACTGGCAATGTGTTCCATAGTTGTACAGCCCGGGCAGTAAAGGAATGGGCGAAGAAAGAAGTAGAGTGAACAGGTACTTGAAGTATAAAAGTTTCAGAAGAGCGCAGAGAAAGAGCGTGCGAATGATGGAGAAAGGTAAAAAGCTCTTTGAGATCTCCGAAAATTGTCTACACCTCCTGAGACCTAGACAAGGTCTTTCTTCTCTCTCACCTCTCACTATTTAGCCGTTTCTTAAGGAATATTACTCATTTTTATTTATTCTAGGCTCTCATGAAAAAAGGTCCCCAGCACTATTATTCAACTTAACCTTACCTTACGCTTATTTACGGATTATTTGCACTATTTTATAGATAATTGAACCAAAGTAAACATTAAAGGAGATAAAACGACTGTGTTATTTTAGCTAAGAAGATAAGAGAAGATAATGTGCTATGTAATCCTTTAACACTTTCATGGCCTATGATGCAGATAATGTTCTCAGGCTAGTAGGGTGGTTGAATGTTTTTGCGTTAGCGAAACTAAACCGTTTTCTATGAACGGTCAACGAAAAACCAGTTGACGTTTAACTGGTTTGGTTCGTAGAAACGTAAAATGTAGTAAAAGGAACATGCGACGTTGTAAAAACAACTCGCCAACTGAATATAGTTATGTTGAAAAACTTGAGAAGGTTTAACTGTTAATGTCGTTGAATTAATTAACCAGTTGATACAATCAACTAGTTTTAAGGTAAAAAGAAAACAATTAACTCGTTAACTGTAGAAAAACTGTATAAAAAACGGTTCGTTGATTCACAGCTCACTACTATCTCCAAACCAAAGTAGCGGCACCGCCGTGGTTGGCAGTGTATGCGATATTATAATCATTAACATCTCTGTGCGGACAGGGCGCCATAATCGTATGCGTCGCGCATACGATTAAATAGCCCTTAATTAAGATTAAAAAAAATCTCTGTGCGGAAAGAATATAAAGACGTCTTTTTTAGTTGGTGACGTAACTTTCGTCACGAGGGTCAACATAATACTAGCGCTGAGTAGGTAATCCGACTAACCTACTCAGCAACATGCTGAATTGACACCTTTTTGGCTCGACACTCGGTGGTTTACCAAGCAGCTAGTGGTACCAAGTACCAATGCTAGTAAGAAGTGTGAGAAGTTATAGTTCTTATAGTGCATGAATTTGGTTCTAAATTTTAAATTAACAATGTAATAACTACTACCTAACTGTTTCAGAATACCTGGTATAGTACCCGGTAACCATTTATCCAAGCCTCTGCTTTTGCGGTACCAAACTTGTGCACCCGACAGGATCTACCTGCGATTTCCGAGCTTACTGATCAACACGATCTTGGTACGCAGCAACTAGAGATTTCCTTTTTGGTTTTAAGTTTCTAATCGCATTCTTAGGTTACGGCCTTGCAAAATATTATGTAAATTTTGCATTTTGATTTATTTTAGACTTGTATTATTCTGGCTTTTTATTTTATTTAACAACATGAAAAACATAAATTAAAGAAATTTCAATGGTTATAATTTGATTACTATTTATATTTTATTATTTTTACTTTTTTTGCAAATTGTGCGATGGCGGCGCCCTCCTTCAAAAGTGATCAATTATGGAAATTCTAATAGGGTGTAATGACAAATCAAATCGTCAACAGTAAAAGTATAAACTAAAACTAAGTATTAAAAACAATGTCCCCATTGTCCTATACACTCAGCATCTCTTGCACTTCTACTAAACTTTTTCCCTTAGTCTCGGGTACCAGGAATAAAGTGAAGACGAAGGCACCAGCGCAGGCGACAGTGAAGATATAGAAGACAACGTGATTTCCGAGCTGCAGCAGGTATCCAAAAGCAAAAGACATGGCGAAGGTCGTAATACTAGAGATGGTCACAGTAGTTGTGGCACCGGCGGAACGTACGCTAGGTGTAAACATCTCGCCTATTAATGTACTGGGAATAACGCCGAAACCTGGAAAGATTAACTGATCATCATCATCATATCAGCCCATATACATACATCCATTGCTGGACATAGGCCTCCTCTATACGACGACACAAATATAACTCCATGAGCCGCCTCCATCCATCGACTCTCTTTGACCGCAGTGATTAATTCATACAATTTCGCAAATGTTGGGCTTTCTTAGAAAAACAGATTTTTGATGCAAGAGTTTGTGCAATCATGCATGCACAAATGTTTGAGCGTGTAGCCGGGCTATTATGCGTTCTACATAACTGATCTATGAATACAATACAATACCAATATATATATTTTTATTATATATCGTAAACTTACAGAAGACGGTAACAAATACTGCAAATCGAACCCGCAACCTCCTGCGTCGCAATTTTTTTATCTTTTAGGAAACCATAACAATTTGCTTTTAGTTTAGATTTAGTTTGATACAAAAGCAGATTCTAAAGGTCTGAACGATGATGATCACAACAAATTGCAACATTATAATAAATATTATTAATCTCAAAGTGCTATTATAGTCTAGATTATTTTTTTAATGATAAATTGTAGATAGTTTTAAATGTTGCATGCCATCTCTCTATATATTTTGCATACCGTAACCGGTCAAACATATTAATTCTCATGGGTACGTATATATATATTTTGTTACCAAACATACACATGTTTTTGGCAAATAGATATGTTTATGTTTATCTTAGCTTCATGTTACAATACTCACCGAGAGCATAACTCATCGAAAATGTAATAAGAGACACCAGCGGTAGCCAATCGATAGATGCAGCTACTGGAGAATTGATATGATCCAAATAGAAGTACGTCCCAAGCAAGCCCTGAAATTATACAGATTCAATATACATATTAAAATAATCTTGAAACCTCTTGGGCTAACGTTGCCTGTTGTATTAAATAATCATTATCATCATCATCATCAGCCCATACACGTCAACTGCTGGACATAGGCCTCCCCCATACGACGCCACGAATAGCGGTCCTGAGCCGCCTCTATCCAACGACTCCTTGCGACCGCTACGATGTCATCGGTCCATCGAGTGGGTGGTCTCTCATGTATTAAATAATATATTAGTTTAAATAATATAGGCAATACTGGGAATTCGTTACTATGTAACGAATTCCCAGTATTGCCCATAACATCAAGAGAAAAAACTAGATGAAAATGACTTAGGACATTGCCTGGTGGGTGGGGCAGTGGCAATTGGTAATAAACATGGGTAAAACAAAAAATATCAATATCAAAAAATATACAAATATCCTGAAAAATACAGCGAACTTACCATACTCAAGAAACAAATCGCTGTCGAACACAACAACAGGGGTCTTCGGCCAGATCTTTCTACAAAGAAAAGAGCAATGGCACCAGCTACGATTTGCGTTACAGCGACCAGAATAGTTGAAATTTGTGCATTTATAGATGAGTTAGCCAGTTCAAATATTGTCGTGACCAAAGATAAAATAATATTGCAGCCACTAAGTTGTTGAATAACAATCAGAGACATAAGAATAAACAATGCTCTCCTGTTACTCTTAATTGTGATGAGTTCAGACCACTTCGATTTAGAACCGACAATATCTATACTTGATACAATTGTTTGAAAATCTTCTTCTCTTCTAAGGATACCAAGTATGTTTTTAGCTCTTTTTTCTTTGCCTGTAACAAGAGTTGTTTTTATAATTATTTTGTGCATTCAAATCTCGATATGATCATTTAATATTTCTAAAGCTCAGCGCAAACTAATGCCGGACCTCTGACACACTGCTCAAAATTTTGCAATCAAATACGAACATCCACTCGTTGCATTTGAATACATTTTACAATGACGCACGTAGGCAAAGCAGCAAGCGAGTGATGCCGCAAATAAGTCGTTGGTTGTAGCTGTAGAAATATAAATAAGAGTGCCTTATTAAACGTTAATTAAATCCATATCAAATGTTAGAAAGTTTATATTACACACACATACAGGGAAAAAAAAATATTTTATCTACCCAAATATCATAAACCCATAGGCAATGACGAGCATTACCAACCAACAGAAATAAACGGAACTGTAATGAACTCATAACCTACAGAAAACCGTAGGTTATAGAGTTTAAATTTGGAACAGGTGTCAAATTCAAGTGAGTGTGCTATACTAGTATCTACATTCTAACTATAAATCGCACGACATTTTGATCTCGAGTGACACAAGAATAGTGACTTTGTTCGTATGTCTATGATTTAAAAAAAATACAGATATTCGAAACGCCGCCATTTCGAGCTGTCCATAGACCAATTAGTATACTTCGTAAGTAGCTGGAGCTGTCATTTGTTCGTTAGCTTTTTATTTCCAGTTACGAGTAGACAAATTTTCTGATAAGTTGAATAAGTTCTTTATTTCTGTCGAAAATGAGTGATAGTCACTCAGAATAAATAATTTGCTTCTGTATGTGTTCAATTTATTTTTTATTGCATTACACTGGTAACAATGCTGGTCATTTCCCTATGGCTCCTGAACCTATCATAGAGCCCTTATGATATTTGGGTAGATAAAGTAGTGTATGCTACTGTACATAATTAGGCATTACAGCACTCGTGTGATGCTATTAAGAAACTCGCCTTCGGCTCGTTTCTTAAATCCACACTTGTGTTGTAATGCCCTCCATTATGCACAGTTGCATAAACTACTATTAATTTATATAAAATTATTATTAGATTTCTGTGGCAGCCGTTCTAATTAGATGTCTGTGATAGCCTTTCTTACCAAAAGCTTCAAGCGAGTGGCCCGCAGGATGTCGCCCTGTTGATTGCGCGCGGTGTTATTTGTACGAATATATTGATAGATTGGTGATTGGTGGATTGGACCTTGATACTTTTGACATGCGTTTCTCTATCTGTAGTTTCATTCATTCACATCAGCCCATACACGTCCACTGCTGGACATAGGCCTCCCCCACACGACGCCACAAATAGCGGTCCTAAGCCGCCTCCATCCATCGACTCCCCGCGACCGCCACGATGCCATCGGTCCATCGAGTGGGTGGTGTCCCATGTAGGGGGGGATTTGCCATAATCACCACGCTTGGCAGGCGGATTGGTGATCGCAGTGTTTGTGTTGAAAAATACTCAGAAAGAAGCTGCTGCCCTTCCTCTGGTAGGTTCCCTTAGTCGACAACATCCACGGGTTGAGTTGGAGGGGTCGATATACGTACGCCGCGGCCCCACGGCCACGGCCTGGGGAGTTTCTTTCATCAACGGTAAAATGCTAAAATGTCATTCTGTGACGATACCATTGTTATGGTGAAGCGATTAATTAAGTTGAATTGGTGGTCCGTTCACGATTATACGAATCATCGAAAATGAAATCAAATGTTTTGCAGCCATATTGCACATAATTTAGTTTATTTCTACACTTTCAAATATGGACTCGGCTATATTATCAGCGCGATCGCTTAAGTGGTACTTCATCGTCATCATCAGCCCATACATGTCCACTGCTGGACATAGGCCTCCCCCGAACGACGCCACCAATAGCGGTCCTGAGCTGCCTCCATCCATCGACTCCCTGCAACCGCTACGATGTCGTCGGTCCATCGAGTGGATGGTCTCCCATGTAGGGGGGGATTTGCCATAATCACCACGCTTGGTAGGCGGATTGGTGATCACAGTGTTGGTATTGAAAAATACTCAGAAGGAAGCTGCTGCCCTTCCTCTGGTTGATTCCCTTAGTCAGCTCTTATACGTGGTACTTACTTGTATAATATAAAATAGATATACATGTCGCCGCCTGATCGTAGAATAAGCCCGTTTGTAGAATGGCTAAGCCGTTTACAAAACGGCGGTATTTAGGTACATAAATGCCTAGACCTATCGTTGCACGAACGATGAATTGCGGCCCCTCAGATTCGAGACTGAAATCACGGATGTACCTGCCGTGCTGGTTTACAAGCGGTCTCTTGCCGAGCGGGCATGGACTGCAAAGAATACTGATATCTGACGTTGTCGTCGCCGCGGCAAAAGACAGCGCGTTGGTTGCTAGTAGTCGCCGCGTGGAAAGTGTGCGGCCAGCACGATTTGAGTAAGTGCGGGTGCTGAGTTGTAGAGATGCGGCTTTAATATGCGCAAAGCTTTATGTTAATAAATAGACTTATTAATATACCTTTCATAACCAAAAACAATGGTGTCTCAGGAATAAATAATACGCCGATTAAGTAAAATAATAACATTGCTAGTCCCATGTAACACGTAGCAGCGTAGGAAATATATGGTCCGACAGAATATATAATCAATAATCCTATATTTACAAAAAATCCTAACATCGAGAGGAAAATACCTCGAATGGGCGTTGATCTGAAAGATAGAAAGTTGTTAGCAAACAAACAATAAACGATTAAAAAACTCTCGTAAAATAATACTAATGTAATAAATCTTGAAATGGACAGCTCGATAATATCAAGCTGGTCGAGAGAAGTGAAAGTCACTCTTTTCAGGGCCTACTGCCAGTCCTTCTACTCGAGTAGCCTCTGGCACAACTGCACCCACCGGACAGCCAGTGCTCTACGTGTTCAGTATAACAAAATTTTCAGGATGCTGATGGAGCTGCATCGCTTTTGCAGCGTGTCAGGTATGTTCGCGGAAGCGCGTACGGACGGCTTTCACGCGATTATTCGTAAAAAAGTCGCGTCCCTACTTCAGCGCGCGCGAGGCAGTAGCAACGGCATCCTGCAAATGATTGTGTCACGTCTGGACTGTCCCATCCAACACAAATGGATGAGGATATTAATAGGGCTTAATTACATTTAAATGTTGTTTAGGTTAGGTTAACAGGTACTTAATTATTTATATTTTTGATCTTTTATTCAATTTTTATAATTATGTAATTTAATATGCAATTTAATATAATTTAACTGTGACTTTTCTATTATTTTTATTTTAATTGACTTTAGTTTAGTTAGTACTTATCTAATTATTTTTACTATGTTTAATTCAATTTTATCATCAATTTAATCTAATCTTACCGTGACAATTTATATTTTGTATGTGTTCTATGGATTGTAAATCTGAAATAAATGAGTTAATAATAATAATATCAAATTTAAATATTGATCATATTTGATTTCAGATTTTCGGATTACTATAAAATTCCTTGAACCTTACAAAATAAGCTCTTTGACAAGTCACATTTAAACTATACACAGTTTAATATTGTTATTATTATTTGTGATACATAGGCAGGTCTTAAGCTGATACGTGTATACCCGAGTCTTTGTCAATGCACTTTAAATATTTGTCTAGTCTATTTTTAAAAGAATTCACTGAGGGGGCACTGAACACTGATTTAGGTAACCGGTTCCAAGTTTTAACTATACGATTGGGCAGTATGTGCTCTCTGGGTTTGCTGGTACTTGGCCCGCGTTACAGCTTCAGTGAGTGTCTTCTCAAGTTGGTGTTTTTGTTCATGGTAGCGTCTTTGATAAATTTGGTAAACTATATCTGTATATATCTAGTTAAAGTTATTAAATGAGAAATAAGTTGGTATTGATTTTCTCTTTACTTAATTTTTTTAGATCGTTTGGAACAATGGAGACCGAGATACTGGGATGGGTAAAATCTTCAATATGACTTACATAACCTTATGTAGTGACAACATACATATTTATAGTCCGTCTACATGTGATAAGTCAATGCGTTTTTTTTTCTAATGACAAAGACACTTGACTTGACATAATAATATGGACGGACACATCGTTAGGGCTTACATGTCGTTAGTTACTCACGCGATTTCTCCAATGTACACAATCTGTACAACAAATATGATCCCCAAGCCAAATCCAGCTAGCACTCGCCCAATAATTATCATTGCCAAATTATTGGCCAAGGCCATGATGAGAAATGCTAAGCCAGAGATAAATCCTCCGAGAAGAAGACATGGTTTCCGTCCAGAGAAGTTCGAGAGGAAAGTTACCGTGTAGGGTCCTAAAAATAAAATGACACAGTTAATTATATTATTTAAAGTAACTCAAAAGTACAAGGTATTATTAATGTTAAATGGACTTCAGCACAGCACAATAACACAGTATTTGGGTGTATGAACCCAAACTCAAATAAAGGATTTGCTACAAAAACCTGAAAAACCTTTTAGTCAAGGGATAAACAAACCGAAATTAAAAAATATAGTTATACGTAGAGTAAGAGAGCCATATATGGACCACCATAAGGATTTTCTTAAATAGTACACCGAATTTAAAGTCTAATCGTCCTTAGTTATTATAATTAGTTCGATAATTATTTGGCATCAAAAACTATTACTAAAATCCTAAGGAAACTTCATCTTAAAAACAACCTTTTTCTAAAATATGTAATTTTTATAAACATACAAATATTTTATATAAGGTAGCATGTGCTAACCGTTGACTCGATACAAAGAATGTTCTCCGTACCGGTCCATATATGGCGCTATCAACATCATCAGCCCATACACGTCCACTGCTGGACATAGGCCTCCCCCGTACGACGCCACAAATAGCGGTCCTGAGCCGCCTTCATCCATCGACTCCCTGCGACCGCTACGATGTCGTCGGTCCATCGAGCTCTACTTCATATTATAACCCGCAACTTTCTGCATCATAGGCGTAGCTTCACCTGCTAAGCCAAAGGTGTCGCCATAAAAAATGTTAGATACAATTTTTTTTATTCTCCGCAACGCATGAGCAACTCAATTCGCACTTGAAAACTGATCTTTGATGAGACAATCGTAAACATAATAAGTTTTCGAGAAATCGTCGGTCGTGTACAAAAGGAATGAAGACTGTTTAATTAGTGTTAAATTTCATCATATCAGCCCATACAAGTCCACTGCTGGACATAGGCCTTCCCCATACGAAGCCACAAATAGCGGTCCTCCATCCATTGACTCCCTGCGACCGTTACGATGTCGTCGGTTCATCGAGTGGATGGTCTCCCATGTATAGGGTTTTGCCATAAGCACCACGCTTGGCAGGCGGATCGGTGCCCGCAGTGTTAAATTTATTGACGTTAAATTATTGTAAAACTTAAGCACTTGTATCACTAAGACTAAGACATGTCAGAACCGAGGTTGGTCGATACCGAGGGAAGTCACCACGCAGGGAATCGGAACCGGGGTAACAAATCGTAATTTTACCAATAAAAATTCCAATATAGTAGAACGACACAATCCAGGATGCGTCTTGGTCACTGATCATATTCGACAAAGGGGTCTGATCGGGATCTTTCAGCTTTAGCAGCGTCGGCGAAGTCCATCCGAATGAAACGCCTATTATGATTTGACCGAGATATGCTGAAACAAACAATTTTGGACACTTGAATAATATGGCGTGTTTTAAAAAACTATAAACTGATTTCAAATTCCCTTACTTTTACTAAGTTAAGTTTTGCGGAATAAATACTAATCCCCTGGGGATTATGGGACCCCTTCGGGATCATTTTCTATACAATAAACGAATTTTCGAAAATCGGTCCATAATTGGCGGAGATATCGCGTAACATGGGCATAGCGTGGTTTGTACATAAGAATTGAGAACCTCCTCCTTTTGAAGTCGGTTAAGAAGAACGCTATACCATCTGAATTCAGATTATTATTAACTAGCAACATGCCCCGACTTCGCACGGGTAGTAGAGCATAATTATTATCATGATAGAATTGGTACAACAAGCTATCATTAAAAAATAGATATATTTTTATATTCTGTTCTGTTTCGGTTCTGTGCTGTATCTCTGTTACGTCAATAAATGTATTTAACTTTATCTGTGACTTTTTTGTCTATAAAGACTTAAATCCCACTTTGAATAAAACTGTTTTGTAATATCTCAAAGGGATCTCAAGGCAGCGTTTTTAATGGTTCAAGGCGTCTTGACTTTTTCCGACACTTCCAACAATTATCGTTATATTTCAGCCAATTTAAACAAAATCTTACCAATTATCTAAACAGCTTGATCCATTCAGTAGTTTTCGAGTTTATTGCGAACAGACATACAGACGCGGCGGAAGACTTTGTTTTATAATATATAGTGATATAACTCTCATCCAATTGCATTCGTAGTATGTACGTATAGTTCGTATCTTCTAGAAGGTTTGTATCTTCTTCACGCCCTATGTACCTATCATCATCATCATTATCATCAGCCCACAGACGACCACTGCTGGACATAGGCCTCCCCCGTACGACGCCACGAATAGCGGTCCTGAGCCGCCTCCATCCATCGACTTCCTGCGACCGCTACGATGTCGTCGGTCCATCGAGTGGATGGTCGGGAGACCATCCACATGGGAATGTAGGGGGGATTTGCCATAATCACCATGCTTGGCAAGCGGATTGGTGATCGCAGTGTTGGTGTTTATAAATACTCAGAAGGAAGCCCTTCCTCTGGTAGGTTCCCTTAGTCGGCTCTTACGACATCCACGGGTTGAGTTGTAGGGGTCGAACTGCCTTCACAACTTCAGTTCAGTTCAGTTCAATTATATACATGGAAAAATTCCATAAGAGCAGACTTTTTACCCAGGAAAACACTTGCAAAATCACAGGCAGAAACCGAAACTTGGCTTATTGTTCATTAGGTCCAATAGCGCCCTAAAGCGGGACCCCCGCTTTAGGGCGCGTACACATAGCGATCCGTTTTCCGTCCGTTATTTGATGGCGTATGCAGTTGTATGAGCGAGTTCACACACAATACAATATAGATCACAAAATTTTCGACTTCGATTTTATTTAAATTTCTTTGAAATTACGCTCAGTGTAAGGTGTATTATTTAGTGCTTACGCACTATAATAGCAAAAACCACACAATACAGTATTCTGGATTCAGTAAAAAATACCGATTCGACAAAATATGCAGCAGCCCGTTTTACAGGTCCATTTAAACGTATACGTTATTGGCGTATGTATGTATGAGGTAGTTCATACACATGACTGTATTCCGGATCCAGTAAGAAATCCCACACACAGATCCGTTTTATCGGATCGAAATCGAGCGAGGCTTCGAGCCTTGCGCGGTCCTATAAATGAAGTGAGAATTACCTGTAGTAGCAACGGATCGGTTCAAAAGGATCCTGTAAAAATGGGTACAATGTGTACGCGCCCTTATTCATTGATCAAATCAAAATGCACAGAAAGAAAGAAAGAATACTTACAGATTGCTACAATAAGGGTTTGAATTTTGACGTAAGGTTCTAATTTGAACTTAAACATTGGTATTTATTATTTTTTTATAATTTAAGTACGAAACGAGAACGTTAGGCAAAAATCTTAATATTCAACTCAGTGTGAGGTAATTAGAAAACTAAACTAGAATGCACTTTTTATCTCATACATTTCGTTATCTCTTAAATTTTTACGAATCTAGTGATGCGATCTTTGACTATGCACTATGCAGTTTATGTTGTATTCATAATCAGTTGAGCTTCAAATATTTGAACTTATAAAGAGAACTAAAATTTCAAAAATAATATGTGAGTCAAAATTAAATGTCCATAGGATATTAAATAGTAGCAATAAAACCATGCTAAGAACTTATATTATGACTTATATCGGTGTTATATACATATTTTGTAAAGTCCGTGGAAATTCCCAATGAGATTCACGGTACAATTTCGCATTTGTCAAACTAAGACAAAATTTATGAAAAGGTGAAAATTGACACCGTCCTAAGAATTGAAATAATATTCCAATTTAAGACTCTAGACGGGACTTGAACCCGCAACCTTCCAGACGCCTGTTATTCAGAACGTTAACGTGCTACTAACTGGTCGAAAATCTTTGGTAGTTTCTGCGGAGCTTCCCGTGACCAAGATAGAATGCAAACCTATTGAAATGTCAGGGATAATAGGTAATTCAACGAGATAAATACCAGTGAATATTTAATATAATTTTCTATGGGGTGAAGCGCCGCTTGGTCCACCTACAGGGGAAACACTGTTATCCAATCTTGTTTAATTTACCCTGTATTGACTTGTTAAAATTATAGTGGTAGAAGCAAAAAGGAATCCAAAAGTTCCACATTATAAACCCAGAAGTTCCAGATATTGTCATCAATAACGTTCGTAAGTTAATTGCTTTGAAAAAAAAACTGTAAACCGACTTCGATTCTCTTAATTTTAATCGGTTTTTTAAGTTTTGCCGGAATAATCCGAAGTGAATAAAAAAATCGTGAGATAGTTAAGATCACCACGAGGTCGTTCTCCTTAGTACTATACAATAGCGAGTGAATTTTAAAAATCAGTTCATAATATTTTATTTTATTTATTCAGGGTAACAAACATTTACACTCTTAGGTAAATTAAATTGATACTTATTCTATATGATGTTCTTTAAATGTTATCAACACCGCTACCCTCATATAGATATAAAAATAAACAGAGCAAAAGTTATATTAAGTAGGTAAGGTACAAAGAAAAGCAAATGAGTTCTACAATCCCTGCGCGTGAGAGTCTCCGATGCGGTACATCGGAAACTAAAATAAAGCCTGTATGTATAATTGACGGAAAAGTCGTCAGAAATACATAAAAAAAAAACATAGAACTACCTCCATTTTTCGAAATTTGTTATAAAAGACCCCACCACTATTAACTATACCTTTCCTTAAGCTACACTTAGTAAGTATAGCCGATAATCTGCACGGCAACAAAGGTGAAGGAACCAAAGTCAAGTTGATAAAGATAGTAAAATTTAAAAAACCAAAATACGTAAAACCTACGTAATAAAAAGCTTAATTAATAATCTTGATTTGATTCCCGCTACAGAAGATAAAACGGCTGTTATCTTAGCTTAGGGATTAAGAAGAAGATAACTGAGATTACCTAATCTTTACCTACAAGGAGATGTTATGGTTGTAATTGGTACTTGTTGCTTTATATGCGGATTGCGTAATAAATAAATAATGCTGGACAATTCACACAGCTATATCTAGCCCCAAGCTAAGCAGAGCTTGTGTTATGGGTACTAACTACTTGTATCAAATAATATCAAAACTACTGATCGAATTGGCAATGTAAATATTGTATTTATTTATGCTGTTTTTTATCAGTGTTACATCGAGTTTTTATGAGTGATGAGATAATGACATGAACCCCGTTGTGGCGCTACAACATAAACTTATAAATTTAAAAATTTTAAGGGAGTGACTTAAATAAACTTAAATGTTTACTTGTTTTACTTTAAATATTCTCTGAAATTATAAAAGCAATTTAGACGCGAGGAATTCTTTTAAGTTTATACAGTAAGTATCTAAATGGGAGTCAGGACATTGGTTGCAAGCACTTCCTTCATATAATACTGGCACTCTATTGGATCCCGTAACTTTCCGTATAGCAACATGTCTTCGGTTGGGTGCAAGGTGTTGCGCGCCTCATCAATGCCAGTGCGGTACTGTTGTCGAACAGCTTGGTCATCACGGATTATCGTGTACTAGGGCTGCTGGTCGGATATCTCGCCATGCCAGCCTTAACGAAATCATCCGACGGGCCTTTGTCACCGCTAACGTACCAGCTATTCTCGAACCGAATGGTCTGTTGCGTGACGATGGTAAGAGGCCCGACGGCATGACTTTAGTCCCTTGGGAGCTGGGGAGGCCTATTGTGTGGGACGCTACATGTGTCGACACACTTGCGCCTTCCCATCTTTCAAGGACATCCGTGAGGGCTGGTTCGGCGGCAGATTTGGCCGAGGATCTCAAGAGGCGCAAATATGCAGGTCTCGACAGACCCTACGCATTTGCTCCCCTTGGAGTCGAGACCCTAGGTCCGTGGAGTACCAAGGCTCCTCGGGTTTTCAAAAAAATTTCGAAGCGCCTGGTCGAAGTGACGGCGCATCTGGCGCAGCGCATTAGCATTGCCATACAGCAGGGCAATGCAGCCAGCGTCTTGGGGACGCTTCCGACTGGTATTCATATGGACCAGTTGAGCTATCTGTAGATTGTTTGCAACAGTCTGCAGTTAGCTCAATTGTTTCAATTGTAAATACTAGTTTAATTTCTTTATATTATTTGATTGTTATTTTCTTTGTCAATAATGACCCTACAGTAAGTAATATCTGTACATTTCTATCTTTGAATTTTAGAAAGAAAGTTGTACATAGACGATTTTTGGATATCATAAAATTTGTATCGGAAAAATGCGCGTGTAACTGCGGGTAGAAGCTCTTAGCTATAGCGAACTGTATCACCAGTCATCACATATGTTTAAAGAATTTGTTTTCACAAAAAAACAATGTCAATGTGTACATACAATAATCCCAATAATAAATACTAATTTAAAAATATATATAAATAAATAATATATCCTAATTTAACAAAACAACATTCGAATTTATTTATTAAAGCTAGGGATAAATACCCCAGATATGTACGTAACCCCGAAAGAATTGTTCTGTCTAGGACTTCTAAGACAGCCTTATATGTTAAGAACTGTCATGCCATGTGTGGCTCTATATATAATAAAATCCCTAATGACATCAAAGATTTACCTTTAAAACAATTTATAAAAAAAAAAAATTATGGCTTACTGAAAAAGCTTTCTATAATGTTAAAGAACTCATGGACCTAAAATTTAACCATCAACATCATTGACTTTATATTGTTTAATTAATTTTTAATCATTATTAATCAAAATCAGTAAATACAATGTATATAGGAACCTAATTTTAAGTAATTTTGCATGCCAATGTGTTTTGGTGAAGTATGTGACACTATTTTATCTTAAGATCTTGTAATAACCATATTTCTTGCAATAAATGAATTGAATTGAATAAAAAAAAAATATATCCTAATTAAAAAAATATAATAATATATCCTAACTTAAATTACATCCTAATTAAAAGGTACTAAGTTGCTACAGTTTGCCAATTGTATATTAAGTAAGTTTTACAATTAATGGTTGGTATCATACCGTTAGGTACGCTATATTAATAAATATTTTCTTAAACATAATTGTTTCAGTCTTTTCTTAAATATGTACTGTACATTGATATACAGTTCGTATTATTGGGTAAGCTATTGTATAACTTTCATAAGGAAGTTTTTTTCCATAGTAGGTTCCTTAGTGTTAGTCGTAATTTCTTCATTTATTACATATTCGTCACTTATCAACAACCTAACTGTACATAATGTATTTATAAGTGTTGTGTACCTACAAAATGTCTGTGTGTGATAACAAAACGATTATCTAAGTCTAATTAAACAAAAAAATTGGATACATGACTTTGAGAGAGGATATAATGTATATTAGATAAACTTCAAACATGTTACTGCAATGACTTAATTTAGTTACATTGTTAGGACGGTACAGTTTTTAATTGATTTAACCAAATTCTTATTAAAAATATAAGGTTTCAAAAATTATCAAAAAATGTTGCCCGAGGACAAGAAATCCAGAGCAATTCTTAAGCAATACATTGTCGTTATTATCGGTGAGTTAAAAGTTATTTGCCTAATTAACCTGGTATTGATATATTTTAGTTAAGCTACCTCTATATTTGGGCCTATGTGGGTAGTGGCATATAGGGCCATGGGTCACGGCGTACGAATATCGACCCCTCCAACTCAACCCGTGGATGTTGTAAAAGCCGACTAAGGGAACCTACCAGAGGAAGGGCAGCAGCTTCCTTCTGAGTATTTTTAAACACCAACACTGCGATCACCAATCCGCCTGCCAAGCGTGGTGATTATGGCAAATCCCCCCCTACATGGGAGACCATCCACTCGATGGACCGACGACATCGTAGCGGTCGCAGGGAGTCGATGGATGGAGGCGGCTCAGGACCGCTATTTTGTGACGTCGTATGGGGGAGGCCTATGTCCAGCAGTGGACGTGTATAGGCTGATGATGATGATCTCTATATTATTTACAACAGTCTGCAGTTAGTCTGTTTCAATTGTAAACACTAAGTAGTTCTAATTTATTTAGTTTAAATTCTTTCATTGTATTTATTATAACAAAACCCCGTAGCCCTATTTACCCTACCTCGTTAATGTACCTATACCTAACTAATATTTACGACTTATTATGAAGCCATGATTAGTCTATTTGACGTTAGTAACGAGACGTGTTCGCGACGTCTCATTTTTGTAGGGGGTTTGCGTAGTTCCACTTCCTGATGATACAGGCGCTGTACCAAATTGGATGGAAAAAGGAAACGCCACGACCATGTTTCGTTACTAACGTTAAATATATTCATCCCCAGCTTTATATTCTGTAACTTGCTTGTGGTCGCGGCTTTCCTAACGTGATTCCTGAAAAAAACATGGCATATCTCATAAATAATACAGAATTTTCAAAATTGGACTTTACCTACTCCGATTTAGAATCCAAGATATTTTCTGTCAACAAAGACATTTACGAATGAAAACTTAACCAAAACTGATAACAATAACCGAAAATAACAAGGTGACAGCAAAGGTATATCTAAAACTAAAACACAAATTTCAACGACGCATAATCTCAGAGTTGTAGCAAAAAATGTTTATATTTGAATCATAAAACGAACGAGACCTCAATTAAATGATGACTCCATTTCCCTTCCACTCCAGGCCAAGCATACGGACGGCAAAATACCATCCTTATCTGGTGGATATACCATCCACTCGTACAAAGCGGTTTTCCTCCACCTTCATCATTCAGACCGCTAAGGATTGGAACTCGTTGCCTACTTTTGCTTTTCCTGCCCATTACAATCTGGGTCTCTTCAAGACAAGGGTGAATAGGTATCTTCTAGACCTTCGTGATACGCCGTCGGCCACATCGTCACTTTCCATCAGGTGTGATTGTGGCCAAACGAAGGTCTATTGTCCATAAAAAAATGTATCAAAGCTTTCAAGCCAAAAATTGTTTCGAACTTCTGTGCTTTGCTTCGATGATAGGTACCAATGTCGTTAAATATTTTCCACTAATATTCTTTAGTTTTTAACCCCTTTGTATACAAAGAATATCTAGGTTTTTGAATCGGACTATAAATAGATAGAAAATGCTTTATTGCACACTACAATTCACAAAACAATTTACAATATTTATCCTAATAAATGAAGATAAAATCGATTAGCAACTATACGATCTACACGATACTAAAAATATCTATACGAATTATGTGATCTTATCCATCCGAGGTTGTCTAGTAGAGATCGCTCTTGAGCGATAAGGCTGACAATTTTTTTAATGAAATTGTTAAGTAGATAAGTAAGAGTAGTCACATTTTTTGTGTATTTGAAAAGTTAGTTACCTACTAACTTTTCAAAATCAGCCAAAAATTTGGCTAAACAAGATGCTTCTTTTGAGCATTGTAATAAACTTACAACGCAGACCTTGGAAGTTCTTCCAAGCCATTTAAATTACTTAAAAAGACAATAGAGGACGTCTCTAGCCCTAAAAAGTCAAATAATATTAGTCACATAAAAAGTCAAATTAACCAAAAGTGTAAAACAAATGCAAAGTTTACTAACTTGGTGCATCAAAATATTCAAGGATTAAAAAGTAAATTATTAGAGTTGGAATTGTACATGAACTCTTTCAATATTAACATCATCTGCTTAACAGAACACTGGCTGAAAAGCTATGAGCTCATGTTCAATTTCAGTAACCACCAAGTTGGTAGCTCCTATTGCAGATCACATGCTATTCGTGGAGGCTCATTAATACTATTAAATAAATTCATAAAATTCAAAGAACGTAAGGACATAATATGCTTATCCGTTGAAGGCCACATTGAAGTAGCATGTGTTGAGTTGGAGCAAAGTATTGTAGTAAGCGTATACAGCCCACCATCAGCTTCTTTTGAAATATTTGAAAAAAATATGGATGATATCTTATTCAAAATATCAAAATCAAATAAAAACCTCATGGTATGTGGAGACTTTAATATTGATCTTTTAGAAGTCTACGCCCTTAGTAGTAGATTAACTAATTTATTTAATTCTTACAATTTAAAGCCACTTTTTATGGAACCTACTAGAATAACGGAAACCTCAGCAAAATGCATAGATAATATATTTGTTTGCTTAAATAATAAAATTATTAATAAAAATGTAATAAGCAATTTAAAATCAGACCACTTAGGTCAACTAATAAAATTAGAAGTTCAAGTAAAAAATAATAACTGTAAAAAGAGAATAACATACATACCTGTGACCACAAGTCGATTTGAACGATTGAAATTGGATTGGGATTGTAAACCTCCACCTAATTACTCTCTTAACAACCCAAATGAGTCATATTGCAGTTTTTTTAACAAATTCACCAATGCATTTAATTCTATATTCACACCCAAATCGACCATGGTCTCAGATAAACTTAACTTTAGTGAATGGGCAACAGTGGGTATACATAAGAGTAGACATAAATTGTATGAACTGTATAGTGAAAAACAATACAATTTTAGCCAGGAGTTCAAAGACAAAGTAAAAAATTATTCAAAAATATTTAGAAAAGTTTGTCAAATAGCAAAATCAAATTATATTAGCTCTAAAATTAGAAACAGTGAAAATGTAATAAAATCAACATGGAAAATAATAAACAGTGAGACTGGAAAGGTCAGTACCTACATTAATGATTACAATTTAAAGATTAACGATTGCTCAGTTAAAATTGATGTTGAAGTAGCCCAAGCATTTGAAAACTTTTTTACTGACATTCCAATCTCTACTACAAAGTGTCTGAACTCTTCTCAATTAATCGCTGAGTCATTACTGAAAGAAAATGTACCTGCATGCGAAAATAAATTTAATTTCCAACATGTCGATGAAAACGATATTAAAAAAGCCTTTAAACTTTTAAATATAAAGAAAACTGCAGATCTCTGGGGCATTTCCGTTAGAATCATTAAACCATTGATTGATACTATTGCACCAGATCTAGCTTTTATATTTAATGAATCTATTGATTGTGGCGTTTTTCCTGATCTGATGAAACATAGTAAAATAATACCACTGTTTAAATCGGGTAGTAGGTCTGACCCCACTAACTTTAGACCGATATCAGTACTGCCTACATTCAGCAAAGTTTTTGAAAAACTTATATTACATCAATTGCTTAGGCATTTCAATGGCAATGACCTGCTACATTGTAAGCAATTCGGGTTTACTCGCGGCAGGTCAACTACTGATGCCGGTGTAGAGTTGGTATCGCATATTTTCGATGCTTGGGAGAAGTCGCAAGACGCTTTAGGCGTTTTTTGTGACTTGTCAAAAGCATTTGATTGTGTACACCATGGAACATTAATCAGGAAATTACATCACTATGGAATAAAGGACAACTCTTTGGATCTTCTTACTTCTTACTTGAGTGACAGGATACAAAGAGTTGACGTAAATGGAAAACGGTCTTCGGGATCTGTAGTTACAATGGGTGTACCGCAGGGATCAATCCTCGGTCCTTTCCTATTTTTGGTTTATATTAACGACCTGCCTCATCTCGTTAAAAACAATCACGAGATTGTATTGTTTGCTGATGATACTTCTTTAATTTTTAAGATGATTAGACAAAACACAAATTTTGACGAGGTAAACAATGCAATATCAAAAGTAGTCCACTGGTTTGGTGTTAATAATCTTTTGCTTAACGAAACTAAAACTAAATGTCTTAGATTTATTCTACCAAATGTAAAACAAGTTAAGGCTGATGTAAACGTAAAAGGAGAAACGTTAGAAATTGTAGACACTACCGTATTCTTAGGAATAACCTTAGATAGTAAACTTCAATGGGGCCCACACATAGATAAGCTATCGAAGAGACTTAGTTCTGCAGCGTATGCAGTAAAAAAAATCCGTCATCTTACAGACGTTGATACTTCCAGACTGGTCTATTTCAGCTACTTCCATAGTATTATGTCGTATGGTATATTGCTGTGGGGGAACGCTGCAGATATTAACACCGTATTTGTGCTGCAGAAGAGGGCTGTTCGTGCAATCTATAACATGGGTCCTAGAGAATCCCTACGTGATAAATTCAAAGAAATAAATATAATGACAGTACCATGTCAATATATTTATGAAAACTTATTGTACACTCATAAAAATATCGATCGGTTCCCTAAAAATTGCGACATACATAATGTAAATACTAGAAATAAGAATAAACTCGCTGTGCCCAAAACTAGGTTACACAAGGTTAATGTATCTTTTAGAGGGCAATGTATACGCTTCTACAACAAAACCCCTAGCGAGTTGCAAAAACTTTCTATAAATAAATTCAAACAAGTTGTCAAACATATCCTTTGTAAAAAGGCTTATTACAAAATTTCAGACTATCTAGAAGATAAAAAAGCTTGGGACGGATTTTGCTCCAACTCGAAAAATAACTCTAAAAATAACACCTAACAGGCTAAAGGTTTCTTCGTCGCTTCTTTACTTTAGTCTACATACCGAAGCGACCGAAATCAAAATATCACTTTATTTCCAAATCAGTGTTTAATTTTAAGAATTTGACCTGTTCTAAGTGTACATTTATTGTATTTACGGAAATAAAGAAACTTTGACTTTGACTTTGACTTCAATCATTCCAGCAAACTTCACACTGCTGCAAATGGGTCTGACCACATCTTGGCTGTCACCGGTAATGGTAAAACTGAGGAGTGTAAATGAGACAGTGCTGCATGAGCCTATTACTGAAAGTCAAGGTGCATGGATTGCCTCTGTTGGTAGTCTGATGTCTCTTGCTGGTAAATATTTTTGGTTTAACGTAAGCACAATTTAGCCGATTTGGTAACACAGAAATATAGATGACAGAGAAATATGGATAAACTAAAATGTTTCCCCTGTAGGTGACATGGCGCCCTGTATACCAGCAGAATTTAAATAATTTTATGACGAAATACTGAATGGCCAACTACAAATGAATAAAATTTTAATAACTTATAAAACTTTTGAATATCTACAAGCTTTTATATCATTTAGGACCAAAGTGTTAGGAAGACCAATTCAACGAACCCAAACTCGACGTGGTTAAGTCGTTTCGTTAAGGAGTTCCTATGGCCACCTTCGGTTTCCATCATCAGACCAGCTTGATGGTACAATGACATTGCACTGAGTTTACATAAGTATGCCAAATTTCAGCTCAACCGGTTGAGGATAACTGGTCTAAAATAGAATTGCAAGATTTTGCCCGAACAAACATACATTGTAAAAGCTTGTAAAGAGTCTCCAGAAGAATATTTTTTTAAATATTCAGACATGTGCCGTTTTCGAAATTGCATATTGAATTTAATTTAATCTATTTAATTTCTAGAGTTCTATCACAATATAGTGCGTTATAAATTTGTGATTAATTGGAATACTAAATATTAAGTTAAGTTTAGGTCTATCTAGTACGGAAATATTATTTAATATTTTTTGGAAATTTCTTTTTGCAGCAGTGCCTTTCAGTAGGTTATTAGCAAACAAGTACGGAAGAAAGAAAGCGATGATCCTAGGTGTTACGCCGAAGATAATCATGAGCTTTGTCTTTATCTTCGCGACTGATGTATGGATGATATTGTTTGGACGCTGCCTTTGTGGCCTCTCGGATTTTATGGCCATGTCGGTGACTGCCACTTACTCTTCAGAAATAGCAAGTGTATGTACGTTTATGTTTATGAGTTTCATCAACAGCCTTTACCAGTCCACTATTGGACATAGGTAAACCACATGAGAACTTGATCAGGTTGATAGGTACACAAAATAATTTTGTTTCAGAAAGAAATTCGAGGAGGCCTGGGAACCCTTTCCCAGATATTATCAGCTTTGGGAGCCATGATAATGTTAACCATGGGACCTTTTGTATTTTACTTAACTCTGAACATAGTACTAACTTGTATTATCATTGTTACTTTTGTACCCATAATGTTTTTACCGGAAACACCCTATTTTTTATATTCAAAGGGTAATTTATCTGCTTAGCAATTATCTAAGTAGGTGTATAAGATAATTTGATTAATGCCTTTGTTTCAGGAAGAAAAGAAAAAGCATTAGTGATATTAACTTCTTTAGGAAATGCGAAAGCAGAAATAGATAACGAACTGAAAGAATATTCTAAACACAATGCCATTGAAGGAAAATTCTATGAATTATTTAAAGACAAAGTACTTTTAAAAATATTTGTAAAAGCGATTATCATAGCTATCGGTGCTCAACTTATAGGTTACAATGCTATATCTCTGAATTTTCAAACGATTTTCGTTCTTACGAATACCACTGTAAGATCAGAAGTATCTTCAGCAATAATTGGTTGTATAGAGCTATTAGCATGTTTCTCCACTATACTTCTTACGGATAGATTTGGAAGGAAACCAGTTTTGGGCACGTTTTTGATTGGAATGGCTATTGGTATGGTTAGTAAAGCTGGTTTTTGTTTTGTCCACTTTTTAGTGAACAAAACACTAAAAAGTGGACAAAACACAAAACAAACAGGAGTTATTTTTAACTCCTGCTTAATTATCGAATATGCTAAAAATAGCCTATGTATGTTATTCCAGGTCCCAAACTATACCCATACCAAATTGCAGCCTAATCCGTTCAGTAGTTTTTCGTGAAAGAGTAACAAATATCCATCCATACATCCATCCTTACAAACTTTTACATTTATAATATTAGTAGGATATTTGACTGGCAATTGCGATGATTATGACAAACCCCCCTTGTTTGGGGGAGGCTCGTTTAACAGAGTGTATGTACGAGTGCCGTGGGGCCGCGGATTACGAATATCGACCCCTCCAACTTAACCCGTGGATGTCGTAAGAGCCGACTAAGGGAACCTACCAGAGCAAGGGCAGCAGCTTCCTTCTGAGTATTTTTCAACACCAACACTCAATCCGCCTGCCAAGCGTGGTAATTATGGCAAATCCCCCCCTACATGGGAGACCATCCACTCGATGGACCGACGACATTGTAGCGGTCGCAGGGAGTCGATGGATGGAGGCGGCTGAGGACCGCTATTTGTGGCGTCGTATGGGAGGCCTATGTCCAGCAGTGGACGTGTATGAGTTGATATGATGTACGAGTGCTTACTTATGCTAACTTATGCAATTAAATAATAATATTCTTTTCAGATTGGCCTAGGAACGTTCTTTACTCTAACTGCAGAACGTATAGAAATAGTTGGATTTCTAAACTATCTACCTCTGATATCGGTTACGGTTGTTGTATTTAGTTACAATGCAGGTACCTATGTTTTTTTATAATTTTTTTATTTGACATGTTATTCTCATAATGCAGTTGGCAGTACAACCCCGTGCCACATCTTGCACCTGACCTTTCTGTTGGTCTGCCGTCCCATCGGGTTATTATAATGTGCACTTGCACCTGTGTTTTTACACACACTTGTGCACTATTATAATATTTCCTGCGCACGTGGTTAGTCTCCGTAGAGAATAGCCGCCGTGACCGTAATTCGCTTAGAAAGACATAATCATAAAAATTATCTTAAAATAATATTATTTCTATTTGCTTGTTCTAGGTATTTCTTACTTTATCGCTTCGCCTTCTATTTTCTCAACCCCCAAGTTAACACTTTTTTATGCTAACGGGGGTTTAAAGTTAGAATTACTTGTTCCTGTATTATTATAATTATGCCATTTTCTTATTTTTCAGTTCTCAAGTTAACGACTAGATATTTTTGGGCTATCACTTCAAATAACAATTGACTATTCAGACGTCAACACTATCTAGTCCTATAACGATCTAGTCAAATATCAATACAGTCCGACCGCGATGCTGTTCTATTCAGCTTTAGTCTTACAGCGATCTAGTCTTTTTGACAACCTAGTCATATCGAAGATGTCGTCATAAAGCTACCCATATTTTTGTCTTCCATTCCAGGCATAGGATCACTTCTGTGGATTCAAATAGCAGAACTCTTTGATGGAAACTCAAGAGCAGTTGGAGTTTCAATAGCCGCCGCCTTGGCCGGTTCCCTCACGGTCTTTCTTATCATCAGGTTCTTCCCATCTATAACGAATACTATTGGCCCAGCAGCTACATTCTGGATTTCTTCTGGATTGTGTGTAGTTTTTTGTATGTTTATATTGTTTTGTGTACCAGAAACCAAAGGACGCACGTTTTTAGATATACAAAGATCTATGAGGAGGTAAAATTTCAATAGATATAATAAATAAAATATAAATTAATTCTGTTTTGTCTCAATGTGTAATTAAAATTATTTACAAACTTGTATACGCTTTGTATTCTTAAAACATAAGTTATTGACATGTAAATCAGGATCAATATCAACATAGTATAAAACAAAGTCGCTTCCCGTGAGTGACTCAAGAGGAAGGTTTCAGCATCAGCATTGCACCCGTGCGAAGCCGGGGCGGGTCGCTGGTTATGAATAAATTAGGTACAACAAATAGGTACCTAGTTCGCGTAAAAACCACCTAGCTAAATAAGAAATACAGCATAAATTCAAGGAAAAGCAATCAATCACCAGATCGCCAGTCTCCTTATTTTACATCAAGCAAGTTAATTTAATTCTCTTTGAAGTTACGGGTCATTTACTTCGTGAAATAAGGTACCTAATTAAGATTTTAGGGATAAAAGGGACTAAGTACCTAATCACACTTATAAATAAATGCGAAAGTTGTATGGATGGATGTTTGTTACCATTTCACGCCAAAATCCTACTAATATTATAAATGTCAAAGTTTGTACGAATGGATGTATGGATGTATGAATATTTGTTACTCTTTCATGCAAAAACTACTGAACCGATTAGGCTGAAATTTGATATGGGTATAGTTTGGGACTTGGAATAAAATATAGGGTATTTTTTATCCCGATAAAATGCGGGCGAAGGCGCGGGCAGCAGCTAGTACACAATAAAGCTGAATACAAGATATTTTCAGTTAAGTTTGTTTTAATTAGAAAAATAATGTGTTTTTGTTTGTCTTAACACTAAACACAACTATACACAAGTTTTTTTTTTATGTTTCTTGTAATTTAAAAACAAAATTATTTTTGAATATTTTTTTTTTTATTCTCGATATCTAGCCCTAGATTAAATTGTTGTCCACACTACCCAAATGTGAGCAGGTAAAGAATGCTATATAGCATTATGTTCGCCTATGTACAACTTTTGTGCATTATAGTATATTCTATCTATCTAATTCGATTACCTTGACTATTATTTTATAGTACAAGTTCACAGCCAACTACGCACAGCAGCAGTAGGCAACGTGTTACCGCATATGTCGCAGCGACATGTCGTCGTCGTGGTAACGTAACGTCATGTCGCAGCAGTCGTGATTTAGCGTCATATTATGACATGTTCGAGAATATAAGCGCTGCATCCTTTGTAAAAATGCTTTTTACAAAATATCAGATTATCTAGCTAGAGGATAAAAAAGCATGGGACAACTTTTGCTCCAACTCGAAAACTAACAACCTAACAAGGTAAAGGTTTCTTGTTGGCGTCTTTACCTTGTGAGTGTGTGCAAGTGAACAAAAAATCAAAGTGATCACTATATTTCCCCGTTTTACTTCATCATATCATATCAGCCCATACACGTCCACTGCTGGACATGGCCTCCTCCATACGACGCCACAAATAGCGGTCCTGAGCCGCCTCATCCATCGACTGTTTTACTTATGTTATTTTAATTTTGTGACGTGTCCAAGAGTCCTGTAAGGTCTAAAGGAAATAAAGCACTTTGATATTTGATATTTGCCAGGGCGACGTTACTTGGTCTGCGTGTGGGCCACAGTGTCTACCTACTGCCGTTCGGCCTGTAGCAGCGAACGACGTAAGGTATTTCACAGAAATACATAAAGAAGTCATTACGTGTTCGTCCTACTGGCTTCGGCCCAAACTAGTCCAAACACGGAAAATTAAATTTAGTGGTGATTTCATTCCGCATTCGTCCGACTTTTAACCAGTAGTGTCACAGCAACACGTACACTGATGTGTGTAGTCGGCTACAAACTTACCTTTAGGAAGCATGAATACTAGTTTACGTTGATATTATTTCAATTAATCAAAAATAATGTCAACGTAAACTAGTATTTATATATATATCATCATACACGTCCACTGCTGGACATAGGCCTCTCCCGTACGACGCCACAAATAGCGGTCCTGAGCCGCCTCCATCCATCGACTCCCTGCGACCGCTACGACGTCGTCGGTCCATCGAGTGGATGGTCTCCCATGTAGGGGGGGATTTGCCATAATCACCACGCTTGGCAGGCGTATTGGTGATCGCAGTGTTGGTGTTTAAAAATACTCAGAAGGAAGCTGCTGCCCTTCCTCTGGTAGGTTCCCTCAGTCTGCTCTTACGACATCCACGGGTTGAGTTGGAGGGGTCGATATTCTATGCCGCGACCCCACGGCTATATATATATAATAATCAAAAATAACTAGAGCCTCCTTTATAAGAGAATTCAAATTATTATGTGAGTAGGTATTGTTACATCATATTATGATTAGTGATTATAGGTTATACGAATAAACGAGAATCTATATAATATGCTAAATTTTTTTGAAACTATAGAATATCTATGTTTACCCATCAGGATTTTTTATACAAGTCAAAAGTCGCCGAGCAGAACGCGAAGTGTAAGTTTAGCTTATAGATTATGTGACGTTTAATTTACGGTTTTCATCATCATCATCATCATCATCATCATCAGCCCATACACGTCCACTGCTGGACATAGGCCTCCCCCATACGACGCCACGAATAGCGGTCCTGAGCCGCCTCTATCCAACGGTTATGTATTTACGGTTTTATGATTATGCAAATCGGGGGCTAACAATCCACTAATTATATGTTTAAAAAGGTTTAGCTTAAATAAACCTGCAAAGTGCATGTCCGTTTTGAGTAGTGCAGGGTTCCGTATTTATAAATTTCGCTAACCTAAGGTTCAGCCTGTTTTACACAACTAGGAATTTCATCTAAATCTTCTTTAACAGAATCGTAAAAAAATTGCCTGAAATACCGTTTTACTATAAATTATTTAAAGCAAAATTAACCATGATGGATTTCCGTTATATTTCGTCATTTAAATTATTACTGTGTGTTTGAGTCCTATCCCGAATCTCTGTACTGATGAGGTATTAGAAATAAAACACCTTGAACTCACGGAATAGACTGAATTTATTGGTTCATAGAAAGGCTTTATACCTCTAGACCGTGCGTTCTCGTCAGCGCGATCTAGAGTTGGTTCACTTTTACTAGCGACATCTAGTTTATTGTTGTGAAAACTATGAGAGGCGACTGGACTAAACATACCGCCCGCGAAGGACCTAATATGCTAGGTCCTTAACAAAATAACAAAAACACTACAAAATTAAACATTGAACTCTTATGATAACTAATGAATCTAAGATCTACATTATTTACTAGCAACATAGTTCTGAATTATTCTTAAATGACAATTTAAATTTAATTAATAATGAACGCCTAGCCGCCAAGATGATGAATGAATTGCCACCCTGTCCATGTCCTAATATTTTTATTGTATGATCCATCTTGAATTTTACCTTTCTGTGATTATTTGGTTTATATTTTACTCTGCTCTTCAATTTTATATTTTCTTAAGCTTTTTCATTATTCCTATTCCACCTTTGCAACTTTAATCTTCCTCTGCTTATTATGTTCTCAGCTTTACCATACATACATTCTGGCCGTTCTTCCCTCAACGGTAACTTTACTATATTTCTATTCTGTATAGTCTGTGCTAATAATGTTTCACACTGTTGTTCTTTTTCAGTTAGCATGGATATACCGCTTGGAATTTGCTCTTCTAGTTCCCCAATTTTCTTTATGAACTCATTTTCTTTGCATTGTACATGAAATGAATATATCACATCATTTTTGGCCTTTGGAGAACTGGTCTGATCATGTGGGATGTGAAGAAGAGTATGATGTCTTCTTTGACAAATCCGACAACTTGTGGGTTTTCTACAATTGTGAACTCTATGATTTCCACCGAGACAGTTGGAACACATTCGTTCTTTCGTTACGAATTCTCGCCGCTGTTCTAGGTTTAGTCTAGCAAACTGCTTGCAGAATGTGATCTTGTGATTGTCGGCGCACAACTCGCAAGGTAAAGGAGTAGGTACCTTCATTGTATTAGAGTTTTTTATCTCGGAGGTTGCAACGAAAGACTTTATGACTGATTGCTGATTCTGACTACTTCTACGCTGTACGTGTGCTTGCTTCTCGGGTTCAACAAACTCTAACGCTCGGAACCTGGTTTCTAAGAACGATTTAAACTGGGCGAAGGTAGGCAACTCATTCATGTTCCTGTCGGGGCTCGAGATCGAAAGTTCCCATTGTTTCTGGGTTTCTGAATCTAATTTTGAACTAAGTATATGAACGATAATAAGGTCCCATGTAGTCACCTGTACACCTAAACAACTGAGAGCATTCAAACAATCTGAACTAGTGTCTAAAAGGTCTTTCAATGCCGAAGCGGACTCCATTGCCATCGCACGTTGTTTGAGCAGTTTGTTCAAAATAGATTTTGTCAAAAACCTTTTATTATTGTATCTATTTTCTAGGAGTTCCCAACAACGTGTGTAGTTCGAGTCCGCTATCGGAGTGTGTCTGATGAGCTGTTCTGCCTCGCCAGTGAGATGAGCCTTTAGGTAATGAAGTTTATGTACATTATCAAGGGAGGCATTTCTATGGATCAGTGACCCAAATAGGTCGCGGAACGTAGTCCACTCCTCGTATTTCCCAGAGAAATGCGGAATTGATATTTTGGGCAACTTAACTAACGAAGAGGCTGAACTTCTCATCTCGGAGCTCAATACTGGTGGTGGACTTTTAACAGTTATCTTTTCCAACGTATCTTTCATATAACATTTACACATCAAGTAGCTTTCTTCAGTTTGTTCAATAACTTCATCTTTGACGTAAGAGCTTTTACATAGATCCTCTTTCGGAAACTTGCTAAACAGTTTATAATGGTTCTCTCGGAACCGTGCCCAATCATTTTCTAGAATTTCAAGTTTGGAACTTATGTAAGTTGAGGTGAGCCTTTCTATGGGACATTTCTTGAAATTGATTAGCCCTCTCTCAATGGATTTGCTTAGTTCGTCCTGTGTACTAATGAATAGATCCATTTTAAACTTATAACTTTCAATTAGTTAGGAACCTACTTATTACAAATTAATATACAAGTTTTATGAAAGGATACGAGAATACAAATAATCTTCCTTAGCTAGATCATACATACATGCCTAGGTAGGTATTTACAATGGCTAATTAATTTACAATAAACTAAGTCTCCACGAATTTAATAATATTTATTTAGCAGGTAGGTAGGTATCTACTAAGATTGTACGTACTGCACTGCAAAAACCACTTAAAAGTTTACTAAACTAACACAAAACAAATGTTACTACACTACACCGAACTGGTAGGTGCAGGTAGGCATAAAAAACTTCACCCAACACAACTTAATAAAAACACGACACATGAACTCGCCAAATGTTTTGTTCTACACAAAAATTAAAGTACTTACAGTTTTGTCAGCTACCACCTACGCACTGTGATTCTGAATGTGATGACTCGGAGCTGCTGGCAGGTATCCTCGCGTCAGCCAGCAGTCGTCTATCTTCAGCACGCAGGGGAGATAGGAATCGATCGCCTCGTCTGTGGTGCGGGGGGAGGCAGTTCCGATACTACCTCGACCGCCCGCGTTCAACTCTTCTACTAAATCGCTCCGCATGTGATGCGGGGGAGGTAGTTCCAATCACTACCTCTGCTCCGCCTTGAACTCTCTTTGAGCACGGTGGAAGGTATTACTTTCCGCCCACCGGCTTTGTACTCGTCCTCTTCTGGGATTCTAGGGTCTCGGATGTCGTCGTGTAGGCACGATCAGGGAACGGGGTCGATGACCTTTCGTTTTGCGGCAATGATAATCCGCTCACTCACTGCACTGAAATCCACTGCGCGGCGGCGCTCACTGAAGCTGACCGAGGTAGTCAGCTCAGAGCGATGATAGTTACGGGGGATCAGAGATCCGCACCCGCATAAGTCGGTGGTATGGTGGCCACCGACTCCGAATAGTCGATCTTTTGCCGCTGCGATCCACAGCACAGATCAACTCAAGAAAAATGCAGTACTGATCATCAGGCTCGTTAAGGACCAATGTTTGAGTCCTATCCCGAATCTCTGTACTGATGAGGTATTAGAAATAAAACACCTTGAACTCACGGAATAGACTGAATTTATTGGTTCATAGAAAGGCTTTATACCTCTAGACCGTGCGTTCTCGTCAGCGCGATCTAGAGTTGGTTCACTTTTACTAGCGACATCTAGTTTATTGTTGTGAAAACTATGAGAGGCGACTGGACTAAACACTGTGCATTTTTCATATTTCCTAATCCAACCCTTTAGTCAGACCGCCAATTGATAGCCAGTTATTTTTGCTGATTTATTAAGAAATATAACATCATGAAAGGTTTTTAACTCTCAGACAATGATAAATCTAAGTAAATTATGTTAGGTATTTACCTAGTTTATTTAAGTAAGGTACAAAATACACGGACGTAAATACATTATGATATAATTATTCACTTAGTGTCAATGACGACCTGTGCGATATCCAAGACTTTTGGCCGGTTTTGGTATAATATATCAACTTGCTTTGCAACTGCTTGTGTTTTAATGAAACTAGTCTTTGTTTGAGAAATAATCAGCGTTAGCTCCCCGCAAAGCACTTGCACCATGTGCTTCATCAGCGTCGCTTCAGCGCTGATGAAGCACAATCTCCGCACTCCGTTATGTAGGCTGTCGCTACATAACCGTACCATACCTAACACGAACAGACTCAGGTTAATTATGGGTACTGTGTATGAATTCCTTACAACTAAAAGTAAAAAATGCCAGTAAGTTTGTTTTTGGATCTTTTCTACCATTATTTTATACTTTGCTTCGTAGGGAGGGCATATGATAGGGGTCGTCCATTAATCACGTGATGGTTTTAGCTTTTTTTAGGAGATACGTGATGAGTTTTAAGAATAATTCCCGTCCCCTACCCAAAACCACCAGTATTTTCTAGTACAAGGAATCTTAAAAATTTCCAAATATTTTCTTTAAATTATGGCCGGGGGCTATACCTACAAAGTTCTTTGCTTTAGATACATACATATATCTAACAACAACAAACAAAATGTTTTTAATTATGAATAAATCAATAATGCTGGTCATCTGGGTATAGCAACAATAATAATATTATATTTTAATTTATTTATTCCAATATTTATTTTACAAGGTAAACATGTTGCACTTGATGCCGTTAATTCTATAATTAATGTTCTTCTTATAATCACAAATTTCAATCAATCAATCAACTTTTGACATAGGGAACACCATATCGGATCAGTATCATCTTCCATCAGCAACACGTTCTTTCAGTATCAGCAGCTATGCTAAGTGCCAAATAAGGTGGCAATACAGGTCGTTCACCTTCTCTATGAAATCGCAAAATAGCACAGGTACTCAAATTATCACTATTCAGTCTTTTTCCATACAAGCGTCAAGGGATACTAGTGTCGCAAGAGTATCGTGGTACAAAGGGAAGCAAAAGACAAACAACACAAGCCAAAAAAAATCGAAATCGGGAATAATTACTGACTTTTTACGTTTTCAAATTATTCTGGATGTTTTAAAACACCTGACTAATTTTAAGAACGTAATATTTTAAATAATTAATGAATAATATTTATAGTTTAGAGCAAGTATCCAAAACGATTATACCAGTATCGAAAACAATTATAAATTCAAAGTAACAATGACATAGGTCTATAATTTTATGCCTGATTATGATAAGTTTCCAAAGCATTGTATAAACCTAAAAAATGCGAAATTTTAACTTGTGCCCCATTTCGATTTTGTGGAGAAGCTAGAACGACTTGTATTGCCAAGCTATCTGGCACCGAGTATAGGTCATTATGTATCAGCAGCTCGTCCCATATCCCTCTGTATCTGCGAGAAGGAACGTCCCTTGGTCTCTGGCACGAGGCATGCTATGAACAGACACGTCACGACGCACGACACACTGAACATCCAATACGTGGCTGCGGGACCTAGAGCGTGGCTCACTGATGCAAAATACCTGAAAATATTAATAAAAAAAAATTATTAATGTAATAAGTAGTCAACAAAAATATTACAATCAAAAGGAAGGCAGGTCTTAACTTTAACGTGCAGGCTTTAACGTGCCTTCGTGAGATTACTGTATGAAATCTGCTATCGCTGCTAAGTGTTATTTTTTCGCATTCATAATGAATTCAATGAGCTTTTAAAAAGAATGCCCTATACAAATGGACGTAAAAAAACCTGATAAACTTCAGAGTTAAATAAAATCAAGACTAACCTTAATTCTTGAAATACAATAATCTGTTGTTTACATTTAAAGTTAACGAAGGAGCAGTTTTAAAAATAGATTAATAGATAATCTACTTTAGGATAAGTTTATATATGTTTTTTTGAAAATACATGTTTCTGTAAAATGTTAATCTTGAATAAAATAGCATTTTTAAATACAAAACAGGATTAGGATCGGCTTAAGCTGAGAAATGAAAACAAAATCAGTTAGAGTGGTTCTGACTACAGAGCCAACTGACCTTTACCTTTTTATTGGGATTGAAATTGAAAACTAAATTGGAACTGGCTGTCATGAGCAGAATCAGAATCAATAAATAATAAATGAAGAAGAAGAAAATAACATTTTTAACTTCAACCAATCACACAGTTAAACAAGAACTTAAAACTAATACATCATCATCATCAGCCCATACACGTCCACTGCTGGACATAGGCCTCCCCCGTACGACGCCACAAATAGCGGTCCTGAGCCGCCTCCATCCATCGACTCCCTGCGACCGCTACGATGTCGTCGGTCCATCGAGTGGATGGTCTCCCATGTAGGGGGGGATTTGCCATAATCACCACGCTTGGCAGGCGGATTGGTGATCGCAGTGTTGGTGTTTAAAAATACTCAGAAGGAAGCTGCTGCCCTTCCTCTGGTAGGTTCCCTTAGTCGGCTTTTACGACATCCACGGGTTGAGTTGGAGGGGTCGATATTCGTACGCCGCGACCCCACGGCTAGTTAACGGCGGCTAGCTAATACATTAGGTAGGTATATTAAGGGTTGTAGCTATAAATTAGGAACCGGCTCAGCATAAATACTACGAGTACTGGTAGACTAAATACACGCAGCGCTGATCTTCCGCCGGTTCCTACAATCAACACATAAATAAATAACAGTATTTCTTTAGGCTTACAAAAAAGGACTCGGAGAAGTCAAATTTTATACTATCATGATCAGCCCGTACACGTCCACTGCTGAACATAGGCCTCCCCCAAACGACACCACGAATAGCGGTCTTGAGCCGCCTCCATCCAACGACTCCCTGCGACCGCTACGATGTGGTCGGTCCATCAAGTGGGAGGTCTTCCCACACTCCGTTTCGCATTGCATTGCGGTCGCCACTCGAGAACCTTTACTCCCCAACGGTTATCGGTTCTACGCGCTGTATGGCCTGCCCATCGCTACTTCAGCCTGCTGATTCTGAGAGCTATATCGGTAACTTTGGTTCTTCTACGAATTTCCGTATTCCGGACTCTATCGCCTAGAGAAACTCCGAGCATAGCTCTCTCCATAGCTCGCTGGGTGACTTTGAGCTTATGCACAAGGCCTATAGTGAGCGACCACGTCTCGGATCCGTAAGTCATCACTGGTAGCACACATTGGTTGGTTTATACTATAAACAGTTATAAATATTGTTATTATTATCAAAAAAGAAACAGTGTTATTGATTTTCTCTTCATGTCAGTTTTTTGTTTACTAGTGGAAGAAGTGAAAAAGAAACCACTAGTACATTTATATATCACTCATTTGTCTAATACGTGTTTATTTACATGTTTATTTAGGGGCAAACACTCGGCGGTCAGGAGAGAGCAGTCACTCTGAACCTACAAGTAAATAAATAATGATGGACAATCTACACAGCATCATCTAGCTAGGCCCAAGCTAGGCAGAGCTTGTGTTATGGATTGGTACTAGGTAACTGACATTAATATACTTAATGAAAAAATATATTAATGTTAGAGTAAGATAGCCATTTATGTAAAACTAGCGTGCGGCCCCGGCTTCACACGGGTATATAATAAAAATTTCAAGATACCATTTTTTTTAATATAATATAGCCTATTTCACCCGGGGATAGTTTAGCTTCCAAAACAACAAACATTAGGAATTGAACCCACAACATCCTGCATCGCAGCAGGACCTTCGCCTGTTGCGCCGCAGAGGACTGTGATAATCTACACAGCATAATGAATGAATGAGATTAAGATAATGATGAAAAACAGGTTGGTGATGATGATAGAAAAACAAAAGACGAACCGATTGATAGGAAACATGGCCACAATAGAAACGAAGACGCCAATAGAAACGCCCATGGCCCGTGCGGGCCCATCAAACAGCTCTGCGAACACTGTCCATAGCAGGGAGCCCATTCCTGAAATAATGAATATATGGACCAGTTGAGCTGCCTCTAGATATTTTGTAACAGTCTGTAGTTCGCTCTATTGGTTCCATTATGATTGCAAAATTAAATACTAGTTCTAATTTGTTTATATTATTTGATTGTAATTTTCTTTGTTAATAAAGGCTTATCTGCCCGTAAATATACTTGTAGCTAATAATTAGAAATAAGGCATAAACATCTATAAAATTTTCGATAGACAGGTGCAGTTTTTTTATAAAACGTCATTCATTAGTCAAACAAAGCAACTTGATATAAAAATGGTTATGTTATTAAATGCAAAAGCTCCTCTAAAGCTTGCATATTTTGTAGGAATGTATCTATAACATTATTTATTTATTTTAAAACTAAACCTACTTATGATTAAGTAATTATGTTTTGTAACGCGAAATGTAAAAATACCTACGTAAGTTTTGATAAGCGCACGCCCAGCTTCTAAAACGTTTATTATTTAAATATATGTTTGTGCATTCTAGGATTAAATTTACACTAGTAATTGTACTTAACTATGTTATTCAAGGCTTTAATAAAGAATTTTTGAAATTGAAAATTGAATTGAATCATGCATCAAATTGTAATTTCTATGTTCCGTGTGCCTCTTTGGTAATAAATTTTTTTCTTTGGCATAATGGAACAAAACTTCTAAAACAAAATAAGCGTGATTTCATATCATATATCACTGGAAGTTGTGTCGCTAATGGCAACCAATTCTTAGTGTAACTAAAAATATCAATCTTTATAAGGATTTGTCATTTGCCAAAGATGATGTTTGACGGTGGGGAGTAACAGTATGAAGTTATTTCTTTATGGCTGGAGGCGCATAGTAAGTACGAAAATTTTGAGCACATGTATAAATTCTTTATAAAGTTCTTTAAAAAAAATTACGCCTCACCTAAGTTATTGCAATAAATCACTAGTATCATTGATACAAGAGGTAAGTAGTTCAGCCAACCAGCAATCGTATACCCAGTCGACTGCAAATAGAAGAATGTTCCTAAGCCAATCTGAAAACAAAAGATACACCAATTGTACATCAAGTTCGCAGCCCATGGTGTTGTGCTGTTGGGGACTGATGTTGACCTCCCTTTGCTAACACCAATTTAGCTTTACGGATCCAAGAATTTTCCGATAATTTTCGAGACAGGCCCTACTCTACGGAGACGTGTAAAAGGTTAGATCAAGGACGGTTCGAGTCATTCCGTGTTTGTCCCACTGGCTTTGAATCAAAGTGGGACGTACACGGAAAATCAAATTCAGAGGTCGATTTCATTCAACAGATGCAGAAGATTTCATTAGACAGTCATTTGGTTATCTTGTCCCGATAAAGCAAACTTTTGGGCTGAATAAAGTGTAGGTATCTTCGTCGGGACAGACATTATATATCTAGTATTTATATGTAGTAATTATAATGTAGTAATTCCTCCTTCGATAATAAAGGTATTTACCATTCCAACAGCCATCCCAATTAAAGACACCACCAGCACCGGCTTCCGTCCAAATCGATCAGTGATGAGTATAGTGCAGAAACAAGCGAAAACCTGGATACAGCCAATCACAACAGAGGATATCTCCGGACGCACGCTCGTATTGGTCGATACGAATATCGTTTGAAGATAGAATGTAATTACGTTAGTTCCTATGGTTTGTGAGCTGAAAGAGAAAGAAGGTTTCATTAAGAGTTAAATGGCATTAATATTATTGTAATTTTTTTTAAAGCTTTTATCAATTATTCATTACAAACTAGATGGGGTTACATCATTTGATTTAGGAATTCCTATGTCCACCTTCTGGCTCCATCATCAGACTATCCCGATGGTACCATAACATTGCATTATTATCACACATACGAGTAAATAAGAATGCCCAATTTCAGCCCAGTCCGTTGAGGATAGCTGGTCTAAATTCAGTGTAACTGTTTTTAGACCATTTATCTTTCATTTGTCTTACATTTACATACATACCATGTGTGGGACAAAATTGTAGACCATAAGCAGAGATATTCAGAGTGGTTTTTTGAGATTGGAGTCCACTCCAATCTCAAAAACGGGTTTCGCCATCCATGGCGAAACCCACCAAACAAAACGACACCGTGAGAGTTTTCTCATAAAGCAACAATATATTTGAACCTTATCTATCAGCAATTTAATCCATTGGGGCAAAAATACAGGAAAATACATATAAAAAACCTGATCCGATTTCCTGCTGTAGTAATTAAATATCATAATAGTATATTTAAAAATCAAAACATCCAGATAATGTTTCCTCATAAATCGAGGTCATGACTCCTTTCACAACTTCTCTCCGTATGGTTTCGGATTAGGCATCCACTCCTATCTCAAAAAATATAATACTAATGGCTAAACTAATAAAAAGACTAACCTTATGCCCAAAAACATGACTTTTCCCAAAGTTTTAAGGACTACAGTATCTTTGAATAAGCTACTGCCGTTGACGTTTACAGAGATCTGAGAGGAATACTCTTTGATCTCATCTAGTGCTTCCATTTTTGAACCTCTAAGAAACGTCAGAAGTTTTTCTGCTTCACTTATTCTACCTGAAAATAAAATATTATAATAAAGATACAACAAGCCGCTTATCAGAGGAAACCTATTTCTATCCATAGACTAATGTATAGACTGACAGACTTTTTCCACGCACAATGTCACGTTGTTCTCGTGTTTTTCTTTAAGTTTATACCGTCCTGGAATCCATGAGGATCCTAGGGTGAATTTTAGTCAACATATTTATGACCCCTGCTTTAATATCGGTTACTATCGTAATTTTGTTATATCTATGATATAACTGTACTACTGAATACCGGAACTTGAAATACCGGTAGACGGTATCCGGAAAGTACAGGAAACCGCATAACAAAATACAGAAAGCACATGACCCAGCTCGACGAAACTAAAGAACACAACTTTGGAAAACTAAAGACCGAACGCTCACAACTTGGTGTACGGTGTTCTTGAAAACATTTTTAAGGTCAAATTCAATTTATCTATTTTTTTCTAATTTGGTATGATAATTATAAGCTACCATGTGGTCGCATGAGGGAGGAGTTTTAGACACCAACGATCCTCAACCGACGTGATTTCGGCATACACCAATTGCAAAATAGAAATCGAAATCGAGAAGTTTTATTATTTCAATTTCATTCTGCATTTGATGAGATTAAAATGGAAATTAGGAAAAGAGTTTGGAACGGCTCCCAAGAGAAACAAAACAGAAAGTATAAGACAAGACCCAAGTCTAACGCTTACCTTTAGAATACAAGAAGTAAGGACTCTCAGGCAGGAATAGCATCGGGAGATATGTTCCAACACTGACGCAAGTGAGGATAATGTTAACGGTATGGTAGGATACAAATGGTCCTATAGAAAGCATTAGTATTGCGCCCAGGGATGACATGATTTGGTTTACGCTTCCTAGACCACCGCGTATTTTTTTCTGAAAGAAAATAATGGTTTTCTGTTTCACCTTAGGTTAACTCCTGTTGGAGGTTAAAGCTAACTAATCATTGATGATCAAACATATTTCGTTATTCAAACTTCTGAAGGGTCTTTTGAGGTCTGTATAGGTGAAAATGTAAGTTTAGATGGATGCTTGGTACCCCTTCACTTTGCATACAAAATAAGTGAACTGGAAATAAATTAAAAAGCTTTTTTATTGCCACTATTACGAGTAGTAGGAACCTATATCAAAATTATCTGCTTTTGAAATTCAAGTAAGATTGACTTGAATTTCAAAATCAGATAATTTCTATACTGAAAATGCTCTATTAAAATCTGCCTCACCACAAAAAAAAAAGAAAACAATTTAAAGATACAGTACTCACCCCAGCTATTTCAGAAGAGTACATGGCACTGAGAGTAATTGCAACATAGTCCGACAATCCGCAAAGTACCCTTCCAAACACCAGCATCCAATAGCTGTTCGCAAATAGGAAGAAGAAGCAAGACACCAGTCGGGGTATGCAGCCTAAGATTAGTGCGGTCTTTCTACCGAAATTATTGGCTATGTAGCTCGTGAAGGTACATGCTGAAAATGTTTAAAAAAATACGTTATTTGCTACAAACTGCTATGAAAGCTTGCACAGAAACAGACCTTACATGTCACTCGTGTCCGTTTATATATGATATAGATACCACAGAAATATGAATGCATTGAAGGCCATTTTTCATAGCGAATCCCGATTAGGTACCTATAAAGTGATGTCTCATGGTCTCATAAGAGAGAACTCTTAAACGTCACGTCGTCCACTATGGGTCAGGAGTGTAATTATCGTGTCAATAATCTGTAACTTTCTCAGTTTTTAAAATATGTTTATGAATCTTTCGCATTTATAATTTTAGATATATGGACTACAAATTAAATAAAAAAAATCCTTTATTAGTATAAAAAAATGGCTACTAAACTTAAAAAAATATTTTTGTTAGGTTCTCGCGGATTTTAAAACTAATCCAATGGACATAATTAAAATAAAATTCTACATTGACATAATATACAATAATACTTAAACATTTAAAAAAAACTTATTAGGAAAAACATTTTTTTACGTAAAATTAAAACTTACATATTTTGTGTAACAAGCAATAAAAAACCTATTACAAACATTACAAAAGATAAATTGGAAACTAATAAAAATAATTACTATAGTAGAAATACTTTTATATATGTATATAAATAAAAACTAATAATCGTAAAAAACTAAATGAATGTTTTGGTTGGTTAAAAATCTAAAAGATTTATAGCTTCCTGCTACAGTTCTTTCGGAACAGTTTCGCTTGGTCTCCTTAGGCTAGAGATATATGGATCATATTATATAGCAATGAATGAAAAACGTCCTCATTTGTAGCTGACCTAGAGCATTTTCTGGAATGCTCCAATCGACTTTTTTTGCAAAATTTTTGATTATATTCTCTCCATGGATTAAGATCTTGTGTACAGAAGAGGGCATGTAATACCACCTATATTTATTAACGTATAATTGTGCAGTACTCTGAGTGTATTTACCAAATTTTTGAGGGCTAATTTCATGTCCAGAATCTTGCACACCTTAGCGGTCTGCAAGATTACGTATAATCTTTTGATTATCTCCTCATCAACTCCCGTAATTTCAGAACTACAGCGGTAGTTCTGAAAAAATCGACGAGCCGTATTCCCATCATTACTATTGCCTGATCCTTGTCGTGGTTTATCTACGTGTTTTGATTCCTAAACTGCCCTTGTACATATATTTTTTTCTCCTCTTTGAGTCTTTGGTTTTCCGGTGTTGTGGCCGACCATTTTTGAAATGGCAGATTGTATGTGTAATATTAATGCAATGTAATATTAATGACTCCGTTTTAATGTAGTCCAATTAATGTAATATTAATGACTCCGGCGGGACTTGAACCGGCGACCCTCCTCTGAATACGAGGGTTCAAGTCCCGCCGGAGTCGTAAATTTTTGGGATATTATTAAAATTCTTTAAGATTAACCAAAGTGCGGGCATAAGCACTATAATAACAAAAATAATTTGATGTTCTTTCGTTTCTTGCTTCTGTCTGACAGGTCTTCATATGTTTTTAATGGTCGACCACGACCCGTAGATGTTCCTGGTGTGGGACACGATTCTTCATCATCGAACACAATTTTGAACTCGCTATCTAACCACGAAGCGTTTTGTTCCAAAAATCGAGATTTGGTTCTTTTAGCTTTCGACCAACGATCACGGAATTTTTATAAGATATTTTGTTGTATATTTTCGACAACTTTTTGGCGTTTAGTTGGTGTTAAGTTATAGTTCTCTTCCAAATACTTAAGAAGATTTTCCGAAGTGGCATCGTTCTCGAATAAAAAAGAAATTGATACAATGAATTCACACATTTTAGTTTTTTTAATACACTTGTTTCCACGAAACTAGCAAAACAGTTTAAATGTTTGTAGTTGGAACCTGAATCCCTTTTTATAGTGACAGTAATTGATAATATATTTGCACACGACAGTACAGATTTTCATTGCGGTTTCTTGCACACGTTCCTCGAAATATATTCCATCGGAAATTGATAACTTATTTATTTCTTTGCAGTTTCCGGTTCAGCAACCGCAATATTTCGTTACTTTCTTTGATAAGGTGATAGCTATTATCAAATAATGCGGTTATTCTCTATTTACAGCTAAAATAATTATAAAATAGGTCATAAATTCAGTTAACCATGTTTTCCACTTCAAAAATAATTAAGTTTTATTAAAATAAAACAATCAATACTAAAGTTAAGGTCATCAAGTGAATAAAACATAGGATATTTTGCTACCATTTAAAGCAAATTGTCCAAAAAATCTACTTTCATGATTTTTCCCCTTTTTCCGACAGTACACTTTTTTGCCTCTAAGTCAAATTAGGGCAAATTGGGGCAAAATTTTATTTTAAATCCTTTGAGTATACAGATCAAGGAACGTTATAGTAGTCGTATCTCCTTGTCGGGAGACAGCGGTAAATACGAAAACTCAATTTGAATTTTTATAAATGAAAAAATAGGGGGGCTTTCAAAAATGGTCTGTAAAAGCTAACTTTCTTAGCCATATAAAAATATGCTTGAATTACTTGGAAAGTGTTAAGTACCACGCTTTTAATGATGTATGTATAATAAGTTACAGTTTATCAACAAATGTTTGTAAAAAAACGATTTAAAAGTGTCATATCACAAATTTTCCTACATCAATCAATCTACTTCCTTACATTCAAGTTCAAGCTATCGCTATTAAAATATGTTATTATAGCATATTTTTTGTGGTATATAATAGTTCAATTATCCTACTTTGAACACAGAAAAATGTAGAAATCTAACTTTTGACAAATTTATTTTTGGCACGAAAATTACGCTCCTGACCCATAGTGCGTCGCAAACCTTGTTGCCAAACAAGGTGCAGACAAGATGATTAAAAGAGTTCTCCTTTTGCTGACAAAAAAATAACAAGAAACTAACAGTAAATATCTACCTAAAGTTCTCTGTTCAATCAATGTAACTGGTTAGTTACCCCAAAAGAACTGAAAAAATCGGACAAATACATAATTTACATAATTACATACATACATAATTTACATGAATGCGAAACCGCAGACGGAAGCTGGATTATAATAAATATCTTACCGGTCAAAGCCGACAAGCAACTAACTGAGAGGATCCAAGCCATCTCATTCTCTGACAAGGGCCACGGCAGCACTGTCTGCTGCTCGGCCCTCAACTTCACCATCACAGGGGATAGCCAGCCTATTGACAGACCGAGGTGGAATGCAGCGAAGTTCGCTGAAAGAAAGGTATAAGGTTCATTGTTGAAAAGTGAAACTGGTAAATTAACAACTTGATTTTTCGAATTAGATCGAAGTTTCATCGAAACTCATAACAAAGGAAAACTTTAGACCAAATAAGAAGGTTGCAGATACGATAGGAATTGCTTACTATGCACTGTAATGAGCCTGTCATCTTATGGCATAGTACACTCATGAACTCATGTGCCTGGAATTGTACTAGCAAGCGCACCCATTAAATTGGAATAAAGCAATAAGGCCTGGATGCAGCTAAAAACGCGGTGTTAGTGTTTTCACTAGAGGACAAGAATGTATGAATGAATGACTTTTCTTTTAGGCACCGGTATTCATGGCTTCTAGGATGGTATTACTCACAGTAAGCGTTATCTTCAAGTGGCCTAAAGGTAGACATACACTATACAGTTGAATACTGTTCTTAGTGATTCGATTTCCTTAACTCTGTCTGTTATGTACATACAGTATAAAGGGTTATTAGTAATTCACTTCACTGACACTGCTCGAACTGAAAGTTCTGCCCACCATCACGAACAGGTTCGTGAAGACGAATTTTCTTAAGAATTATAATGTCTGGTTTTTATTCTTAAAAACTTCGTAAATCACCTTTGATACAAAATGGAAAAACACGTTTGTTTAGAACCCTATGAATTACTGAAGCCCGATCTCCCACTTTTTTCAAAATGACTTTAATGCTGTTGACCGCCGATGGCCATGACAGCGTTACCGGACTTTTGGCGGGCGCAGAGGGTGCCGCGCCGGTAAAGTTAGGACCGATCTCCTACTCCCACATTAATTTAAGACAGAGTCGTTTTTAAGTTGAATTTCAAAGAAAGCCTTTCTCTAGAACGATTTTTGAATGGAGTAAAGTACCTACTACCAGTAACAAATGTGAGAATTAAGACCTAGCGTCTTCAAAAACGCTATCGTGATGATGGACAGATTCTGCAGTTCGTGTAAAGTCAGTGATTTACCAATAACCATGTATAACCTGTTTATTAATTTATCATTTATAAGCTGTTTTGGCCAGGCAAAATATGAGTGGTAGCCTTCCCCATTCAAAAATAATTCTAAGGAAAGGCTTTCTTTGAAACTAAACTTAAAAACGACTCTGCCTTAAATTAACAGTGGATGTGGGAGTGGGAGATCGGTCCTAACTTTACCGGCGCGACACCCTCTGCGCCCGCCAAAAGTCCGGTAACGCTGTCATGGACATCTGCGGTCAACAGCATTAAACTCATTTCGGAACAAAGGCCACAAAATTCAGCTTAGCACCATAGTAAGAATTTAGACGAGTATTTTATAATAATATAAGTCATTTGATACCTCATTTATCAAACTAGCTTCAGCCTATGGAGTCTTCGAGGTAATAAAGGGTAGGTATCAGATACCACACAGAAAATTAAAAACGTGACAAAAAGCGTCAACAACGCTTGGTGGAACTTTAGCTTTACATGACGTATAGTTTACGGTTTTATGATAATCGAAATCTTGAGCTAATAAGCCATTATTTATAGTGTTAAAGGGCTTAACCTTAATAAACCTGAGAAATACGTGACGGACACGGCGTAGGGTTCCGTAGTTAAAAGATTCACTAACACTTTCAACTTGTTTTAAACAACAAGGGACTAGTTTGTGTTGGAAGAACACCTAACTAGGTTCGTAGTTAACCTGCTTCCATTCATAATGAAATTCCATTCATCGTCAAACTACGAAAGTTTTATAGTAAAACTAGGGACTACATAAGTAATTTTCAATGAAATTTGTACTAGTGTTTCGGTATATATATATATCAAAGTGTTTATAAGTTGATATCCTATCTCTTTAATGAATTTCATCCTATAACCTGGAATTTTTTCACTTTTCGCAAAATAGCCGGTTAGCCGGCAGAGGAAGGATGGAGGTCCGGCTGTATTTTTGTAATTCTTTATTGTACACAGTAACAAAATACATCAACTTATCTAATAAGATATTTACATAGCATAGGCGAGCTTAACCCTGAAAAAGAGTTTTCTTTCAGCAAACTTTAGAGCTATAGAAGAGGCGATGAAACAGCCTCTACCTGTTTCATCGCCTCTCCGTGAACACAAAAAAAAAATCTAACAAGAGATATCTATACTTATAATAAAACTGTAACAGGTCCAATTCTATACATTGAAAATATTTTGAATTTTTTTTTTTGGATGGCACTCTTTTATCGGTACTGATGCCAAAAATATTTTTTTTTCCATCATGTCTGTCTGTCTGTCTGTATCTTGGCCGCGCATAGCTCCGAAACTACTGAACGTATTGAAATGAAACTTGACAGGATTTGAGTTCATACTACGAGAAAGGACAAAGGATACTTTTTATCCCGGATTTCAATAGGATTCCCTTGGGAGAGGCGATGAAAGTAAAATTGCTTGGCTGCGCATAGCGCCGAAACTACTGAAGGTATTCTAATAAAACTTAGCATGATTTAAGTTCATATTACGAGAAGGGGCAGAGTAAACTTTTTATCCCGGATTTCAATAGGGTTCCCCTGGGAGAGGGGATGGAAGTGACATTTCTCGGCCTAAATTGGCCTTAAATAGCGCAAAAACTGCTGAATGGATTCGAATGATACTTAGCATGATTTGAGTTCATACTACGAGGAAGGACATAAAATACGAGTCCATACTCCATACCCCAAAGCCAACAAAATGATTACAAAAATTGTTATTAGTGCCGATAAACGACCTACTTGACAGCATCCGGTTGGTACAAAGCTCTCGCTACCAATGATGTTGCCGTCGTCCTGGTAGATCAGCACTGTGACAGGCGGAACATTGTGCTGCGTACCCGGGATGAATGGAAACGCACCAGGCATTTGATGCTCTTCAGTCTCAACTCGCTTATGTACCTACTGTCGTGGCGAAGAAGGATACAACTTTGATCTTCGTCATGTGAATCCGAAAACTGACGAGACTGGATACTAAAAAAGTTTCCGCAATGCAATTCTACGCCTAGATACATTTTACCAATAAGAGAAGGTCGCATTGCTCACCTGCAAAGGTTTCGAGGTTTGTTCAACCGTTTTCTGGTAAACACGGCAAAATTAAAACGGAGTGTTTGGTATATTGTACATCAGAACAGAACAAATGAGAGAAAACTGCGCGTTGAGAATTATGTAGATATGCGAGACGCCATGAACCAAGATACAAATTGTGAAGATTTAGGACGCCTGGTAATTCTTCCTTCCAGTTTTAGAACTGGACAATTGATGTGTAGTGCCCTTTTCTCCAGTAGGTAAGGTACTATCAGAAGCTTTTGAAACGCATAATATACCTAGGTAAATGTGGAGCTGTGTGACGTCCAGTCAATATAATCTAGGTATATGTAAATCTATACTATATTACATTAACAAAAATAATTAAGGTTTGTGAGGTTGTAGGGAGTAATCTCTGAATCTACTGAGCCAATTTTGAAAATTCTTTTACCTATTGAAAACCACGTAATTTGCGAGTGGCTATATATATGTATATATATTAACAACTAAAAATGTTTACCGCTCAACGAAGTGGGCACGGGTCAGCTAGTACTAAATAAATAAACTAATAGTATATAGCTTGGCTATATACAATATAAATAAAATATGATCCGTATAACAATATAATATATATATATAAACTAATAATATAATATATATAAATAATTAGTAATATAATATATATAAACGTACATAAACTAAAAAAATAAAGATGATAAAACTTTATGTATTTTTTTTAAGTATTTCGTTGATTTTTCCGTCATTTATGGAACGATTTTGAAAATTCTTTAGCTATTTTATAGAGAATTATCACGAGGGTAAAAACTAGTATTCATGAGATACTGCTGTCCGCGTCTTCAACCGCGTTGTATCGGGCGTAACAAATATCCATACATCCATCCATCCTTACAAACTTTGACATTTATAATATTAGTAGGATAAGTCCCGCAAAATTTAAAATCCTGTAAAATTAAGGGATTCGGTGTCTGGATTCTTAGTTTTTTTCAAAACATCAGAATATCAGATAATCTATTAAACAATAATAAACTATGAGTAAACATTTAAAGTCGCGTCCTAAATTTAGACATTTAAGTAATGATGAAAAATAAATAACAAACCGTAAACCTACAGATACATAATTTTTATTGTTTTAGTATAATCCCAGTTCGTTGATCTTTCCGCTTTGTCTTTATAGCGCCTAAATTACGGTTTATACAGTCATCGAATAAAATTGTAACACATTTAAATGGGCATAATAACATTTTCGTTAAAAAGCTTCAATACAACCCAGTCCCAGATAACTATAATTATTATAGTTATCAGATCCGTTATACGAAATGAAGTATTATAGAATAATTCTTCATATCGTCTAGGGCATACATTTTTGGGATATAATATAAAATTTCAGCCAAAAAAAACTATTGATTCTGTAGTAGTAAACTGTACAAGCATTTTCTAATGGTAAGTAAATGAAAAGAATTTTGTATTTTTTTTTTGTTCCATGATAATTTCAAAAGTTTGATGAGGATTAGATTTCTAGAAATGAAAAACAAGTCTTGACTGGCTTCTCGCATTATAAGAAACTACTTAATACTATAATACGGATGGACTACCTCTGGTGCAGCGGGCAACGGTCCGCCTAGGACACAGGAGGGTTCGATTCCCGTTTCGGGACAAAATGTTGTTGCAGATACTCTTTCATGCAATATTTTTGTTCTGGGTGTTTTCTGTAATATATCTAATATATTTCTGAACTATTAAGATATCAGTTATCTAGTACTGAAAACGCAGATCTGCTTGCTTTAGGCTAGAAGATTCTGTGTGAATTGTTCAGCATTATTTATTTATTATTTAATTTTACTATGTACATCATAACGCCGTCAACTGTACCTATTCGTTTTATCTAGAGGAAAATCGGATAACAGGTCGATTCTCTACAGATTATGTTAATCCTAAAGCAAAGGTGAAACAGATTTAACGCTTGTTTTTTTCCTGCCTCTACTTTTTCTTAATTTCAACCTAAATAGCATCGTAATAGAGAAGACAGTTGGAAAGTTTCTTTACTGACTGACGTACAGTGTTTTTCAAAATTTAGTACTGCAAGGAGAATACTTAGCCTGTATTTGCTTGGGTTTATCCTCGATAAAACTTCATCATCATCATCAGCTCATACACGTCCACTGCTGGACATAGGCCTCCTCCGTACGACGCCACAAATAGCGGTCCTGAGCCGCCTCCATCCATCGACTCCCTGCGACCGCTACGATAAAACTCGTATGAGTGGTTTTGTTAAAAATGAAAAATTATGTAACAAATTTATGAAGGTACTAGCTGCTGCCCGCACCTTCGCCCGCGTTTTATCGGGATAAAAAAATAGCTTATCTGCTATACCCATAACACAGCCTAATCGGTTCAGTAGTTTTTGCGTGAAAGAGTAACAAATATCCATCCATACATCCATCCTTACAAACTTTGACATTTATAATATTAGAAGGATGCAGTTTCTGTTTTCTCATAAATCGGGGTCATGGCGACTGACAATAGTATTTACAATTGAAGCAATTGAGTCAACTGATCCATATCAATACCAGTCGGAAGCGTTCCCAAGACGCTGGCTGCATTGCCCCACTGTAATCAAATAAATAAATAAATAATGCTGGATAATTCATTATAGAAAAACGACCAGAACACCCTGAACAAATATTTGCAGATCGTACAAATATTTGTCCCGAGGCGGGAATCAAACCCGCAACCTCCTGCGTCGCAGGCGGACCTTCGCCCACCGCTCCACATCGGTCGTCAATTGATTAAATTAAATGGATAATTTAAAAAGTATATATTATTTCCCTGCATTCTTTTGAGAAAAGCACTATATGTACATATGTATATGCCTCGGCAGAAATGGCAATTGCCTGTCTCGTATTAGTAAAGTCCTCGCCTATGTTTCGGCCTTCAAACTCATACTCGACCTACAATTGCCTTTTTCCCGGCCTTTGCAATAATGTACTACTGATTCTTTTTGCCAATAAACTATTCTATTCCTTCAAACTTACCGTTCAAAACACAAACATATGACAACTTTATGTTGATACAAAATGTGTCAAAACGCTTTCACCAGATTGGCAATATTCTAGAAGTTATGTAAATTGGATGCATAAACCCATCAAAATTTTTAGGTAAGGGAGGGCGCATTTTATTTTTATTTTCAGGTCATTGCCATTGATCTAACAGTTACTATCAAAGAATAAAAAGAAATTAGAACTAGTAATTACAATGTAGGCAATTGAGCTAACTGCAGACTGTTGCATTTAATACAGAGGTAGCTCTAGAGGTAGTCTGAGTGTCCCCAAGTCGCTAGCTGAAACACGAAATAGATCGGGCTGAAATATTGCATAGATGTAGGTAGGTACAAAACAAAACAAACATTCTTTAATTCTTTACTGCACTATAAAATATACGTCTAAAACATTTAAAAAGAAAATTCATGGCAAAGGCAAGCTTAACCCTAGAAAGAGTTCTCTTCCAGCAAACCTTATTGGGAGAGAGAAAATGTTATAAAAGTGGGCACATTGTATATGAATAGAGAACAAAAGATTTAATTTTAACCTACTGTCGCTTGTACTTAGGGTTAGACCTAGAGAAACACGTTGGCTGCTTTTTACTTTATCCTATGAGTGAGTTCCTGTTAGATGTTAAAGTGATCAAAAGACCTAGATAAGGAATAAATAAAAACACTTCCACAAAGAAAACAATACGTTCAAAAACTATTCAAGTACCAGGGCGGCCTTATCGCTTGTACCTAGGGTTAGACTTAGAGAAACACTTTGGCTACTTTTTACTTTATCCCATGAGTGAGTTCCTGTTAGATGTTAAAGTGATCAAAAAACCTAGATAAGGAATAAATAAAAACACTTCCATAAATAAAACAATACGTTCAAAAACTATTCAAATACCAGGGCGGCCTTATCGCTTGTACTTAGGGTTAGACCTAGAGAAACACGTTGGCTGCTTTTTACTTTATCCTATGAGTGAGTTCCTGTTAGATGTTAAAGTGATCATAAAACCTGGACAAGGAATAAATAAAAACATTTCCAAAAAGAAAACAATACGTTCAAAAACTATTTATGTTGTTCGTATTATTAATACAAATTGTTCTAAGGTAACAGCTACTAAATTAGAAGCCTTGAGTTTAGTGATATTTCACTTATAATTACAGACAATTTATTATTTTCGTAATTAACTATGGACCTCCTCTGTAATTATATTATAAGTTCAGTCTATTGTGTTTATTTTGCAGAAATTCTGATAATTTTGGGACAAATAAAATTAGTTTTAGGACTTTAATATAAAAGCAGGGTTATATAATAATGAACAAAATAAATAGTACAAAATATTTATATTTTTGTGCCAATAATTAATTCCTAAAAACGAGGGAAGTGTTATTTCGTCAATTCTTTTTTATATGTTTCTTGTCATTTGTCATTTTGCCATTTGTTTCGTGACCCTCATAAAATAACTTTAAGGCACTGCAAGGTACATTATCGCATCCACGTATTTTTAGGGTTTCGGTTTGGTATGAACGAAACCTTTATGTCTCGCCCTGTTCTTCCTTTTTTCCCTCTTGAATATGCCAGTAACTATGTCAGCAACAGTAGTGACGACCGATGTGGCGCGGCGGGTGAAGGTCCGCCTGCGACGCAGGAGGTTGCGTGTTCGATTTCCTCCTTCGGACAATTGTACGATCTGTAAATATTTGTTCCGGGTATTTCTATGTTATCATCATCATATCAGCCCATACACGTCCACTGCTGTACATGGCCTCCCCTATACGACGCCACAAATAGCGGTCCTGAGCCGCCTCCATCCATCGACTCCCTGCGACCGCTACGATGTCGTCGGTCCATCGAGTTGATGGTCTCCCATGTAGGGGAAGATTTGCCATAATCACTACGCTTGGCAGGCGGATTGGTGATCGCAGTGTTGATGTTGAAAAATACTCAGAAAATCGCTGCTGCCCTTCCTCTGGTAGGTTCCCTTAGTCGGCTCTTACGACATCCACGGGTTGAGTTGGAGGGGTCGATATTCGTAAGCCGCGGCCCCACGGCCAAATTCTATGTTTAGATAATAAAATATCTATCTATGTAAAGTATTGTATAATGTATATCACCCATACAAAACAAAGCTCTGCTTACCTTGGAGCTAGATCACGGAAAAAACGAAGCACTAGCAAAGTACCAATTTGGCTTGGTTATTTTTTTTTGGGTTATTTACAACTAAGATTTATTTAAAATGCACAATACAGCTCTGTTTATAGTAAACAAACGAGTTTTGCTGTGTATTCTAGGTTATACTAACCGAGTACTTGATAGTTTCCAAGTGAGTGCCTCAGTAAAAATAACCTGTTCTATTTCTGTTTGAAAATAGATAAGTTTTCAGATTTATAAACTGCCAAGTTTTTCCTATTTAATTTTAAACTAATCTCACTCAACCTCACACTGGTTATTTTCGGTGGCTCGGTGCGCTTCCGCACCCAAGAACGCTTCCGCTACAAAAAACTTGCAACATTTTACCGGTGTTTATTCTTTTTTGATAAACATCGACTGCAGTACAAAATACCCAATGGATGAACGTAAGGAACCTTCTCACTGCCTGGGGATTGGAAGAGTTCGAAGTATGTATTTCAAAGTAAGTATATATCTCTGGCAATGCTACGGTTCACCGTCAAAATTTATTTACAGAAACAATGTCATTTCGTCCGCGGTTGGTTGTCAGCAGAGCGACCCTCTTGGTCCGGCCATTTTTAGCCTTGCTATCTAACCAGTAATTCAACGTCTTAAATCCAAACTTAATGTTTGGTATTTAGATGACGGAACGATAGGGGGAGACGTGGACACAGTTTTTAATGACCTAAAAATCATCACAGATGAATTTCGGCAAATAGGTTTAGAACTAAATTTTTCAAAGTGCGAGCTTTTTATTTCGGACTCTTGTGTAGACAAAAACAATATCATAATAAAATTCAATAGTTTGGCTCCCAACATTACAGTTGTAGATAAATGTTCACTTCGCCTCCTTGGTTCACCAATTTTTGATGAGTCTTTTCAGTCATTTGTAGATGATAAAATTCAAAATTTCAACAAAACCTCGAACAGACTTCTCAAAATTAATAGCCATATGGCTTTTACAATTATTCGGTTTTGCTTGTTTGTACCTAAATTTACGTATTCTTTGAGATGTTGTCAACTGTGGAAACACAGCGAGCTCTTGGAAGGCTTAGACAACATAATAAAGAATACTTTATCATCGGTTTTGAATATCTATTTCGATGACAAGGCATGGTCGCAGGCCTCCCTGCCTGTCAAATTGGGAGGCTTAGGTATCCGCAAAATTTCAAGTGTAGCCCTGCCAGCGTTCTTGTCTTCCGTCTACAGCACTAGTTCTTTAGTGGAAAAAAATTTAAATCCGTCTTTGGTCTCACCTGGAAATTCATTCGAAATTTCGTTCTTAGACGAGGCTCGAATGGCTTGGCGTAGTGCTTGCCCTGATGCTGCTCCCCCAAAATCTCTTTTGTCCCAACGGCAATGGGACGGGCCTCTGTGTGAGTTGACACGGAATTGTTTGTTACAAACGTGCTCCAGCTCTGCAGATCGTGCCCGTCTCCTGGCCGTTTCTAAATGGGAGTCAGGACATTGGTTGCAAGCACTTCCTTCATATAATACTGGCACTCTATTGGATCCCGTAACTTTCCGTATAGCAACATGTCTTCGGTTGGGTGCAAGGTGTTGCGCGCCTCATCAATGCCAGTGCGGTACTGTTGTCGAACAGCTTGGTCATCACGGATTATCGTGTACTAGGGCTGCCGGTCGGATATCTCGCCATGCCAGCCTTAACGACATCATCCGGCGGGCCTTTGTCACCGCTAACGTACCAGCTATTCTCGAACCGAATGGTCTGTTGCGTGACGATGGTAAGAGGCCCGACGGCATGACTTTAGTCCCTTGGGAGCTGGGCAGGCCTATTGTGTGGGACGCTACATGTGTCGACACACTTGCGCCTTCCCATCTTTCAAGGACATCTGTGAGGGCTGGTTCGGCGGCAGATTTGGCCGAGGATCTCAAGAGGCGCAAATATGCAGGTCTCGACAGAGCCTACGCATTTGCTCCCCTTGGAGTCGAGACCCTAGGTCCGTGGGGTACCGAGGCTCTCCGGGTTTTCAAAAAATTATCTGAGCGCCTGGTCGAAGCGACGCGTGACCCGAGAGCTGGTGAGTATCTGGCGCAGCGCATTAGCATTGCCATACAGCGGGGCAATGCAGCCAGCGTCTTGGGGACGCTTCCGACTGGTATTGATATGGACCAGTTGAGCTATCTGTAGATTGTTTGCAACAGTCTGCAGTTAGCTCAATTGTTTCAATTGTAAATACTAGTTTAATTTCTTTATATTATTTGATTGTTATTTTCTTTGTCAGTATACACTTACACAGTAATTATTGTAGTTGGCATTACACTTTGCTATCGTTTTTCACATTTATCGGGAAGGTAATTAATTTTTTTTTAATTCAATCGGCAATCCACGTGTTGTGTGAGCCTTGGCGCCTTTACTTACAATTTCTTTATGGTTCGTTGATCTCGTGGCAAATCTTCCAGTACGGCCCTTACTTAGGTAAGAGGGTTACCAATGCAGTATTTTTACTTTTTAGGCAGGTACTTACTTTATCTTAATGGAGTTTATAAATTTTAAAATCTAATTTTAGGTACAGAGGAGGCCTCAAATATAGCCTGTTTGCTGCTTATTCCATCTCTCTTGGCTGTTACAAGTCTTCGTCGTAAAAAGATTCGGCATCCTTCGAAAGTTGAAGCAGCTGCTAGTTTTATACAGCATGTGAAAAACGATTCGGATATCCACAGTGCACAAGTAAGCAAACATAATTTCAGCAATAAGGGTCGCGTCGCGTCATATTGTAAAGATCATCTTAAACCGCATCTCGTGAGATGACCCTTACAATTAGATTTTCATGCATAGATAGGTTAGTACTTATGGTTGTTAAAATACAAAAAAAGCAAAAAAATGGTTTGAATAAATATTGATTTATAATTTGAGATAAAAAATTACTGTATTCGTTAAAAATTCACAATGTAAGAAAATATGTAAAAGCTCTTAAAAATGTTGTAAATTTAGCTAATTAGTAATAATTTTGTATTACACCTGTTACTATAAGTTGGTATAATTAAGAATTTAGTTTATAAACTATTGTAAAAAAGTTAAAATAAAACGTTTTTATTTCATATAATACATGCTTTTAATGTTGAAGTATGGTTTGTCGGAAAATGAAATATGATCGTTCAGTCGTTTTTTTAATGGTGATTTAACTATTACGAGTTCACCAGATTAACGATCTTTTTTCAATTCCCTACATATCAAATTTTCATCAGCGTCAGAATGAAGAGTCACTTTTACATTTTTACTTCTGGCCTACTTGAATTGGTATATTCAGCAATATTGTTTGTTGTTCCTAAGCGGGTTTGTTGCGTTAATACTGCTAAATACTTAGCTGCAGGTGGCATTTCCAAGTAACAACAATATTAATAAGGTACAGATTTTAAGTTTAAACTTGCATTGTCCTGAATGCAGTGCAACATAAGTTCAAACTTAAAATATCTGTAGCTTATTAATATTGTTGTTACTTGGAAATGCCACCTGCAGCTAAGTATTTAGCAGTATTAACGCAACAAACCCGCTTAGGAACAACAAACAATATTGCTGAATATACCAATTCAAGTAGGCAAGAAGTAAAAATGTAGATTGGTTGTAGCTAACCCACTGAAAACGGTTGAAAGCGCCGAGTCACTTTACTAAGTATACCCATCTACTTGACAGAGTCACTTTGTTAAACATAGAAATGTTTCTATGCTGCGTTTACAAAGATGATTTGTTAAAATCGAAGATTTAAACTAAGATGCTTGGTTATAACTAACAGAAGAACTCGTTTGTCTTTATCAAATTAAAAGGTTCCAACCTTTTAATTTGATAAAGATAAGTTACCCAGCCTAGGTTATCAAATTTTAACCAACTTTTTTGATTAATATTACTAACTTACAAAGATGGCTTGTCTAGCATTAGCAACAAACTTTGCAGGCTCCCTCCGAAACGAGTAACACTGTTGTAAATAGCAAAAAGTTATTTAATTCTAAGGATGGGAGTTATTAGATATTTTGGCTACCGGTTATTAGTTGGGTATTTCGTTTCAATACCGCTAGTACCAACTGGTACCTAATAACGTTACAATACTCTATACCTGTCCTGATTTCTACCCAATATATTTCTAACCGATTTGGTTAGAAATACCAAATACTTGTTGCAGCTACATAACTTTACGGGTGAACGGTCCGCTAGTATCTATGCGTAGATCATAGGTTAGGTAAGTATAGGTATTGAAGCGTTGGGTAGTTATGGCTCACGGTCGGTTAGGCGCGATGCTCGCTTTGCACAGTTATTCCCTAGCGGTATGCGGATTTTACAATAGCGTTAGATATTTTAGGACCATGCTAACAGGTACTGAGTTAGTTATTGAATACCGGACTCATCTCTATTTAATTCCAACCGTTACGTTTTTTCCGTGATGATGCGGCGTGGATTGTCCAGCATTATTTATTTCACATCAGCCCATACACGTCCACTGCTGGACATAGGCCTCCCCATAAGACGCCACAGATAGCGGTTCCAAGCCACCTCCATCCATTCACTCCGCCACAAAGGGCGACCGCCACGATGTCGTCGGTCCATCGAGTGGATGGTCTCCCATGTAGGGGGGGGTTTTGCCATAATGACCACGCTTGGGAGGGCTGGTGATTATTTATTTATTTAACTACAAATCCATGATAATTTATACAGCAATTTTCCGAATACAGTTTTATTTATTACTAGCTGACCCGTGCCCACTTCGTTGGACGGTAAACATTTTTAATAGTCTATAAAACTCGCAAATAACGTGGTTTAAACGATGCGTGTTTAAACAAATTCAATAGATAAAAGAATTTTTAAAATTGGCTCAGGAGATTCAGAGATTACTCCCTACAACCACACAAACCTTACTTATTTTTATTAGTGTAATATAGTATAGATTTACATATACCTAGATTTTATTGACTGGACGTCACACAGCTCCACATTTACCTAGGTATAGTATGCGCTTCAAAAGCTTTTGATAGTACCTACTGGAGAATAGGGCACTACACACCTATTGTCCAGTTCTAAAACTGGAAGGAAGAATCACCAGTCGTCCTAAAAATTCACGATTTCTGTCTTGATTTTATTTTTTTATTTTTATTTCTATTTTATTATAATAAGTTTACAAAGCAGTTTACAATCAAATTAATGCAATAAATAGAGTTACAGTACTGAACCAGATTGTAGACCTAGATGTAAACATAACAAGATTAAAAAAGTGTTGCAAACATATCCAAAACAATTTCCCTAAAATATAATTTATATTACTGTGTATTTTTAAACTTTATACAATAGAAAATACATTTATATCGTTATATATTATAATATGTTTGCTATAGAGCCTACTGCGTTGATAAGGCCGCGTCGTGTCCTTGACCGCTCGCCGAAGTGCTGATTTAGTAAGAATCAGAATCAGAATCAATAACTTTAATTCTTTAGGCTTACAAAATAAGCACTTAGACAAGTCAAATTGTATACTATAAACATAGTTATTATTATCAAATAAGAAATAAGGTGTTATTGATATTCTCTTCACTTCAATTTTTTGTCCACTAGTGGAAGAAGTGAAAAAGAAACCACTAGCACATTATAATATCACTTAAGTGTCTAATACATGTTTTCTAAATCTAAATTTAATACGATTTAGTAACATGTCAAAAATTTCCATAAAGCTAAACCGCTAGTAACAGCTGATTGTAGTACTGTAGCTCGCTATAATCGTGTTTTATTTGTAGTAGAATCATGTTACAATGGCTCACCTCTTTAACCTTATCACATGTTTGCTGCTAATATTTGGTAAATGAATTAACTGCCTTATCTCCTTGCCAGTAAGGTCGCATGTCATAGTAAGATACGATTTTCCACTGGTCACGGATTAATTGCATTTTTCCTACCGGGTCGTATTATAACGACTGGTTACTACTGAAATGAGTTACATTGGCCGATACGCTAGAGCAAATGATACTCATAAAAATGATCCATGCAAATGCAACGTTAATAAATTTAGGAAGCTGTCTTCTACTTAATTGTTTACTATTTTTTGCTAAGTGTGCTGTATTTTGTTTGCTTAGATTGTTTTCCGTTTGTACTACTTTGCTTTTTTCTAAAGGTAAAATTGATAATTTTATTATAGGACGCTTTATAATGCCGTTTTTAGTCTTAAGAGACACCACTCTAACAAAACCATCATTTCCTTTGTGCACTTGTATCTCTCCCAACAGGAAACTTCCCCGATGAGAAGTTGTCATCGTGAATAGTCACCATGTCGCCGACTTCAATGTTTCTTTTTGATTGAAGCCACTTACTGCGGACAGATAATTGACTGAGATATTCGGCTTTCCATCTCTTCCAAAGGTCTTGGAAAATCTTGTTTGTTAGGTGCCATCGGGTCCTAGCGTCATTAGCTGTTTCTATGACTGTTAGGCCCGCGTTACTGGTTAGAAAGTGTGATGGCGTAAGGAAGTCAATGTCATCTATGTCTTCAGATATTGGACATAGAGGCCTCGAATTTAGGCTTGCCTCGATTTGCGCCAACACAGTGCTGTATTCTTCGAAGGTCGCTTGTTCACCTACAACTCTTTTCAGATGCTGCTTTAGGCTTCGGATGGATCGCTCCCAGATCCCTCCTGCACTTGGCCAAGAAAGACGGTTCCAGTGCCATTCTATGTCCATCTCCGCTACTTCCCGATAGAAAGGCTCCTTGAAAAGTTCATCGAGCTGCTGATATTCTTTTTGAATGGCCTTATTTGCCCCTACAAAGTTAGTTCCGTTATCGGAGTACATATGCTTAGGTGCTCCGCGTCGAGCTGTCATTCTTCTCAATGCTGCTATGAAAGAGGCGCTACTCAAATCGGAAACCAACTCTATATGAACTGTTTTTGTTACCATGCAGATGAACAACGCTACGTAGCCTTTCGTTGTCTTTATTCCTCGTCCTTTGTTGGCTTTTACTGGAATAAAACCCGTTGAATCTACCCCTGTGTGATAGAACGCTGGTGCTGGATTAGTTCTAAAATCAGGATATTCGCCCGTAATCTGCTGTGATTTAATAGGCTCTTGCTTTCTACAGGTGACACACCTAAGAAGCTGTTTTTTGACTGCGCGGTTGCCTTTGACTATCCAGTACCTTTGTCTAAGAAAGGACATGGTAAGCCATGGACCACCGTGGAAAGTGCTGCTCTAAGCTCGCGTAACGTGAGATACTCGGACTTCCTTTGTTTACTAACAATAGGGGTCCAAGGCCCGTCGTATCCATGCTACAATCCGTGTTGTTTTATTTAATGAACTGTGACGGTTGAGTAAATCTTCGACTATGCTGCTGTTACCGGAGATGTTACTAACTACATTCACGTGTTTTATAACCTCTTCAGTCGTAGTAAAGTTCAATCTTTGCTGTTTTGGTTTAAAATTTTGTGACGATAAGAACGCAGGCCCTTGCCACCACAACTTGTGCTCTTTCAGCTGCAATGACGTCAGACCTCTACCCGCTGCGTCAGCTGGATTCTCTTTGGTGTTAATATAATGCCAACGCTTTGGTGGCAAAGTAGTGATGATTTTCGTCACCCTATTTGCTAGAAAAGGCTTCCAGCGCTCCGGAGAACCTTGAATCCAGCTGAGCGTTACCTGGGAGTCGCTCCAACCATAAACTACGACTGTGAAGTTGCTGATGCTTTTGACGATTTTTGTCATAAGTTTTGTCAGCAAAACATGCTGGCTGTTATCTGCTGCGGTTAGCTTTACCAAAGCAGTCACTAATAAAATCTGAGAAGTTTCATCTCGCTGAGATTTCTGAGCATTGTAATTGCCATGCTGCTGTTGTTTACTATGTTTTGACGAGCTAGATCTAGGCTGAGTTTAGAAATAATCATGTAAAATTGTGTGATGCTTTTCATTGCATTTGTGGCATCTTTTCGCTGAGTAGCATTTGGCCCCGTCGTGATCATAAATGCAATTGGTGCAAAAATTTTATTTACTAATAATTTTTTTTTTTTTTTTTTTTTTTTATTGAAGGTTCTTAACTTTATTGACAAAGAAAATAACAATCAAATAATATAAAGAAATTAAACTAGTATTTACAATTGAAACAATTGAGCTAACTGCAGACTGTTGCAAACAATCTACAGATAGCTCAACTGGTCCATATCAATACCAGTCGGAAGCGTCCCCAAGACGCTGGCTGCATTGCCCCGCTGTATGGCAATGCTAATGCGCTGCGCCAGATACTCACCAGCTCTCGGGTCACGCGTCGCTTCGACCAGGCGCTCAGATAATTTTTTGAAAACCCGGAGAGCCTCGGTACCCCACGGACCTAGGGTCTCGACTCCAAGGGGAGCAAATGCGTAGGCTCTGTCGAGACCTGCATATTTGCGCCTCTTGAGATCCTCGGCCAAATCTGCCGCCGAACCAGCCCTTACGGATGTCCTTGAAAGATGGGAAGGCGCAAGTGTGTCGACACATGTAGCGTCCCACACAATAGGCCTGCCCAGCTCCCAAGGGACTAAAGTCATGCCGTCGGGCCTCTTACCATCGTCACGCAACAGACCATTCGGTTCGAGAATAGCTGGTACATTAGCGGTGACAAAGGCCCGCCGGATGATGTCGTTAAGGCTGGCATGGCGAGATATCCGACCGGCAGCCCTAGTACACGATAATCCGTGATGACCAAGCTGTTCGACAACAGTACCGCACTGGCATTGATGAGGCGCGCAACACCTTGCACCCAACCGAAGACATGTTGCTATACGGAAAGTTACGGGATCCAATAGAGTGCCAGTATTATATGAAGGAAGTGCTTGCAACCAATGTCCTGACTCCCATTTAGATACGGCCAGGAGACGGGCACGATCTGCAGAGCTGGAGCACGTTTGTAACAAACAATTCCGTGTCAACTCACACAGAGGCCCGTCCCATTGCCGTTGGGACAAAAGAGATTTTGGGGGAGCAGCATCAGGGCAAGCACTATGCCAAGCCATTTGAGCCTCGTCTAAGAACGAATTTTCGAATGAATTTCCAGGTGAGACCAAAGACGGATTTAAAAATTTTTCCACTAAAGAACTAGTGCTGTAGACGGAAGACAAGAACGCTGGCAGGGCTACACTTGAAATTTTGCGGATACCTAAGCCTCCCAATTTGACAGGCAGGGAGGCCTGCGACCATGCCTTGTCATCGAAACAGATATTCAAAACCGATGATAAAGTATTCTTTATTATGTTGTCTAAGCCTTCCAAGAGCTCGCTGTGTTTCCACAGTTGACAACATCTCAAAGAATACGTAAATTTAGGTACAAACAAGCAAAACCGAATAATTGTAAAAGCCATATGGCTATTAATTTTGAGATATCTGTTCGAGGTTTTGTTGAAATTTTGAATTTTCTCATCTACAAATGACTGAAAAGACTCATCAAAAATTGGTGAACCAAGGAGGCGAAGTGAACATTTATCTACAACTGTAATGTTGGGAGCCAAACTATTGAATTTTATTATGATATTGTTTTTGTCTACACAAGAGTCCGAAATAAAAAGCTCGCACTTTGAAAAATTTAGTTCTAAACCTATTTGCCGAAATTCATCTGTGATGATTTTTAGGTCATTAAAAACTGTGTCCACGTCTCCCCCTATCGTTCCGTCATCTAAATACCAAACATTAAGTTTGGATTTAAGACGTTGAATTACTGGTTGGATAGCAAGGCTAAAAATGGCCGGACCAAGAGGGTCGCCCTGCTGACAACCAACCGCGGACCAAATGACATTGTTTCTGTAAATTAATTTTAACGGTGAACCGTAGCATTGCCAGAGATAGGGATAAATTTCTGGAATTTTGTCTTTAATTTCTTTTAGCAAGGCGCCCCTGTCTACGGAATTGAAGGCGTTTTTGACGTCTACCTTCAGAATTACCTCCCCATCATTTTTGTCCAAAAATGTACGAAGGGAATGTACTGCGGCCTCACATCCGCCTCGCGAACCAAAGCCTAGCTGAATTGGTCGAAAATAATCGCCTAGATAGTCGGCTTCTTTCCGACAGCAGACTTTAGACGCGAGGCGGCGGTAGGTGGTGCCCACGGCTATGGGTCTTATTCCGCCATCCTTCTTTTTTAGTGCGCAAAGATTCGCACCGTACAAGAGTTCTGTGATCTCGCTGTTGACTCGACCTGACAACATCAGGTTGATTAAAGATGTCAAGTTTTCGAGAAGGACTTCGCCTGCATGGCCAGACCCACCAGAAAGAAGATCTTTTAGATGCTGTGGAGTCACAGCATCCAGGCCGCCGGCGGAGCCACTCTGGAAAGACATGACAGCTTTAAGCACATCCTGGCTGATCGTGTCCACAGCGACATCACTCTCTTGCGGTGGATCGGGGAGTTGGATATTGGCCCTTGCAGCTGGATGCTTAATCTCAAGAGATATGAGAGTATCATCGTTATTTGGCGCCATCGTGTCATTTGAAAAAAGTATGCGAGAGGCACCTTTTATGTCACCATCACTGAGTTTACTCTCTACAAGTCTATAGATAGTAGACTCGGACAATGGTTTATTTGATTTGGAATTTTGTTGTGTGACCTGATCAACAATTGAAATAGGCTGCCCACTAATAATTTAATTTTTTGTTCGTTGGCTAATTCTAAAAACTGTTTGCAATTAATTAACCAATGACCAGAATCGCATTGAGGACACTTACTTGCTGACACATGCATCGATTTCGCAACTTCGTATGCTTTATTACTTTTACCATCGCTGATAAAAGGTTTGTTTTTACGGTTTTGATTATTGGATGTTTGCTGTTGATATGCTGAGATTTTAGAGGTTCCAACTTGTCGTCGCCTAGATGACTCTAGGGTAGTAAACTTGTTCTCTAGGAAGTCCATAAAGTCTTGAAGAACCGGTAGCTCCCGCGAATTCTTCAAGGATTCTATGTACTCGGCAAAGGACTCACTATCTAGCTTCTGGGATAATATGTACACAAGAAGAGGGTCCCATGACTTTGTATCAATACCTAGGTTTTTGATGGCGTGGAGGCTCTCTAATGTGACTTCGTGGAGTCGTTTGATGGCTGCAAACGACTCCTGTTGAATATTGGCCAGATTGTAGAAGGTGCTAACATACTACGTGAAGATATGCCTCTTGTTGTTGAACCTGTGGTTCAAGATTTCCCAACAGGTTTCGTAGTTATCCGCGCTAATTAGAAGATGCTGTGTCAAACCTTCCGCTTCTCCTTTGAATTTGCTCTTAAAAAACTGCATCTTCTAAGCGTTTGATAATGATGGATTTTTGTGGATAGCTTCATCGAACAAATCCTTGAACGATACCAACTGCTGAAAATTACCTGAGAAAACGGGGATATCCATCTGAGGTGTGGTTTTGTCGCGATACGATGTTAACCACATCCTTGAGCTTAAAGCTTTCCTCAGGCTGTTATAGGTATGCTCGTGCTTGTTGAAGTTGTACTCGTACGCTTCGTCCTCGCCCAACTCCAACATGATTTCCCAATGGCAGTTATCCACAACCGTCCAGCGAGTTTGTAAGGCTCGCAAGGCGTCTTCGAACTCTCATTTTTCTTGGAAGGATTCTAAATCAATGGTATCAACCGTTTTCGTAAAGGCTTTAAAGTTAATCAACTGTCTACGAAGCAGAGATCTAGCTGGCTATTGGTACTTAAATCCTCGTCTCGCTGTAAAAGGAGGGTTGGTGGCCGTGGCGCCGGGTTTGCGGCCGCTGCTGTCTGCAACTGGATGGACCTGCTTCTGGCTGGATTACTCCGGGCTCAGATACACCTAATTGCTGCTCTAGTTCTAAGTAATACCTATCGATCGTCGTTTTCGCTGCTAGATACGACTTGTTAATTCGCTCAAACTCAGAATCGGCGAAGTACTTATGGCCACTCCTTTCGAAGGGCAAAAGCTTTTGGTGGTTTTGCTCATACTCTCTCCAATACGATTCTAGGCTGTCTATTATCCGTTTACCGTAATCTATCGTTTTACGCTCGCTGCTGTCCTTCTTAAAATTAACAAGGACTTTCCGAATATTTTCCGCTAATACGGTTTGTTCAGTGTACAGGGCCTCCATTTCGTCGGTGAAAGTTAGAACGAATTATATGGAACGCTCTTACTTGTAAGCCGTTTGTTCTACGGCTGCTGCTGGACTCTGCGTGGGTTGCTCCCCACCGCAGTGCTGGCTGAAGATGCTGAGGGCGCGAGCGGCGGCTCGCTGCTGCTGGTGCGTCGCGGGCGCGGGTCGCTCCGCGCGCCAGGCTGGTGTTGAGGGCGCGAGCGGATCGCTCACTGCTGCTATGCTGCGCGTCGTGGGTGGGTGCTCCACACGACTGCGCTGTGTTGGTGCTGAGGGCGCGAGCGGTCTGCTCACTGCTGCTGCTGGCCTGACTGGGTAGCTCCTACCGTCAGGTAGTGATAATAGCTTTCCAATAAGCTCACTGGTAAAACTAAGATCACTGCAATCCAATGGCTGCTGGTACGCTCGAAACACTCACGTTACGACTTGTTACGATCGCGCTATGAATCCTCGAACGATATCTCGAAGGACCATATAGGAATCGCGGCTAGCTCTTCCCGGGATGCTGATATAAAAGTCGAGTTATAAAGCTATATTGTATAAAACTACGACTAATATGATGTTAATGAGTGCGGTTTGAATGATTGCTGCTGATGCACTGACCTCCGTAGGTGCCCGGTCCGCGCTCGCGGCACGAGTAACCTACTTAGGTCAAACTGCTGATGCTGCTAATTTCCCTACGTGATCGATGTATCGAACACTATTGAAATCCGGGATAAAAAGTATCCATGTCTTCCATCATAGTATGAACTCAAATCCTGCCAGGATTCATTTGAATACATTCAGTAGTTTCGGCGCTATGCGCAGCCAACAAATTTTACTTTCATCCCCTCTCCCAAGGGAACCCTATTGTAATCCGGGATAAAAGTATCCTATGTCCTTCCTCGTTGTATGAACTCAAATCCTGCCAAGTTTCATTTCAATACGTTCAGTAGTTTCTCGGAGCTATGCGCGGCCAAGATACAGACAGACAGACAGACAGACATGATGGGACAAAAAATCATTTTTGGCATCAGTATCGATAACAGAGTGCCCTCCAAAAAAAAAAAATTCAAAATATCTTCAATGTACAGAGTTGGACCTGTTACAGGTTTATTATAAGTATAGATAATACATAATTCGTTTTAATCTTCCACATCCATTAAACCTTCCGCCTGCTGTTCTCGAACATCAATTGGATATCGATCAAGCTCTTCCCCTTAGTTTCTGGTACGAAAGCCATCACAAAAACAAAAGCTGTCGCATCTATCGCAGCGAATATCCAGAAGGTCACATGTCCTCCCAGCACTGTTATGACATATCCGAAGACTGTGGTCGAGATGAAGCCGGATATCCATCCGCCTATGAGAGCGAAGGAGGTGCCTAGACCTCGGACTTTATATGTAAAGAGCTCTCCGGCTAACGTGTTGGGAATTGTTGAGAGCCCTGTAAAAGATAATTCATATTACGGACTTAATACTGTAATAAAAAGATTGATACCTACCAGCAATTCAGTGGAACTTGTATCATCATACAGTATTTTAACACAAAACGGTAAGGTTGCAAATTGATTCCCGCCTTGAGATAAATGTTTGTACGATCTCCAGATATTTGTTACGGTTGTTCAGGATATTTTCTACGTATAATAAAAATAAAATTTATCTATTTAGTGTATTGTTTTGTATATCAGTAATGTAGTACCCTTAACAAGCTCTGCTAAGCCTGGGTTTAGATAATGCTGTGTGAATTGTTTTTTAACCGTTATGATATAGAATGTTTAACACATATACTTTACTGGGTTCAGTGTTTATAAAAATGTAGAAAGAGTGAAGATGCTTTTAGAAAAATGGAGTTGCAGACAAAACAGTTCTTTGTCTTAAAAAAAGTTTCGTCGAAAATACTGCCCTAGACTAAGAAAAATGTACCTACTAGACCCGTATCATCATCATTCTCATCGCAGCCTTTTGAAATCAACTCCTCCACATATAGGCAACTATTATAACAGGCCAGCTAAAATGGTCGGCACCTTCACATGATTAGTCTTTTATCATCATTTTCTTGCCCCTTTCCCAGTTAGGTGGAGTCAGCACAACAGGTCTTCTTCTACTTTCCATCAGGAGAGAAAAAAACTTGCTTCTATCAGTCGTAATCTCCATACTCACTCCTTTTTTACTCATGTCATCTTTCACACAGTCCATCCATATTTCCTTAGGCCTCCCTCTACTCCTATATTCGTCCACCTTTATATCTAAACACTCTTCTCGTAACATGGTACTCTACTGTCATCATAACATGAAAGTACACTTTCCACAGAAGACCAGCGCTATGGTACGATCTGCTCTACCATAGCATATTATGCTGAGTGGAGTCCGATTTTGTCAGTTTTTCTTTTTATTTAAGGTTTATTTACTGTGTATATATGTAGCTGTTCTGTTCAACTAAAAATCTTTTTATTTTTTTTTACTTAACTCACCAACACTGTACATGAATATAGCTGCAACCATAGATATAAGTGGCATTAATCCAAGACTCTCTATATACGGATGTTCTATAATTTTCAGATAAAAATATATGCCAAGGACCATCTGAAGCAAAATAATAAAATTAATTTTAGGCTGGTTTAAATAATATAGTAAGTGGGTTTAATATAGTAAAGAGCTTGCTCAAGGCATTCCTTTAATTATTCCGTGCAGATAGATGTTGATGTGTCTGTATTTGATGCTGTTTTGACTCTCCAGCCTTAATGTATTTATTTATTTATTCTAGAGATAACCTTGTCTACCTTATCATCATCATCTACAGCATAATACTACTTCACTGCTGGAAATAGGTCTAACTTGTGTTACAATAGATTTCAATCCTTATGGTCAAATTATACAGAAAGATATTCGATATAATTTATTTATTTATTTATAATAAAGGTTTACCAACCAAATAACATATCAATCAGTTATAGATAACTTATTTGTTAGATTCTGTTCTGAAAAGCATGTTACTAATAGCATGGACGAAATAGTGGTCCTTCATCTATGCTAATAGGGAAACCCGATATTCATAGTATGTACTCGTACAATTAGCTGATTTTAAACTAAAATTACTTAATGGAAACCGATTGAAAACTTTATTAAGACTTATACGCTCAACCTGTAAGTTTTCGGGATTTTGCGTCCAACAGAAATTGAAGAAAAGAAACCAGAATATTCAGAGTTGATTGAGTGCACGATTTTCATGCGCACGCAAAACTCTTTTTGAATGTAGCTCAAGTAGATAAGTACTACCAACGAAGCGTATTTAATGTAAGATTTTTTAAATTTGTGTTACGTTCATCGTAAATTTTGCAAATTAATAAAACTTTACCATAAACACAGAACAGCCAGCTGTAGACACCATCAAGAGAACCCTCCGTCCATACTTCTCTATAAACATGGGAGATATAAAACTGCCCAGAAGAAACGCTACTCCAATGATTATGGTAGCTATGTCAGGCCTGACGGAAGATCCGGCATCTTTGAAGATAGTGGTGCTGAAGAATAAGAGTGTTAAGATTCCACTTGACTGAAACAAAGCATTCGTTATCCACGTCATGGTTTTAAATCAAAAATTACTCGTATTAGACTATATTTTGAGAACTTTTATTTTAAGAATAGAGAAGGAAAAAATAACAAATGTTTGAAGTAGAGAATAAAAACACTGTTGATACTGATATTCCGGTTTGGATGCCTAAATTAGTAGTAATTATTTAGTTTCTTTGTTTATTACGGTCCTGTAGATTAATTATATGGGATGAGTCTTCGCTCCTATTCAACTACTACTGACTTAGAAAGCGTAGCTGTATGTTTTGTTTGACTGATTGTGTGTTTATAGATACATTTTTTTTTTAAATTACACTTTTTCTGTTACGTAGAATTTTAAAACCTAAATCATGTTTATCAAAACACTAGGGTTCTCTAAGATAATTTTGTAGATACTCATTAGACAATGGTAGGCAAAAATATACATAAACACAGCGGTGTCTCCGTCTTGATCTCTAGTTGAATGGTGCGCTATGCAGTTGCACACAAGCGATCCACCAATCAAGCGCCAGTCAGTAACTAATGAGTGATATTTGCTCCGCTTGAGCTTAGCTATAGGATGCTCATTTTTACTAGCAGTAAGTGATTACCAATGAAAACTCAGGACCACTATTTATCGTGTCGTATGGGGGATGCTATTTGTGGGGTCGTACGGGGGAGGCCTATGTCCAGCAGTGGACGTGTATGGGCTGATGATGATGATGATGATGATGATGGGGGATGCCTATGTCCAGCATTGGATGTGTATGGGCTGATATGAGGATGATGAAAAGATTCCGCCATTTATTAGGTACTGTATACGATGCAGGCTGAGATAGCGGGATGAGCTCGACCTTTTTAAAGAACGGGCCATTCTTGAAGACCAAGTGTTATGAAACGAGGCCATGCAGTTGGACACCCCAAGCTGATAAAAATTTATAGGTAGTACCCACCTCCTGAAAAAACACTAGGCAGACAGTTATAAACAGCGATATTTGATTAAACTTGAGAGTGAAGAGCTCTCCCCAGATATGTTTCTGTTGTTGTTGCGCTCGAAACTTCTCCATCATGGCTTTGAGTTCGCTTGACACGTCGACGTCACGGCCTAGGTACTGGAGGGTCAATCTAGCTTCTCCTTCGTTATCTGGAATACGTTTATTAAAAAATTAGAAGAAATCATTGAAATTTGAATTTTTTTATGAATTTCAACCAATTTTGACAACCAGTGTGGCACGGCGGGCGAAGATCCGCCTGCGACGTAGGAGGTTGCGGGTTCGATTCCCGCCTCGGAAGAAATGTTTGTACGATCTGTAAATATTTGTCTCGGGTGTTCTGCATATTTTGTATGTATTATAAAAAAAAATCTATGTAATGTATTGTATTAAGTATATCAGTCATCATCCCCATCATCACCCATAACATAAGCTCTGCTTAGCTTAGGGCCACATGATGCTGTGTGAATTGTCTAGCTTTATTTATTTATTTATTTTACATTGTATTGGCACTTTCTTGACTATGATCTTGGCGATTATGAAAAACTCTTATCATCTGGTTTATCAATTACGAATTTAATCATCATCATCATCATATCAGCCCATACACGTCCACTGCTGGACATAGGCCTCCCCCATACGACGCCATAAATAGCGGTACTGAGCCGCCTCCGTCCATCGACTCCCTGCGACCACCGCTACGATGTCGATGAAAAATTTAATACCCACCTTTAATAACATAAAACATAGGAGACTCCGGCAAGAACCCGCAGGCAACTACATAAACCACATTGATTGCTATGACCACGTAGCCGACACCAGCGTAGCTCACGTACGGAGCAACTGAGTAAACCAGGAGTCCACCGATCGCGTGAAAAACGCCCATAGAGGTCAAAATTATACCTCTTATGTTTGTGGATCTGAAAAGAGTATGAAACATTAAGTGCAGAACATACAATGTGGACTAAATAGGTTGTTGATGATGATACAATGTTTCAGCAGAGCTTTAGAAGATATGGCAACACAGTAAGCGTGGAGATGGAGACGAATTGGGCAAATTCGTGCTGATTCGACAGGCGGCTCAGGATTGTACTGGACTGTCGAACTGTAAAAGTCGGTGTTTTCTTCGAAAACACATTTTAATGCATAAATACTTTAGACTACTAACATAAATACTTCAGACTACTAACTACCTCAAACAGCATAGTAAGGCACATTAAAAGTAGTAACTATCATTTTCAACAGCCAGAATACATATTTACCATGATTTGAGCTGATTGATGGCTTTAAAGCTTTCCTCAAAAACAAAAAACCCAAATCATGGTAAATATTCCATTGTAAATATCTTGAGTGCTAATAACCATACTAGTTTTGAGACGCCAGTAAGCCAATACAATGGTAGTCGTCAGGTGCCTTACTTGACTGGTATGGGACGAGCTGGTTATTGAAGATTTCAAAACTGAAATAGGACTTACGCAATTTCTCCAACATAGATCAGCGAAGTGACTGCGATAAGAGACATGCAAAAGCCTAAAAGAGCCCGTCCAATATAAACCATAAGCAAGTTCTTTGCAGATATAATGAATATGTTGAGGAGTAGGTTTAGGACTCCTCCGATTAATAGCGTTTTTCTGCGCCCAAGATTGTTGGCCAGGTATCCTCCCAAAATGGCGCCTGAAATATTAAAAGAAATGTTAGTCAATATGATAGAGGAAGCTCAACTGATTTATTGTTAATGGTCATTATTGATAAACATGATCAATAGATATTGTAGATTGAAATAAGAAGCTTTCTGACTTTTCGTGAGGCGCTGTGACTAGGCAACGTCTCACGTGAGACGTTAGGAATACTTTTCCTGAGACCTTGGGAATAGGAAAGTCTCTAATGAAAGGTTGGGAATAACTCTCATTATTGAACATTCTCTACGTCGTTGACAACATCGGTGGTGTAGCAGGCGAAGGTCTGCCTGCCAGGAGGTTGCGGGTTCGATTCCCGCTTCGAGACAAATGTTTTGTAAGATCTGTAGTTATTAAATTCGGATGTTCTATGTAAAGTAAAAAAATCTATCTAGCTTGTGTAACACAAGCTCTGCCTAGATTGGGGCTACATGATGCTATGTGCTATGTTTTACTGTCCAGCATTATTTAGTTTTTTTTTGCGGTGCAGTAGGCGAAGATCAGCCCGAGAAATAAAAATTTCGAGGTCATCTCCCGCCGTAGAACAAAATTTTATATAAAGAATAAAGAAGTTATTTAATGTCACACACATGTTACAGGAAAAAAAGAAATATAAATATGTAAGTAATAAAAAATAAACATATTTAACAGCCTTTGGCATAAAGAAATTAAATGATATCCCGAAAATTGGGATATCATTTAATTTCTTTGAGATTACCCCGAGTGCGTGGGCTTAAAAACCTTAGCCTTTGGGATTTATTATTTAAACATAATGTGGGCATCGTGTAGGAAGTCCCAAGGGTAAGAAATATTGGTCTTTTCCTATTTGCGCGGATAATAAGGTGCCGCCTCAGATTGTTGTCGTTATCGTCCGAGGACGATAGCGACGCTGTTTTCAGTCAGGACCTTAAGGTAGCTCGACTCACCTATTGTTAATGGCCATTATTGAAAAACATGATTAATACATGTTGTAGATTGTAATAAGTTACTCTCTGACTTTTCGTGAGACGTTGCGACTAGGCAACGTCTCACGTGAGACGTTGTGAATACTTTTCGGTAGATGAGAGGTTGCGACTGAGAACGTCTAACGTGAGACGTGCGGAATAACTCTATTTGGACGACGTCGCGTCACGAGTATCATCCACAGACGGAACATAACAAGTTCTAACAAAATATAGGTGTAGGTAGTATGTCTATAATAAGGAATCAATCCACACGATGATAGTTTTGAGAGAAAGCAGATTTTGTGTTGAAGTTGGGTAGAAAAATGTGTGAGTCTATATTTAACTAGATATGTCTGTATACAACGATGTTCAAAATAGACTGTTTTATAAATTCAAATTTAATTTCGAAGAAAAACGTTAATATTTTTAGGTTTTTTGTTGTAAAAACTGACTTGTTCCGTATTTTAAAATACCTAAAATGGTTGGTTGGTTCCTTATTACCTTCATAAATTCTATTATTATTGTCATTTTTATGGAGTTCTAAGAAAAAACTCGTTCTAAGTTAGTAAAAAAGTTGTTCTTAGTATAGGTTATTAATTTTAAAAAAAACTATCAAGAAATCCAAACAATGAAGACTGTTTAAGGTTTTCAGGTGGTTTTAATCAATCAATCAATCATTTATTCATAAAAGACATGGTACAATAATAGGTGATAAATACAAGTAGATCCTCATGACTCGCCACATACCTGGCATGTGAATATTAAACTTATACTTACTGTCTAATTTATTAATAATTATAATTATCTATAAATGCAAACATCATCTCAAAATTATTAGGTTTATCAAATTAGTTTATATGTATATTAATTATTCTGGTGTGTGTAAACAAAAAAGAATTTAAAATTTACTTGACAAAAACTCTTGGATTGTATAAAAACTATGTTCTATGAGACATTCCTTTAAAATTTTCACAAACCTACTACCTTTGCAGTCTAAAATAGATTTCATGACATGTAGGCGCAGTTTCTCATAAAAAGGTCTAATTTCGGCATTGGCGTCACCAGTGGCTTATGTGTTACTAATTGCCTGTTCGTGTTATCTTTATTTTCAATAAGATCAGGGTGTTTTCTAATAAATAGAGCTACTTCGAAAATATACATAGATGGAAGGGTAAAAAGTTTATTTTTTATAAAATAGGGCTTATACATGATTCAATGTTATCTAAATTCCATATTGCTCGAATGCATTTTTACTGTGCAATGAAAGCTCTTTGAATTTCACTGGAATTACCCCATAACATATAACAAGTCCATATCGAAGAACAGATCCTATATAGCTATGATATACTGTTAAAGCTGTATTTATCGATGCAACTTTACGTATGGTTCTTAGTGCATACACGAATTTGTTTATTTTTTTGCAAACAAAGTTTATTTGTTCTTTCCAATTTAAATGGTGATCAATTATTACTCCTAGAAATTTAATAATCAGCGCTTGTTCAACTATGACATTATCATGTGATATTATTAATTTATGTTCTGGTTTTTGTACTTTCCTAAATTGTATATACTTTGTCTTATTTACATTCAATTTTAAATTATTTATGTCCAACCATATAGTCCTTAAGTGAAATATTTATAATGTTTTCAAATTCGTCAATTTTATTTCCACTTACAATTATCGTTGTATCGTCAGCAAATAATAAACATTCATGATTGATAAAGCGTGGTAAGTCGTTTATATAAACTAAGAATAATAATGGACCCAGTATACTTCCCTGAGGGGACCATATCTATCTATATTTACTTCTGAATCGTGATCTTCAACAAGGTTCAATTATCATAACTTCAATTATCTTTTGATAATTTTCTAATTCTAGTAATTTGTTTGCGGTCTTTTAGATAACTCTCTATCCAGGCACGTGCTGGTCCCCGAATTCCATACTTTTCTAGCTTATGTAGAAGAGTTGTATGATGAACAAAGTCAAAAGCTTTACTCATGTCCAAGAAAAGTACTGCCGTGGGAATTTTACTATTTATGTTGTTTGAAATAGTTTTGACAAGTTTGTACGTAGCTAGTGTTGTAGAGTGGTTATTCCTATAACCGTGTTGTTGACTCGTGAGGATGTCATGTTTGTCAAGAAAGTTTTGTAATCTATTGTAGAAGATTCTTTCCATTACCTTTGAAAGAATAGGTACTAAAGTAATTGGTCGATAGTTACTTAGATCATTTCGTTTACCTTTTTTATGAATAGGTTTTATGACGGAGAATTTTAGTCTTTGAGGAAATATTCCTTGTTCTAGGGATAGATTAATAATGTAAGCCAAAGGTTTTGCAATATAAAGGGCTACTTGTTTAATTATTTTAGTACTTAAAGTGTCATAACCTACAGAGCTAGTACTTTTGAGACTCATAATAACTTTAAAAACTTCTTCGCCATCTGTAGGTTCTAAAAACATACTTTGCATATTGCCTTTAACAGTTGCAAGCGGATTACCTGTTTTAGATATGTTGTCAACGTTTGTAGTTTTAATGAAGTAATTATTGAAAGAATTTGCAATATCCGTTCCGTTACTAATTTTTACCCCATTATCTAGTATTTCTAGAATGTCATGTTTTGTATTCATATTATTAATTTTCTTATTGATTACATTCCAAGTTGCTTTGGACTTGTTTTCTGAATTATTTATATATTTAAAGTTATATGTCTTTTGCATTTGTGATATACAATTCTTTAGTAGTTTTGAATAGTTATTAAAGTATTCTTTGTTTAAAATATTCGTTTTATTCTTGTAATAGCGGTATCTTAGCTTTCGATTTTGTTTACAGCTTCTTTTTATTCCCTTCGAAATTCATTGCAGCTTGCTACTTCTATTTGCTATTTTGTTTTAATATTAGGGAAACATAGACTACTAAATAGAATCATTGTATCATGTAGAACGTTGAAAGCTTGCTCTGTGTATATTTCATTGTATACTTCTGAATAGGATAGTACTTTTAAGCAGTCCATAAACTTCCTAACTTTATTCTCACTATAATCAATCCTGCAAGAGGAATACTGTCTATTACCAGAATGCGAATTAATAGTCATTTCAAATTTTAAAACTTGTGCTGTTTCATGATCAGATGGACCCAAGATATGAGTCGAACCTTGGGCTAAGTGTACGTTACTAAGAAAATTGTCTATACATCTATTCTGACGAGTCGGTTTTTTAATATGGATTATCATGTTATTCATATGTAGTAGAGATGAGTCCGGTATTCAATAACTAACTCAGTACCTGTTAGCATGGTCCTAAAATATCTAACGGTATTGTAAAATCCGCATACCGCTAGCTGTGCAAAGCTAGCATCGCGCCTAACCGACCGTGAGCCATAACTACCCAACGCTTCAATACCTATACTTACCTAACTATCATCTACGCATAGGTACTAGCGGACCGTTCACCCGTAAAGTTATGTAGCTGCAACAAGTATTTGGTATTTCTAACCAAAACGGTTAGATGGTATTTCTAACCAATTCGGTTAGATGGTATTTCTAACCAAATCGGTTAGATGGTATTTCTAACCAAATCGGTTAGATGGTATTTCTAACCAAATCGGTTAGAAATATATTGGGTAGAAATCAGAACAGGTATAGAGTATTGTAACGTTATTGGGTACCAATTGGTACTAGCGGTATTGAAACAAAATACCCAACTAATAACCGGTAGCCAAAATATCCAATAACTCCCATCCTTAATATGTAGTATATCATCTATCTTCCTCTTATATACATTATAAAATATGAATTCAATATTAAAGTCCTCGCATATTATAATATTCTTGTACTTACTTGGCTTGTTTTGAAATCTTTGCATCATTATCGATTTTTTTTTGTAAAACACACTTATATCTGAATTAGGTGTTCTATATAAACATACAATAACAGTATGTATTGAATTCATATAGATGCCACAAACTTCAAATTCTTTCTCTATCGCTAAATCTGATATTAGTTCTAGGTTATCAAAATCTATTTCATCTTTACAAAATATGGATGTTCCTCCTCTTCTTTTTTCATTTCGAGAATAGTTACAAGCTAGCTTATAGTTATTTAATTTTATTAGTAGACAAAAAGGTTTCACTCAAACATACAATATCCATACTATAACCTTTCTCTTCAAAATCTTGAAGAGCAATGTCTAATTCGTCACATTTGCTAGAAAGTCCGGCAATATTTTGATGAAAAACTCAATAAATTTTTACAATATCTTTCGTTCTTGGAATAAGCTTATACTATTCGTCACGAAAAAACTCTTCTTCTTTCTTATTATGAAAATATGCCTCAATATCACGAATATGCGCTTTCATGTCAAATAAAATTGTCCTCATTCCGCGAACATTGATATGCCCACTATTTTTGTCAAACCTTCTGTGGGAATACTCCAAGTTTTTGTTTGAGTCTAAAAAGAATGCATGCTCATTATTAACAATGTCTAAATACAATAAATTATTAAAAAATTCAACCCTCTTATTATATAAATTAAATTTGGTCCATATTTATAGGTCGGTGTACATATAATAACATTTGTAGTCATTACTTCATTAACCTTGTCTCTTATAATCTGTACTAAAGAATGTAGATTATTTGTTTTATTAAAGTAATTTTGTCCTATTAATATTATACAGTAGTCGTTTTCTGTGTAATTTTTCAGTTTTTGTTCCAGATTATCCATCAGTGCTTCAACGCCACATTTTGTGTTACCCAAAATACATTATGGGTAACAATAGTGACAAATTCTGTCATTTCCATGTATTCCGATTGCATTATTTATAAGTTTATTTTTGCTATCACTACTAATTATGCAGATTTTTCTTGTTTGTTTTTTTCGTTTGCCAGTATATCCTATGTCATTTTCCCTATTTATATTTACGTAAACTCTATATTTCTCTAAATCTCTTGTCAATTTAGTAGTAGTTGTCAGGTGCTTATTGTTAGACTTTTGTGGTGTCGTTTGTGTATCCTTTTCTTTTGTTTGAACAGTTACGTCCTTATCCGTGATTACGTGATCTGACTCTTCTTTATCAGAAAAATTTCCTGATAAGTCCAATGTTTTCTTTGTCTTCTTTCGTTTACTTTTTTGTTTCTTTTTTCCGTGTTTTTTGTGGAGGATTCTGAAATATCTGTTTATTCTACGTTTTTTAATTGCTCAATAGTCCTCTATAGTAAGATTGAACTCTTTATTTATAATTTAGTTTCCTCCTACATTTCAAAATCTGGTATAACTGAAAAAACTTCCATATCATCGTGGATGATTTCATCACCAACTAGGTTTACGTAAAAACGATGTGCATCTTACGAAATCGGATGGGGCGCCCTTTTAAGATCAGTTTTTTAAGAACCATGAGAGTTGGTTCCTTTTCACATAATAGAAAACTACTGTTTGTAGGTTTTTTCTGGGTGTCAATTTATTACTTTGTTAGGTGAAACTTATCAAATCGTTATGAAACTTACAGGGTTGATAGAAGGCTCAATTTTTTTTTGAAGGTCCATTTAAGTCAATTTTGGCACATTTGTGGATTAATTCCTTATTGACGGAAGACCAGCGTTGATTACTAGCTTGCTAGCAATCAGCCCATGCTGAGGCAGAGGCCATTTTGTGAATTCGGACTTACAATTATAAGTATTTTTATTTTATTTTTTATTTTATTTAAATTGTTGTAAGTCTCAATGCACAAATAAATTATTTTTCATTTCATTTCTTCATTTCATTTCATTTATTGCAGAACTAAGTCCAAATAGTCAACTAGACAAAAAGTGCAACGATGCCAATAAAAATTAAGATGTTAAAAAGTTATGAGTAGGTATGATTTGTGATGGTACTTCTAAAATGAAAATGAATGATGCGACGGTTTTTTTTAAAAAAACAATATTGTTCACACTATGTGAAGAATATTGTTTTGTTTTTGTTGTGACAATATAGGTCCCCGGGCAAACAATCAGATAAAACAACAAACAATTCCATAAGAGACAAAAAACTGCAGGACATTACATCTAGAATAAGATGTTTAAAGTGGAACTGGGCAGGACATTTAAGCAGAATGGACGACACAAGATGGACAAAAAAGGTGATCGAGTGGATACCACGACAGATCAAGACATGAGGACGACCACGGAAACGTTGGGAAAACTTGTTTAGAATTGGACCAGAATGGATGAGACTAGCCAGAGACAGAAAAGCATGGAGGGATATGGGGGAAGCCTACGCCAAACAGGCGACTTCTACTAAAATGTGACATGTATTTTATATTATCTATAATTCGATGATATAATAATGTTTGATGCTCACTTATAAGTAAATTGTCATTTTTAAAGTTTAGTAGTAGAATAAATGGCATTTTTATTTATATATTTTATTTATGGGTCCCCGGGTGTCCACGCACCTCTATTGTTCTTATATACTCTATAGTCCACATTTCTGTTATAAAGGGCTAGGTTGATCGAGTACCTACAATTTTTTTTTAATTTGATCTTTTATCTAGACTAGAACGTCCGCTCTAATTATATATGTACAAAAAAACTGTTTATCGCTAAATTTTCAGTCTACGGTTTATCAAGCTAATCTTACAACAATTTGAGTCGTACGTATGCTGGTTTAAGAATAAATTAAATATATTTGCGTATATCATTGCGAATTAACTAGATTTACGATGTTTCAATGCAGATTGTGTATGTACCTTTGTTTTTTGCAAAAATTGTGGTTTAAGCAATAAAGTATATATAATAGTAACTAAAGTAATGGTTTATGCCTCCTTGAAAAGATTCAAAATCTGTTTATGACAGAGTATCATTGAGGCCTCTTCACACCAAACTCGCCAGTCCGCCGGCTTTACCCGCCGGGCTTGTTTTGCGATAATCATGCTGGCGGCGGCGGGATGCACCCCCGCGCGCTCCCCGGCGGGGCATGCCGGCGGCACTTCATGTTCGCTCGGTCAGCTCGCTCGCCTTTCACACACAGGTAGACAGGCCGCAGATGCCGCGGCCCTCGTGCCGCAAAGATCGTTACGGCTTACAATGTTTTAATGCCGCCGCCTGCCTAACCCGCCGGGTAAAGCTGATGGGGCGGTGGGCTCAGTATGTAGAGTACTTTAAACTGCGCATTCAGAATGTGATAAAACTATTTCGAACTGAAACAAGTGCAGTCGAAATTTACAATGACGCGGTTTTCATTCCACTTTGATAACTTGCGTTCTCGTGAGAGAAAAACGTTGCTGACGAAAAACAAGTAAAATTTTAACTTTGATTTCTTAAAGTATGTAAGGAATTTTGTTCTCTGACTTTTACATACCATTACATAATTATTATGTTGTACATTCGTGTGTTTTATTTTTATTAAACGAACTTGGATGCAAAACGCGTACAAAAGAAAAGGTCATTGATATTGTCCTATTTTTTTACAATAAAATTCAACTAATAATTATAAATTTCAAAGTTTGTGAGAATGGATGTATAGATATTTGTTCCTCTTTTTCAGAAATTTTGTATGGGTATAGTTTGGGACCTGAAATATCATAAAAAATAAAAATAAAATAAAATATTTTTTTATTGCAATTACTTAAATAACTATAAATACAGTTTCTGGGGTCACCTTTTAAGCAAAATTTGCTTATGTCAAAGTTCAATTTATTCTAACATTTTGGGTTTAAAATAATCCGTCATTGAGAGTAAGATGTGTTTTTATTTCTTTAAATATTGAATTGGAAAAAAACAATTGCAGAACAAAATGTGCTAGACACAATAAAAATACGCCAGAATTCTTGCTGACAGCCCTGGTTTGACAGACAGATCCCCTCACCCCGTTTTTTCCCCTCAACGCCTTATTTACGTTTCAATGCGCAGCCGTTGAAGCCAACTTCGCAGAGGTCATAAAGATTTGCGCGTACTCTATTACATTTTTCAGACATGGTGGGTATGAAAGAACGATATGAAAAATTGTATTACCAGGTGCTCCAAGATAGACAACAGAAACGACCCAAGATTGCTCGCTGCTAGACAAAATCTGAGGCACGGAAAAGGGTGTCTGTTCCGGATCCTGAAGTTTAGGCAAGATGGGGGCTGACCAGGCAACCCCATATCCGTTTATCAACCCTCCGAGATTCACTGAAAGGGTGATATTGGGTAATCGTCTTGCACATTAGAAGAAATTAAATAATATCCCAAAAATTTACGACTTCGGCGGGACTTGAACCTATGATCTTCCCCTGAATACGGGACTGCGCTAACCAACTGCGCCACGGAGACAAGTACCCGAGTAGTCGCAAATCTTTGGGACTTCCTTACGGACTCTAGCGCTGTTAGCTCCACCTACAGGGGAAACATTGAAGTTATCCAAACCTGCTCAAAGTCCAAAGTTACATTTAGAACGTTTGACGAGAGGTATCGCCGTTGCTCAATTCTTTCAATTCAGTCGTTTTTTTGGATGTTATTTTAATTTCTTTGAGATTACCCCGGTACGCACTATAGTAAAAAAAAAACATCAGAAGAGTTGCTGGTCAATGTGTGTTTAAAAATGCAAATTTTGTGTCATGACCTCATGTCATGAGCATGACCCATGTGTCTTGTATGAATATGTAAATATTTAGAATATAATAGAATAAAAATTTATTTTTCACACACACTTATAAAAAAATAAGGAAAAGCAATAACAGTAAAAAAAATAAGAAATTAACGTTAAAACACTACCTCTGTACATTACGGGTCTGATTAAACAAACATAATAACAAGTGCTTTGAATCTAAATAAATCTCTGATAGAAAATTGCAAGTTTTTGTGGGTAAATAATTACTTACCCTATGGGTCAATTTTTAAAAGCGTTTTCAATTTTTTTCGTATACTGAGGTCCTGGATTTGTTACTTCAGAGTTGGTAATAGTAAAAAAAAACAATATGATATGGTATGGTAATAAAAAGTATCAGATCACAACAATAGAAATACTTTTAAAACATAACCCGTGTAAAATCTAGAACTGACATGTCTTAAAGTTTTGTAATTCTATCGTTCGACGATTGAGAACAATAAAAAACCATTGTTTCCGAATCTATTGTATTGTGGACACGAGATGGGACCGTTTGCGCAGGTATTTTTTCCGTCATTTGAAATTAGACACGAGATGGGAGTAATCTAGTTGTTTACTCCAAACTCTTTAGACACGAGATAAGACCATATCAAATATATTTGCTGTACAAACTTATGTAAAAGCTTGTAAAATTAAATTGTGGAATACTTACAACACGATGTGATAAGAATTTGAACTTTGACGTACGTTTCTAACTTAAACTTTAACATTTTTCCAAAATGGTTACTTAAATTCTGGATAAAAATATTTTAAGTAACAGCGCGTCCGTGCATTAACAGAACTTGTTCTAATAATAAAAATATACAACGTTTTTGCTATCCTTAAAACCAGTGGGTTTATTACGCTAAACCAATGGATTATAGAATGGGTAAGATATCGTTTCCATAAACTTGTAATAAATAGATAAAACAATGGACGATTGCAAGTCCCGGTCAAATCAGAAGCCCTTAACTTAACAAAATCACAGATTTTTATTATATTTTCACGAATAAGGAAAAGGAAAACATAAAACAACCGCGATGCAACGCGAATTGGAGATGAGACCATACATTCAATGGATGACATTATAGCAGTCGCAGGGAGCCGATGGATGAAGGCGGCTCAAGGACCACTGTTTGCGGCGTATTGGGAGGGGGGAGGGGGCTTTGATCCAGCAGTGGAGGTACATCTGAAAGTAGAAAAATTATAAAATAGGAAAACGCTCAACAAACAGTAAAAAAATACATGGATGAGATTTTAATAAGAGTGTAAGTAACAAAATATGTATATAATTACCATATAAAATCTTTGTTTCCTGAAATATTTTTGGTTTTGAAAGATTTTATTCATCATTAAATAAAATTAATGTCTTGTTCGTTTGTGAATACAAAATTACAAATTTTTTGCTATACATGTGTGAATACGCGTTGTTGGAGTTTGTGTTTTCGTTTTTGGTGATAACTTTGCTGTTACCTTGTTGTTTTCTGTTATTTTTTACCCGACTACCGGAGGGTTATGATTTTAGCACCTTTGTATGTATGTATGTAGCCGATTTCTTTGTTCCCACGTAGCGCTGAAACTACTACTTCGATTTCAACAAGTGAGGTATCGATTGATTCGTTTCATTACCCTGATGGTTATAGGCTATATGGTGTCCGACAAAACTGAGGGTCTTAAGAGATAGCTGGGTCTAAATTACACCTGGAACACTTGGATAGCGCGATAAAATTTTGCAAGAGACGACATCTATGTGGTTACAGTTCGAGTCTAATTTAGTTTGATGTGATGAGTGAAGGATGACACACCCGTTGCCATGGAGACCTCTTGTTTATTTGTTACCATGGCAACGGGTCATCTAGGGATGGGCAAATGAAAAAATGTATCGATATACATATGTATATTGTATCGATATATGTATGGTAAAAAAAATATACCTAGTTAAAAACTAAAACATAAAAGTCTTAAACAAGCGTTCACCTATTGTCCTTATCATTTTCTTTTGATACCTACTTAGATAGTCGGAGGCACCCACCCCATATACCTGCGGCACAATTAGTAACAAAGGCCTCCGACTACCTAAGTACCAAAATAAAATGATAAGGACAATAGGTGAACGCTTGTTTAAGACTTTTATGTAGTCGGGTTTTAGTTTTTAACTATATTTTTTTTGACTGATCATGATTCTGAGGTGGCTGCTATCCAGTGTGACCAGATTTAAATTGAACATTATGCTAGCTGCTCGCCTAAATACTGCTAAACTCTGCTAATTATATTTTTAGTATTCCAAAATTATGCTATAGACACAATTATACAAATATTAATGTACATACATATATGAATGCAAAAATATTGATTAATGAATAACACGAATCAACAATTTTACTAATTGGAACCTACCTCAATTTTTTCTCGTGTCTATATTATGATTATAGGTAGATTAGGTAGATACAGAACCGTTGAGTTATCGTCCTTTATCATTTCTTTGCTAACGTGTAATTTACGCATCCACCCGCCCTGATTCTTTTACTGACTGTTTCACGTTTTAATTTGTTCCTGGGATGCAGACTCGAGTCAGTTTTTATATCTAGCGAAAATAGGCGTATTGGACATAGGTAAAATCATCATGGCCTTTGCGAAATCGATTAATTGTGGGTACTTGGTATTTTGGTTAAAAATAAGTGTGCTCCCCGCCGTTATTCTAAATTCCCCTAAATTGAACTTATGGGTTACAAGGATAGTACGAAGAAATCGTAGGTACAGTGTCTATAAATGGTGGAATTTTTTCAATATTTCCAGCGCCACTTCCCAAGTGAACCACAAATAATTTCCTAAATTTGAGATTAAATTCTGCTAAAATCGCAGAATTCTGCTAAATCTGGTCACACTGCTGCTATTATAAGGTTCTTAGAACAGTTCCAAGTTGGACGATAAAATTTTACCCGTAAGTACCGTGCCCTTGAGTCATTAAAGGAACTTAATGAGGATGGATTTCTTTATTTACAATGACCACCGACATTATTAACATAAATAAAAACAACGACCAAAAAATGTAAGTACTTACGTGTCATGGACTATGCACACCGAACCCGCCAGGTTTCGGTGCCCAGCAGATTTAATCATTATATCGTCATCAGTGGCGGATTTACACATTTGCCGCCAGTAGGCTGTTCAAATTTTGCCGCCCCATACTGACCTCTATAATTCGATACCCTAATTCACAATCATATCTATTTTAAAACAAATTGTCAATGAATTCACAATTTTATGATTTGTCCTTAGCACATAATTATCAAGAGTTGTGTAGATCCGGAGTCAAACGGATCCTGGAGCCGTGTCCGCTCCTGGATCCTTGTGGTTCCGCTCCGGACTGGCTTTCTTGGCGTGTCAGCGGACACGTTAGCCGCGCCGCGTCGGTCTCGGTTTATCGAGTAGAATTAATTTAACGAGCGGTTGGAGCTGTGTGGATCTGAGCTTCAGTTTGGGTTCGGACGTGTTCGATCGACGGATCCGGATCCATTTACGAGTAAACAAGCAACTACCACAAACAAATTATACCATATTATAATTTGATAAATAAATCTATAATAAACCCTTTATATAACACTTATTTAAATAAGTAGATACTACAATACTATAGTATAGTCTTATGAACCTATAAGTACGAAATTTTTGTAACTACCTACTCACTAATCTAGAACAATGATTGTAAAAAAACAGGAAAGTATTTGTCATAGATTCGTTAGATCCACCGAAACAAACGTGTCCTATACAAACAAATCCAATGGACATGTAGAAACCGTTACTGCAAGTGATTCTAACAGATCCGCCAGATCCACTGAATCAAACAGATCTAATGGACATGTAGGAACCGAAACTGCAGTCGGATCCAAACAGCTCCGCGGAGTCGTATCCTGGATACGTATCCGAACCCATCTAGAGTCGGATCAGATCCGATCCAGTCGCGGACACGTTTAGCGCATGCCTAATTATCATATCATCATACTGATTGCGATAATTGTGTTGTGTACTAAGGGACCAATGTGTCAGTTCCTAGATTATTTTTAAAACTCACGATTTAGTGAAAATTACACTAGAACTAAGAACATTTAGGTATTTAATCTGTTTTCTATATATAATTATCATATCATCATACTGATTGTGATGATTGTGTTGTGTACTATACGAGGGCACCAATGTGTCAGTTTCTAGATTATATTTAAAACGCACGATTTAGTGAAGATTACACTGGAACTAATAACATTTAGGTATTTAATCTGTTTTCTATATTTAATTATCATACTGATTGTGTTGTGTACTATACTAGGGGACCAATGTGTCAGTTTCTAGATTATTTTTAAAACTCACGATTTAGTGAAGATTATACGGGAACTAATAAAATTTAGGTATTTAATCTGTTTTCTATTTCTCCACGACAATACATTTTTGGCACAAATTTGCCGCCCCCTAAAATCTGCCGCCCTAGGCTCCAGCCTACTTAGCCTGCTGGTAAATACACCACTGATCGTCATGACAGTGTATTTTCAAATTTATGATTTCTTAGAGACCCAATAACGAGGGTCTGTTTCGAGTTCGAAATTCCGTGACGTACTTAATGGCGAAAAAGAAGAATAGAATAGAAAAACGTATAAGAAAAATCAATAACGGTTTAAAAATTGAATTCTTATTGTTTTTTGCTTTCCATCATTTGGAACGGTCAAAGAGGTTCGCTAAATTTGTTTTAATAATGCGGTGTACGAATTCGTAGATCAAAACAAAACAATCTAGCTAGCGATGACAGTGCAATCTAGCTTACAAGAGCTCTCATTTGATAGAGATTTGGAGGTAGGATACATACCTACGTAGGTATTCTAAAATGAATCCAACGAGTATGCACTAAAATTTTCGAATTCGGTACATATTAAAACTCAGATGATTTAAAAAACTATACAAGCTAGAAAAAATACTATTTTATGAAAATTATACCTTATATGAAACCTAACTAGATTTAATTGATTGATTTACCACCACCCGTTGGACTCCCTTTTCTCACCTCAACAGATCTAGCCTCACTAAGCTACCAGCATATTTTACATGACATGTCTTATCTATAATACACCTATCAAATTTAAAAAATGAAATGTTATTTCATCATAGGTTTTTTAGTTTTTGGTAAAGAAAAAGCGTCATTGATTTTATAGGATGTTATTTTGTAGTCTTGTAAAACAATTTAAAATTAAACCTCGTTATCTCCTTCATTTTCATCAGCGTTTATTTGTTCATATATTCACGGGTATATCAAATTTTTTCCATATTACCCACGCATAAAACTTTCCGTGCAAAAAACTTTACATACAGCATTTCCTAAGTTCCTCGATTATTATTCTGTTTGTCATTACCATAATCACGGACGATATAATAGTGACCCGGTCCTTTGGGAGGCATGCGTAGAGCCGAAGCCAACAGCACAGAGGCCCTTTATGAGAATTAATCTAAAGTTGAGAGCTACACATGGCGGGCATCACCCTTGGTTGCACAATACTATTATATTATTACTTATTATTATTATTTTGTAATACACTAGCAGCTCTTGAGCAGATGCGTGTTCTCATTCTTTGTAATGTATTTTGAATGTTTGCCCAGTGAATTTTTAAAATCTTATATTCTTTGACAATTCTATGCATGCGTTCGATACCTATAATAGTAGGTATAGTCTTTGAATACAATAATAGCAAGCTTAGAATTATATACAACCGTCAGTATCTCTACCTAGTCTGTGTACAGCTCTATGAATATATTATTTTGGTACTCCAACTACAACGTATATAAACTAGTAAACATTTGCAGGACTAAAAGTCAAGTATAGTGATAATCTTTTCCAAAACCATCTGATTGTTTACCTATATTATGCAAATAAATACTATTTCATTTCATTTCAAAAGAGTTCAAGATTCGACCATTTCTACTCCTTATTTACTCAACATATGCTGAATCTCATTTAAAGTCTTTCCTCTCGTCTCAGGAACTACTACAGCAGTGAAGACAAACGCCATTGCGCACACCACAGCGTAAATCCAAAAGGTCCAATGGGTGCCCAGGATGGTGGTCATATAACCGAATGATGAGGCGGTGATGAAGCAGAATATCCAGCTGATGGAAAGGGCTAAAGCTGAGCCGGGTCCACGAGCGTTGGAGTCCAGCATTTCACTCATCAAGGCATTGGGGATTATGCCGAAACCTGGAATTTATTGCAAGGTATGAGAAATGGAACAGCTGGGCGAAAGACCGAGATGAATGACAAGCTGGGCACCCAACTCAGCAGTAGCTTACGGCTGATGATGATGATGATGATGATAAATTGAAAAATACAGACATACTACAAAAAAATACCCGTAACTATGAATATTTATTACGACAAAACTACGTTTGGTAGCAAAAAGAAAAATGTATGTAAAGCCATGGGCAGAAGCTTGACAAATTCTTTCAGTACAGACCATGGGTTATACCTATAACTTTTTAAAATAGATTTTTACCTATTGCGTAACTCAGAAGAAATATCACCAAGGACAGGAGAGGCAGCCAAAACAATTCTTCAGCCAATTGCGGCTGAATTGACTTTACGTAGAAGAAGAAGCCAAGAGTACCCTGAAACATGGAAAAACGAGGTAATAAGGTATTTCAACCGGTCGTGGTCGGCTTAATCCGTGTTTTCAGTAGTATGTTCCAGCGCAAACAGTTGGAATTTGTGTGAACCGCGAGTAAAAACGCGTCAATCGCTGATTAAGCAATATCGCGTATTCACTGCGTGTTCGGTTCGCATGCAATTTTTGGCCTGGCAAGATCCTCGTGTGCAAAATTTCAGCCCTATCCATTCAGTAGTTTTGCCGTGTTCTTCAGCCAAACATAAGCACAAACATAGGCACAAACTTTCATCATAGTAGGTGATGAACTGATGACCTATTGCCGTTCTGCAGTACTGGCCATTTCAAATAAACATAATTTTTGTTTGGCTAAGAATTCTAATTTAAAATTAATTTAATTTTAAATACATGGAATTCTTTATTCATAATTAGTCATTTGTTTATTGATTAGTGTTATGTGAAATCATAATAAATGATATGAATATGCTAAACGGCTCTGTCGGAAAACCAGCGTTGGTTGTACGCAAATACAACTAACCCATGCTGAGACAGGGACCGTTTTGTGACTCTAGCAAACTGTTTTCTTTTCTATGTTAATTAATTCATTTCTTTATAATTGTATGTGTCTGAGTTACAAATTTTCGTTTTCTATTTCTTTCTATATGTTTTCATCGCATTTAAATATTTTCATCAATATGTTTACATCTATTTCGGCATCATGGAAACGCTAAAAATTCGAGTAATTATGTAATGAAAAAATGAGAACCGTCTTGGCAGCAACACGGAACAAGCGGAACACAACATCAACTGCGTTTACGGAGCGAATACTAAGTACAAATGAATTCACCACCGTGTAATTGGTTTACCCGTTTCCCCGATCTGGAAATTTATTGGAATACTAAGGTTTCGGCTCTTCTTACCATACTCAAGGAGCAAACAGCAGTGGAAACCAGCATCATCGCCTTCCGCCCAATCTTCCCGGCAATCAGAGGAGATATGCAGCTAGCCACCAACTCTGAGAGTCCTACTCCAATGGTGGCCAATGCTGGAGTGATGTTAGACCCCGCAGACTTGAAGATGGAAGTCCCAAAGAAGATGACGCATAAGCGGCCCGACAGCTGTTGGAAGTAACAGTTCATTTAATTTTTGTATTCAACATTTAAAAGGCCACTATATCTATCCCGCTCCAGAACCAGAAAACAAATCAATCCCATTACAAAAAAGGATGAGACAGGGAGATGATATCTCTCCGAAATTTTTCACCTCCGCATTGGAAGATATATTTTAGCTCTTTTTTTTTGTTTGTTCCGCCTTTTTTCCTCCGATATGGATCGGAGACATTTTTAGGCTAACATTTTGCTACGTCGGTTATTTATATGCGATCGTTGCAAATTCGCTTCTGGTCGTGTCATTATTATATACATACATACATACATACGTTATGATCTTTTATTATTTTATTCTTTTCCTTCTTATAAATATACATTTTTTTTAAGTCTTTTTTTCCTTTTTGTATTCTTTTTTTTGTATATTTTTTATATACACACTTTGTACTTAAATATAACTTATTATTTTTAAACAATTATAGTAACAACTTAATATTTACTCGTCTCTACTTTATCGTATTTATTTTCATGCGTACAATATATGTTCATTAATATATTGCGCTCATGATAGCCTATTATTATGTTAGTTTATTACCTATTGTTTTTTTTCTGTTATATTTACTATCATGTTACATACCCTATATATATGGAATATATTCATTAATATATTATATAAACAGGTTTCTTATTCTTGCAGGATCTAACATTTTTATATTCTATAATTATTAACCAAGTCTGTACAGTTATTGGATCATGTAGATTTATAGTACGTATTAAGTCTATTCAAGTTTACGAATAAAAGTAAAAACTAAACCATTTATTTCTTGCTATCTATTTCCAACAATCGAACATAATATAGGTTACTTATTTCTTTTAATAGCATCATCCACGATGCAGATGCAAAATTCCAAAAACAATGTTCTTGTATTTTTATCATTTAATATTTCATTTAAAGTTTCCTTTTTAAGTACTTTGTCTATTTTCATCTCTAACTCGTATCTACGTAAACAAAACCTCGGACAGTCTAATATGAGGTGTATTATTGTTTCGTTTACATCAGGATGGCACAAACATCCTGCTGGTATGTACGATCCGGAAGCATATTTACATTTAAATCTATTTAAGTAATGTGCAAAGCCCCCATGACCTGTTAAAAGTTGTGTTATTTTAAAAATTATTTTAATTTTCTTTAAAGTATTATGCTTTTACTAAATTTGGAAAAAATATTTTTGTGATTTCTGCTGTCTCGCTTTGATCGTATCGTTTTTGAAGTTCTTCAGTACTTTCTTTTCCTAAATATCTTTTAATATACGAAACTGGACATTTATCATAGTCTGCTCGTATTCTCTTTTTTAGTGCAGCTTCTTTTGCTAACTTATCTGCTCTTTCTTCTTAGAAGGTAATGACCTTCTATACCTACATGTGCTTTAACCCAAAATAATCTTATTTCTTTTCTTTTGTTTATAATTTTTTTAATTCGTTTTCTGATTGAAAATGCTAAGGGGTGGAAGGTTTCTCTATTTTTGACTAGGTCTAGGGACGATCTGGAGTCGCTTAGTATTGTAAATTTATCATTTTTGTTATATGTATTAGCCCATTTTAATGCTCTATATAGCGAGTAAATTTATGCCTGAAATACTGTACATATATTTTCCAGCTTAAATTTCATTGACTTAATTTCTTCTTTATTTTCCCAGCATGACATTGCAGCTCCTACCTTCCCATCTATTTTGCTTCCATCGGTAAATATTTTTATTTCTTCGTCCGTTATTTCGTTCTCTAGTAATGTTTCCCTATTCATGTTAACTAAACACTTGTAATCTATTCTATATCTTCTGCAGGATGAGGCGCTTCTAAGAAACAGACCTATTCTTCCATTTCTCTGTCCATCAAAATTTCTTCCATTGGTCTTCCCCTTTTAGCTTCGTATATTTTGATCACTTCATCAATACGTACGTCAAGCGGCAAAACTCCGGACAGGACCAAGGCTGCGTTCTGGGATACTGTTCTATATGATTTGCATATTTTTTGTGCGAATCCTCTAGTAAGGGTATTTAGCCTTTTCTGAATGGTAACTTTCTTCGCTGCTGGTGGCCAAACACTTGCCGCATACAAGACAATTGGCTCTATTACTGGCGTGTATATCGTTTTGGTTACCTCAGGACTTAGCCCCCATGTTGTTTTAGCAATTCGTGCTAATTGTTTGTATATATTTGTTGCTTTTTTACTAATGTGTATAACGTGGGCGTTAAAAGTAATTTTTTTATCTATTATTAATCCTAATATTTTCATTTCATCTACTAACTGAATAGGTATATTTCCCATTTTTAATTCTGGCGTTTCGTATTTCTTTTAATTAGTTACAATCATACTGTTAGTCTTATGTGGCGCAAATTTTAATTTATTTCTTCTTCCCCATTCATAGACTTCTATAAGTATATTATTTGCTTGTAGTTCTAGTTTTTGCATGCTTTGTCCTGAGAAAACCAAAACAAACAGGCAAAAGCCTGAACGTAGGTGCCCAATTCCTCCAATCTGTAAATTAGTGGGTTCAGCAGAATATTCCAGAATGTAGGCCCTCCTATAGATCCCTGCACGCATCCCTTGTCTGTTGTTCGTTTGCATTCCTGGCCAGCGTACCGTACTTGTACGCTCCTACCTTCGAAATAATTATGTACTAGCCTTCTTAAATTCCATTGTGGACATTTCTTTTGTTTTAATTGGTATTTTATAGAAGGCCACCAAGCACTATCAAACGCCCCTTCAATATCTAATGAGATCATCAATACCAATTCCTTGCATTTTACACATTGCCGTATGTATGTAAGTAGGTCGTATATTTTAGCTCTTAGGTTGGGACGGATATGGCATCAATATCAATGGCGATTACATCACTCACCTTCGGTTTATCGACAATATAGTCATTGTATCAGAATTGCTGGAGGACCTTAGCAAGATGCTCAGAGACCTCAATACCGTTTCTGGACAGGTGTGTCTTAAAATAAATATGAGTCAGACAAAGACTATGTCGAATGCCCATGTCGCACCCATACTTCGATAACGTTGTTTCCAACGTGGACTGACGTTGGAAACAACGTTATCGAAGTTGTTGATGTCTAACTAGGCCAAATAGTCCAACTACGTAAATCTAACTTTGATAAGGAAGGATGAAATATTAAGAGAACGCAGAAAATATTAAAAAACCGCAAAAATATTTGATGTTCGCGCGGGTTTGTGTCAGATTCCGAGTCACGAAACCTCTTCGTTCGAGTTACAGTGGGTTGCCAAATTAATAGGGTCATTCACATTTTTTATCAATTTTTTGTTGGGGCACACTTATTATACTATTATTGTTAAAAAATTATTTAGAGCATATTTTTGTTACAAAATTTATAGTTTTTTAATGTTTATCGCTTTCACTAAGGGCCGAGTTGTTGATTTGTCTCGAATAAAAAAATCTGAGGTCAAACCCTTCTCCTGCATACAAGTACCTAATTCTCAAAGGTATATAGCAGAGCTTGCCGGAGTTTCTAAGTCGGCTGTTAACAAAATTTAAATAAATTTGGGAAAGATCAGCCACTTTTGCTCAAAAGAAAAGGCAAATGTGGAAGAAAACGCATTACGACCCCACGGTCCGACAGGAAAATACGGGATATCTGTTAAAATAACAGAAAGAAAAGTGTGGGTATCTTAACTCAGTTAGTTCAGGAATCGGGAATACCAGTTTCTAAGAGAACTGTGCCGCGATGGTTGGCTGAGGAAGGCCTGACAAGTCATCAACCAGCTAAGAAAACGCGGTTGACTGAAGCGATGAAGAAGAAACGTCTTGTATGGGCTCGTAAGCATCGTTCGAAGACTGGAATAGGGTCAGTTTAAAAGTCAACTACTATTAAGTCACTAAAAAAATATTTTTCAAAATTCTTTATAGATTTATTTATTTTCCGGTTTGTTTCTGGGACGAGTCAAAATTCGAGATTCTAGCCGACAAAAGCAATTTCTTCAGGCAAAGCCCAGGTGATAAATATCATCCCGACTGCATCGTGAAGCGTGTTAAACACCGCGTTAAAATAAAGGTGTGGTCTGTCATAAGCGCTAAAGGTATTTGGTGCCTCTACATTGTCCAGGGAACCATGAGACGGGACCAATACACACAAGTCTAAAATCTCACATATTACCGCAACTCAAAGAATTTTTTGATTATTGATTAAATATTGATGTATTTTTATATAAATCATTTAATAAATATTTAATACAATTAAAACTTATTATACCTAGAAAATATGTTTTTTATATATTTGTACCAATAGTGTACAAAATATCAATATTTCGTGACTGTCCCTAATAATTTGGCAAACCACTGTAGAATAGCCCTGCAGTTCTACTTAATTTGAGGGCAGATCTGTGAAAGATACTAAACTACAATTATATGTAGGTAATGAATTCGGCTACCTGCACTGAATTTGTACCTACCTGTTGCAGCACCAATAAGACCACTGCAATCATAAAAGCCTTCCTATTACTCCTGGTAGACACAATGGCAGTCAAAGACGCGCAGGGATGCTTCTTATTGCTGGTGGTAACAGAAAGCACGTCTTCAATCTCTTCACTACGGCCAAGTTGGAGGAGAATTTTCTTTGCTTTGATTTCGTTACCTAAAATAAATAAATTTAAAATGAAGAAGTAGTGAAAGTTAATTTTGAAAAATGTCCTACTTATTCCTAAGGTAATCATTATATCACAACATAAAACATAGGTAATTAAGCTTATATTTAAGCTTAAGCCCCTCAAACCATGGAACGTATACAAAGGAAAGAATACGGTACAATACCTATACATAGGAAGTCACAACGTAAGAACTCTACAGGCAGATACTAAACGAACGGAATTAAGCGAAACGACAAAAAAAAAATGAATTGGGATATCATCAGAGGAATAAAATCGAAGAATATAAGGATATTCTTCGATTTTATTCCTCTCTTCTTTTCGAAATTCGAAATAAGGATTGTTAATGGTATTTGTGTGGTCATCCGATACCACACAAATACCAATAACGGACGTAGATAAGCCAGAGACAGAAAAGCATTGAGAGATATGGGGGAAGCTTACTAAAACGTGACATTATGTTATATAGTAACTATAATTCGATACAAATAATAATTTTAATACATAAATCAGTTCCCGTGGTATATGTTATCTGCTATAAGTTAATTGTCATTTTATTGTAATAGTTAGTAGTAGAATAAATGACTTTTTTTTAAATAAGCTTATTTTGTAGCTCCCCAACAGGCACTTATGCGTTATTTTTTTTTATTAATTTGCTGGTTTTGTTCGCCGTTTGAAAAAATATAATAACATACTTGCGCAGCGTACCTTTCATAACATTAAACGCAGGCGTTTCAGGTATGTACAAAAGGCCCGCAGTGAACATACTGCTCATCAGAAGGCCAACGTAGTTCAATGCTGAGTAGGAAATGTAAGGGCCTATGGAGTAAACAAAGACGAGGCCTAAAGCGTTTGCGGTACCAATGCTTGTGAGGAACACTCCTCGGTTGTTGTTGGATCTGGAATGAATAGTAATTATCATTTCAATGTTTTTATTTTTATAACTAGATGCCATAGAAACAGTTTTTAACCGACTTCAAAAAGGGTGTTATCAATTCGTCTGTATGTTTTTTTGTATGTACGTTACGCGATATCTCCGCCATTTATGGACCGATTTTGAAAATTATTTCATCATTGTATAGAAAATGATCCCATAATTTTTTTATCTCCAGGGGATTAGTGTTTATCCCGCAAATTTAAAATAAGTGCAAAAGTAAGGGAATTTGAAGTCGGTTTATCATTTTTTAAAACACGCCATATTATTATTATTTAGAGAATATTTTTACTCCCTGTGCTAAATAATACATAACATTATGTAGCATAGCGAGTTCAAATGTTCTATACCATGGGAACTGATTTATGGGATAAAAATTACCATATGTTTCTATACCAAGAAAATTACAATCAAATAATAGAAACAAATTAGAACTAATATTTACAATTGAAAAAATTGTAAGCAAACTGTAGACTGTTGCAATCAATCTACAGGTAGCTCAACTGGTTCATATCAATACCGGCCGGAAGCGTGCTTAAGACGCTGGCTGCATTACCCCGCTGTATGCCAATGCAGCTACATAATATTATGTAACATAGCGAGTTAAACGTTCTTTAATAAACTGTTTCTATCTCTTTGCTCAACTGACTCTATCTCATCAAAGAAATAGAGACCTGACCAAAAAAAAAGATATACGTAGCCATGAAATCGTACGATTCAGCGTCTGTCCATCTGTCCAGACACGCACAAAAGGATTTCTCCGTCTACAGACGTACAGAAGTAGGATCATGCGATATTATGAGACAAAGGTTTTGAAACTCAATCACGCCAATATTTACCGAGCTTTTTAAGAACGGCTTTTTTTAACATTTGCCGAACCAAAGCAGTTGTTTCGTACTCAATAATTACTTACGATACTTCAGCAATATAAGTCAGGTTCAGAATATACACCGGTCCAGCCCCCACTCCAAGCAGCGTCCTCCCCAGCATCAGCATCCAAAGTTCCGTAGAAACTGCCAGGAGAAGGAAAGAGACAGTACATGTCAAACCTCCAATAATGAGGCAGTACCTTCTACCTTTAACGTTGGAGAGGAGGCCAGAGATTTGAGCACCTGAAAGGAAATTAACTTTTACTGTACCAGGAGAGTAGAAGTTCTTTGTAGATACAGAGAGATTGAAAATTCACTGGTAAAATCAAATGTTCCTTGTTCCTTCATGCTTATGATAAATGTGATGGAAAATGATACCTATTAGGATAGCACAGCACTATGTTAGTAGAGTATTAGTCCGGAAGTACTCCAGGGGTAAGCCTAGTGGTAGGGTGGGTCCGCAGGTACAATTTTTACAATTGATGACTGTTTGATTACACTAAAACAGGACATTTTTATACTAGCTTTTATTCTTATTTGTTAGTTTTTGTGGGACAAATCCTGGAACTGAATTTTGGACCACTTATCCTCAACCAATTGAGCTGAAATTTGGCGTATTTATGTATATGTAAGTTTGGTGATATATATATATATTTATATAGAAAATGATCCCGAGGTGGTCCCATAAAAATGTTATTCTGCATATAAATAGGGGATTAGTAGCTATCCCGCTAAACTTAAATACAGTGAAAGTAAGGGATTCGAAGTCGATTATTCGATTTTGAGAAAATAATCAAATTATCACAATGACTGGGTAACAAATAGTTTCCATGAAAATGGGCGCAAACTAGAGGTCTACTTTGAAAAACAAATTACAAAGTTGGCGGATCGCGTAAAACTATGAAAATGATTACTTTACCCACTTCAATCAGACATGCTAAGTCTCTCCCCATATTCAAAAATATGGTCTACGAACATTTCCTTACCTCAACATCAAATAGGTAATATTATATATTTATTGTATTTCTTTATGTTATTTATTAAATATATATTTATACTATATTTATGTAAAGTATATAAGTATTTATTTCTATTAATCTATATAACTACTACATAAATTTTATATTCTGTTTACACGCCACCGTCTATTCTTTTCGATCACCTCTTGTACATTCTAGGGTTGCCTGGAAGAGATCGCTTTTAGCGATAAGGCCGTTATTGCGGCACATTATCTGTATTTGTTATTATGTTCTTTATTTGTTATTTTTAATATTTGGTGTGCAATAAAGAATATTTCTATTCTATTTATATTCTAGTTCTATTCTATTTCTATTCTATTTATATTCTATTTCTATTCTATTTCTATTCTATTTCTATTCTATTTCTATTCTATTTCTATTCTATTTCTATTCTATTTCTATTCTATTTCTATTCTATTTCTATTCTATTTCTATTCTATTTCTATTCTATTTCTATTCTATTTCTATTCTATTTCTATTCTATTTCTATTCTATTTCTATTCTATTTCTATTCTATTTCTATTCTATTTCTATTCTATTTCTATTTCTATTTCTATTTCTATTTCTATTCTATTTCTATTCTATTTCTATTCCATTTCTATTCCATTTCTATTCCATTTCTATTCTATTTCTATTCTATTTCTATTCTATTTCTATTCTATTTCTATTCTATTTCTATTCTATTTCTATTCTATTTCTATTCTATTTCTATTCTATTTCTATTCTATGATTGACATTTATTTGATAGAGATCCAAAACAAAATGTGTCATTTAGTGACGCGTCCGAAGCCGGGCTATATGATGATGATGATGATGTTGATGAACTACATTAGTTTACTAACGAAAAAACAGTTTCAAGTTAAACCTAATTCCAACCGTGGCACCATCCACCAGGCGTTCAACATATTTCCCGACCGTTCGTAATCTTTGAGATAGAATGTGTAATTTGTTCTTGTTTCTTGTATTTCCATGGTGAACATCACAATTTCAAAAAGCTATCTCTGTTTTGGTGAGTATACATTAGATTTCATATTACTGTCAATAATATCATACATATGCTGGTCCATTGCCGGAAATAGGCCAAGGTTGCCTGGGAGAAATCATGTTCCTTTGGTAGGGTCTTTATTTTTATTTTATATATTAGAGTTTTTTATTTATGCAATTTTTAGTTGAATAAAGTTTTCGTTCATTAATTTATACATTCAAAGGCAATTTGAAGGAATAAATGATGATGACTTAAATATTCTTACCAAAGATGACTCCAACGATAGAAGTGGCCCCCAATATAGACGCTTGTCCATTATCGATGGTTGCTGATAATGGGGTTTCTTCAGAACTCTGAAGTTTGCTGATTACTGGTGATGTCCAGCCTGCTAAGAAGCCGATAGCCAGTTCTCCGATGTAAACTGAAAACATAATCGAATTTAGAGCTTCCTGCCTTCAAAATACGATTTAAAAATATATTCAGTCATAGTTCTAAATAACAGAATAGAATCCTACTATTATTATAAATGTCTAAGTTTGTATGGATGGATGTATGGATATTTGTTACTCCTACGTTACGCAAAAACTACTGAACCGATTAGGCTGAAATTTGGAATGGGTATAGTTTTGGACCTGAAATACATATAGGCTATTTTTTTCCCCGATAAAACGCGGGCGAATGCGCGGGCAGCAGTTAGTATATTATAAAATCGTTTATTCAGGTAAAAAACAACATTAGTTTAACTCGGTACAGAGTTCTCACCTTCTTCAATAAATAGTCATACATAACAGTTACATAGGTAAATATATCAATATGTAAACATTACGGAAAAACGGAATGTTTACCTAGTAATTTAATAAAAAAAATGATTTGTTTGGGCCATATAAAGTTTTATCTAGTAAGTTAAATATTAAAGTACCAAAAAATAAGATTATATATTAAGTTTCACTTATAATGTGTGTCAGATCTCAGATTTTTTATAATGCCTAGATTTTGCATTCAAATGTTCAAGTTAATATAAAATGTATACGTGTTCTTTTTCAAAATTAAATTACGGAATTAAAATAAAAAAAGTTAGTTACGATGTATCTTTCATTTATGTTATTATTATATTTTTATTCATATATAAATATTGAAAACAATATGCGGTCACCATGACCGCCCGCGCCGTTAGATGGTATTGTAATTGAAAAACACGTAAGGTGTCTAAGGGTAAATTTTTTACAAGTCCAAAGATGTAGGTTTCATTGTAAAACCATGCGCAGCTATTAGGTATACTTGTTGTATTCTCATAGAAATAACAATCGGTTCTCAAAAAAATGGGATATTACATAATTTAAATACCAGAAACAAACTTAAGCTCGCTGTACCCACGACTATGCTACACAAAATTAATGTCTTTAAGAGGGCAATGTATGTATACGCTACTATGTACATTAACACTCATAACGAGTTCCTAAAATTATTAGTAAGTAGATTCAAAGAAATTGTCATAACCTTTCTATGCTAAAAGGCTTACTACAATATATAACGAGTTTTGCTCCAATCCGAAATCTAAGAACTATCTGGCTAAAAATGACCATAGGGCCGCGGCGTACGAATATCGACCCCTCGAACTCAAACCGTGGATGTCGTAAGAGCCGACTAAGGGAACCTACCAGAGGAAGGGCTGCAGCTTCCTTCCGAGTATTTTTCAACACCAACACTGCGATCACCAATCCGCCTGCCAAGCGTGGTGATTATGGCAAAATCCCCCCTACATGGGAGACCATCCACTCGATGGACCGACGACATCGTAGCGGTCGCAGGGAGTCGATGGATGGAGGCGGCTCAGGACCGCTGTTTGTGGCGTCGTAGGGGGGCCTATGTCCAGTGGATGTGTACGGGCTGCTATTTCACCTTTGTGTTGGTAGGTAAAGTGATTGTATATATGGAAATAAATAATTTTTGATTTGATTGGATAGTAAGTGAACAAGTAGGTATTTCCTTACTGATGGCCACAACCTTTGACTCCATTTCCATAAAGGAATCCATTTTGGAATTAATCACCGATATTTATGTAGTAGTCTGACCATTATTTTCTATATTATTCAAAGTAACAACCGCTTAGGACTGATTAAACTTTTAAACTGATTAACATTCGATATGCATGTGAATTTTAAACAAGAGTATTTTTGTAATTCTTACCTTTACCATACGAGTAGACAAGAACATACGTAGAGGGGAAACTTCGAAGGCAAGTTCGCGGCTACACGTTAAACGGGCTACTCAGTCTATCTCAGTCGGGCTGCCGCCGGCGAGATATGTAGACTGATTATTTTGTCGCGACCTAGAGCCGGTCTGGGGCCGAAGTTTCCCCTCTACGTATGTTCTTGTCTACTCATATGTCTTTACATGTACCTACTTATAGGGTGTGGATTGAGGTCAAAAGATACGTCATCTTTACGAGTTGCGGTAAATTAATGAAAAAAACAACTTCAGACATATCTTGTATTGTTCGAGATTAGAAAATGATAGATTATAATTTTCAATAAAACAAAAATATTTTTACGAATTAAAGATTTTTTTATCCTAGACGCTAACTCAACTTACTATACCTGAGTTTCCTGTTATTACTTACGATCAAAAACAATTATTTCACCAGGGATTAACAACTGCGTCCAGTTCTCCAGGAAACCATACAAAAAAAGTAAATACGAGGAAACATGCGCATACCATTACTATACCACTCCCATTGATTACCAATCCGCCTACCTACCAAGTAGTCCAGACATTTTACCCATAAAAACGGGTCGATCTAGAATTCCAAAGACAACGCGCTCTCTGTCCTTGTGTAAAAAAACAGTCAATAAACAGAAGAGCGCATGAAAATTTGTTCGGAGCAAAATTTTTCGTAAATTTTATGGTATACAATTGTAAAACAGTATGCTGAGTGTGAACTGCCATACTGTTTACTACAAAGTTTGCGTAACTTTATTTTCTATGGAATTCCTGAATAGCGCTCCAAGCGGGAAGTTTTAAAAATAGGAATTCCATAGAAAATAAAGTTACGCAAACTTTGTTGTAAACAGTATGGCAGTTCACACTCAGCATACAGATGTCAACATCATTGGAGTTATAGAAACCTAAATAGTAGAGACCAATTTTTTGGGATTTGACTTTTAATAACTTACGAATCCAATACGATATTTTACCTTTTTCAGCTGGTTGTCTCAGAATTCTGAGGTCCACCATAATATGGAATGGACGAAAACGAGCACGCTTGCTTGGCAGATTGATGGTTGTAATCAGAAGATTACAACAGAACTCACTATTTTGGTTATAAAAAAACCTCTATCCCCTTTTTGGATCTGTACCTTCCAAAAAGACATAGATAGCATCTGGTTGGTACCAGACGCTATGTCTGAATACTGAAGAAACGGGCTACTGCCCGTGGCGCACTAAAGAGACCGAACAAGAGGAAAATCAGCCATTTGTAGGACTTAACAAACCTTCATTTAAGCCCATCACAGAGATAGTTTAATTTTCAGTTTAAATTAACATCATGGCCATAGCCGTCAGGCTCACTATTTGTTCATCTACAACAACATAAACCTACCTCAAGCACCAGCCTCTCACAAAACAGGAAAATGATGTTATAGATCCTAATAATATTTTGTATGCAAATATTTCATAAGGCCTTTTGTGAGTGAAAATAAATGGTTTATATATTATTATTTAAATTAAATTGTAAGAAACGTGTTTCATTTGGTACAGTGACGAACGAGGTGCAGTTACCCCTCTGTTTTTTCACTTTTGGAAAGGAAAACGCATAATTGAGATAACAGAATGTTATATTATAATTTTGCATTACAATATAACAATCATTCATATATTTACGGGTATATCACATTTTTCCATACTTCCTCGCGTAAAACTTTCCGTGCAATTTTTTTTTACAGACACGTAATTTTTTAAATTTCTCGATTATTATAATTATTTTGTAATACACAAGTAGTTTTTAAGCTGATGCGTGTATATCTCAGTCCTTGTCTATGCATTGAAAATTTTTGTCCAGTATATTTTAAAAGAATTAACTAATTCACCGACATTCACTGAGATTCGATTATTTCTACCGCTTATTTACTCAACATATGCTGAATCTCATTCAAAGTTTTTCCTCTTGTCTCAGGAACTATTACAGCAGTAAAGACAAACGCCATTGCGCACACCACAGCGTAAATCCAAAAGGTCCAATGGATGCCCAGGATGGTGGTCATATAACCGAATGAGGAGGCGGTAATGAAGCCAAATATCCAGCTGATGGAAAGGGCTAGAGCTGAGCCGGGTCCGCGAGCGTTGGAGGCCAACATTTCACTCATCAAGGCATTGGGGATTATGCCGAAACCTGGAATTTATTGCAAAGTATGAGAAATGGAACAGCTGGGCAAAAGACCGAGGTGAATGACAAGCTGGGCACATAGCTCAACAATGGGCTACGACTAACGGTGATGATAAAGTTAAAAGAAAAACATAGATACACTATAAAAAAATTGCGCGAAATTTAGAATTATTGTTACGAAAAAACTACGTTCGGTAGCAAACAGAACGTAAAACTGTTTTTTTTTTCAAAGCAAAACGTAAGTAAAGCCACGGGCAGAAGCTTGACAAATTCATTCAGAAACGACCAATAGATATTGTATTGTTAAAATAAATTCTTACCTGTTGTGTGACTCAGAAGAAATATCACCAAGGACAGGAGAGGCAGCCAAAACACTTCTTCAGCCAATTGTGGCTTAATTGACTTCACGTAGAAGAAGAAGCCAAGAGTACCCTGAAATGTAGAAAAACGAGGTGATGAGTGTTACCCAAAAAACCTTACAAAAAATCCCCAAGGGGAAAATAAAATCAATGTTCCTCACAAATTTTTATCAAAAAAATAAAAGTAATGCTCATAAAAATAAAAGATATTACAAAAATCTTCAGTTTTATTTATTGATACTCAAATTTAGATTTTACTTGATTTAGATTTTACTTGATTTAGATTTTTTAATACCTTCTCTAGTGGTCATAAGCGCTACTTTAGTGTCAGTGTGTTAGCGGTTACGATGACCTGTTTTCAAATTCTTTAAAACGTTGAAAATTCTTACGACACGTTCTTTATCAACAAGCATATTTCTTTACATCTCTTGATCTGCACTGTTTGTAAGACCGTCTACCTTAGCCCAATATGTTCCGGGATCGTCATCGCCATGCTAACCAAGAGCAAATAATCCAGTATCGCGTGAGCCCGTTATTCTTTCTGTGCTATGGTTTTAAGAGCAAAATAATCCAGTATCGCGTGAGCCCGCTATTCTTTCTGTGCTATGCTTTTGACCACATTTTCAAGTACCAGACATAATTACAACAATAATTTTAGGGATTTGACTTTCAATTGCTGAGTTTCAGATATAAATATCAATGAAAATAACGTGTCTGAAAAATCGAAACGCTTAGTCATATCCGTAGTCATCATCATCATCATCATCAGCCCATACACGGTCACTGCTGGACATAGGCCTCCCCCGTACGACGCCACAAATAGCGGTCCTGAGCCGCCTCCATCCATCGACTCCCTGCGACCGCTACGATGTCGTCGGTCCATCGAGTGGATGGTCTCCCATGTAGGGGGGGATTTGCCATAATCACCACGCTTGGTATCCGTAGTCAATTCAATATAATACAGGCCCGATACGGGTCGCCTGTCTGGGGAGAGGAAACCCCGCGGTTTCCCCACATAAACGCAAAAAACTACAGTGAGACTGAAATCCTACTTCTATACATAAAATAGTAAAATAGTTACTATTGTAAAAATTAACTGCTTTAATTATAATAGCAAAACCCAAACACTTATTTATTTATCAATTTAAGTAGGATAGGATTGGATAAGTGATATAGTTTCGGCTCTTCTTACCAAACTCAAGCAGCAAACAGCAGTGGAAACCAGAAGAATCGCTTTCCGCCCCACCTTCCGAGCGATTAGAGGAGATATGCAGCTAGCAACCAACTCCGAGAGTCCTACTCCAATGGTGGCCAATGCAGGAGTGATGGTAGACCCCGCGCTCTCGAAGATGGAAGTCCCATAGAGGATGACGCATAAGCGGCCAGACATCTGTTGCAAGTAACAGTTCATTTAATTTTTCAACACAACGTACTACTTTTAGCCTGTAGCATCTCTTTGTTATTAAGCTAGATACTTCCATTCTCGACATGCCGACCTATGTGGCGCGGCGGACAAAGGTCCGCCTGCAACACAGGAGGTTCGATTCCCGCCTTGGGACAAATCTATGTACGATCGCCAAGTATTTGTTCCAGGTGTTCTAGGTATTTTCTATGTTGAATAAAAAATATTTTATCCATGTATATATTGTATTATGTTTATCAGTCATCTTGTACTAGGAGTTTTCTTTGCATTAAAATTCATCCGTAATAGTACATTGTTCACCTAGGCGAGAACGTGCCTGATTCCTGAGGCCTTAAAACGTTAGAAATGGATTTCCATATTTTCCATACAGTTTTCTCTCCCGCTAAAACGAGTGAGAAATGAAATTCCATAGAGTTTTTCCTATCGGATTCCAATACGCTTGCAATGTCTTACTTTCTATCTTATATTTGGAAAAGGAATAGGCAACTTTCCGAGCAGGTGTAGTATAAAGTCAATTACCCATACTCTTCGCCGTAGGATCACAGGGCACACTTGGACACAATCTACAAAAATATAGTTTACAATAAATTATGCTTATATTAATTCAAAGCCATAAAACAGACATTACAGGAAAACAATAAAAAAAATATTGTTTTTTTTTTTTAAAATGGTACACAAATAGATCAGCTGTAAATAGGCATCGTTAGAGTCAAGTAAAAATTATAATTATTATAAGTTTATAGTGCTGCTATAGAAGGGCATTGTCTGTCTTAATTAATTCCTGAAAAATAAATGAGTGTCACATTGGTGCAGTTACTTTACCTAGGTAAAATATAGCTGCTAAAAGTGCATTTTCAAAATATAAAGTCTAAGTAACATAGTCAAAACATAACCAATGTCCTTCACTGTCCGTCACTTTTAAAATAAAATGATTATAAAGTTACTTGATGTGCATTGTCCGGTTATTAATTAGTACCATAAAATGTTCAGCAGATGAAGTGGCGATGGGCAGGCCATATAGCTCGTAGAACCGATAACCGTTGGGGAGTAAAGGTTCTTGAGTGGCGACCGCGATGCAATGCGAAACGGAGTGTGGGAAGACCTCCCACTCGATGGACCGACGACATCGTAGCGGTCGCAGGGAGTCGTTGGATGGAGGCGGCTCAGGACCGCTATTCGGGGCGTCGTTTGGGGGAGGCCTATGTTCATCAGTGGACGGGCTGATAATGATGAATATTCAGCACACGCTAAGCCAAACCCTATTTCGGCGCAGTTTCATAGAGGCAGAGGCTCCTTATTTTTACTTCCACCCTTTTCTGTCACTTACCTCCATGTTAAAATGTTTTTGTTTATCGTTTGTTTATCTTATACTCTTCTGCACCGGTGTCCATATAAATGTTTATTTTCTATTCTATAAAAATGTACTGACTTGTGACCAGCCCTCAACTGCACCGGTTGTATCGGTTAAATGATGTTGTTTCCCACTTATCCTACTAATATTATAAATATCAAAGTTTGTATGGATGGATGTATGGATGTATGGATATTTGTTACTCTATCACGCAAAAACTATGAGCCGATTAGGCTGAAATTTGGTATGGGTATAGTGTGGGACTAACATATAGGCTATTTTTATCCCGATAAAACGCGAGCGAAGGCGCGGGTAGCAGCTAGTTAAATATACAATACAATATCACCTGCATCACGCCTCGGTGTGGTTAGCCGTGAGCGCTGCTTCCCGCCCAGTCAATCGCTATATACTTTTTAAAATGTTTTATGACCCATAGAAAAACTAAACGTCACAATATCTCGCTTCAATTACTTCACTATGACAATAGAATACAATACAAAATTCTTTATTTTACACCACGTAGAATTAAAAATAGACATTACTAAAAATATTTGAACTTTTACCCCCTTATTCATAATGGTCTGCTAACTTAAAACACCTGCTAAGCAGTGTTATTTCTCTCTCTGACTTATGTCAATAGAAGAAGATAGAGTGAGAATTAGCATTGCTTTAAGTTAGCAGACTATTATGAATAAGGGGGAAACTACTACTTGCACTTTATGAAAAATACCTAAGATAGCCAGAGCAGGGGCCCTCAAGTCCGCCCCACAAGTTTCGACTTAGTAAGAGGGATCTCTAAATAAATCTAAGAACAAATTAATTAAATTTAGTTTTGTAATTGTCATTGATGTACAATGGGTGGCCTTATCGCTTAGAAGCGACCTTTTCCGTGCCTTTGGGTGGAATGAACTATAAGAATTTAAGAAACGCAGCTAACCTAACTTTGTCAGAATGATAACGTTAGGTAGGTATGTTGTCAGAAAATGGTAATGGAATGTTCACGTCGAAAACTTGGATTAAAACTCCATATTACGTGCGGTGTTGTTTGCACGGAATATTGATTAATATAGTATATATAGGTATTGCTTTCAAACTTGACATTTCGGACGTGTGTGCGTGGTATTAGCGGACGGTAATGAAATTGTGGGTGTGACTGGCTACCGCACTACTTTTTTAGCTCATTAATTATAATTGATTGTGTATTATTAAGAAAACTCTAGTGTATAGATAGTGTATAAACCTTTGGAGTATAGACGCTATAAACTGTTAATTGTAACAACTTTGTATTCATAAACCTATTTGTAGTTTCTTTCGTCTAAGCTATAATACCAAAACGTGCCATTCTGTGATGATATTGTTAAACTGAAGCGGTTTTTTAAGAAGAATCGAATTTCCCTTCAGTTTTCATATAACCAGTTCTACTTAATTTGGGGGCAGATCTGTACAAGACTTACCATTACCATTAACTACCATTATTATAGTTACTGGATTCTGAGCTACCTGCACTGAATTTGTACCTACCTGTTGCAGCACCAATAAGACCGCTGCAATCATAAAAGCTTTCCTGTTACTCCTGGTAGATACAATGGCAGTCAAAGACGCGCAGGGATGCTTCTTATTGCTGGTGGTAACAGAAAGCACGTCTTCAATCTCTTCATTACGGCCAAGTTGGAGGAGAGTTTTCTTTGCTTTGATATCGTTACCTAAAATAAATAAAATGTATAATTAAGTAAGTACCTAGTAGTAAAAGTTTATTGTGAAAATTTTCCTTGAAATAATTATCTACCTACAGCAGTTGGAGCGCTCGCAAAATGGCTTCAGAAATCGGCAAACTACATATCTCATTGTAAGGTAATTAGGAAATCATAACATAAATCATAATTATTTTTAAATTCTTAAAAGGAAAAGGCTTCGCAATCTACGAAGATTAAAATATTACCAAGCAAAATAATGTGCTCAAAACAAAGCAAGATAAAATGCAAAATAATAATTTCCAAGCGCATCCGGCCGGCAACCACTTTTTATATCATATTTAATATTTATAACTTTAATTTTACAAAGTATGCCAGAAGACAAATTAACACCAAATAATTAATTCTAAACTGAACAGTCGAGAATTTTTTATACACTTTACGTACTTAATTTTGTTTGTGTTCTTCATCGACTGAAAAAATATAATAACACACTGGCGTACCTTTCATAACATTAAACGCAGGCGTTTCAGGTATGTACAAAAGGCCCACAGTAAACATAGCGCTCATCAGAAGGCCAACGTAGTTCATTGCTGAGTAGGAAATGTAAGGGCCTATGGAGTAAACGAAGACCATGCCTAATGCGTTCGCCGTACCAATGCCTGTAAGAAACACTCCTCGGTTGTTTTTGGATCTGGAAGTAATTTCAATATTTTTATTGCGATACGAGTATGTAGCAGCAAAGGTTTCCTGAAATAAAATTTAGTTGCCATGCTTTAAATTACTTTCAAAGAGATAAGAGCCCTGACCAACATATAGACATACTACATAGATAGGCATGACATCGTACGATTAACCGTCTATCCATCTCTCCAGACACGGACAAACGGATCTGTCTGTTTACAGACGTACACACGAAAAGTCATGCGATTTCATGAAACAAAAGTTTGGAAAATCTATCACGCCAATATTTACTGAGAGTATGAAATTTTGAATAGACACTTAATACAAACTGAAGCCCTTCAGTTTGTGCTAAGTGTCTATGCAAAATTTACCGAGATAACATATGCCAAATCGAAAGAAGCAGTAGTTTCGTACTCAATAATTACTTACGATACTTCAGCAATATAAGTCATGTTCAGGATATACACTGGTCCAGCCCCCACTCCAAGCAGCGTCCTCCCCAGCATCAGCATCCAAAGTTCCGTGGACACTGCCAGGAGAAGGAAAGAGGCAGTACATGTCAAACCTCCAATGATGAGGCAGTACCTTCTACCTTTCATGTTGGAGAGGAAGCCTGAGAATTGAGCACCTGAAAGGAAATTACTTTTTACAGTACCTGAAGTTGTTTGTAGATACAGTGAGTAGATTGGAAATTCACTGGTTATAAATCAAATGTTCCTTGTTCCTTCATGCTTATGAAATATTGTGGTGGAAAATGATATTAGGATATGACGGCGCTATGGTGGTATAGTCCCGAACTACTCCAGAGGTACGCCCGGTGGTAGGGTAGGGGTTCGCAGGGTACAATCTTACCTTTGATGTCTTTTCGATTTGGCCAAAACAGACCATTTTTATACTAACTTTTATTCTGCTTACTCTATTAGTTTATGTGGGACAAAGCTACAGAATAACCAAACAGAATTTCAAACCATTTATCCTCAATCGATTGAGCTGAAATTTAGCATACTTATGTATATGTAAGTCATGGTAACATCAAGATGGTGTGATGATGAAGACTAAAGGTGGCCATAGGAACTCCTAAGCGAAACGACTGAATCACGCCGAGTTTGGGTTTGTTGGATTTGTTTTCCCAAGCACTTTGGTGGTTGAACACCAAAGTTTAAATTTAAAGATTTATAATTATAAAAGCCTGTTTTTAAAAAAGTTTTTTAACCTATTAAATATTTATTATGTTTACCAAATGGCTCAAATGGAAATTCTTTAATGTCGTTTTATCTTTCTGAGTGTCCGTCCGCTTGTCTCTCGAAGCCATTTTTGTATATAGTTAGTGCGTAGTTTTTGTATCGGCATCGTCACATAATTTAAGAGAAATAAGATCGATATGTAAATAAAAGAAAATATAATACTAATATAATCTTTATTAACAAAAGAAAAAAGTAAGGTCATTATACTTTTATGATTGCATCTGAGCAAATCATATGACGAATGATTTGCAGTACTAAGCACTCATACAAACTCTGCACTTGATATCAAAGATGGTGCTAAAAATGACTTACTTTTGCAAATGCTAAAGTCACCTTAATTAAAGAAAATAAATAATGTCCCAAAAAAATCAACTTCGAAGGGACCTGAACTGCGGTTCAAGTAATTTGCAAAAGTAAGTCATTTTTAGCACCATCCTTGATATCAAGTGCAGAGTTTGTATGAGTGCTTAGTACTGCAAATCATTCGTCATATTATTTGCTCAGATGCAATCATAATAACAAAGAATACCACCATTACTGCAATCTTCTGACAAACCCGCCTATAAACCATATGTATACCTAGATATCTACCTAAAATTATTAAATTTACAGAAATATGTAGTATGGTATATATTATATATATGGGCAGTGGGGCCGCGGCGTACGAATATCGACCCCAACTCAACCCGTGGATGACGTAAGAGCCGACTAAGGGAACCTACCACAGGAAGGGCAGCAGCTTCCTTCTGAGTATTTTTAAACACCAACACTGCGATCACCAATCCGCCTGCCAAGCGTGGTAATTATGGCAAATCCCATGGGATCATGGGAGACCATCCACTCGATGGACCGACGACATCGTAGCGGTCGCAGGGAGTCAATGGATGGAGGCGGCTCAGAACCGCTATTTGTGACGCCGTACGGGGGAGGCCTATGTCCAGCAGTGGACGTGTATGGACTGATGATGATGATATATGATATGTATGTCTATGTATATATGGAGTACCGATTCCGAAAAGTTAAGAAAGTATGATATTATTTTAAATTAATTACTGCGTTAATGGCTCTTTAATGGTTAAATGGCGCTATACTAACTAAAAATGAAAGTAACAAAACATAAACAAACATATTTTTTCACCATTCTCTCTCGAAAACTGTATCTTTCCTACTCAAAAACAGTGAACAAAATCCATATTTTCTCATTATATCTTCTTCACATCCATAAAAAAGTAAAATGAACATAAAAAATCTAGTCAACTTTTATTTGCAAAAATGGATTTTACGGTTTTAAGTAGCAAAGACGTGCGAGAGTGGTCAAATAATATGTTAGCATATTTTTAATTAGAATAGCGCCTTTTAAGCATTTACAGCCATTATCTTTGTTTTTGTGCATATGCATTAGATTTTCATAGACGTAGTATGTATTGGAATATTACTATAGACACGAACGAATAGCCCGGCTACACGCTCAAACATTTGTCCAAACATGCATGCACAAATCAGTTTGCGTAAGCAAGATGAGCCCGGCCACACACCCCATCTTGCTTGCGCAAACTGGGATGAGCCCGGCCACACGCCCCATCTTGCTTGCGCAAACTGGGTTGAGCCCGGCCACACGCTCCATCTTGCTTGCGCAAACTGTGTTTGTGCATGCACAAATGTTTGAGCGTGTAGCCGGGCTATTTGTATTTATTTGTATCTGTATTTATTTATTTTCCACCGTAGGTACACATGTTACACTTGATGTCGTTAATTCCATATATATTATAATATTCAGACAAACTTTTCACATAGAAAACACCATAAGAGATTGTACAAAGAAAAAAGAAAATATATATATTATAAGATAAGATATGCTATAAGATATGCTAGTCCATCTTCGACAAGTCCCATACTTAAACTAAAATTCATTCTGTTCCGTGTCTTTTTATACTCAATTTACATCACTTATCGATTCTAAGTAATCCATTGCTGGCCATAGGCCTCTCCTTATGATCACCATTATCCTGATGATGACTTAAATATTCTTACCAAAGATGATTCCAACAATAAGAGTGGCCCCCAATATAGACGCTTGTCCATTATCGATGGTTGCTGATAATGGGGTTTCTTCAGAACTCTGAAGTTTGCTGATTACTGGTGATGTCCAGCCTGCTAAGAAGCCAATAGCCAGTTCTCCGATGTAAACTGAAAACATAATCGAATTTTGAGCTTCCTGCCTTCAAAATACGGTTTAAATTATGTTCAGTCGTAGTTCAAAACAACAGAATAGAATATACAGGTGGCATGCCCGTGGGGGCATGCCACATGGAGGGAAAGTACCTTAAACATTGTGCATAGATTTTTTTTCTGGAAAAAGACTTCATTTTGATTTTAAATTTTTGAATTATCGGCTGTCTGAAACGTTAAACTTTGAGTAAAATGTTTTACGTACAATATTTAAGATACTTTCATTCCATGTGGCATGTCCGTGGGACGCCCTGTATGGATTATAACTGATTATTCAACTGAAAAACACCATTAAAATTTGGTTAGAAGTGCTTTAAACCTGTGTTGGCCTAAACTTCACACAGAGTCCTCACATGCTTCAGTAAGTTATAACAGTTAGGATGCGTACACACACATAGCGATCCGTTTTACCAGTCCGTTATTTGATGAGTAGTCTTATGTATGAGCAAGTTTACTCAAAATACAGTATTCCGTTTCGGATCTATAAAAAAAATACCGATACGACAAAATATACAGCAGCCCGTTTTACAGGTCCGTTAAAACGTCTACGATAATGGCGTATGTAGTTGTAGGAGCTAGTTCACCCACATGACAGTTTTCTGGATCCAGTATAAAATCCCGCATACAAAGGAAATACTGATCCGTTTTATCGGATCGAAACTGTGTGCAAAAAATGCTGCGTGAATATTACCTTCAGTAGCGTCTATTAGCCTCTATTAGCGACGGATCCGCTGAAATAGATCTTGTAAAATCGGATATTCTATGTGTACGCGCCCTTAGGTAAGTAACAATATTTGAAGCTAAAGATACAATAAAATCTAAGACAATCCGATGAATATGAACGAAACCTACGAACGGAATCAAATAAAATGATTCTAGATTTAATTTACGCATTGTTCCAACGTTCCACGTCCATTCAACGTCCATTCAAGGTTGTGTGAAATTATTTCTAAATTAGGTATGCAATCAATCTATAAATGTTTTGTTTTGCAATTTTTTTTATGAAAAAAATGGCGTCTCCTTAAGAATCACGAATGTTTTACGATTTCACAACAATATTACTACCGAGTTGCAGAAACAGCAAATTATCAGAAAGAAACACTAAATAAATTACGTGGATGTGGGTCCGCGGCGTACGATTATCGACTCCAACTCAACCCGTGGATGTCGTAAGAGCCGACTAAGGGAACCTACCAGAGGAAGGGCAGCAGCTTCCTTCAGAGTATTTTTCAACACCACTGCGATCACCAATCCGCCTGCCAAGCGTGGTGAGTATGGCAAAACTCCCCCCTACATGGGAGACCATCCACTCGATGGACTGACGACATCATAGCGGTCGCAGGGAGTCGATGAATGGAGGCGGCTCAAGACCGCTTTTTGTGGCGTCGCATTCGACGCCACAATAGCCCCCATAGGGTTGGCCTATGTCCAGCAGTGGACGTGTATGGTATAGTATATATGATGAAATAAATTCAAACAAATTGCCAAAACCGTTGTGTCCAAAAAGGCTTAGGCACTACAAAATATCAGATTATCTAGAGGATAAAGACTGTATACAAAAGCGACAGAAATAAAAAATATCACTTTTTTCAATGTTTATTTTTACTTTAAGAATTTGACCTTTTTGTACAGTTATTGTATCTAAATTAATAAATAATTATTGATTTGTTTTGATAATAAATGGTAGAAGTATTGCCTTACTGATGCCCACAGCCTTTGACTCCATTTCCGTAAAGGAAACCATTTTGGAATTAATCACTACTTCTTATTATTATTTTCTATCATATGCAAAGAATGTAACAACCGCTTAGGACTGATTAAACTTTTAAACTGAATATATTTTTTTTAACATTCGATGCCATGTTTTCAATCAAGAGTATTTTTTTAACCTTTAACTGGTGACGTCGGGCCTCTCAGGCCCGGTGGCAGCAACGAAACATTATTTCACCCCCTATCCCTGGCCTGCCCGAATTTTTCGTCGTTGAGAAGCAAAAAGATTCGGTGAGTTATGTGGATTTTAAGTTTCACTGAGCCTCTCAGGCCCAACATTGCCAATTATCTGTTTTGTGATTATACATGTGATCCAATATTTATGTTCTTTAATAAGTTAATTCAAGTCTCAACTAAGATAAAAAAAAATCTAAGAATGTCGAGATGTGTTTATTTATGACCAAATGTTGATTTCATGTCGTTTTTTCTTAAAATATGAGAGCAAATTTATTTACTATTTGTTTCTTAAAAATAAATACTTAGACTACAGTAATTTATTTTTGTACAATCACCTACATTCAACCGAGACCTGTCAGACCTCACGTTACCGATAACGTTACACAAAAACCAAGTCACTAGTCAAAGGTTAATTCGTACCTGTACCTACGTAAAGGGTGAGGATTTTTTGAGGTCAAATGATACGTCATCTCTACGAGTTGCAGAAAAATAATGAAAAAAACAACTTCAGACATTTTTTCATGTTCGAGAAAAATTATTGATTTATTAGTTTAGTAACCTAAAATATATTTTTACGACCTAAAGAAAAACGTTATCAAATATCAAAGTGCTTTTATTTCCTTGAGACCTTACAGAAGTCTTGGACACGTCACAAAATTAAAATTACATAAATAAAAAAGGGAAATAAAGTGATCACTTTGATTCTTTGTTCACTTCAATCTTTTTAAGGTAAAGTAAAGAAGCGAACAAGAAACCTTTAGGTACCTTGTTAGGTTGTTTGTTTTCGAGTTGGAGTAAAAGTCGTCCCATGCTTTTATAAGGAATTTATTGCAAGGTATAAGAAATGAAACAGCTGGGCGTAAAACCGAGGGGAATGACAAGCTGGGCACACAGCTCAGCAGTGGGCTAAGTCGGTGATGTTAAAGACAAGTAAAAAATACAGATACTACAAAAAAAACATTACCCGAAACTTTGAATGTCTGTTACGACTAAACCACGTTTGATAGCAAAAAGAACGTAAAACAATGTTTTTTTTTTGCAAAGAAACATTTAAGTAAAGCCATGGACAGAAGCTTGACAAATTCTTTCAGAAACGACCAATAGATATTATGTTTTAAAATAAATTATTACCTGTTGCGTAACTCATAAGAAATATCACCAAGGACAGGAGAGGCAGCCAAAATACTTCTTCAGCCAATTGCGGCTTAATTGACTTCACATAGAAGAAGAAGCCAAGAGTACCCTGAAACGTGGAAAAACGACGTAATGAGATATTTCAACTGGTTGGCCAGGATAGCTTGAAAATTATAAATAAACCCGACTCAGTCTTCACTATATCACTTTTGTTAGGCAAATGATATGGCGAAAGCCAACAAAATGTACATATCTAAGAACCATTTATGTAGATAGTAGACCAGAGTCCCTGGTATGAGTGGTGCATTAATTTACAAATTTATTTAGTAATCATATTTATTTATTTACCTATTTAGAAGAAAGTATAACATTATAACAGGTTTTTTTAACTCTAATCCGAAGAAATGATATCGGCTCTTGTTACCAAACTCAAGCAGCAAACAGCAGTGGAAACCAGCAGCATCGCCTTCCGCCCCACCTTCCGAGCGATCACAGGAGATATACATTTAGCCACCAGATCCGAGAGTCCTATTCCAATGGTGGCCAATGCTGGAGTGATGGTAGACCCCGCGGACTTGAATATAGAAGTCCCGAAGAAGATGACGCATAAGGTGCCAGACAGCCGACAGTCGATGGACCGACGACATCGTAGCGGTCGCAGGGAGTTGATCGATCGAGGCGGCTCAGGACCGCTATTTGTGGCGTCGTATGGGCCTATGTCCAGCGACGGACGTGTATGAGTTGATATGATGATGTCGATGAAATATAATTATGTATTTTAAAGATAACCTTAATGTCTAGATCTAGAAGACGCTATAAACTGTAAATTGTAACAACTTTGTATAAATAAACCTATTTGTAGTTTCTTTTATCTAAGCTATAATACCAAAACGTGCCATTCTGTGACCATATTGCTGCCATATTGTCATCGTGAAGAGATTATTTTTCAAGAATCCAATTTTTCTTCGGTTTCATAAACCTGACCAGTTCTACTTAATTTGAGGACAGATCTGTGAAAGATGTTAAGAAGGCTACGAACCTCTCCCAAATGGAAACGGATTTTCCCATGCGGATTTGTTGTTGTTTCACGTAGAATGAAATGGGGCGCGCTATGAGTGAGAAAACGCTCCTAACCATCTAATACGAATCTATCATGTGGTGCGTGTGCTTGGTTTGGGCATCATTTTTTGATATTTTTTCGTACTTTCCGATTAATCTTGAGTAAACAATTGATTTCAAAAATATTTTTGATTATTTATAATGTAGAATATATTTAAGATGTTTACAGCGCAACAGATTTTCGAATAAAGGTGTCTATCATGCATAAAAAATCGCTTGAAGATGAGTCGATTTGGTGATCAAAATTAGTTTAGCTCTCATTTGAATATCATTATGTGTTTTTAAAACTAAACCACTGCAAACATATATATTTTTCATCGGATTACGTATGGAATATTTCAATAAGATCGGGGACATTCCGTTTCCAAATGAAGTGGAAAGTACGTTTGTATGGGTAATAAGGCTATCCGTTCCGTTCTTAACCTACCATTATAGGTACAAAATTCGAACCTACCTGCACTGAATTTGTACCTACCTGTTGCAACACCAATAAGACCACTGCAATCATAAAAGCCTTCCTATTACTCATGGTAGATACAATGGCAGCCAAAGACGCGCATGGATGCTTCTTATTGCTGGTGGTAACAGAAAGCACGTCTTCAATCTCTTCGCTACGGCCAAGTTGGAGGAGTGTTTTCTTTGCTTTGATTCCGTTGTCTAAAATAAATAAAATGTAAAATGAAGTACCTAGTTGTAAAAGTTTCATGGGAAAAAATCCTTGAAACAATTAGGTACTGCAGTTGAAGTGCTCGCTAAATGGCTTCAGAAATTGGCCATCTACTTAATACTAAGGTAATTATTAAATCACAACATATATAAACGAAAATTTAAAAAAAATACCAAGCCAATTATAATCCACTCAAAACAAAGCAAAATAAAATACATCATTAAAATTTACAAGTGCATCCGGCCGGCGGCGAGTACCTTTTATAATTATCATTTATTATCGATGACTTTTACTTTACAAAGTATGCCAGTCCTCGGTATCAATAACGAACAAAAGATAAATAATCAACAATTTAATTCTAAGCTGAACAGTTGAGAAATATTTATATAAAGGGAGACATTGATGCGTATTATTTTTATACACGTTATGTATAAAAACAATCACATACTATGTTTTGCTCGATGCCTGAAAAAATATTATATCTTTCTAGCGTACCTTTCATAACATTAAAAGCAGGCGTTTCAGGTATGTACAAAAGGCCCGCAGTGGACAGAGTGCATAACAGAAGGCCAACGTAGTTTATTGCTGAGTAAGAAATGTAAGGGCCTATAGAGTAAGCGAAGACGATGCCTAAAGCGTTTGCAGTACCAGTGCCTGTGAGGAACACTCCTCGGTTGTTGTTGGATCTGAAAGGAATAGTAATTATTATTTCAATATCTTTATTTCGATATTTAAATGCAATTAAAACCGTTTTTTAGAGAAAATTTTAACTCGCTATGCTACGTATTACCGAAGTAACGTTACTTAATCTGTGGTAGTACTGTCAAAGAGATACAGCCGTGACCAACAAATAGAGATACCTAGGCATGGAATCATATGATTCAGCGTCTATCCATCTGTACAGACATGGACAAACGGGTGTTTCCGTCTACAGACGTAGAATCATGCTATGTCATGAGACAAAGTTTACAAAACTTTAACACTTACCGAGCGTTTTTTCTTAGTCTTAAGTGGCTATGAAATTGTTCAAAGACACTTAAGACAAACTGAACGGTATTTTTATCTAGATAAACTACTGCTCAGCCGAAGCAGTAGTTTCGTACTCAATAATTACTTACGATACTTCAGCAATATAAGTCATATTCAGAATATACACCGGTCCAGCCCCCACTCCACGCAGCGTCCTCCCCAGCATTAGCATCCAAAGTTCCGTGGACACTGCCAGGAGAAGGAAGGAGGCAATACATGTCAAACCTCCAATGACGAAGCAGTACCTTCTACCTTTTATGTTGCAGAGGTGTGCTGCGAATTGAGCACCTGAAAGGAAATTACATTTTACAGTACCAGGAGAGCAGAAGTTGTGTGTAGATGTAGAGTAGTCCTCAACGGATTGAGTTGAAATTGGGCATACTTATGTAGATTTGGTAACAATACAATGTCATGGCAATATCATCGACCCTGTCTGATGATGGAGACCAAGGGTAGCCATAAAAACTCCTAAACGAAACGTCGAAATTGGGTTTGTTGGATTTGTTTTCCCAAGCACTTTGGTCCTAGATGATATAAAAGCTTTTTAACTACTCAACATTTATTTAAGTTTACCCATGATCCAAGAAAACAGGTCTGCTCTTCCGGGAGTGTCTCCAGGTGACGTCACTGTCCAGTTGCCACTTTATTTCAACAAAATATAGAAGTTGGGAAACAAATGAGATAATGGTCAATTGAAAATACCATGAGTTTACCAAATGGCTTACCAATGGAAATTCTTTAATGTCGTTTTATTATTCTAAGTTTCTGTCTGTTTGTTTATCAGAGCCATTTTTGTGTTGTATTTGTATAGGTAGTATTGATTCTTATCCCGCGATATGCTAGTCCATCTTCGACAGGTCCCATACTTAACTTAAAATTCATTATGTTCCGTGGCTTTTTATACGAGATTTACATCACTTTTCGATTCTAAGCAGTCCATTCCTGGACATAGGCCTCCCTTTATCATCACCATATGTGCTGATGATGACTTAAATATTCTTACCAAAGATGACTCCAACAATAATAGTGCCCCCCAATATAGACGCTTGTCCATTATCGATGGTTGCTGATAATGGAGTTTCTTCAAAACTCTGAAGTTTGCTGATTGTTGGTGATGCCCAGCCAATTATGAAGCCAACAGCCACTTCTCCAATGTAAACTGAAAATATAATAAAATTTAAAACATTCTGAAATACAGAAATACATTTTATTTGGAAAACCAATTTACATATATTTTTTTTAGATAATAAATACGAAATCGTATTGAAATTAACTTTATTTCTTTAATTTTGTTTACTTATTCATAATTTTATTTAATTTCGTCACAGGAATAATTAACACAGCACATACATTATGTATGGAATATATGTAAAAAAAATTGTCTTTAAATAACCCACCTCTGACCGTTCCAAAGGTGCCCATAATGCTTGCACCAAGAACGATCAGAGCGGAGGAGATTTACAAATTACATAAAAATAACAAGTTCATAAATGGAAATACAATCAATAAAAATTATAGTTCTAGTAATTCGCTCACAAAATAAAACTTCTGCTCGACAAGCCACCGTTTTAGTCTTAATTTAAAGCAAGGAAGACTGCCATCAGATGTGAATGTGACAGAGTCTGGTAGTTTGTTATACACTGCCGGACCGTTCACCTGGAACATACCCTCAAAAGGGTATGTCCCAGGATCACACGGAAACTGATCACGCACCTTATGATCACGCCAAACAGGTTCGTTTGATTACGTGATCAACCGGAGTAAGAAAAAACTAATAGATTCGGTACGTTTGATCACGCCATAGCTACCATTCATGCCTTACTTTTATTTTACCTTTGTGAGTATCATAAATATATTTTTATTATTGTGTACCTACTTGAGAATATTATTCGTGTAGTGTCTATTTAAATTGTATTGATAGTTGAAATATAATTTACATACCTACATTATTTACAAATTTTCAATTGAAAATCAAATTTATAAAGCATATAAATTATAACAATGCCAAAATCCCAATAAGAAAAAAAATATTGCGGTGTATTTTCGGAAGTGCAACTCCCAATATGAATTTTTAAAAGAATGTTCAGTCGTAGTTCAAAACAATAGAATAGAATATGCTTATAGAATATAGTCCCTTAGTCGGCTCTTACTCCGGAGGGGTCAATATTCGTACGCCGTGGCCCCACGGCCATTTGACCTTTGTTTACTACTACATTTGAACTTTGTATGACTGATTTGATATTATGTGAACAAGTATTAACTTACTGATGGCCACAGCCTTTGACTCCATTTCCATATAGGAAACCATTTTGGAATTTTAATCACCACTTATTATGTAGTACGTAGTCTATTATTTTCTATCTTATACAAAGTAACAACCGCTTAGGACTGATAAAACTTTTAAAATGAATTTATTTTCTATATCATTCGATAGGCAAGTGAATTTTAACCAAGAGTATTTTTTCAATTTTACCTACGTATAGGGTGAGGATATAGGGAGTCCCCCCCTACATGGGAGACCATCCACTCGATGGACCGACGACATCGTAGCGGTCGCAGGGAGTTGATGGTTGGAGGCGGCTCAGGACCGCTATTTGTGGCGTCGTACGGGGGAGGCCTATGTCCAGCAGTGGACGTGTATGGGCTGATGATGATGATGAATTATAGGGTGAGGAGGTCTTTTTTCAGGTTGTCAGGTTTTTGAGGTCAAAAGATTTTATGAGTTGCGGTAAATTAATGAAAAAAAAAACAACTTCAGACATGTTTTTTATTGTCCATAATAAAAAAAATATTTTTACAACCTAAAGAAAACAACATTATGCTAGATGAGACTCTTCTTAAATATATATGTTGTTACAGTGAGAATGTTTTTTTATATTTTTATTTTGTGAACGGTATTATTAATTATTTTATCTCTGTCTTAATTCATTTATTGACATTCTGTATGTGTATTGAGGATTTTATTTATTTATTTTGTCCACAAGTACATGTAATACAGCTTAGTTCTTAATATTAGCTAGGTCAATAGTACATGCAACCTGTGGTCGGTACAGGGCACTGCAAAAGAATTTATTTAAGATGACAAAATTCAGTTCAAATTAAAACATTATAGGTAAACAAGTATGAAGTAGTTATTTCAAGACAAATACAAAATCCATACATGTAAATTTTAATTAAATCCAGTAATCCTAGATATCATTTACAAACAATGTCAAATTGATCGAGGGTAGTCTAGTCAACATAACAATGCTAAGGTATCGAAGTCATTGATCTAAGTTTATGTCATGCAGAAATATATTAGATAGGAAGTCGTCAAATGAGTAATACCATTTTAACGTAAGCAGTAGTAGTATTTTTTATATAATTTTTTTCTTTTTTATTAACGTAATTGGTTTTCAATAACCGTGTCAATTAAATAAACAATAGTCTATAAAATTATAATTTCAACAACGATGGGCAACTGCGTCCATGTCTCCAGCAAGCCTTCTGACGCATAATGACCAACACGCTTTTTGACTAATTATAAATACGCATCTTGAAGTGTACGCAATATGTGCAATACGCATTTTGACATACAAGCAAAAAGTGCAATACGCATAATGCCAAATCAATTCACATAATACAATAAATGAAGAAACCAAAAAAGAGTATACAATATACCTTTACTGAGACCAATCCCATTGATTACAAATCCGCCTGCCAAGTAGTCCAGACATATTATCCAAAACATAAGGTCAACTTACGCATTAAAAAATTGTAGGAACAAAATTTGTCGCATTTTTTTATACACGATAGACCTTCGTTTGACATACAATCTCACCTGATGGAAAGTGACGACGTAGCCGATGGTGTATCACGAAGGCCTTTTTTTTTATTCGGCGTGGAAATTCATCTACGAATAAAGGTGGTCTGGGGGGGACCAGAATTATATGGGACTCGACGCCCTGACAAGGACATAATACCCTTAGTGGGTGGCAAACCTCTCCGGTGACCCTCTCTCGCCATTTTCGCCGAACCACGAGAACATTTAAACCTTCCGCGGCCCGACTAGCATCCCCTCTTCCTCCCATATATGGCCAGCGAGCCCACCGTTCCACACACTCGCCGACTCCATTCTTCCATCACGCTTCCTCCCCCCGATTGGGACACAGACAGCAAATGTCAACCTCTGTGTCCAGATGGGCATTTCAGCTGCCCCACACCACCAAGTGTGGGTCTCGTATTTACACACCCTCTCACACTCTCATTCAAACTTGTTCTTACATACATTTCTCCTTTGTTCTTGTCACGCGAGCACAGTGCCGCGCACACTCAGCTAACGCAGATGCCCCGCGTGTCCCACACCTGTGCACGAGTACCGCAGGCTACATCCCGTGTGTCTCGTGCTATGCTTCACCTTTCATTATCACAATACCTTATGGCCCACTCATACGTCGTCACGTCTATCCCTCCTCATGGCGCCGCCGTGCCGGGGCACTGGCACGGCAACAACCCCTCTCCTCTTCGAGCAGCAGAGGCCTTTCCCCAGGCCTCGCGCCCGAAGATCTCTCCGAGTTCCGGTGTTACTAAGCACCCAAATCGTAGAGCACGCTGATGCGCGACCAAGTACAACCTCAGCCCGCTCAATTGAAATTGAAATTGAAAGTCAGCATTCAGACATAGCATATGGTTGCTGCCCGCGGCGCACTAAAGGGACCGAGGAAGATAAAAAAGTAAGGAGTAGACGTATATACCAGTAGATTCAGCCATCTGTATTTCAAAAATATTTTTGTTTATTTATAATGTTGAATATATATTTAGGATGTTTGCAGCGCGACAGATTTTCGAATAAAGGTGTCATGCATAAAAAAATCGCTTGAAGACTACTCAATTTTGTGATCAATTAGTTTCGCTCTCATTTAAATATCATTATGTTTTTTCAAAAACTAAACCACTGCAAACATAGCTCTTTTTCATCCGATTACGTATGAAAATTTCAATAAGATCGGGGACATAGTTTCCAAATGAAGCGGAAAGTACGTTTGTATGGCAATTAGACTATCCGTTCCGTTCTTAACGAACCTTCATTTAAGCCCCTCTGGCAGAGTTGGTTTAATTTTCACTTTTTCTTTTATTATAATATTATACATAATATTTAAAAAAGTATTTCATTTGGTTCAGTTAGTGCTCATATACACGAGCGGCAAAGTACCGACGGCAGAGGTAATTGTAGCCGTCGACACCAGTCGACGGCAGCCATCAATGTCGACGGCTGCTGCCGACCGGTGTAGACGCGTCGACGGCTACAATTACCTCTGCCGTCAAGCGGCAAAGTGCTTGTGTATATGAGCACTTACTTCGGATAAACACAATACCTACCTACCCATTTACCAGTGAAATGCCGTCTCTCTAGTATGCTAAATAACAGAAAGTATTGCAAATTATAGGACTAAAAACAGATAAGTATGTAGATGACAAGTCTTTTCATTGAAAATCATTCATTTTTCAAACAAAAGTTATTTTAACTAAATTGTATATACAACAAGTAAAACCTATTGAATTCTCTTCCTGTCTATTTTCGACCTTATGTATATATTTATTATATACCTATGTATGTTCGTTGATTTCTCCGTCAATTAAGGACCGTTTGGGAAAACTTTTTCCTTATTGTATGAAGAATGATTCCGAGTGTAGTATTTGTCTGCTAAATAAAAAAATACAGAGTAGGTATATACTAAGGAATTTGTAGTCGATTTTTCAAACAATCAAATTATATGTATTTTCTATTTCTACAAGGAATTACCTAGCTATAATAAGGTGGCAATACTGGTCGTTCAGGTCCTCCACAAAATTGCAAAATAGTACAGGTAAATTACCGCTATTCTGTCACTTTACATACAAACCTCAAGCGATACCAGTGTCACTACAGTATCATGCTACAATCGTACTAGGAAGCAAAGGACAAAATACACAACCCAAAAAAATTCGTAATCGGGAATAATTACTGTCTTTTTTACGTTTTCAATTAATTCACCTAATGGAATATTCTAAAATATCAGTATCATTTTTAACGGGTGATATTTAATTAATGATTGAATAATATTATGGTTATGAGTAGGTGGGGTCGCGGCGTAAGCCGTGGGGTCGCGGCGTACGAATATTGACCCCTCCAACTCAACCCGTGGATGTCGTAAAAGCCGACTAAGGGAACCTGCCATAGGAAGGGCAGCAGCTTCCTTCTGAGTATTTTTAAACACCAACACTGCGATCACCAATCCGCCTGCCAAGCGTGGTGATTATGGCAAATCCCCCCCTACATGGGAGACCATCCACTCGATGGACCGACGACATCGTAGCGGTCGCAGGGAGTCGATGGATGGAGGCGGCTCAGGACCGCTATTTGTGGCGTTGTACGGGGGAGGCCTATGTCTAGCAGTGGACGTGTATGGGCTGATGATGATGATGAGTAGGTACCAATTAAAGTAACATGACTGAATAAAATTATAATATTTGTGTAAAATAAAAATATAAGTATCGAAAACGTTTATAAATTCAAAATAACGTAGGTCTATAATTTTAAGCGTAATTATTATAAGTTTTCAATGAATGGTAATAGCACGGAAAAATGAAAAATTTTTGGTTGTGCCCCATTTTGATTTTGTGAAGGACATACATAAACGTCTTGTATTGCCAAGATCTAGCACCGAGTACAATAGGTTGTTTTGCGACCATGGTAAACCATTTGCTACAAAATGAACCCATGATTAAGCTAACTTCGATTCAATCGTTGCTTATTAGATTGTCTTTATTTTATGTTGATTTTAGTAACAAATCGTATCATATCCTATCTTATCCTCTTATCCTATCTTTAGTAACAAATTCATTTTCATTCTTACACTAGTGGACAAAAAATTTAAGTGAAGACAATATCAATAACACCTTATTTCTTATTTCATAATAATAACTATGTTTGTAGTATAAAATTTGACTTGTCGAAGTGCTTATTTTGTAAGCCTAAAGAAATAAAGTTCTGATTCTGATATATTTTCCATATCACGTCAATTGATTTATAGTTTTTTTGATGATTCATTAAAATCGGATCAATGATTGGAAAGATAAGCACTTTACTCGAAGTGACTTTTGCACCTAACATCCAAATTTCTCAACCTGTGTTACTAAAGAATTAAGAAAATAAAATAGTCCATCTCGGTGATTCCCAACTGAAAACCAGATTTGAACTAAACAAGTAAAGTTTGAATTCAAAAACTTTAATTGGAAATTATTTTCTTTGCAAGTCGAGTTTGAAAATCCAGCTCCATACTTATTTCCGTTTAAATAAATACAATTGGCGCTTACTTTTGATTTAATTTAAAATTAAATAAGTTTCTTTCTATCAATTTCTTCGCATAAACTGCTACTAAATCAAAGAACAATTCACTGCGCAACGGGAAATAAGAAAATTTAAAATTATGGAAGTATGCTGAAACTATTTTTCTACAGTTTTGTTCTACAGTACTTTAAAACTTCACTTAGTTTTCCAAAGATGAACCGACAGCGTATAAATATACCCTTTCAAATTAGCCCGTGGATGTCCTAAGAGCCGACTAAGGGGACCTACAAGAGGAAGGGCAGCTGTTTCATATAAAATTCCGGATATAAATGATAGTGAGTTTCGAATTAGTTAAGAATCATTTTCAAGTGACAACATCTAGTTAAAATTACAGTCAACTGTAATTTTGATTCATTATTTCATTGCTTTTCTTATAAAAATTTCACATCTACATTGCAAGTTCAAACCTTCATCCTACAACCCTTATAAAATGTGTGGAAACTTACCCCTAGAGGTTTCAGTTGACTCGAGACTGCCGAAAAGGTTGGACGTGGCGCCCCAACTCCAAATATCAGATACTCGTATGAGGCTCTCATTCGAAATACGGTGTTCTAAATTTGAAATAGTAAATCAATAAATAAAACTTAGTTCTGAATATAAAATTTACAGTGCGAATAATATTTTTTTCATGCTGTTTGAATAACGAAGCGAGTTTTTAATAAGTTGGTGAAACTTTTTTATTGACATTCTACTAAAATTCAAAGTTTAGTTTATTATTCAGATTATCTGTGCTGTGAAGCGAGTGAAAGTTTTTGTGAAGTTTATTTTGGATGTAAGTACTTAATTATTAGGGAGCTCATAGTTTATAATAAAATACAGAAAAACTTAGAACAAAATATAGCTTTATTGGAAAATCAAAAATGTTTGCTAAATCCGTTTACATTGCAAAACCCAATACCTTTTATTACAGTACCTAATAAATTAACTCTAGAAGTTGCTAGAAAGTCAACAATAAAACGTTAACTGTTCAACCCTACTAATATTATAAATGTCAAAGTTTGTGAGAATGGATGGATGGATGCATGGATGTATCGTCTTTCACGCAAAACACTACTAAACTGATTCCTTTAGTCTACGTTCATAACCAGCTACGAACGATTGGGCTGACATTTGGTATGGGTATAGTTTAGGACCTGGAATAACATATTAAAGGTTATTTTTTATCCCCATAAACGCGGGCGAAGGCAGCTAGATATAAAATATAATGGTCTGAAACGAGTGGGTGTAAAAATATTGGATAGGAAAATTGTGGATGGTGAACTTTTTAAAGTGGGTCTTGACTTTTCCATTTATTGTCATCGTTATTGCTGAAAGTGTCATAAAAGTCATAGTCATATATTTATTGAAAGAAATATATATGCATACAAAATAAGGTCTTAATTTAGATACAGGTCCATTATGTTCTACCATGATAAGTTGGCATGGAAAAATTTATATTAAACACAAGTAATATATTGCACAACGAAAGAAAAAATGAGTTAGACAATTTTTATTATTAATAGGTTAATTACATAACATTTCCCAGAAGGTTCATAATTCGGATCAGCTTTTTTTTATAGTAGTCAAAATATTCACTGAGTGAATGAAAGCAGCAGTCAAGTAACCATGTAAGCAGCTTTAGTTTGAGGCTATTTAATGTAGAGGTAACAGTCATAATTATTATATTGTTGTAATTGAGTCTCGTTTTGAGTGTTTTTAGTGTACGAAGTAAATATAGTAAATGCTTAAGCGAACTTACGACAATTCTAAATAGAAGATATGAATTAAAATTATCACTATTTTAACCGACTTAAAAAAGGAGGAGGTTCTCAATTCAACTGTATGTTTTTTTGTATATATGTATGTTACGCGATATCTCCGTCAATTATGGACCGATTTTGAAAATTCTTTCACTATTGTATAGAAACATATCCTGAAGGGGTCCCATAAAATTGTTATCCCCATGGGATTAGTATTGATCCCGCAAAACTTAAAAACAGTATAAAGGTAAAGGAATTTGATGTCATTTTATCGTTTTTTAAAACACGCCAAATTACGACCCTTTTTAACTCTTAGTACCTAATCAGTAATCACACTAACACCTAAAAATTAAGCTATTATTTATAATATATATTAATTATTATATATAAAACTTATTCGATAGTTACTCGGCTGACTCGCTAATAAATAACACTCCTTTACAAACCTCTGTGGTTTACATAGTGTTATTACTATAAGTTTCCAATGTAACATTATTTTAAGTTAGTAAATAAATAAGGCCTATGTCCAGCAGTGGACGTGTATAGGCTAATGATGATGATGATGATGAAATAAATTAATTAAAATATACAATTATTTGTGGCGTCGTACGGGGGAGGCCTATGTCCAGCTGTGGACGTGTATGGGCTGATGATGATGATGATGATGATACAATTATCAATTTCATGGGAAATAGCTGCATGCTTTTGGTTTACTGGCCAACTATAATCTAGGTATCTTCAAGATAGGTCCGCCACATCGTCACTTACCATCAGTTGAGAATATGGTCAAAAAAAAGGTATAACGATAAAAAATATCCCATATTTTCAACAATGTATTTTTAAAATGCTTTACGATGTGATATAACGGCTTAAAGAAGAAAGGATAAGACCCTATTGGTCCAAACCCTATAGTTAACATGATATGGGTAACTCGGGGCAAAAGGTCTATTTAACCCCTCTATTGATGTCTTCACTCGGGTTGGCAAATAGGCCAGTAGGTATTTACGTCTATTCGTAGCAGTTTCTTCCTAAGCCTAAGGCACAGCTGTTACACCCATCAAGAACCTTCAAATGATATGTTTTGTAGAAGACGGTGGCGTTATTTGACGCCCGTAAAAATTATATTTATCTCCTCTACTTACGAGTCTTAGTCGGTACGGAATTAAGCAATGAAATTGTATTTTTTCTTTAAAAAATACACATAGATAGATTGATAGAAAATGCTTTATTGCACACTTAACAAAACAGTTTACAAACAATTTGATACACAAAATAAATGTGACAATTGGCGATCTTATCGCTCACGAGCGATCTCTACCACTAAATATCAAATATCAAAGTGCTTTATTTCCTTTAGACCTTACAGGACTCTTGGCACGTCACAAAATAAAATTACATAAGTAAAACAGGGAAATAAAGTGATCACTTTGATTTTTTGTTCAGTTCAATATTTTTAAGGTAAAGTAAAGAAGCGAACAAGAAACTTTTACCTAGTTAGGTTGTTAGTTTCCAAGTTGGAGCAAAAGTCGTCCCATGCTTTTTTTTTGGGATGGATAGTATAGTTTGATTGAATACTCCCGTATTCAAGGGATCTGTGCGCATTATTTTAGGAAGCTAATACAAATTACAAAACTCTAACCAAATCTTACATGTACAAATCTGACATACAAATACCTACATAAATAACAAGAATACCTTAATACATAAACCTATTTATACATACTTATATATATATACATACGTACATACATACATTTTACTAAGGGAAACTAGGGTATGGTCAGTGACAGCAGAACAAATAGTGTTCCTTTACCATTGAATAATGGTAGTGACTTTGCACACCTTACTAAGACTGGCAATGTGTTCCACAGCTGTACAGGACGGGCAGTAAATGAGTTCTCATACAAGGAAGTAGAACGGGGAAAAGGACTTGGAGCATAAGAGTTTCTGAAGAGCGCAGAGAAAGAGTATGAGATTGATGAAGAAAAGTGGAACGTTCCTTGAGATAACATAAATAATACTGAACAATTCACACAGCATTATCAGGCACGAAGTTAAAAATTCACTTCGTGAAAAATTGCTCAATTTTGTCCTCACCGTTTGAAAGATTTCTTTAAAAATAATCTAATGTAAGTGATCAAACTAATCACATAATATAACTAATATGTGATTTACACAATTGTGTAGTTTTATAATAAATTAACGTAGAAAATACAAAAAATGTATCAGTAAATTAATAGCGCTGACGCTATTAGCGTATAACGAGGTTCAGCTTAAATCTGTATTTGAGCTGACAGACAGTTTTTTGTCATCAAATGACGGCCGCTTGAAAATGGCGCCGGTTTTTTTGAAACTAAAGCCCTTTTCATTAGTTCCATTCTCCTGCATGACAAGTGGTCTATCTTACTCACAAAACGCTCCTCGAATCCATTTGTGAGATGGAGCCATTTAGGAAACGGATGTTAAATGTTCTCGGAAAATTATACTCGTTTACGAGAAAAAATTCCATTTCGTAAATTAAAGACGGAGTTTATATTCTTTGTTCAATTTTTTTTTGGAAAACGTGCGCGGCGTGGAATTGTGTCAGTTTTCAAAGTTAGAACGGTTACTCACTGTATCAGATCCGAATCTGTGAAAATACGGATATAAAAAATTCTTATTGAATTCGGATAATGCTTTTCGCAAAGCATCTGATCCATATGTGGAAATATGGATCTAAGGTCTTTTACCAAGAAACAGTCAAACAGTAGTCACAGTTGAAACAAAAATTTCAATAAGATCGGGGACATAGTTTCCAAATGAAGCGGAAAGTACGTTTATTTCGGGACTAAGACTATCCGCAATAACAGATCTTAACCTTTTAAATTACTATAGCGAACAACAACACCTTAGATATCACCTTATCTAAGGTGCCTATGAAAATATGTGCTACCGTAGAAATTAGAATCGGAAGATGGTAATTATTTTAAGTGAACAAGATTAAAAGTTAACCGTAAACGTGTTACTTGGAATTACAGGACTATAAATGAAGTTCGTAACCAGAGTTTAGCGTAGAACTATTCTACGAAGAATTCTACGAATGTGAATTCGATTATCGACTTCACATTTTTGTTCCTAGAATCTTGGATTCAGATTATTTCAGACAGACGGATAACTCTTTATTGTAATATACATACAAATACAATACAGATGGAAATGCTAACAAACAAATAAGTAAAAAGGGCGGCCTTATCGTTTTAAGCGATCTCTTCCAGGTTCAGATGTCATTATGATAATTTTTTAATACTTGACTACACAGCATCATCTATCCCCAAGCTAAGCAGAGCTTGTGTTATGGGTACTAGATGACTGATATACATAATACAAAATATTAGGTACTTAGATTTTATTTTATCATACATAGAAAATACCCAGAATACCCTAGAAAAATACTTACAGATCGTACAAACATTTTTCCCAAGGGGGGAAATCAACCCACGACCTCCTGCGTCGCAGGCGGACCTTCGCCCGCCGCGCCATATTCGTCCGGTTCCGTCCGGTCGTCAAATTTTATTCTAATCATCATTATTTTAGCTAAGAGACCTCCACTGTTGGACAGTATACCAAAGATTTGATCTGGTAGTATTCATGTCCACCTGGCCAAATTTCGACCTTGGCCTGTCTTATCGGAGACAATCCTACTTAATATTATAAATGTCAAAGTTTGTATGGATGGATGTATGGATATTTGTTACTGTTTCACGCAAAAACTACTGAACCGATTAGGCTGAAATTTGCTATGGATATAGTTTGAGACCTAGAATAACATATAGGATATTTTATCCCGATAAAACGCGGGCGAAGGCGCGTGCAACAGCAAGTTTAACATATTTTGCTATTCCTCACTCTCTTAATCCGATGTATACTTATCAAAAAGACCTGACATGACATCTTTTAAGAATATATCAATGATTATTATTATTAAGATGAGACGGCAGGCCGACAAAATCCGGGGGAGGTCAGGCGCAGGACCAACGGCTAAACTTGACTTACGAGGCCTATATACATGCCTGTATATATGCCTATACCTATATTATAGCTGTCTTCTAGACCTTCGTTAAGCATCGTCGGCCATATCTTTACTTTCCATCAGAAGAGATTGAGGTAAAATGTGATTATTATAAAAAAAAATGATAGATAGATAATCCTTTATTTCATAGCCTTACAATCCATTCAGTAGGTATATTATTGACCTTATCCTATACTGAGGCATTATAATTGGCGGCCTTATTGCTTAAAGCGATTTCTTCCAGGCAACCAATGGTGTACGGAGAAAATGGGATGGCGGTGATTTTGCTAAACGAATACAAGCTAATTATACTTCGGCATTAACGAAGGATTCTATAACTTATTGCAGCGATCTACGAATGTTTGCTTCTGTCACACATATAAAGCTGACCTGAAAGAAATAAATTAATATTCTACCCTACGCCTGGCAGAATACAGCCACTAGCCCGTAACCTAAGGTCTCTCTGACAGCCAGCTTCACTTGTCGTTATTTATGTTTATGTTGCCGAAGTCACACATATTTTCTTACAAAATAATGTCAAAATCAAGTGTTAGATTAGTTTTTTTTTGCAAAAATAACATGGGAATACGAAATAGAAACACGGATTATGTTAATTACCATGACCAAAAGTTATTAAAGTGGTATAGACGAATCGGTTACGACCTTTCCTCAACCGTGGAAAAAATACATTTTCGGATGGATACCTACACATCGGAAGGACAGGTAGGTAATTCTAACAATCATACATAGCTCCCTATGATAACTTAAATGCATACATAGTGAGTTCTTTCCTTGATAACTTATAACGAGTCTGATAACTAATTTATCCGAATCAAGAACTACCCTCATTTTATCATGTGCAACTTTTGTTGAATACTGTTTGGCATCTAAGAACTAATTTATCCGAATGAGGAACTACCCTCATTTTTCCATGTGCGACTTTTGATCAATATTGGTTGACAAAAAGGTACGGATTACCTCAACTATAATGTGTAACGCAAATCAACCGAAACATTTAAAAATACTCGTCCGAGATTATAATTGTCATTTACCTAAATTTTGGGTAGCTTGCTACAATAACCTATATGGATAGCAAAAACCCCTTCTCCATTTTATAGTGTAGAGATGAACCATGCACCCTTTATGGGTAGCACTTATGGTTCTCACTGTACGTATCCCTCCAATCGTATATAGTGCCGAGATGAGCCAAGCACCCTATATGGGTAGCAATAATGGTTACTATTTTGTGTTATCAAATGGTTTTTTACTCCACTTGCAGTGTTGAGAAAAACCATCCATGCACCCTATATGGGTAGCAATAATTACCACTTACGGTATACCTCCGCTTGTGAAGTGTCGAGATTAACCATGCACCCTATATGGGTAGCACTAATGGTTACCACTGTATCCCTCCACTCGTATAGTGCCGAGATGAACCAAGCACCCTATACGGGTAGCAATAATGGTTACTAGTGTTTACAACCACTTGTGAGGTGTTTAAGGCTACTAATTAATATATAATAATAAAAATAATACATATTGACTACCAAAGCACTCGAATTCGGCTTAAGAGTGCGGAAATGAAAAACACGTTATAAATAACATAGCAAAGTATATAAATAAATTATATCTTGGTCCTACGGCTTGAGTGAAGACCCAACACGTTGAACAGCAAGTGGGTTAGAATCTCCAAGGAAAATTGCAATTATTCTTCAAACAAAATATCAGCCATGTAGGCTGAATGAAACTAAGAAATTAACTTGGCGAAGTACTTTGAAAATTGTTATACTAAAACTAAACAGACTTCTTAACATGATACACAACGTTATCGCATTAAAATGATTGTACATACGAGATTTTAAAATTGTTAACAAAAAGTTTTATCCTCCGCTTTGATGTTGTCGAGATGACCATGACAACCCTTGTATAGCAAAGTTAAAGTGTCTTTATTGCCACAAAATGCAATCAAATTTCAGATTTTTACATCGAGGTACTTACGTCGTGCGTTTGCTTATTACTACATCCTTCTCCGTTTTCATAGCGTTGAGAAAAAGTTGCATCTCTACATATATATTGTATTATTACCTACCTATACGAAGATTAAGGTACTTCAGGCTTATAATGTTTGAAACCGTGCAACATGCACTTGTTGGTTTTTTATAGATATCTGTTCATAGCCTAATGAACTATTAGAAAACGATAAAATATCGTAAAGTACACCAAACAAAAGATAAATAGACGCATTCATGACAAAAAAAAACTAACTATTATGCTCATAGGTACTTATTCGGGAAAACTTCAAATTTGTTTTTAGAAACTCAATGCTGTGTTGGAAAGTAAAATTCCGTCCAACATAATGGTCTACGCTTTCATTGCCACCTGTTATAAATTCCGCAAATATACCTCAGGAATATACTTTAAACGCCAGGGGAGCGTCACGGCCGGCAGCCAGAATCAGGTAACACCGCCATACACCTCCATGGCAATAGTGCGACCTGTGCCGATATTGACACCGTGACTTGTAAAATCCTAGAGCAAGCCCCCGACCCAGCTCTTTGGCTACTTTATCGTACGACCAAATCACAATTTTTACCTTCTTTAACCATAAGACAAATATCGGGTTTATTATGTTCATTTATAGTGAAATTCATCGTTTCAACTGATAATTTTAAGAAGGAGCCAATTTCGCCTTAGTACGCATATGAAGACCACGTATGCCTTCCAAGGCTGCGTCATTATTTTCATGTTGTACGGAACGTATTTTGCTGAGTCATATAATACCGTACAAAGTTTATAGGTAACGGTAGACTGTTCAGTAAAAAATAAAAAAAGAAGTAGAAAGAAAATTGGAATGTCTATTTATTTCAAACGAAAAAGCCTATCTACTTCACTATTCTCCAATCCAATCTATATTTTTTATTTATTTATTATAAATTTTTCTTTTCTATCTATGAAATTATTATCACCTAAGAAACTGATATGAACACATTTTTGGAATATTTATATATTTATGAAGAATATTTGAGTTTAGTTCTTTTTTCGAGAGTATATTACGCATGTTGTACCTTAATAGTCAATTTCTATATTACATTGAAAATTATAGAGTGCCTATAGTCAAGAATTGTACCTAAATGGTCAATTCCTATATTACAAAGAATATTCTATGATCCAAGAAGATAGGTCTGCTCTTCTGGGAGTCTTGCCAGGTGACGTCACTGTCCAGTTGCCACTTGATTTCAACAAAATGTAGAAGTTGTGAATCAAATGTGATAAGGGTCAATTGAAAAATCAACAAGAAACAGATTCAACTTCTCATTGGCCGATGGCGTCGATGACGTAGCCTGGAGACATCCACGACTATCAGGCCTTGTTTTCTTATAGCATGGAAAATTCTTTTGTAGATAGAGGGCCTATAATCAAGATTGTCTACTATTCATCTGGGTGAGACATGTTCAATCTAGACATGTATCTCATCTAATAATTTAGATTACGGTTTGAAGCACGCTGTGGTTTACGGATGGAAATGGAATGGATATATTGGAAAGGAAGAATTTACAGGTTTTTTATATTTTCGTTTCGAATGATGAATTAAATGAACGATCGTGTCGCTTCGAGCGCCGGTACTAAACCGATGGAACAGATTTAATGTACTTACCTAATCAGCACCTATGCTTATGTGCAGACTCATGGCCGATAGCTCACGATCATGGTGATCACATTTTAATGATAATCACTGAATAAAATATAATTATTTCATCATTTGGGCTGTGTCGCGTGCGAAGAAACAGTCAATAGAAACTAAAAGACCTAAAATTTCATTACGTTAAATTGCAATAACTCAACTTAACCAAGTGTTCTTCTACGGCTACGATACAATTTATGGATATTATATCACATACATACGACATAAGGATTTAGCAGCCAAGCAAAACTATTAATGTTGTTTCTTTATGAAGCATTGATGCCTTTGGCTATATTGCCCCATGGCACGGCTATGATTTTCTGTTAAGCGCCACTAACGTCAGGTCCTTCAAGTGTGCGTCTACCGTGGTCCGTCTTCTTCACGACACTTTGGACTGCCATAAAATCATGTCGTGCAAAAAATAAACAAAACAGATATGAATGAAACCGAACATCATCATCATCATGGCAAGATTTCATAATCGGATGCACCCTGGATGATGCATTTCTTCAAACCTTTGTACTACCGCTCTGCTCTTACAAATAATGGTGCATATATCGTTATACGTTCATATACATTCGTATTTGTTCGATATCAACTAACTCATTAACTACGATTGGGACTTGGAATTTATTTTTTGGGCCAACAGGCACCTAAACGGAACTCTATTCATTTAAATCAGAGTTTTAATTGTATCGTTTAAGTTACAAAAACTAGTTGCTATGGCTTCTTCTCAAATACTTCAATCAACAATCTTACTCAAAGCAACATACAAATCGAGTAATGTTTATGGTACCAAAACTAGATAATATTTATTTGAATTTTAAACATATAATTTATGATATTTTTGACGACCTTCGAACCTTCAGTTAATTCAGGGCTAGCCTGTGTTGCATTTGCAATTAAAATTAACTTCGATAAAACAAATCAATCCGTAAGTGAATTCGATGACTACCTTTTCAGCGCAGCTTTCAGCAGAGCAATAAAAATGTTGCCTTCGATTTTTATTGGGTACATACATAATACGCTTAAGGAATGTATTTTTTATTAGTTACCTATCGATAGTTATAATGTTAAAAAGCGTATTTGGTTTTGAAACCAGCAAACAGATTTTGATATTTGTACTTTTGTTATAAACATACTCTAAACATCTGCAATAAGTTATAGAATCCTTCGTTAATGCCGAAGTATAATTCAAAATTGAGTGAACTCACCTGTGATGTTCGATTACAATTATACGAGGCGTTAACGAAGGATTCTATAATGTCCCACCCAACCCAATTGACTCCCAAGCCAAAATTAAACTAATATCAAATTTGTATGGTTACTCTAAAATAATGACAAGTGAAGCTGGCTGTCAGAGAGACGTTAGGTTACGGGCTAGTGGCTGTATTCTGCCAGGCGTAGGGTAGAATATTAATTTATTTCTTTCAGGTCAGCTTTATATGTGTGACAGAAGCAGACATTCGTAGATCGCTGCAATAAGTTATAGAATCCTTCGTTAACGCCTCGTATAATTGTAATCGAACACACAGGTGAGTTCGCTCAATTTTCAATTATACTAATACACAAATACTAAACAAATTAATATACTAATTCATAACAAATTAATACAACATTTAGAGACATCCTACTAACTTAATCTGCTCTGACACCTACATAAGAATTGTGTAGACTTTCCTTTTGAAAATTACTTCAGTATTAACCAATTTTAAGTGATTGGTATCAGGTGAATAAATAATACAATAAACAGTGCATTAAAACATAAAACTAAGCGGACATAAAATAAAGGGAACATTTTATCAGGCTTTTATTTTTATAGCAGTTTTATGGCCCAGTTATAAACTGGCTATTTGTAAAAGGTTTAGTTTAGCAATAAAGTTACACTGTGACTAGAGGATTCGATCCCGGCCGATTTTCGATCCTGAAAATTTCGGGATTACATTTTTCGAATCCCGGTATTTTCAGGATTGAGAAAAATTGATAAAAATAGTAAAATTAAACGAAGCGGGTTAATTTAAACACAAATTATAAACTTACAATGATAACTTCTTATCGGAAACATAAAAAAAATATGAAAAAAGTCAAATTCGATCATTTCGGCTGTCATCGGTTTAGTTTTCTTTAAAACAAATTATTATTTATAAATTACTGGAATGAATATTCTTAAATTTTAATCATCTATACTAACTTACATTATATTAGTATTGGCTCTTTTTTATACCATACAATACAATTTAGTATACAAAAAAAGCATTAAACAGGTATCGTGGTCAAAATTATAGTAAAAAAAATTATTCTTGATAATTACGACTTCCCTTTTGCTTGAAACAATACGTCAAACTTATCAGAAACATCAGAAATATCAACTAACAGCCTTTTTTAACAATTATTTATGATTAAGTAGACGTTGTTTGGACGTTTGACTGATAGATAAAGTGCATGAAACCATGGACAAAAATAAACTATAGACTGACAAAGCCCATAATTTGGACCCAAAACCGATTACCAGTTATCTGATAGATCGCACCACCACGCAGATGCACCACGTGTAGCAATTCGTTAATAACCAATCTGCCTCTTTATTTTACCATAATAGCGCCTATTAGATCATCTATCATCGATCATCGTTGCAGAATTTCAAGAGTTTTATGTAGTTAAATTTATCTGTTTACCGTATTATAGTAGTATTTATAAAAAAAGTAGATTTTTTAAATGTTATAGTGAAGTTAGTGAAAATAAAGAAAAGCTCATTTTCAAATAATACTTCGATTTTATTTACCTGTCTACGATCCCGGGATTATCTCGGGATCCTGGGATCTCGTTTCAACAATCCCGAAATCCCGGGATCGAAAATAAAGACCGGGATCGAATCCTCTGTCTGTCCAACTGTGACCTGTAAATGGGGAAAATATAATATTTGATAAAACGCAAAAAAATTATTCAGCATAAATTAAAAGATGTGGTGATCGACGAAAATTCGTAAAACAAACTGACTCCACAAAGTTTGTGTATATTTCTTGTAGGATGCCACAGAGTGTAATTTGTATGCGTGGTTAATAATTTGATAGTTTTTTAAAAAAAACAATGAAACTGACTGCCTGTCCCTTAGTTTTTAAGTTTTCGGATGAATTCGAATCCCTCGGACATTTTTGTGAGACTACCTAGTGATCATCCTACTATCCTACTAATATTAGTAGGATAGTAGGATGATTTGTTAAAAACTTTAGCATTTAAATAAATTAGTAACAATTCCGCGTATAACCTACTCTGCTAGTATTCATCAAAGTAAGCTGTCAGCTAATTTCGTCTCTCCACAAGACATCTTCAGGACACCACAATACTAATAACTCTAAAAATAACACCTAACAGGCTAAAGGTTTCTTCGTCGCTTCTTTACTTAATAAAAATATCACTTTATTTCCACATCAGTATTTAATTTTAAGAATTTGACCTTTTCTAAGTGTACATTTATTGTAATTACGGAAATAAAGAAACTTTGACTTTGACTCGGCCTTGACGGTGTTGCTAGGCAATCTCAATAGATTGCCTAGCAACACCGACAGAGTCCAGCCAGCGACTCCGAGATTCTCGCGCCGGCTAGTCCAGCCAGTGATGTTGCCTCTTCGAGCTGCTCCAACTTACTTTGATGAATACTATCAGAATAGGTTGCACGCGGCAGAATCAGAATCAGAATCAATAACTTTATTTCTTTAGGCTTACAAAATAAGAACTTAAACAAGTCAAATTTTATACTATTAACATAGTTATTATTATCAAATAAGAAATAAGGTGTTATTGATATTCTCTTCACTTCAATTTTTTGTCCACTTGTGGAAGAAGCATTGTTACTAAATATTTTTTCATTGTAATATTTGGCTCTAAATCATAATTCCAAAAAGGTCTACGCGTAAATAAAATTACCCATTTCGGTACCCTCTTTGCATGCATACCCATGGGGACCATTGCTCGTTCTATTTTCAACAGACTTCAAAAAGGAGATTCTCATTTCGACGTATATGTTTTTTGTATGTTTGTTACACGATATTTCCGCCAATCATGGACTGATTTTGAAAATTATTTCACACAAAAATTTTACCCCAAGGGGATTCGTATATATCCCGCAAAACTTAAAAACAGTGTAAAAAGTAAAGGAATTTGAAGTAAGTTTATGGTTTTATTAAAACACGCCAAATTATGTAAAGCAAAATTTCGCGTCTAGACAATAAAGAAAGAAAGAACGACTACCCATATTATAAGTATCAATATGAATAAGTCACGTAGATACATTTTGTGATTGAAAAGATCATATCTGATGCTGTCCCGCTTAGACAAATTTTATCTAATAAATTGGATTTAATTGGGTAAAATCTTTATCTACGTGACTTAAATATCATGAAACACTCCACAAGGTATCAAGCCACAAACTGCCTCTAGATATCAAAGAACTTATACATCAGAGAACACTTCTAAAAAATAAGTTAAAAAGTTTTCTTCTGGAGAAGTGTCTCTATGACAGACATTGACGAATTGTAACTTTAAAATTGACCTAGGTATTTGTTTTGTTTTCGATCAGACGCAGAGCCATTGAACCAAGAAACATTGAATATTGTTTTGTTTATTTTTAAACAAAAATCCTCAATCAACGGTTATTTTAATTTCTAATTGACATTAATATTCATTCTGACATTTTTAATATCTAAGTTGACATTGTATGTGAAGGTGAATATTTGTACGATTTTCATTGATATGTCATAATTTAACATCTTTTTAACATGCAATTACTAAGTGTTTTCTATTTGAATTGTCTTTAAAATTTACTTGTTTGTGTACTCAGAAGTTTTAGATTTAAGTATTCCACACACAATGTATTTTGTTTTTGATGGAATAAATAAATGAAATGAATAAATAAAACAACTTCAGCAACAGAGAAAATACAAGATATAATTAAAAAGAATACCTAAACTTTCCCTCTCCTAAATACCCTAAAAATTTTTTGCCAGTCATCATTTTCAATCACCCGTCTGACGCTACCCTTCTACATTATTTAAGGACGTGTTATTAATTACTCGTTTAAATGTCACTGTTGTTAATAAATAATGTTGATTGTGGTGAAGAAAATAGGACTTGGAGAGGCGGTGAAACAATATTCGAATTCGTTCAGTCGAGCAAGGAGGTTCCGATAATTTTGAACTTCGAAAGAGTTTGTGATTAGTTGGACGTTCGACGTTCTTAAATAAGGTTTTAACCAGAACCGGTCCAATAAACTTACAAGCTTTTATTCTACTTGCCCTGTTAGTTTGTGTGGGACAAATATTGCAACTGAATTTTGGACCAGTGTTTCTTAACAGATTGAACTTTGTGACAATGCAATCAAAATGGCATCATTGAGCTTGTGTGATGATAGAGACCGAAGGTGGCCGTAGGAACTCCCAAACGTATCACTTAACCACGTCGAGATTGGGTTCGTTGGATTTGTCTTCTCAAGTACATACTTTGCTTTGATCAAGAGAGATAAATAAGTTTTTTTTTATCATCACTACCTATTATAAAACAAAGTCCTCCGCCGCGTCTGTCTGTCTGATCGCGATAAACTCTAAAACTACTGAACGAATTTTCATGCGTTTTTCACCAATCGATAGAATAATTCATAAGGAAGGTTTAGCTTTGTATTTATCCCGCAAAACAGTGTAAAATTAAGGAATTTTAAGTTGGTTTTTAATTTTTTCAGAGCAATCAATTTATGTACTATCCACTTGAATATAAATGTAATGGGTGCTTTGATATTTCTTCTTCTTTATTATTGTGAATATACTTTCGTTGTTATTCTCAGTATTCAGTATTATTAATTCACTCAAACATGGTATTTAATTGGTGGAATAACAATGTAGACCTACAAATCTCGACCGAGTACAGGCACGTGAATATTTTAGGACTATACTACTTAATTAGCTAGTCATAGAAATTAATAATATAATACATTTTTAAGATTTATATAAAAGCTTTTATATCATCTTGGACCAAAGTGCTTGGGAAGACAAATCCAACGAACCCAAACTCGATGTGGTCAAGTCGTTTAGGAGTTCTTATCGCCACCTTCAGTTTCCATCATCAGACCAGCTCGCTGGTACCATAATTTTGCGTTGCCACCGAAGTTTAATAAGCATGCCAAATTTAAGCTCAATCGGTTGAGGATCATCATCACCATCATCATCAGCCCATACACGTCCACTGCTGGACATAGGCCTCCCCCATACGACGTCACAAATAGCGGTCCTGAGCCGCCTCCATCCATCGACTCCCTGCGACCGCTACGATGTCGTCGGTCCATCGTGTGGATGGTCTCCCATGTAGGGGAGGATTTGCCATAATCACCACGCTTGGCAGGCGGATTGGTGATCGCAGTGTTGGTGTTTAAAAATACTCAGAAAGAAGCTGCTGCCCTTCCTTCGGTTGAGGATAACTGGTCTAAAATTGAGTTATGAGATTTGACCCGAACAAACATACATTGTAAGTTAAATTAAAGCTTGTAAAAATCATTATAATTTAATTAGGTGACATTGAAATGAGTCCATTATAAGTATAAGTCATTAAGACAAAACTTAAAATCGAAACAACAAGTATAACTCATTAAGACAAAACTTAAAATTAAGGTAAACAACAATAAAAACATTGAATCCCACCTGATGGTTTTTTTCACTATTTCACTTCTTCCACTAGTGGACAAAAAATTGAAGTGAATCAATAACATCTTGTTTATTATTTGATAATAATAACTATGTTTATAGTATAAATTTTGACTTGTCTAAGTGCTTATTTTGTAAGCCTAAAGACATAAAGTTCTGATTCTGATTCTGGTAAGTGACGATGTGGCCGACGACGATGTATCTGAAGGGTCTGGAAGACACCTATCTCCTCTTGCCACGATGAGACCAATGTTTTAATTCGCACAGTTGATAATATCACTACATAGTATAAAACAAAGTCGCTTCCCGCTGTCAGTCTGTTTGTCTCTATACATATGTATGTATATGCTTAGATCTTTAAAACGCAACGGATTTTGATGCGGTTTTTTTTTAGTAGATACCTACAGTGATTCAAGAGGAAGGTTTATATGTATAATTTGCATTTTATCGTGTGAAGCCGGGGCGGGTCGCTAGTTGTAAATAATTATAATATTTAGATAGTGAATAGATTCTCTAGTGATGATCAGCCTAAATTTAGCCTGCTTCCTCAAAAACAAAAAGATCCGCTGTCGGGTCGAAAATAAAAAATCCACAAAGATATGATTAGTAGGTATTTATAGTACGTAGTGTACGTATAATTATTATTGTTTTAATTTCCTTAAACTCAAATGCCAACGTATTTATTGTTCTTTTATGTCCGTTCCATCCCAAGATTACCTGGAAGACATTGCTCAAAGCGATAAGCCCGCCATTTGTACTTCATTGTTTGCCAGCATTTCCTTCTGTATTGTATTTTGTGTGGTACAATAAAGAGTTATCTATTTATATAGAGATACTAAAAAATTATCATAAATTTTCACTCACACAGGAAAAGGCTATTATTTTTCGTAAAGAAGTTTGATTTAACCATCCGATTCCTAAAAAAACCGAGTACTAAAAAATACAAAATGAAAAAATCTGTTGCCATCATCATATCAGCCCATACACGTCCACTGCTGGACATAGGCCTCCCCCATACGACGGCGCAAATAGCGGTCCTCAGCCGCCTCCATCCGACTCTCTGCGACCGCTACGATGTCGTCGGTCCATCGAGTGGATGATCTCCCATGTAGGGGAGGTTTTGCCATAATCACCACGCTTGGCAGGCGGATTGGTGGTCGCAGTGTTGGTGTTCAAAAATACTCAGAATAAAAAATAATCAGTTTCCATATACCTACTAGGATTATTTGTTTTCTGGTCACGTTTTAAATTGTCACGTGGATTGCGTGTCGCGGAATAAATTTGGATTGCTTACGTGTACGAAACATTAAGTATGTAAAATGTGATATCCCCGCCTTCCTTGTGTTTTAGTTACTAGGTATTATATTTTACCCTATTCTTCCCAAGTACAGGTTGATGTTTATATAAAGTTGTAAAAAAGAAAAATACAAATAACATGCAGCCCCAAAAAAAAATTCATTTCTAAGCAGAAAAGAGCATTCTGCTTTACAACCCAAGGACCGAGGGTTCGTCACCCCTCGACTTGAAGCCGGGGCAAAGAGGCATAGCCTCGAGGCCTCCCTCCGTGCTCCCAACCAGGGGCGGAAAGAAAACAGCTGTAGCTTGATAAGCTTGAGCGGCTTCAAAACTTCTGCATACGCTTCATCTTCGTTCTACTCAAGTATGATCATATCATATCACAGAGTTCCGCAACAAGCTAGAATGGCTACCAATCCATCTTCTCCGGGACGTTCACTTCCTCTCCATCCTGTATTCCATCCTCTTCATCCCATCTTCCTCTCCCTCTTCATCGGTACCTCAAGGAACGGTTCAAGTACCTGCACCAAATCCATACCTTCTCCCTTCGCTCCACTGAATCCACTAATACGCCACCGTCTATACATATAAAATAATTACGCGTCCATCCAAAGGCTGCCTGGAAGAAATCGCTATTAGCGATAAGGCCGCCCATTGTGCAACTATTTCGGTGTTCGTGTTTTCCTGTTTTGTTTCGCTTTATCTTGGTGTGCAATAAAAAGTATTTCTGTTCTATTCTGAGATCTCAATAATTATGGGTTGTGCATAGTTTACGTATCATGTACACTAGCTGTTCCTCGCGGTTTTTCCCGCGTAAAATTCAAATTTCACTTTTCTATGGGGATAAAATGGTATTTTTTTCCCGTAAATCTCTCAAGGGAATCAAATTTTCCAGGACTAAAAATAGCCTACGTTACCGTCCATCCTTTCCAGTATCCAAAAATCAAGTCGAATGGTTGATTAGTTAGGCCATCAAGGAAGGACAAACAAACAAATACAGTTTTGCATTTACAATATTAGTTAGGATAAACGCCTTGGAACAGCTGTACTGGGCCTATACTCGTAAAAACGAAATCGAAGTTTCTGATATTTTTCTTGCAAACGCTAATCTTATGCAAGCGACTTAAGAGTTGGTTTTGCACGAAAACGAAAACGAAACTTCGCTTTTCCTTTTTCGAGTAGGCCCCCTGGATACTGAGAGGAACTACTATTCGTCGTATGACAGCGATTCTATAACGACTCTATGAACTTTTTTAGTAGTAGCGTTGTTAGGGGTAATAAACTATCATATTTTTTAGGCATGGAACATATCACAAATAGCATGTGATTTATTATTATTATCATATATCGCTTATGCTACCTCTCTTCATGTAGCATGTGAAAAATCATACTTAATGAAATCGCATCTTTCGTAAATAATACGGAAATCATCGTTATAACATCGACGTAGAGAGCGAGTGGGTATGACGACAAATCATGCTAGAACAGGCGTGTTAGAATGAACAACCATATTTTGCTGATTCGTCGCCGCTAGGTATAATGTCAAAATGTGTACGAAGAGCGCAGCGCTACCCGTAGGAGCGACATTGATGATAATTTATCACGTTCTGTATGCTAATAATGAAGTATGAATTATAATTCATACTTCATTTTTAGCATACGGAACGTATGACGCTAGGGTAATCTTAGGTATGAAAAATCATTTGCCAGTGAAATATCACATGTGAAATCATTGTGGTCTTTTTTATTATCATTGAATGATAATGATTTAAAAGTAGCAATTATTTCCATGTCTAATATTTTTGTAAACTTAAGTACAACATAATTCATTTCTAGGTATTTCTACATCATATTTTGTCATTATTACTTTGAATACAAATAATAACTAATTTTGAGATTAGAATACTATAATTTATAGCATTTCTAGTTTGTTCACTTAACTTAGCTGTTTAAGAGGAGCCTAGTTATCGGCTAGCTACTTCTCTACTTCTCTACTTCATGTTTTAGTTAGGTCTTGTAGTCGCATGTTTTTTTTTTAAATCTCTATGTATATAACGTATACGTGGATAGCGCTGTGGGCTACATTGTGAATATTTCTCATCTTTACACAGTATAGTATATAATAACTAACATATATGTATAATAAGGTTAATGTAGTCGTTTGTTATTCCTTAATAAATAAATAATTGAATAAACTTTTTCCGTCTTGGTATTTTGCAATCTCATGCTATGCTGCTATATATAAGAGCTATTGAAAATCGACTGTCGCCTGATCAGCTAATCGATAGCTGAAGGGTTTTGTAGAGGGTGCTTACTGTAGAAAAGTACCACGGCTGCACTAATTAGTAGCTAGTTAGAACTATGTCGCTTTAAGGTGTTTTAGATCTATTGTGTGATTCTTTATACTGCGTCCACGCATTTACTTCCTTGATTCATTGAAAGAATAGAAAGAAATTAGAACTAGTATTTACAATTAAAACCATATCAATACCTGTCGGAAACGTCCCCAAGACGGTGGCTGCATTGCCCCGCTGTATGGCAATGCTAATGCGCTCCACCAGATACTCACCAGCTTTCGAATCACGCGTCGCTCCGACCAGACGCTCAGATAATTTTCAAAATACCTGGAGAGCCTCGGTACTCCTCAGACTTAGGATCTCGAATCCAGCCTCCCCTCTGGCTAAGGCTCTGTCAGGTCAGGATCAGCATTAAAGAATCCAATATTTCTAGTTGGTCCCATAATTATATCTGTATGTTTTTGATTAGTAGAAGAAACAGGACCGATTGGCATACAAAAGTGTGTAAAATGCTAATCTTCTTGCTAACTGTACCTTTTTTTGATTTGATTAGGTAGGTATCATAAATTATGAAATTCACACACACTAGGGCACTAGTAAAACTTCACAGTTTGCTTATTGTCTGTCTTCATAACGTAGCACAGTTATTAAGGAGAGAACAGAACGTTTTCACTGAACGGCACTCGATCTAAGAGCTAGTTATCAAAATGGCTCGACAGTGTAAAACTACCCGCAAATTAAGAGTTTTTCCCTAAGTCTCTCGTGAGACGTGCTCAGTGGCAACGTCTCACGAAAAGTATTCCCAACGAGATATATAGAGAGAAAATACTTTCATTGCACACTTAATATTATGAAACAATTTAAAAATGAAACAATAACAACATACATAAGTGACAATTGGCAGTCTTGTCGCTCAAAAGCGATCTCTGCGAGACAACCTGGTAAGGATCAATGGATATAACATACATACATGACGTAAGATCTAAAACAGATTCGAACGTCTATATTTTTGCAATTCAGTTCAAAATCCTATGTGAATAATTACAATACAATAAATATTATTTGAAGATTATAACGTATAAGTATTGGCAACAAAAGACATAGCTCAGACAACTTTTTTATTAAAACTGGCGACTTTAAAAACTCGCAAAGTTTTCATACAATCTTACAGCAAGTTAAGTTCTTACAAGTAAACCTGTAAAAACCGGTATAACCGTTTATATATTTTTAACCAACTTCAAAAAACGAGGAGATTCTTTGCTCCGCAATTTTTTTATGTATGTTCGTCGATTTCTCCGTCATTTATGAACCGTTTTGATAGATTCTGTTTCAGAATCATAATCAATAACTTTATTTCTTTAGGCATACAAAATAAGCACTTAGACAAGCAAATTTTATACTATAAACATAGTTAAAATTATCAAATAAGAAATGAGATGTAATTTTTTTGTTGTATCTGTGTATTGCGGTTGTACAAAGGATTTTTTTATTAATAAATAAATAATAATAGATAAGTATTTATCCCGCAAAACATAAATACAGTTTCAAACTAAGGGAGTTAGTTTTTTCAAAACAAACAAATTACTATACTATTAATTTTAGGTACCATTTATGTTATAGGTACCTATTATATAACTAGGATACATATTTTTTTATCTTTCGTTGTCGTACACCTTATTATTAATGATAACAACAAACTAATTTTATTAAAATTAAAACAGCCATACTTTCGTCATATTAGCCCATACACGTCCACTGCTTGACATAGGCCTCCCGCATACAACGCCACAAATAGTGGTCCTGACCCGCTTTCATCCATCGACTCCCTGCGACCGCTACGATGTCGTCGGTCCATCGAGTGGATGGTCTCCCATGAGACCCCAGCGTGGTTATGGCAAACCCCCCTAGGTTTGCCATAACCACGCTTGGCAGGTGGATTGATGATCACAGTGTTTGTGTTGAAAAATACTCAGAAGGAAACTGCTATCCTTCCTCTGGTAGGCTCCTTTAGTCGGCTCTTACATCCACGAGTTGAGGTGGAGGGGTCGATATTCGTACTCGCGGCCCCACGGCCAATAGCCATATTTTATTGTCTACAAATTATAGTTGTAACTAAGCCAAATCCAAACATAACCAGGCTTTTAAAAGATATGGTAGAATAAAAAATCACCTTAATGTACATGAGATTTTTATTCTCACATACATGAACCCTGAAAAGTTAACATTCCTTTTTTGAACAATCGAAGTAACGTCCGAATGGAAGTAATCAGAATCAATAAATAGAATCGGAATCAGAAGTAATATTATCTAATCTATGCCCGAGTACTTAAACGCATGGTATAAGAAAACAAGGTATGCTCTTCCGAGACACGATGGTCACGTGGGTGACTCAAGGCTACATCATCGACGCCATAGGCGACTGAGAAGACGAATCGGGTTTTCTGGTGTTACCAGTAGTTTAAAATCGTTACTCCCGAACTCCTTGTAACGAACCTGTATAAATCTGATAAAACTATGTGGTTTTGTACTGACCCATTTTTTATCATATTGACTTGTATTTAAATAACGCTGTTTTGACGGATCGAATAAACATAATTGCTAATTCAGATTTTTTTATTTATTTTTCAATTGACACTATCAAATTTGTTTCCCAACTTCTACATTTTGTTAAAATAAACTGGCAATGTGTGTAGTGACGTCACCTTGAGTCACTCCCAGAAGAGCAGACCTTGTTTTCTTGGATCATGCTAAAACGCAACTCGGATCCAAGGTTAGAGCACATTAGAGCCACCCAGCACCGACGCGCACCAACTCGCTTCGAGCGGACGCCCGCGCCGCCGTGGCATCGACGGGTGGGCGCCGCGTGGACAACCAGTGAACCTCGTTTTCGAGAACTTTCGCAATGCGCTGTCAATGCAAAGCAAGCATGCGACCAGCGAGTTATCACCGAGTGGGCCACGCACTGTACGCGCCTTGACGGCGGCGGGTGGTGCACTCGCAATCCGCGCGTGGAAAGCTTTCGAGCTAGCCGATCCGACGTTGATGTCATCATCATCATCATTAGCCCATACACGTCCACTGCTGGACATAGGCCTCCCCCATACGACACCACAAATAGCGGTCCTGAGCCGCCTCTATCCAAAGACTCCTTGCGATCGCTACGATGTCGTCGGTCCATCGAGTGGGTGGTCTCCCATGTAGGGGGGGATTTGCCATAATCACCACGCTTGGCAGGCGGATTGGTGATCGCAGTGTTGGTGTTTAAAAATACTCAGAAAGAAGCTGCTGCCCTTCCTCTGGTAGGTTCCCTTAGTCGGCTTTTACGACATCCACGGGTTGAGTTGGAGGGGTCGATATTCGTACGCCGCGACCCCACGGCTTCCGTACGCCGCGACCCCACGGCTTAAGTGATGAAGTTGATGTAGTAGGCACCTATCCATAGAATTTCATACAAAGAATACTAATCGCACGAGGCAATCCGGACTTGATGTAGTGAGCGCGTATCAATAGAGTTGCATATAAAGAATAATTATCGCCCCAGGCGAGGTCGTGCAGGTCGGGTACTGGGTGGCTCTAATGAGCTATGACCTTTAAGCACGTCTCAAGTGACCAATTTTTGACAGATTTTCATTGAATACTGTCAAAAAACCCCGATGAAAGTTACGTTTTAGTAATCGACCGTAACTTTGATAGACGCTTTAGTAAACCCAGCTTGGGCGTAATCGGCAAAAATAATTGATAAAAAAATACAATAACCGTAAATAAATCACCGTACCGTAGCTTCAGTGATGAATTGAGCGAATGACGGCCGAGAAAATATCTAGCCTTATATTTTTTCATCAAAGTTCCAAACGGGCAATCTAAGTTGGGCAAAGTTGTGTTTTGTCATTGTCTGAAATATGACTGCTACGGAAGTTGTAATACGTCGAAAAATTCCATGAATGTGAGTGTCGTTAACTGGTTTTATCTCCCTATTTCTTATCCTATGCCATATCATTCCTGTTATGCATAGTGTTTCATAGTGATATGGAATATCACCATAAATCATATATAACTTCTTTATTGACAAAGAAAATAACTATCAAATAATATAAACAAATAAAACTGAGCTAACTGCAGACTGTTGCAAACAATCTACAGGTAGCTCCAGTTGAGCTACCTGTAGATTGTTGTCCAAATCAATACCAGTTGGAAGCGTCCCCAGGATGTTGGCTGCATTGCCCCGCTGTATGGCAATGCTGATACCAATATTAACTACGAATAATTTTATTTACTTAATTTATGATACCTATTTAAAAATGAACCTACCAGAGGAAGGGCAGCAGCTTCCTTCTGAGTATTTTTAAACACCAACACTGCGATCACCGCTTACGCATCCGCCTGCCAAGCGTGGTGATTATGGCAAATCCCCCCCTACATGGGAGACCGATGGACCGACGACATCGTAGCGGTCGCAAGGAGTCGTTGGATAGAGGCGGCTCAGGACCGCTATTCGTGGCGTCGTATGGGGGAGGCCTATGTCCAGCAGTGGACGTGTACGGGCTGATGATGATGATGATTTAAAAATGTGTCAATTTTATAATTCTTGAATTTTTAATGTTATTTAACATTTCAATAATGTGTTTTTTTAGTTATTATTGTTTACCGTATGTGATATAAAATAAATCTCTTTTTATTTTTATTATTTACTAGTTGCTGCCCGCGCCTTCGCCCGCGTTTTATCGGGATAAAAAATAGCCTATATATTATTCACCACCATATATATTATACCAAATTTAAGCCAAATCGATCGAGTCGTTTTTGCTTGAAAAAAAACTAAACCACAATGCATCGCTAATACGTGGATATTTTACTTTAACTACTCAATGCAATAAGGATATTTCATAAAATGGGATATAAAATAAGTAACACAAATAAATCTCAACCGAAGGTTGAGATGGTTGAGGTGATTGGTATTCAAAGCTTTTTTGCAGATTTCTCTAAAACTACTTTTCGGGGTTAGCGGCCTTCTAATTAACATACGGTAGTAGGAAGAGTCAAATAAAAATTGTCTTCGGTGGTTGACGAAATATTGTAAAATGTTTTCAAAAAATTATCTGAGCGCCTGGTCGAAGCGACGCGTGACCCGAGAGCTGGTGATTATCTGGCGCAGCGCATTAGCATTGCCATACAGCGAGGCAATGCAGCCAGCGTCTTGGGGACGCTTCCGACTGGTATTGATATGGACCAGTTGAGCTATCTGTAGATTGTTTGCAACAGTCTGCAGTTAGCTCAATTGTAAATACTACTTTAATTTGTTTATATTGTTTGATTGTTATTTTCTTTGTAAAATTATTAGTTCTCGGCCTGTTAGTCATTAAAAGCAACAAAAAGTGGTCAGTCTGGGAAGTTCTTTTCGTTTATATCAAGGTCTGCAGCATCGTTTTTCATCCGAGGGTCTGATGATTTATTTTGTTAAGGCAATTTTTTTACTAATTTTTGTAAATTTGGTTATCTTTAATACAAGACCCAAGGTAGGGAAGAAGGTCTTTTTCATACTCGGACCGAATAGGATCTACACCTGGAATATAAAGTTCACAATTAAAATTAAGGCTTCTCAGGCTTTGTGGAACCTACCAGAGTAAGGGAAGCAGTTTCCTTCTGAGTATTTTTCAACACCGACACTGCGATCACCAATCCGCCTGCCAAGCGTGGTGATTATGGCAAGACCCCCCTTAATTGGGAGACCATCCACTCAATGGACATCGTAGCGGCCGCAGAGAGTTGATAGATGGAGGCGGCTTAGGACCGCTATTCATGGCGTCGTATGGGGAAGACCTATGAACAGCAGTGGGCGTGTATGGGCTGATATGATGATGATGGTGAGGCTTAGTGGACGAAGGTCCGCCCGGAAAAACACGGGTTCGATTTTTACCTCCCCACGGATGAGCTGTTGAGTACCCACTGTTCACCTGTGTTTTAGCTAGAAAACCGTACTTAAGTAGCGATATATTAAATTTTCCAGAGTTAATATAATTATAGATATTGTACTTATTTTATGTATCTACTTTGTGGTGTCTAATAAACTATTTCATTTCAATTCCTATTGGTAGCTAGTCTATTGGTGTATGGTGTATTGTTAGATCTACACCGTAGGCCGTGGGGCCGCAGCGTACGAATATCGACCCCTCCAACTCAACCCGTGGATGTCGTAAGAGTCGACTAAGGGAACCTACCAGAGGAAGGGCAGCAGCTTCCTTCTGAGTATTTTTAAACACCAACACTGCGATCACCAATCCGCCTGCCAAGCGTGGTGATTATGGCAAATCCCCCCCTACATGGGAAACCTTCCACTCGATGGACCGATGACATCGTAGCGGTCGCAGGGAGGTGATGGATGGAGGCGGCTCAGGACCGCTATTTGTGGCGTCGTACGGGGGAGGCCTATGTCCAGCAGTGGACGTGTATGGGCTGATGATGATGATGATGTATTGTTAGATAATAATATGCCATTTTAGACATGAACACTTTAGTTATTATTTTTGTAATTATCACGATTGTTTGGACTTTCTAACAAAGAAAATTACAATCAAATAATATAAAATTAGAACTAGTATTTACAATTTAAGCAATTGAGCTAACTGCAGACTGTTGCAAACAATGTACAGGTTGGACTTTACTACTTTTATCTATCGATCTCGGCCATCTTATGTCGGTCTTTGCGGACGTTTCATTCTTCTCTAATTATATGTTGTGTTTCGTTATAAGAAAATCCTTTTTTTTTATTGGCTCCTTAACAGGTTCCATACATATGATTTTGGAGAATTCCCCACGTCCCGCGCTTTAAGTTTTTGACCTCATTTGGAATATAAATAACCATTTATATGTATTGCTCTTCGGGTTTTCAAAAAATTATCTGAGCGCCTGGTCGAAGCGACGCGTGACCCGAGAGCTGGTGAGTATCTGGCGCAGCGCATTAGCATTGCCATACAGCGGGGCAATGCAGCCAGCGTCTTGGGGACGCTTCCGACTGGTATTGATATGGACCAGTTGAGCTATCTGTAGATTGTTTGCAACAGTCTGCAGTTAGCTCAATTGTTTCAATTGTAAATACTAGTTTAATTTCTTTATATTATTTGATTGTTATTTTCTTTGTCAATAAAGAATTTATTTATATGTATTTGTGGAATATTATATATAAAAATGCCCTAAAAATAAATTTTGTAAACTAGTGATTTATAAAAAAAAATATTTTTGTCTATTGCCGCGAATTTTATGGTGGTTGTTGTTTGCTTATGACATGTTATTCTCAAATGTGCAGCACAAATTACTTTATTATGTATATTTGAGCCGAACATGACATGTGTAGCCAACACCAGCAAAAATTTTCCCGGCAACAAATACATTGTAAACTAGTGTATTTTTTTTCCGGCCCATAATGATGTTTAATACATAAAAATAAATTAAGTTTTTATTTCATAGATCCGATAGGATTATTTAGAACGAAACTGTTTATTTTGGTCAAAGCCGGCTTTGAAAATCAAAATTTTGTAAATCTAGAATTTCATGAATTTTGTGCGAGGTTTTTAACAAATTTTATTTTTATTACTTTATCGGGAAATCAATATAATTTTATACTATTTTTTAACAGAAATCAACTACAAGGTAAAATGAAAATTATTACGTGTGTGACCAGAATCGGACAGAACCATTATCAATGTAAAAATTATTATACAAAACGTTTCTTAATAACCGCGTATTGTCAAAGTGGGACGAAACCTTGTTAAATCAAATATCCAAGCATTTTTTTTTCAGTTTGTTATGGTTCAATCCCATTTTGATCACGGACGCAAATTATTAAACTAAAACTGAAGGGCAGCTAACTGAAACTGCACAGTATAGCTGCCCGGAGTATGGAAGTTAGCGGTCTCACACCCCAATACCTCGGAAAGCATGTAAAACTGTTGGTTCTGCGGCTGACATCTTCCCGGTGGTGTCAGTCTGCCGTGCCATCGGATTATGAGACTGAAGGAATAGAGAGTACATCTGTGTTTGCGTATACACTTGTGCACTTATAAGAATGTCCCGTGGAAATGGTTAGTCTCCGTTGAGACTGGCCGCTGTAGCCGAAATTCGGCTTGGATGCCATGATATACTACAGTATTACAGTATTGGTGGTATAATTATTATTGTTTTTATTTCCTTATGTAACTCTAACGCCACCTTCTATATTGTTCATTTATCCCAAGGTTGCCTGGAAGAGATCGTTCAAAGCGATAAGGCCGCCCTTTGTACTTCATTGATTGTAAATAATTCCTTCTGTATTATATTTTTGGTACAATAAGTAGCAAACGTCTACGAGCTTGCTACGAATCTCGTAGCAATAAACGCTTGCTACGAGATGTGTGTGTTGTTTAGTGGTTACTCGCAAGGGTGGTTTGTGGGTTTCAAGTCTTTCTTTGTGGTTGGCACACACTCTTTATAACGTTCAAGCATCAAAACGGCTTAAACAATAGATTTCAAATTAAAATCACTTTATTTCTTTAGACTTACAAAATAAGTACTTAGACAAGTAAAATTGTCTATATTGATAAATGATGTATCAAAATATATGCCTGGTCTCCTTTTATGATTTTTAGCAAAATTTTCTAAGCTTTCGCCCTCTTATCTCATTGAAATAAGAGTGATAAAGCGAAGATCTTATCGGATTTTTATAGTTTACAAGTAATCCCTTTATAAATTATTATTAATGCCAGCCGTTTTAAATCAGAATCAGAATCAATAACTTTATTTCTTTAGGCTTACAAAATAAACACTTAGACAAGTATAATTTTATACTATAAACATATGTAGTTATTATTATCAAATAAAAAATAAGGTGTTATCGATATTCTCTTCACTTCACTTCTTAAAGTTTACTTACCGTATGATTTACCATTATACTTCCCTTTTACTTACCGATTTTCTTTTCTTATGGATTTACATTACTGTTTTACTTATCTGTGGAGTGATGTGAGAGTGGAGTGGTTTGTTCCGGCTAGACAACCAAACTAGACAATTGGTTGTCTAGGTGGAAGGGATTTTCCGCGCGGACAACCAGTTACCTGGACGGAATTATTATTTCCACCTATACAACTGTTGTTAACTAGTTGTCTCGATGGAATATTTTCTTCCGCGAAGACAATCAGTTACCCGGACGGAATTTTAATTACTTAAAAATTTAAGCCACCCGGTTGGTTGGACAATAAGGTGAGTGGTACAGTGGTAAAAGAAAATAAATCGCCGTCTGGAGTAATCATGCTATATCTGCTAACATCAAAAATGGCAAGCATGAAATATGTATTCGTAGATTGACACATAAATACAGAAACAAAGGTCGAACAATGCTGACCCTAATAAAATAAGAGCAAAAGGAAAAGATTTTCGAGCACATCTATTATTGAGGACATCCGCAATGCTTTAGACTCCCTTTAGGAAAAGACGAAAACGAGGGAACTGCTCTAAGATGAATAGAAAATATATCATAGCTGCCTCTAGATTACTTGTAACAGATTATTAGTATGTTTATCAATTGTAAATACTATATTCCTAATTTGTTTCTATTTTTTAATAGATAATACTTACTGATAGAAACAATGTACCTACAGTAATGGATAAAATCATAATAGTAAATATTATTTACTAGCTGACCCGATAGACGTTGTCCTGTCATTCAAGTCAAACAACTGACAGTTATTTTAAACGTGCTTAGCACAGAGTATATAACGCTGGGGCTAAGGTTACATTAAAAAAGTTTATAATAAAGGTAGTCGTGAAGTTTCCTTAAATTTTCTAGGCAATTTTCTCAGCAATTTTCTTATTTTTTTATGTAAGAACCTTTTACGATGTTTTAGAAAACATTTAAAAAAAGATAAATGAAATCGGTAAAGCCATTCTCAAGTTACAGCAGGACCAGGAGAAATAGAGGTTTATTTTACAGTATATAGATTTGCGCATTCACTTGAAAAATTCGTATTTACAGTTTCGGTAACTATTCTAAGCGTTTGTCCTGCACCTGACTTCCTGGCCGTGTCGATCTGCCGGGAATAGAGAGTGCTCCGGTCTTTGCGCACGCACTTGTTCACTATAATAATGTCTTGCGACATAGTTAGTCTCTGTTGGGACTATTGACTTCTCAGTCGCTGTGGTCGAAAATTCCTAAAAATTACGAATACGTGCTGAGGGTAGGTTTAAGTGGAAGTACTCGTATGTCCACATTTGTACTCAAATTGGTCTATTACGTATTGTTTTTACTTGACTGTGGATGATTTATATGTATGATATGAATACAACAAAATAAAAACTAAAAAGAAATACAAATTCACATTATGTGAAAATGGAGGGTAGTCATTACCTATTTTTGTTAATTATAACTTAGCTTTTCCCCGCTTGCTCTACATTTTCACAAATGTTAATTTGTATGGTTTTTTAGGTTTTATTTGATGATTTACAAATATGTAAGGAAAGCTTATTTTTTGCTTTTTATTTACCTTTTATTAAAAGAACGCTGTCGGGTTATATTTTTTTTTATAATATAATTTATTGCTAGCATAGCCAGCCTAACTCCATCCAGAAGGATAGAATCCTTTGAGGTGTGACCAAGGCAAGTTGACGATTATTATTAATACGTAGATTAACAATAATTGACGACATCGTAGCGGTCGCAGAGAGTCGATGGATGGAGGCGGATCGGGACCGCTATTTGTGGCGTCGTACGGGGAAGGCCTATGTCCAGCAGTGGACGTGTATGGGCTGATGATGATGATGATGATAACAATAATTCGTCAATTTTACATTTACAGACATCATCGAAATTAAGTTTACTTATTTATTTATATTTATTGAGGTAAACCACAGCGCTATAATTAAATATAAAAAAAAAATTAAATATATATATAACAGTAAGGCCGGGATTACACAGATATAAAATAATAAAAAGAACATTAAAGTAAGTCAAGAGAACTTGAACTACGTAAATTAAATTGAATAATCTTAAAATTTTATTTATAATATAAATATACATTATATAAATATAATATTAACTGTAATATTAACACATAATATTAACTATAATATTACATACATATATTACTTAATATTAACTATAGTATAAATATAAATGTACGTCATAGAGCGCGCGCGCGTGTGTTTGTGTACACACGATTCAATTCAATGTACTTTATTAAACATAATAATTTACATAACATAATAAACCAATCCAGTAAAAGGGAGCGCTGTATACATGCGCTGTAACCACTTAGATTATATAGTGTGTAAATTTATATATTTGGCACCCTTTTAAGGTCAACAAGTCACCCTCTTCAATAGTCTCTTTAGCCTTGTTATTGTCAAAATTGGGCCATCTCCTTTATATCCAAAACTTGGCTAATTTTGTACCAGAATTTGTAAAATTAGTGTTACTGCATGTTCCTAACATAATTCGGAATAAGATAACCATTAGTGTCGTATTGTCGGAACTTATAACTTGGAATGGGCACTTGGGCACTCGGCAAAAGTATTATAAATAGTGATGTTTGTTGTAGATAAAAAAGTTATCGATGCTTTTTACGAAAAACAGTCTGATGTCGAAACGTCAAATTTTCTCCAGTCGACAGAGTCAATAGACTTTACTTTCCAGCCAATCATGCCATAGGCGTAATAAACAAAATGTATTGTTATTATTTATATAAAATAAATAGCAATTAAGGAAATTACACTCAAATAATAGAAACAAATTAGAACTAGTATTTAAAATTAACCATCTACGGGTAGGTAAACTGACCAATTAGGGTATTGCTTTAGAATTGCTCTTATGCAAGGATAAAATACATTCTAACCATCCCAACTTGCGCATTTATATTACACGTGTGATTTGTTTGAGATGCTAATTAGTACATTTACGTGACGTGTGTATAAGGAACGTGATGGCTTTATAAATTTCAGGCTCAAGCGTATAAAAGCTTATGGGTTTTTGATAAAAGAAGCATTTCACAAAATAAAATATTGAAAATTCTTTCACTATTGTGTAAAAAATTATCCCTAGGCGGTCCCATAGTAATTTAATCTCAAAGGGATTAGTAATAATCTCGCAAAACTTAAAAACACTGTAAAATTAAGGGATTCGAAGTCGATTATTAGGTTTTTGAAAACAATCACATGATCACAATGACTGGTAACAAACAGTTGCCAACGGGCGTAAGCAAGAGGTAGGTTCAAGAATTTGAAGTCAGTTTATCTTTTACAAAAACACGCCAAGTGATTATCTTTTTTTAATTGAATTTCGCCCGCGGCTTTGCATGCGTATTTCCGTGATAAAAAATTGTAGGTAAATGTTTTCGCTATTCTACCATCTAGGTTATTTCTTATAAAATTTTATAAGGATCCGTTTAATCGTGAAAAGATGCGTCAAAGGAAGCGTAAGTAAGACAGTATTGCTTTGTCATGTATGGATATTTTCCATACAAATAATGTTTATTTATATCTTTTGTAGCATACTTTTCCCATCCCTACTAAAACATAATTTGCGTATCGTCTTGTTAACTTGGCAGGTTTACAAGTGTTCAGGAACAATCTAAAGTTCAAGAACAAATTTTCCTTGACTTTGTTTTAAATAAGCTTGTAAAATTACAAAATTATTGCAGTTTTTCCTTCACACTGAGGTTATGTCATTCTATATCTCATATATCTCACTATCTAGAGACCGCATTGTGAAAAAGAAAACTTGAGAAAATTGTATAATTACATCGAAAAGAGTTAGTCTCTATAATTTATAAAAAAACACATACGATACCTGATACCCTAGTATCTAGTATATCTACCCTAGGTAAGTGGTAGGCCGTAGAAAATTGATGACTGAACAACTTTTCTGGCATTTCTAGTTCGACGTGTTTTTTCGCTTCAAAAACCTATCCCGGAATTGACTGTAAATTGAAAGGCTTTTAAACCCTTTTACTGTGCAAAGGCTCGAATACAGATCGCTTGTTTTTTTTAGGAGTAGGGTAGTTAGGGTCTTCAAAAAAATATTTGAAATGAAAATTCGGGGAGAATTCTCTTTGTTCACGTTGCGGGTTAAAAAAAAGTCGAATGTACAAGGAAAATTCATTCATAAAGTAATTAAAGACATAGTAGGTATATTTTGGAACCCGTTTATAATCTCGGTCATTTCATAATTTTGTTAACATTTTGAAACTTTACTAATATTCATTGCAAATTATTTTTTCTTCAGGGGTTTAAATTGTTTAATAGTTCATAATTGTAAATAATAATAGTCAAAAAGTGATTTTTTTATTATTTTCAATTGGTCAACAGGTGAATTAACAATATTACCTACTTTAGCAAAAAGTTGAAACATGAAACTCAAGTCTTACGTACTCACTCCCCCCCTACGTGGGAGGCCATCCACTCGATGGACCGACGACATCGTAGCGGTCGCAGGGAGTCGCAGGATGGAGGCGGCTCGGGACTGCTATTTGTTGCGTCGTATGGGGGAGACCAATGTCCAGCAATGGACGTGTATGGGCTGATATGATGATGATTGCACAATAGTTATGATCGTTTCTAAAGTAAGATTCCTAATCCCAAAGGTCTAGACTTTCTTATAAAAGGAAATCCAGGTAAACAAAAGAAAAACTTGTCGTTAGGAAGACAATGGATGATCCCTTTCTTTGTTACGCACAAAGATTCTTTGGTTCTCCTTATAATAGTTTTCTTTTATCAAAAATATAAAGGGCCTATAGTACTCAAGACCTATCTGGTTAAGATCTTTTTTCACTTTCGTAACATGATAAAAACTTTACGCAACACTAGAATCCAAAATATTTTTTTTTGTAATCAAAGGAGTTTCAAACAAAAATAAAATTTGTATGAAACTGTTTACGACACTGGTATCATCGGAGTATTTCGCAGAATCCTCATATTTTTAAACAGCTTCGAAAACGGGAGGAGATATATTATGCTCGTATGTATGTATGTTCGTCGATTTCTTCGTCAATTATGAACCGATATGGATGATTCTTTTGCAGTTGTACGTATAGACTATTCCTAGGTGATATCATTAAAATATTATTCCCGGGGGATTAGTATTTATCCCGCAGTACTGAAAAAAATGTTTAAATATAAGGGATTCGAAGTCGGTACTTAGTTTTTTCAAAACAATCAATTCATTCGATAGCGAAGTATTTCAGTATTTTTATTTATTCTTTTTATACATTCATCAGGTCTTAGTGATTAGGTGAGATTATATCATAGACAAGTTTCCTGGAAAAAATAATTAGACCGTCATTTACATTACCAAAAAATATTTGGTATTGTATATGTATTTTTTCTTATTATTTTTTTAAGATATGGTGCGTTGAAGTTCCGCATGACGTCACGCCTTGGTACACTTTTTAGCACAAAGTGACGTCATGAGACCCCCGGGCTCCCCCTCCCTAACTTTGGTGTGCGTTATCTTTATCAAATTTGATTGATTTGATAAAGCAACAAATATGTGTTCAATATTTTTTGATAATCTGACGGACTAATTAGAATTATAATTTTTTTACCTAGGAAACATCCCTTTTCTCAGTATTACCCATTTAAGGTGTTGCAATGGAAGACTGGCCAGGTATCATGCCTTTCTACATAAGATGCACTAACTTATTATTTATCTATTAGTTCAATACACTTTATATTACGAACCGCTAAAAGTATCGTTGAAAAAGTCGTCATGTTCCTGAAAACATTTCTTTAAGAGAATCTCTTTAAGGTCTCATCTCCCAGACCCAAACTAGCGCCGCCACCATATTTTATCGTATTATTACGTCAAAAAAGGCATTTTCAAAAATCCCTTATCCAGTTTGGGATACCTATCATAAGCGTTTTGGAATGCTCCTGTAATAGTTTAATTTTGTATAGTTTAGGAAGAGATGGGAAGTTGCACTTTTTGCCCACTTAACTCGGTTTTCGTCATCATCTCCTCCTAAGCTACACAATATAAAACTATTACAGAGGCATAAAAAATAAGCTTATGATAGGTATTACAAACGGGTTAAGGGATTTTTGTAAATTCCTTTTTTTAGTATTAATACGATAAAATAGGTGGCGCCTCTGATTGGGTCGGGGTAGGTAAAGTATTATATTTAAGTATTGTGAACTTTGTTGTTTCGGAAGGATCTATAAATTGACTAGCTGTGCCAAAAACCTCGTTACGTCGAGAGCATAAATAAAACAGAATGGTTTTAGTTTGGATCGTTAAGATACGCAGTTGTATAACCTAATGACATCATCAATGTAATGGCATTATCATAAATGAGGGAAAACCCAATAGTTTTGATGGATTAGACGTTTTATTTGGACTGTCTTTGGGTAGAAACAAGATAGGTATTTTTATAGGTCAAGCTGGGTATAGTCCGCGCTCCATAAGAAAATTAAAGAAAGAAAATAAGAAAAAATAAATTTAGTTTGTTAGACACAACACACAAACTTTGGTACAGAAATAAAATGACTACTTAGTACTTACTAAATAATACGTAGATAGACAAAATATACATTGAAAATTAAACTACACTAGCAACCTCCCTGGCTTCGTACGGGTAGTAGTAACAAGTAGTAGAGCATAATCTCCAAGGGATTAGGCAGCGTTTTCGATGAAATCTCACAGGCGGCTTGACTTTTTCCGACATTACCTACAATTGTCGTTATATTTCAACCAATGTACACAAAACTTTGACAAAATACATACTTAAACCTTCTCAATGAATCACTCTATCGATTGGTGGAAACCGCATGAAAATCCATTCAGTAGTTTTGAGTTTATCGCGAACAGATATACATACAGACGCGGCGCCGGCGGAGGACTTTTTTTTTAATTGTAGTGAAACGCTTACTTCGAACTTTTGATGACTTCTGTGGCACGGCAGACGAAGGTCCGCCTACGATACGGGTTCGATTCCCGCCCCGGGACAAATGTGTGTACGATCTACAGATATTTGTTCTAGGTGTTTTCTATGTACCTAGGTATAGTTAAAAATAACTTCATCATCATCAGCCCATACACGTCCACTGCTGTGGAGTTTGGAGCTAGATGATGCCGTGAATTTTCCGGCATTTTTTTTTTCAATACCTTACCCGTTCTAAGAAATAACTCGTTGTTTCAGAAAAATGCTGCACAGCAAAACACATCCCCCATCAGCATAATCACATGATAACCAACCCCGAGGAAAGATGGACGACCGACATCCAAACCCAATTCTTAATAGAAAGCACGAGAAGCGAAAAAGACTACAACTTCACCAACGACCTCTACCAAATAGTGCAAGAAAAAAACATCACAAACTGCCAGAATCTCACAAACTTGATAGAATGTGATAGTACTTACGACGGTGTAGAAATAAGTGTAGTGATAGTTCTTTTTTTGTTGATAGTGACAACTGTGATAGGTAATACGTTGATAATATCCGCTGTTGTGACAACGAAGAGGTTGAGGACTGTGACGAATTGTTTTGTGACGAGCTTGGCCGCTGCTGATTTGCTGGTGGGCATATTCGTTATGCCGCCGGCTATTGCTGTACATATAACTGGTGAGTTGTTATTATGTATATGTATATCAGTGATGACTTACGGATCCGAGACGTGGTCGTTCACTATAGGCCTTGTGCATAGGCTCAAAGTCACCCAGCGAGCTATAGAGAGAGCTATGCTCGGAGTTTCTCTACGCGATAGGGTCCGGAATACGGAAATTCTTAGAAGAACTAAAGTTACCGACATAGCTCTCAGAATCAGCAGGCTGAAGTGGCGATGGGCAGGCCATATAGCTCGTAGAACCAATAACCGTTGGGAAGTAAAGGTTCTCGAGTGGCGACCGCGATGCAATGCGAAACGGAGTGTGGGAAGATCTCCCACTCGATGGACCGACGACATCGTAGCGGTCGCAGGGAGTCGTTGGATGGAGGCGGCTCAAGACCGCTATTCGTGGCGTCGTTTGGGGGAGGCCTATGTTCAGCAGTGGACGTGTACGGGCTGATGATGATATACATATATGTCTATTAGTTATCTATATTTATTATGCCCAAGAATATGTATATTCATTATTCTCGAATCGAATGGTCTGTTGCGTGACGATGGTAAGAGGCCCGACGGCATGACTTTAATCCCTTGAGAGCTGGGGAGGCCTATTGTGTGGGACGCTACATGTGTCGACTCACTTGCGCCTTCCCATCTTTCAAGGACATCCGTGAGGGCTGGTTCGGCGGCAGATTTGGCCGAGGATCTCAAGAGGCCCAAATATGCAGGTCTCGACAGAGCCTACGCATTTGCTCCCCTTGGAGTCGAGACCCTAGGTCCGTGGGGTACCCATTATGTGTTATCATAGACATACATCCCGGGGTATTCATTTATTTATACTGTTGATTTATCTGTTACAATATGTTCTTAAATATTAATACTGAGATCATGACATGAAATGTGATGTGAAGTAGAAGTGTTTTTATGTATATGTGAGTCAATGTATTCCTACACTAGCTGACCCGTGCCCACTTCGTTGGGCGGTTGAACAATTTTTCCATAATTACAATACAATACAATACAAAACTCTTTATTGTACACCACAAAGACAAATAAAACACATAGACATTAACATAAACAAGTACAATGGGCGGCCTTATCGCTTAGAAGCGATTTCTTCCAGGCAACCTTAGGATGGATAATTTCTCACCGTTTAAACCTTCTCTGGACTACTACAAACATTTCAAAACCAAAATCAGGTAAATCGGTCCAGCCGTTCTCGAGTTTTAGTGAGACTAACGAACAGCAATTCATTTTTATATACATATATAGAAGATTTACGATGTACAAATCAAATTATCAAATATCAAAGTGCTTTATTTCCTTTAGACCTAACAGGACTCTTGGACACGTCACAAAATTAAAATGACATAAGTAAAACAGGGAAATAATAAACTTATACAGCAATAAAATAAAATTGTAATTGAGACTAATGTTGAAAGCAACTTAAAAATAACGAACATCATGAAGCAGATAATTTGTTGTCAAATAAAAATTCATTTAGGTAAAGTACAATAGTTCGCAGAGAGTCGTTGGGTGGAGGCGGCTCATGACCGCTATTTGTGGCCTCGTTTGTGGGAGGCCTATGTTCAGCAGTGGACGTATACTAATACGTAAAACGATTCTTTCAAATAAATGCTACTGCTACTAAGCAGTAGCATTTATTTGTAAGAATCGTTTTTAACTTTCTCTGAAACTGTGATGTTTGTTGAATACAATACAACACAAATACAAAAAAAAAATCTCTTTATTCTACATAAAAACAAAGACCATAAACAAGTACAATGGGCGAAAGCACAGAAGCGGTTTCTTCCAAGCTTTGTTAAAATCGTTGGAACCGATTTTATAAGACACTAGGGCCCCGTAAACTTCATATCACCTATTTTCTTTTTTTTAAAACCACAACGGTATTAGAACAAACAAAACAAAAAAAAAACAAATCAGAAAAACCTTTTTAAAGTTTTAGCGAGACTGAAGAACGGAGTTGATTTTTATAAATACAGATAAATAAATGTAAGTTTTTTGAACGTGGTTTATAAGCGAGTCATTCATGGAAACCTCATAATCATGTGTGCCTTTTTTTCAATATCTAAATTGCTTCGAATTATTGGCTATCGTACCCGCAACCTGTGTCGTTATACATAGGGCAATGTGCCACAGAGGTCAAAACCCAGCACGAATTTGCTGAAAATATATTTATTGCAGTCGTTTTCTTTAACTGCTAGGCAACGACTTGATATAAATATACCCAAGGTAAAGTAGATATTTTTCAATTCTATCCCAATTCTTGGCCAGACAAAATTCCCGTGTTTCTTCGACCAAACATAACAGGGAAATGTGAACGGACGCGGAGAGGGCGAGTCTGGAGGGCCCTTGAGAGCTTGTACCCTCCAGTAGTCGCGTCAACGAAAATGCTTAGATTGTTATAAATTCTGATTTTTTAATCGACTGTGTTTGTATTTTTGAAAGTGATAAAAATGCAATTGTGTGGTTCATTTGCAACACCAAGAAAACGTACATCAGTCTAAAACGGATGGAAATGGAATTGATCGTGACAATATTTTATTATCTATAAATACATAATCCATACGTATTCTTAACGGAAGACCAGCGCTGGCTAGGTCTGTTCTATTATTATATTACTTTACGGGAGGTTAGTCAACATTAAGGCCGATCAATAACACCTTATTTCTTATTTGATAATAATAACTATGTTTATAGTATAAAATTAGACTTGTCTAAGTGCTTATTTTGTAAGCCTAAAGAAATAAAGTTATTGATTCTGATTCTGGGCTTCGCTGGCTAGGTCTCATCCGGGATTTTAGCATGTATTGTCCTGTGTTAGGGCCTTTTTATAATAACTTTATCATGTGAATACCTGTCCTTTATCTGTGTTTTATTAACTGTATTGTTGTTAGAAATTTTTATTCGATTCTGTATTGGTTGTTTTTAAAGACGGTTTATAGATTTACTGTTATTTTATAGTATTACAATATTATTGAAAAAGTAGAACCAAGTCACTGACATAGCTCTCAGAATTACTAGGCTGAAGTGGCAGTGGTTAAGTTATATTAGCTCGCAGAACTGATAACCGCTGGGGAGTAAAGGTTCTCGAGCGGCGGCTACGACGCAACGCGAAACGGATTGTTGGGAGACCATTTTCGATAGACCGATGACATCGTAGCGGTCGCAGGGAGTTGATGGATGGAGGGTGCTCAGGACTGTTATTTGTGGCGTTGTATAGATGAGGCCTATGTCCAGCAGTGGACGTGTGTGGGCTGATATGATGATGATGATATAATGAAATGTGAATAATGACAATTTTCTCGGGCTTATTATTAGGTTAATGTTGACAGCTAATTAACTGACAGTAAATCATTACCTAATTGGGGTGGGACGCAAAACGGTTCCAGGCAAAAACTGCCTGGGTATTTTAATTAAATGCAAATTTTTGAGGTTGTATTTATTGTCCCTGTAAAAGTTTTGGATAGGATTCTTGTTTTACGGAAAAATTTTATATTTTTGTGGTAAATATCTTTTTTTTATGTTGATACCAGCTGACAGCTAAATAAGAGACGATGTCCAGGTACAAAACTATCATCAAAAAGTACCTTCTGTTTTTTTTCAAATCTTCGTGTATTTTTTCCTATGTAAAAATATGGGCGGTCCACATATATCTTTTATTGTTTAGCATTGCCATACAGCAGGGCAATGCAGCCAGCGTCTAAGGGATGTTTCCGACTGGTATTGATATGGAACAGTTGAGCTACCTGTAGATTGTTTGCAACAGTATGCAGTTAGCTCAATTGTTTCAATTTTAAATACTAGTTTAATTTGTTTACATTATTTGATACAAACAAACAAAATCGAATAATTGTAAAAGCCTTATGGCTATTAATTTTGAGTCTGTCCGGTTTTGTTGAAATTTTGAATTTTCTCATCTTCAAATGACTGAAAAAACTCATCATGAATTGGTGAACCAAGGAGGCGAAGTGAACATTTATCTACAACTGTAATGTTGGGAGCAAATTATTGAATTTTATTGTTATTTTCTTTGTGCACATGTCAGGCTAATTTAGCTGTCAAAGGCGTCACTAGCAACGTAGCAAGTACAAAAAAAAAACCAAAACAAAAATTCATCGAATTCTAAGGTTTTTGATATTATAGTGCGTAAGCTTTCGCACTCGGTGTAGCGAAGGGGAAGGTCGCGGGTTCTAGTCCCGCCGAAATCTTAAAGTTTTGGGATATCATATAATGTTTTAATCGAAATCTGTCCAGCCAGTTTAGACCAACGAACAGCATAGGTATTCATTTAAAATATAGGGATAAATTTACAATAATTATTTCTAATAAGTGTTATTTACGTAATTGTTGCAATCTTGTAGGGAGATTAAATCACTACGCGCGTAAATCCAACACCGCTAACCACGGCATAAAAATGTGCATTCAAATATGGGTTTAAATTTGTTATATTTAGATACATTTTAAAATGACAAAATGTGTTCAAACTTATTAGTTCTGATGCCGTCAATTTATAATGAATCTAAATATGACGAGGGTTTTTGATTGGACATTTTTGTGCTGTGCGGTCGCGTGCGGCCTAATCTGAGACAACCTATAAACCGTGCGCAATCAGGATGAACAAATTTTGCCATTGATTATGATTACAAACAAAATAAAGAAAATGAACCAACGAGGGGTGAAAATAGCAAGAGCGATTCACTCACAAATACCTAAATCTGAAAAGTCTAGGAAGCCAATTCTACTATTTTATCGAGTGAAACGCAATATCATGGGATAAAAATCGAGTACCACCAAAAACTGAATTCTCGCGCGACTATCAAAGAAACGCCCTCGATAAATATAGAATTGCAGATTTTGAGAATACGTTTGTTTGCTACGAAGTTTTTACTAGTTACACTCGATTTATGTATATTGACAGTTCTTACCATATTTATCTAGTAGATATATTGAAGGGCAAAAATTGCCCTTCAGTTGGGCGGGATGCATTGCCAATTCAAGTCGGATTCCAAATCCTCTTCGATTTACGTTTCAGTCAGAATTGTTTACGTGATCGCGATGCCAAGTACCACGTTACATAACGTAGCATTGAAACTATTGCTAAGGCCTAGCTAACTTTAGCTAGGCCTTAGCCCTACGAATCTTTTGGGTAGGAATTGGTATGTTATTTGAAAATCATAACGATTTGGGGGCATCTGTAATGTTATGGTCTTATGTAAATAAATAATTTAACTTGGTGCTAAATGATGCATGCTGGACAGTACTTTTGTGCCAAGTCTCTTAAGAACGGTGGGGATAGCCTTAGCCCCCATACAATCGTACTTTCCGCTTTATTTGGAAACTATGTCCCCGATCTTATTGAAATTTTCCATACATAATAGGATAAAAATATCAATGTTTGTAATGGTTTAGTTTTTCAAAAAATATAAGATCTTTAAATGAGAGCGAAACTAATTTTAACCACCAACTCGAGTCATTTTCAAGCGATTTTTCATGCATGATAGACACCTTTATTCGAAAACATGTCACGTTGCAAATATCCTAAATATATTCAACATTATAAATAATCAAAAATATTTTTGAAATCAATTGTTTATGCAAAATTCATCGGAAAGTAAGATAATATAAAAAAATGGTGCCGACACCGAGCACACGCACACAGCAATATGACAGCTTCGTATTTGATGGTTAGACGCGCTTTCTCACTCGCACTAGCGCGTTCCATTTCATTCGACGTGAATCAACAACAAAACCGCATGGGCCGATCTTTTTCCGTTTGGGAGAGGTTCGTAGCCTTCTTAAATTCTGCTACCACTCCTTGTGCCGACTATAACCATTCCATAACAAATTAATGGTATGAAGGATGAAACAGTACATACATACATATATGTATACGTATGTGTTGAATTTTGTGCCTGAGTTTCCAGACATTTTGAGAATCTGACTTTTTGCTAAATGGATGTTCTGCTATATAGGCCATCTGATAGTGGGACGTTTTGCTAGATTGACATTTTGTCAATCAGACTTAAGTTCTGCTCAATAACGTTACGCTATGTTCGACATTTAGCTACATAGATCAGGAGGTACATTATACCCCAGTTTTTTCTTGTTCGGTTTTCCCCCTTGACTAAATGTGTTCAAGGGGGAAAACTGGAATAAGAAAAACTGTAAGGGGGAATTCTGGACAATTTAAAATTAGTTTTCCAGTCGTCCAAAAAGATAGGCAAGGGCCCCCTTACCAATCTCCTTGACTGGGATAATCCATAAGACAGATGGCTGGAACTTATGCGTTAATCATTAGAGATGAGACACGTAACGATGTCTCGGTAAATCATTTCTCGTTTTCATCAATCAAGCTCAGACAGTTCTCATAAGGGATTTTCAGATGGAAGGAATTAGGCTTACATTAAGAATTATCCCCGACTCACACTAGCGCCGCCGATGCCTATTTTTAACCGACTTCAAAAAGAGAAGGTTATCAATTCGTCTGTATGTCGTTTTTTTATGTATTTTACGCGATATCTCCGCCATTTATGGACCGATTTATTTCGAAAATTCTTTCACCATTGTATAGAAAATGGTCCCGAAGGGGTCCCATAAAATTTTTATCCCCAGGGAATTTGTATTTATCCCGCAAAACTTAAAATAAGTGCAAAAGTAAGGGAAATTGAAGTCGGTTTATCGTTTTTTAAAACATGACATATATGTATTTAATTTTTTGGTAAATCACAGCTTTACATAATAAGTACATTGATAACTTATAATGAAGCCAGAAAAGATTTACACCTTATTACTAGGTAAATATAAGGTTTGGGAGAGATTAAGTGCATTACATACTTATGACAAATGATAATTATTACTACAGGGCTTAACTAAATAGGTACAAGATACTCACTGCATTATTTGTGTGCGTGGGGGGAGGGGTGTGTGCATGTGTGTGTGACTGCTCTCCCGGGGTACGAGTCTCTTAAGAGCTTGGGCAACGAGACAGTTAACTGTGTTTGACCGCGCGCTACAACAAGCGCACGTCGCCAGAGCGCTCCTCCGACCTGTCCTGGACTCCCGACTGCCTCTGAGGACCAAAGTGCGGGTCTACAAAGGCTGCGTCCGGTCCCGCCTCACGTATGCAGCGCCGGCCTGGTACACGCTACCATCGCAAACCAACAAAGACCGGGTCCAGGCGCTGCATAACATGTCTTTAAGGATTTGCACGGGCGCGGGCGCGGGCCGCTACGTCAGAAACGACGTCATCGCCCGCGACCTGCAGGTCCAATCCATTGACGAATTTGTCGTCCAGTCGGCGCGTCGACTGTAAGACCGCGCCGACAACGGAAGACACGCTCACCTCCGCCACCTCGCGCCAGACCTGCCCCGGCCTCCGGACAACGACCGTCCATGGCGACCCCTGCCGCGGGACCTAGTCCCCGCAGAACCTCCATGAGTCCTTGGGTTGTATTATAAAAAAAATAAAAAAAATACACCCAAAAATAAAAATACAAAATCATAAAAAAAACACAATGCAGCCTAAAAAAAATAAAAAAATCTTGCGCAAAAGAGCATAGCGCTCAACCCAAGGACCGAGGGGTCGTCACCTCTCGAGTTGAAGCCGGGATAAAGAGGCATAGCCTCGAGGCCTCCCTCCGCGCCCCCAGCAAGGGCCGGAAAGAAGTTCAGTAGTGTCGATGGACCGACGACATCGTAGCGGTCGCAGGGAGTCGTTGGATGGAGGCGGCTCAGGACCGCTATTCGTGGCGTCGTTTGGGGGAGGCCTATGTTCAGCAGTGGACGTGTACGGGCTGATGATGATCAATGAAATTAAATAATAGATTCTGGGTTACTTTAACTAAATATTGGACAGCGACAGAAGAGAGTTCTGTCGTCAGCACAATTAGTGAATAAGAAAATCTTTAAGTAGACTACGCCTAAGTGGAAAGGGCAATCGTCCCTTAAAACTGCTTAGAGATTCACTTCTACAAAGATTTTCCCGTAAACCTGTAAAATAATTACGCAAGAAAATATTTTTGTTTGAACTTTACTTTACGCTCAAGAGGTCTACTTTGAAATATGAACAATGTTCAAAAATGATTTCGATCGCACGAAACGAACAACCTTACCACTAAGTTGTTTAATACACGTCACTATTAGAGATTTGAAAAGAAAGGTGTCAGACCTTTAGTTTCGAGTCTCTAAGAAATAAATGTCAGAATAATTTTCACATCGAAAGAAAGAATCGGCTGTCCTTCATTTTGTGCGGTCCAACGTCATCCGTCGAATTCGTTCATTTTTCAGAGTAGACATCCAGGACCCTATTCAAGTGGGATGATCTGGCATTTTCAAGAGGCCTTTATCTTTTATCTAGGGCTTTAGCTGAGTAATGTTATGACCTACATCAAGTCTTCTTACCTGTTTATCTTAAAAGGTATCGGGAAGGTCCGGAACTGGATTAACTTTTACTACATAATATAGTAGCTATAGTTCATTTTCAGAATGGGACGGAACTTTGTCAAAGTAACAATTTGAAGAAACATTTTACACCGCTCTTAGTTAAAATAAATTCTACTAATATTATAAATGTCAAAGTTTGTAAGGATGGATGAATGGATGTATGGATATTTGTTACTCTTTCACGGAAAAACTCAGTTAAGTAGTTTTTCCGTGAAAGAGTAACAAATATTATTATTAGGCTGTGTATGGGTATAGTTTGGGACCTAGGAATAACATAATATAGGTTATTTTATCCCGATAAAACGCGGGAGAAGGCGCAGGCAGCAGCTAGTAATGAAATAATGCTGACAGCATCATCTAGCTCTATGCTAAGCAGAAGTATTCTATAGCAGTATTCTATATCATATGAAGAAACAAACTTCGATATAAGGTATTTTTGCAGATAATATAAACAAATTAAACTAGTATTTAAAATTGAAACAATTATTGAGCTAACTGCAGACTGTTGCAAACAATCTACAGATAGCTCAACTGGTCCATATCAATACCAGTCGGAAGCGTCCCCAAGATGCTGGCTGCATTGCCTCTCTGTATGGCAATGCTTATGCGCTGCGCCAGATACTCGCCAGCTCTCGGGTCACGCGTCGCTTCGAACAGGCGCTCAGATAATTTTTTGAAAACCCGGAGAGCCTCGGTACCCCACGGGTTAAAAATAAACATTTTCCCAAATGCTTGCAAAATACAATTGCATCAGAGTTTGTTTTATCATGAGTTTATAGAAAATATAGTTTACGATTAGCGGGAAATTACTTTTCCGATAGTTTTAAAGCTAGTAGAGCGCAAACAAATTATGCATTGAGTAAGTAGTTGTGTATTTCATATAATGAAAACAGTTCGGTCCATGGCTTGGAGAAGTTGTAATAACTCATACATATATATATTTTCATTTTGATGAGCCACTATGAGTTGTTTTGAAAATGAAACAATTAAATTATGTTTTTGCTACCAGATAAATAAAAAGATCTTTATATCAGTGTCGCGGCGTATCCAAACAACCAGCATTGGAACAGTGCGGTTTTTCCGAACTTATTTTATATAGATTCAATATGGTGACCATCCCCAAAAACAATACGAATCGCCTCGTCACAATTACCATCAATGTAACATTTTTTATTCTCTACAATTAACAATTCTTGGATCTTTGATTTGGCACCACCCATCAAGTAGCCGAACCAATCCGTTATTATTAAGTTTAGTAAGATCTAACAAAAATATTTTTAGTAATCTCGTAGTAATAAAGGTATGCAAAATTTTTAAAAAGTTAGCAAGTCTGCCGTCCTTATCAAAAGTGCAATAACTTGGTCCGAGCTACTTTGAAGAAAAACGCAGTTAAAGATTTTATTTTACCAAATCCCTTAAAGGTATATTGCGGTTATGCTTATAAAAAAACGGATGGGATAGATAAATCTGTCTTAAAAGAAAATATAGTGCTCGTTTTACTGATCATGAATATGTATATAACTCTTTTTTGGCGCGAAAACCGACTTATTGCACTTTTGATAAGGACGGCAGAAATATATCTGCGAGAGTTCATAAGCACCTTTTTTATTCTTCTCAATACTTACCTCATTCTGTTGAAACTTTTTAAAACTTTTACTCGCTTGATTAATCGTAAACGTTTGAGCTTTGTTGTTCAGTTTCAGGTAAGTTAAGTTACTTTGTAAGAAGTTGATGTACGGTCGATTTCTTTTCTAATGGCGGCATTAAGTTCGCATTACGAGAAAATGACTTTTTGCTAGTTTTTGTTTGGCTTTGAACCGGCTGTTTGAGATAAAGCTCGAGAATGTTTTCAAAGTTAAAAGTTTAGGGGTGTATTTTATCAGTGTAAAGTACGAATCCTATCTAATATTATTAATGCGAAAATGTGTTTGTTTGTTTGTTTGTCCCTCCTTCACGCCGTAACTAAGCAACCAATCGACTTGATTTTTGGTATGGAGTTAGTTGAAAGGAAGAGTAACAAAGGCTACTTTTTGTCCTGGTAAAACATCAAATTTCCGTGGGAGATTTACGGTAATAACGCGGGTTAAAACGCGGGGAACAGCTATTTTTAGATAATTGTCTGTTTTCCTGCGAGATGCGGTTTTTTTATTGTCGTTGGGCCTTGGTTTAACCACAATTTCACCTGATGGACGATATAGCCGACGGTGTTTGAAGGTCTAAACCTACGTTTAGAGACACTTATTCACTGTTTCTGGTGTGGCTTATATTTTTTAGGTGTTTCTTTGTGATTGGCTGACACTATAATCCAGTCATATTAGTGTTTCTCTTAACAATTCAAGCCATCAACATCATCAGCCCATACACGTCCACAGCTGGACATAGGCCTCCCCCGTACGACGCCACAAATAGCGGTCCTGAGCCGCCTCCATCCATCGACTCCCTGCGACCACTACGATGTCGTCGGTCCATATGGATCCGTATGGATGGTCTCCCATGTAGGGGGGGATTTGCATAATCGCACGCTTGGCAGGCGGATTGGTGATCGCAGTGTTGGTGTTCAAAAATACTCAGACCTGAGCTGCTGCCCTTCCTCTGGTAGGTTCCCTTAGTCGGCTCTTACGACATCCACGGGTTGAGTTGGAGAGGCCGATATTCGTACGCCGCGGCCCCACGGCCAATTCAAGCCAACCAACTGGAAAATTGTATACGCCTACATTTTGACTGCAGAAAAATACTGTCTCAAACATCTAAAAAAATATCATCCTTGCTTCGGGATTATTTCGTGCTTAAGGATTCAACGTTCCAAATAAAAAGTCTACTATCCTTCACAGGTAAATGGGAACTCGGCTGGATCCTCTGCGATATTTGGATAAGCCTAGACATCCTACTCTGCACAGCATCCATCCTCTCGCTCTGTGCCATCAGCGTGGACCGCTACCTCGCGGTCACGAGGCCTCTCACTTACTCCAGGAGACGGAGGTCCAAGAAACTCGCACTGACTATGATCTTCTTCGTGTGGATCGCTGCTGGGGCTATCACTTGCCCGCCTATGTTCGGATGGTAAGTCAATTGAACGCAATCACTGTCCAGCTTTCTTCTCTTTCTCTTACTCTACAAGCTCCTAAGCTTTAGCGTGTGTGTCACGATTTATCATATAAAAATTGATACCGACGTATCGAGAGAGGTAGAATCTATTTATTGATATTGTCAATTGTTTTTTATCTACGTCTAGTATAAAACGTTCCAGAACTGTAGAATTTTTTTTTTAGAAACTTAATAGAAGCTCACAGTTTACACCAAAATACTATCTAGGGTACAAATTAATTAAAACTTAGGTACAGCCTAATAGAACTAAGGTCAAAGATTCGTCGTATATTTTATACATTGTACTTTTCTAGATTTATTCCAATTCAAATACAAGGACATAAGAATCCACCCGAAAACGATTTGTGAAACAATAACTCAATGAGACAAGAAAAAGTCAGCCGGTCCAATAAATCCTGCTCGACTTAATGTATTGACGGCTTATGCGACGTCAATAAGCCTTGGAAGCAGAATGTAAACACAGCAAATATTGCTTTTGTATCGTAATGTCAGTAGGCGTATACATGGTGAAAGAGAGGAGAAATTTAAAGCTGGGTACTGACCGGTGTTACAGGACGCAATGTAACATTTGCAGCGAGTATGATACGTTACGCCGTTTGCTAAAATCCGTCTCGTTGCGAGTGTCTTCTTGAACGCTCGTTATGTAACACGTTACATTACTCCCCGTAACATCGGTCAGTAGCCGGCTTGAGGTCAGTAGGCGTATTCATGATGAAAGAAAGAAATGTAAGGGTTGATAGTTGGGACAAACGGGAAACTCATTTCAGTTACACTAGTTTTTGCCAGCAGTTTTTTTTCTTAGATGTGGTTTTTAAAATAAATTTAGCCAATAACATGGCGTGTTTTAAAAAACGATAAACCGACTTCAAATTCCTTACTTTTATACGTATTTTAAGTTTTGCGGGATAAATCCAAATCCCCTGGGAACAACAATTTTATGAGACCCTTTCAGGATCATTTTCTATACAACAGTGAAATAATTTTCAAAATCGGTCCATAATTGGCGGAGATATCGCATATCATACATACAAAAAAAAACGTACAGACGAATTGAGAACCGATCCGAGGCGAATTGATGACATAGGATTTTGAAGTCGGTTAAAAATAGCTTACCCTGTTCTTATCATGAATGTCACAAAACATTTTCAGAATCTCATCAATTCGCCTCACTCGTTTTTTTTTTAATATGTATGTCTTGACCCGAAAGCGGATGTTATTACCTTATTTTTGCAACAGATGTAAAATAAGTTTTATAGCTCGTTTTCCTATTCGTATAAGTGCTTGTGTGCGTAAAAGCACGGAAATTATGCTTGTTTACACAAAGATCGTTTTGGCTTCCAAATTTAAAAAAAAAATTAACGACACTATCCTTCTGCTGTGACAGCAGCTTGTTTTTATCGCGACAATTTTTTACAAAATATCTTTGAACTCAGAAGAAAAGGTGACGTGGTCAGAAATGAAAAAGTCGATGAGAGGGTCGTCCGAGCTGGAACAAAGAACAACACACAACACAGAAAAGCAATCTTTAAGATGAATAAATTTTAAGATTTCGTAACAAATAAAAGGAAAGATCGAGAATCCCTTGTCATAAATAGAAGTGCTCAACCTCTATCTGTTTTCGACCGTGAATCGTATTTTTTGCTGTCATTTGCAAAACTAATGGTATTCGAGTATTTCGTAAGCTAAAACGTGAGCTAGTTGTCATAAAACTGAATCTGGGATTGTTTTGAATTAGGGCAACTCATAAACACGCATTGATAACTTCGGTATAAATAGGTAAAGGTAGTCGCAAACATAAGCCGCACCGCTCCTGCACAGAATTCGCACGCTTGCTCAAATCGTATGTTGTCCACAATACCAAGCTCGCTATCAACGCACAATTGGCAAAACTTGCTTCATGCGAATGGTGTGTGCGCGCACTGTAGCCGCGTCGACCGCTCTGAAATTTACTTCGATTTGTCATATCGAAGTATTATAAATTTTAGAGCGGTCCTTTTTAGATAAGCTTACGATAAGCAAAGCGTCAACCGAGTGGCTAGGTCAAGTTTTTTTACCGCGCGCTGACTGCGATTACTTGCTGTCACTGTCAAATGAATCTAAAGTTAACAAGTTTCAGCCCATATCAGAATGCATATTTTTTAGATGTGCGGCAGCGGCGGGGAACGTTTGTGCTTATCAACATTGGCTTTTAAAATCTATTAAGGATGGTTCAAGTGTTCGTGATTTTAAAAATTGACCGAAAACTACCATAAGCACACTAACGGGCTGCAACAGCTGCCACAGACCCACCACCATCTACCAAGACGTTTATCAATGCTGCGGCCGCATCCGTCTTTTCCTTATGGCCCTTACAAGTCATCTAAGTAACTGCCTTGTGGTATGTGCTATGTCCTTAAGATCACGTGGCTTCATATGAATTTGTCTGGATGACACCTGTCAGAGTCAGACGCGCGCTAATAGAGACGATAAATATAAATAAAAATACGGTCGGACAATTTCAAACAGCGTTAAAGTATGCAGATCTTTTTGTTATATCAGTTACAAAAACTTTGAATGCAGTTTAAAATTGTTTTTAAAATCTAGTAAAATTTTCTATCTACAATAAATATTTAAGGTACTTCGCTCCATATGGCCTATGCCATATGGAGGGAAGTACCTTAACTAGCATTAAGACATCATCATCATCATCATTATCAGCCCATACACGTCCACTGCTGGACATAGGCCTCCCCCGTACGAAGCCACAAATAGCGGTCCTTAGCCGCCTCCAACCATCGACTCCCTGCGACCGCTACAATGTCTTCGGTCCATCGAGTGGATGGTCTCTCATGTAGGGGGGGATTTGCCATAATCACCACGCTTGGCAGGCGGATTGGTGATCGCAGTGTTGGTGTTTAAAAATACTCAGACGGAAGTTGCTGCCCTTCCTCTGGTAGGTTCCCTTAGTCGGCTCTTACGACATCCACGGGTTGAGTTGGAGGGGTCGATATTCGTACGCCGCGGCCCCACGGCCATTAAGACATCAACGTGCTGCAATAGCTGCCACAGACCTACCAACATCTACCGAGACGTTTATCAATACTGCGGCCGCATCTGTCGTTTCCATATGGGCCTTACAAGTCATCTACGCAACTGCCTTGTGAGTGGTATGTGCTATGTCCTTAAGATCACGTGGCTTCATATGAATTTGTCTGGATGACATCTGTCAGAGTCAGACGCGCGCTGAAAAAGACGATAAATATAAATAAAAAAAAGGTTGGACAATTTCAAACAGCGTTAAAGTATGCTGAGCTTTTTGTTATAGCTACTAGATAACTGATATACAGGGCGTCCTAGGGCTATGCCATATGGAGGGAAGTACCTTAAATATTTATTGTAGATATAAAATTTTACTTGATTTTAAAAACAATTTAAAACTGCATTTAAAGTTTTTTGAAATTATCCTGTCTGAACACGGAAATGAAGACACAAAATTGCAAAAAAAAACAACCGTAATTTTACGATCCTGATCAAAAGGCTCAATCTCGTGAGGATTATTTTTCCAAATAACATAACAATAAAAGAAAAACAATTAAATTTTTCTTTTACATAAACCTCGATCTTTTTTCTGTCAGCTGCACGAATAGAGCACGATTCCGAGCCATATTGAAATATCAATATTTCTATATGGCTCGGAATCGTGCTCCACCAAAACCAAAGATAGCACGATTTCTCATATAGATGATTTGAGATATAATCTGTCTTGCCAAATTCTAGTAGTCTTACTCATTATATGATGACTAGAATCCAGATGTTATCCCTTTTAGACTAAAGAAAGTAATTAATTAAATAATACGTCAAAAATTTTAGATTTTGTCGACAATTTTTGGGATATCATTTAATTTCTTTGAGATTACCCCGAGTGCGAGGGCTTACGCACTATAATATCAAAAAACAATAGTAAATTTATAAATTTATTTGTTTTATTTAAATTTAAATGAAACCCTAAATAATTCCATTCTTTCTAGGTACGAACCCGATCACAACCAAGGCGGCGTCTGCCGTTACAACCAGAATGCAGGCTACGTGGTATTCTCAGCTATGGGCTCTTTCTTTCTGCCGATGGCTGTGATGGTCTACGTTTACGCCAGGATATCGTGCGTGGTGGCGAGGAGGCATCAGCAGCTTGCGAGCAGCACCAAGTGTAGCAAGGTGTGTAGCTAATAACTTAGTGGTGGAAATAGAATTTGTTGATTCTGCAATAATTCCTTTCCTTCCATTCTGCTATAATTCCTTTCCTCTCTCTATCCTATTCCTTCACATGCAAGTGGCATCGCTCCGTCCTGCTCTGGCGACAGTTGTTCAAACATCGATTCGAAGGAGAATGGACTTTTACCAGTTGCCTGCGTGCGCTGATCCGCTAATCACGTCTCTGGTTGATAAATGTGACGTGAATTTTATTTTAATAAAGTGCATGTGTTCATTTCCCTACTGCTGTGCCCTTTCCTCCAATATACAGCAGGAATTACCACACGATAATGCTGTTTGAAAAACCATTGCAATAGCCCACTAAACGAAATCCACAAACATCTCTGCTTTTACGTGTGGTTAATTGGAACCAGCTATTAGAAATAATCACCTCTTAGTGTACCTTTTATATAAAGTACCTATGTTTTCCCACTGCTAGGCACTGCTGGGCAAGGTATAAACATAAAAAACAAATGTCCAAAAAAATTTATAATTCCCAAATTTTTTTGTACTAAATTTAACAAACATTAATGTACCTATCGGCCGAATACTCAAACGCAACTCAGATGTAAGCACGTCTTATGTCGCAATATTTTGACAGTTTTCAATGAAAATCTGTCAAAAAATCGTCACTTGAGTCGTGCTTAAATCTGAAATTCGTTTGAGTATTCGGGGGTATATCACGTAAACAATGCGCCGGTAAACTTTACCTGTAAAAAATATCGTATAAAACTTTTTATTTGCGAGCTTGTATACAATTTTGCTCTCACAATGAGTACAGGTTTTTAAGTTTAGAACTAAAAGCAAAAAAATTCAATTGTGAATTTATTTTGTGGCGCTTTTTTCTATAGAAAGCTTTCAAAAATCCATCTCGAAATACGGGGTTAAAACTTGCTTTGAGCCAATGGAGTAGACAAATTGAGTAATTTTCGAGAGTGATCAATTTTGCATTTCTACACTCGACAGCAAATAAACCGGGCTGTCCGCCGTCTTCGGACGTGATTCGATTTTCTCAAAAAGTAATGAAAACTCATTGGGATTAATCAATTTACTGTTTTTAGTGTTTAAGGATAAGGACAAGCAAGCGTAATTTTTCAGTCGTGTTTATCTGTTGAGAAAAAACACGCGGTTCAGCAAACGATAGACAAAAGCTAAAGAAATGATAAGAAATATGAAATGAAACAATTTATTGGACACGACACATAACAATTACTAAAAATTACCAAATTGTTGCAGACCTTAAGATTAAGCCTTGGTTACCTAATCAGCGCTGGACTGAATATCCGACTACTATCATTATACAAAAAAAACACTACATGAAAACTCTAGTCAAGGCAGAACAAATCGTTAGTATTGCGTTTGTTGCTTGATTAGAATGTGAGTTGACTTTCATGGTTGTGAGTTTATGGTTTTTGAGAGAGTCGAATCGGGTTTCAGGGTGGCGGGTGGCCCGGTTTATTTTCTGTCGGGTGTATTTGCATCCAACTTTTTCCTGTTGACGGCTTCGATGTCACACAGGAGGGTTCAATAATGGATTTTAATGTAGACTGTGTCATCTCGCTGCGGGTAAAGACCCCTCTGATGAATCCATTTCCATACGGGAGTATGGAAATTTCATCAGTAAAAATTAATAACTAAATTACATTCTGCTTGCGAAGATTGGTGATTGTGGGAGCAAAAATGGTCACCGATAAAAAGAGTTTGGAACCAAAAGTGTCTACAAAGAGTAAAAGTCTGTCAACCGAGAACTAATACTTCGAACTCGGAGATATTACTTTCCTTATAGATCAAGAAGACACTGTTGTAAAAATAGCTCACTGCGTACATTCTTTTAAGATGGAGATGGTTCTGAGTTTTAAGAAATAAGAAGGCTCTTTAGATTACCACAAGAACGATTTTAAATTTCCATTCATCCTTCATTTCATGTTTTTTTTTTTCAATCACGTCTAGATTTCCGTTACCGCGATTTCAACATTCTTTACCTGTAAAACATTTAGTCTAAATTGGCTACCGAATTAACCTAATTCATAGTTATTATCAAAAACTAGTAGGTAGTCGATGATTTTTTCTTCACATGGCCTCATAAAATACTATTTCACATGTAGTCTCCTCCTCTAAAGTCTGAACTTAACCTCGTTCCGATAAAATAAAAGTCTATTTGTGCTCTCGGTAGCAATGGAGCTCTTAATCTGCTCTAAAGTTTTAAAGAAAAGAGCGCCTGTAATGGTATTTTTACTGGACTCGGGTGCGTTATTGGAAGGTAACATCAGCAAGGATATTAAGGAATACCGGAATCGGGCAAAGCGTAAATCTTCCATTAGAAACTTTCAAAAAGGAACTAGCTGGTGCTCGTGCCTTCACCCGCGTTTTATCGGGATAAAAAATAACCTATATAATATTCCAATTCCCAAACTATACCCATTCAGCCATCCAAATTTCAGCCCAATCAGTTCAGTAGTTTTCGCGTGAAAGAGGATACATCCATACTTACAAACTTTGAGATTTATAATATTAGTAGGAAGTAGGATATTCGAGCGATTCCTACCAAAATGTAACTGATAATGCTACACAGTTTTGGAGGCTAATATCCAATAAAGAACGGTTACCAGCTTTTCCTGTGGCACAGCGAGCCAACAGAGACCCTGGCCTCTGACACAAGACTTAATTCTTTATGTGGAAAAAGGAAGATAGCTGAGCTATTCCTCCCAAGCTTGCAGAGATTAAACCTTCACTAAGTCATTCTAGCGATACCTGGGATAGCCGAATTGTCAACATCCCGATGGTTTTCCTTCATCATGCCTTCAGTACAGATGATTCTCGATATTTTTTTGGGATATTCTTAATTTCTTTGAAACAACACAAAGTGTGAGAGCTTAGGCACTTTACTATGAACAAAAGATTTGTTTTTATGTTTTATAGGCTTTCGTTTGGCCGCTATCACACCTGATGGTAAGTGATGATACGGCCGAGGTTGTAGCACGCTTGCCTAGAAGAATCTTGTTCACTCTAGCCTTGAAGACCTCTAGATTGTAGGTGTCGTGAAACGCAGACGCCAGTAGGTCCTTCCATACTTTGGCGGTGCGTATGAAGAATGTTGACTTGAAGCGCTGAGTGCGGGCCAATAGGATATCCACTGTGTATGAATGACGCAGTTCCAAGCGTCTGGTTATTCACTGGAAGAATGGTGAAGGGGGAATTAGGTCCGGCAATTCCAGCGCACACTCTCCAAAATGTAACCCATAGAACACCGATAGGCTGGCAACTTTTCGTCGGTGTTCAAGACTTTAGCTTAGTCTGATCCTCCTGTAAAAGTAAAACTCTTAACCGTATCCAATACAGCTCTTGAAATTGCTTAATGATGTTAAGATATTACCAGCTGTCGATAATCACTAAATTCACAATTTTGTTCCAGAAAGGCAAGCTATCCTGCATCAGAACAGAGTCTGACTCCAGCTCCGATAAGCTGTCTCACCAAAACACATCCAAACCACATCATCAGAGCGAGTGCACACAAGACCACAAATGCCCGTGCTGCTTCAAAGCAGAGAAAAAGAGAAAGAGAAGCAAAGAGCGTGACCGGTTCTCTGACGTCACGTTCAAAGCGAATTATAAATACAAGAACACGATGAAACGAAGTCATTCTGTCAAAGACCATGAGAACAATCGGGTCTCTTCGCTACGACGGGAGACGAAAACTGCTCAGACTTTGAGTTTGGTTGTCGGAGGCTTTGTAGCTTGCTGGTTACCTTTCTTCTTATATTACTTGCTAACTCCATTTATACCTAGTAATTATGTAAATTCTGTAGTTATGTATGTCTTGACTTGGTTGGGCTGGTTCAATTCGGCAATCAACCCTTTTATTTACGCGTTTTATTCACCAGATTTTAGAGTAGCCTTTTGGAGGTTGACTATCAAGAAATGTAAGAAAACTAAACGGTAATTTGAAAGTGGAGTCGGTATCGACCAAAACATTCCAAATGAAGTAGATATGTAATAAATAATTTAAACAGGATTCGTAGTGCTGAAAATCATCGCCGATGGATGTGGGTTTATTGTTAGTAGATATTATGGAAATTTATCTTAATGAACATAAAGGCTTTATTTTCTGAAAAACTATAAAACTATATTCATTTCATCATCATCATCATCAGCCCATACACGTCCACTGCTGGACATAGGCCTCCCCCGTACGACGCCACAAATAGCGGTCCTGAGCCGCCTCCATCCATCGACTCCCTGCGACCGCTACGATGTCGTCGGTCCATCGAGTGGATGGTCTCCCATGTAAGGGGGATTTGCCATAATCACCACGCTTGGCAGGCGGATTGGTGATCGCAGTGTTGGTGTTTAAAAATACTCAGAAGCTGCTGCCCTTCCTCTGGTAGGTTCCCTTAGTCGGCTCTTACGACATCCACGGGTTGAGTTGGAGGGGTCGATATTCGTACGCCGCGACCCCACGGCCCGGTATATTCATTTGTGCTCCGGTAAATAACGGTCTATAGACAAATATTTGTATATACGGGATATCAGAGTAGCAAAAAATAAAATAATTGAATCTCATTGCAAATATGTACTTAGTTAATATAACAAACAGTTATTATTTTCCTATAGGTATTATTGTAGGTGTTATGTATTGTTTTCATACGGGATCTACTCCGTAACATCGAATGCATCGTCCTGACGATGTATATTACGACTCGACGACGCGTCCTCGAGTCGTGAACTTAGTCTTATTAGCAAAACTTGCTCAGTCATCGATCTAGACCTGAGTAACGCTTTTCTATAGCATAACGTCACTCAAGCTTAGTCTATGAATAAGCAAGCTTTCTTATCACCGGCCTAAGAATTGAGTTGACTTACATTGGCAAAATTTATACCTAATTTTTAAGTAAAGATAAACGAACATGACATTTGTGTTTCAACTGTCGTTTTCTTTGCAATCGCAATAGATTTACAGAGTAGACGCCTATATATTTATGTATGTCAATCGAACGTACATATTTTGTTTAGACGGAAGTAAATTCAAACAAGTACTATTAATTAAATATAATATGTGAATATGGATTTCGACGACCGATGTGGCGCGGCGGGCGAAGGTCCGCCTGCGACGCAGAAGGTTGCGTGTTCGATTCCCGCCTTGGGACAAATGTTTGTACGATCTGCAAATATTTGTCTCCGGTGTTCTGGGTATTTTCTATGTATAATAAAAATATCTATCTATGATATATATTGTATTATGTATATCAGTCATTTAATACCCATAACACAAGCTCTGCTTAGCTTGGGGCTAGACGATGTTGTGTGCATTGTTCAACATTATTTATTTATTTGTTCAACATTATATTATTTATTTAATATCGTAAACAAAAAAATATCATGCACTCGTCTATGGAGTAACATGAAAGTAGTCTTTTATACTGTTATTAGTATCATGGCCGATCCCAAACGTTGTCACAAATAGCGATCCTGTACCACCTCCATCCATCAACTCCCTGCGACCGCTACGATATCGTCGGTCCATCAAGTGAGAAGTAATAATAACGTACGTTCCTCTTTCTTTGTTTAAAATGATTTCTCTAAAAAATATTAACCCTAAGTAAATTGTTTTTTTGGATAAGTTCAACGAGCCGAATAAACAAAACAATCTTGAAACAAAAGCCTCTGGTCCGTCCTGAGGTTTTGTTGTTATGGTCATCCGCGTAAAAGATATTTTGCGTTTCTGGTACTGTGCGTCGAAACGAAAGCTGTTTTATAGATAGAGACCTCATTTTTAACGAACAACAGTTGAAGGTTTTGTCAACCACTTCATTGGAGTCCTTTGTATCAAATTAACAGACGGACGGAAGGAACATTTTGAAGATGTTATTTTGAGTTAGAATCACATTTTACATGGGTAGGTACGGTTGATGCATGTCTGCATAATAAATTAGGATTAGCATCTGCGGGATTTTTACGCTAAATCCATAAATATATTTTGTTTCAATTAAATTGTGATAAATTAGAAAACAATAGATGATTACCAGACCTAATAAAATCTGCAGCCCATAAAATTAACGAAATTAGTGTACATATTTAGATTTTAATTTTACTAGTACGAATCGGAAAGGGCTTCCTTAATCCTTTACCTCCTTCCTGAATCTGGTGGATATATTCGCACCGCTGCTGCTCAGTCATTCCCAACGTCTCGCGTTAGACGTGCTCAGCCGCAACGTCTCACGAAAATTCACCCAATAACAACGTCTCACGAAAAGTATTCCCAACGTCTCACGGAAGTCAGAGCGTCGAGATTTACAATCTACATCATCTAGTATTTTTCTATCTTTTTCGTTATTGACATCCTTTAAGAGCAAAAGCTAAGGAATGGAACTCGCTTCCCGTTTCTGTTTTTCCGGCCAATTACGAGTACAATCTGGATCTTTTCAAGACAAGAGTGAATAGGTATCTTCTAGACCTTCGTGATACACCGTCGGCCACATCGTCACTTTCCATCAGGTGAGATTGTGGTCAAAGGAAGGTATATCGACTATTAAAAAAAGACTGGGCCATAAAAGCGTCAGAATAATGCCGCCAACGCCAACTCACCGTGTCGTCAGCACTTTAAAATGTATCTATTAATAACGAGATTAAGTCCATATTTGCTAAATACTGATTATATTGCGGTGCGGCAATGATGCGGTCTAGATCTACGACAAACTTTATATAACCTGTTATTATTAATTAAGTTAGTACTGTTAATTTCCCCAATAAGAGTTTTTCAATTTTGCTTTTGTGTTTTTTTAGTAGTGATGTTGTTTATTTTAACGAAACTGTTACAATATCAGTTATCTAGTACCCATAAAACAAGCTCTGCTTAGCTTGGGGCTAGATAATGCTGTGTGAATTGTCCAGTATTATTTATTTATTATTATTTATTTATCTACTTAAGTTCTAGTGTACAAGTATGATTCAAACTTTATTGACAAAGAAAATAACAATCAAATAACATAAACAAATTAAACTAGTATTTACAATTGAAACAATTGAGCTAACTGCAGACTGTTGCAAACAATCTACAGATAGCTCAACTGGTCCATATCAATACCAGTTGGAAGCGTCCCCAAGACGCCGGCTGCATTACCTCTGTAAAAAAAGTCATTCAGATTGTTTATTGGCAACAAAGTTACAGGTCTAATTGTAAAGGTACATTCATACTTAAAGTATTATGTAATTATTACATGTGCAATCCTAATGAACAATATAAAAATAAATTAAATTATACACAGTAATAATTAAAATTAAATTAAATATTCATATTTATCAAATATAACCTTTTCAATTACAGTGTACATAATAATATGTATATAAATATATTATGTTTTTACAGTTTAAAGAGGCAAATAAATATTCAAAACGTTTGTGGATAAAAGTAAATTGAAAACTATCAAACATCTAATCACATAAGCTCCATTTTCCCGTGGAAAACTCATTCCAAGATAAAATCTAGTACCTAAGGATTTGTTTAACTAATCATATTTTTTGCTCACTATCATTAAAATAATTTTTAAGAATTATATTCTGTGTACCTTAGCTTAGCCCTACCAAATTATCAATTAATTTTAAAATAACTAATTTATGTATACGTGAGTGGTCAATTAGGGCTACCAATTTTGTGATAAAATTAAACTTCAACTACATGGTGAATTTGTTTTTTTATCATCCCTAGTTTTAACCTGGGTTTTATGAAAAAATCGATATACATATAAACACTATGCTGCCCGCGGCTGCGCACGCGCTTTTCATGTACTCTACATATATCCGTTCCCGGGATACCATCGACCTCCCTGCCAAATTTCATTATGATCTGTTCAGCCGTTTAGGTGTGAAAAGGTAACAGACAGACAGATAGACAGAGTTACTTTCAAATCTATACTTATAATAAAACTGTAACAGGTCCAATTCTGTACATTGAAGATATTTAGAAATTTTTTTTTGGAGCGCACTCTATTATCGATACTGATGCCAAAAATGATTTTTTTTCCATCATGTCTGTCTGTCTGTCTGTATCTTGGCCGCGAATAACTCCGAAACTACTGAACGTATTTAAATGAAACTTAGCAGGATTTCAGTTCATACTACGAGGAAGGACATAGGGTACTTTTTATCCCGGATTTCAATAGGGTTCCCTTGGGAGAGGGGATGAAAGTAAAATTTCTTCGCTGCGCGTAGCGTCGAAACTACCGAATGTATTCAAATGAAACTTGGCAGAATTTGGGTTCATACTAAGAGGAAGGATATAGAATACTTTTTATCCCGGATTTCAATAGGGTTCCCTTGGGAGAGGGGATGAAAGTAAAATTTATTGGCTGCGCAAAGCGCCGAAACTATTGAATGTATTCAAATGAAACTTAGCATGATTTAAGTTCATATTACGAGAAAGAGCATAAAACCCGGATTTCAATAGGGTTCCCTTGGGAGAGGGGATGAAAGTAAAATTTGTTGGCTGCGCATAGTGCCGAAACTACTGAATGTATTCAAATGAAACTTGGCAGGATTTGAGTTTATACTTTGTGAAAGGACATAGGATACTTTTCATCCCGGATTTGAATAGGGTTCCCATGGGAGAGGGGATGAAAGTAAAATTCCTTGGCTCCCCCACGCAGTAGGGTAAAATTTCTTGGCTGCGCATAGCGCTGAAACTACTGAATATATTCAAATGAAACTGATTTAGTTCATACCACGAAGGACATGTAATACTTTTTATCCTGGAATTCGTTAGGGTTCCCTTGGGAGTGGGGATGGAAGTGAAATTTCTTGGCCTCGCATGGCGCTAAAACTTCTGAATGAATTTGAATGAAACTTAACATGATTTGGGTTCATACTACGAGGAAGGACATAAAATACGAGTCCATACCCCAAAGCCAACAAAATTATTACAAAATTGTTATTAGTGCCGATAAACGACCTACTGGACAGCATCCGGTTGTTTGATGATCTTCAGTACCTACTCGCTTATATACCTACTGTCGTCGTGGCGAAGACGGATACAACTCACACTAAAAAAGTTTCTTCAAATGCAATTCTACGCCTAGATACATTTTACCAATGAGAGAAGTTCGCTTGCTCACCTGCAAAGGTTTCGAGGTTTGTTCAACCGTTTTCTGGTGTACGCTTACGCCAAAATAAAAACGGAGCGTTTGGTATACATACATCAGAAGAACAGAACAAATGAGAGAAGATTGCGCGCTGAGAATTATGTAGATCTGCGAGACGCCATGAATCAAGATAGAAATTGTGAAGATTTACGACGGCTGGTGATTCTTCTTTCCAGTTTTAGAACTGGACAATAGATGTGTAGTGCCCTATTCTCCAGTAGGTACTATCAAAAGCTTTTGAAGCGCATCATATACCTAGGTTAATGTGGAGCTGCGTGACGTCCAGTCAATAAAATCTAGGTATATGTACATAAATCTATACTATACTACATTAATAAAAATAAGTAAGGTTTGTGAGGTTGTACGGGGTAATTTATGAATCTACTTAGCCGATTTTGAAAATTCTTTTACTTATTATTAATATAATAACCTCACATCATCAGCCCATACACGTCCATTGCTGGACATAGGCCTCCCCCGTACGACGCCACAAATAGCGGTCCTAAGCCGCCTCCATCCATCGACTCCCTGCGACCGCTACGATGTCGTCGGTCCATCCATATATATATAATAACAACCAAAAATGTTAACCGCCCAACGAAGTGGGCACGAGTCAGCTAGTTTATAATATTAGTAGAATTGACATCGGGAAGGTGATGAACTGGTAGTGTCTAGGTTTGACGACGATGGGACGCTGCGGGCGAACGTCTGCCTGCGACGCAAGAGGTTGCGGGTTTAATTCCCGCCTTTGTACAATTACGATCTGCAAATGTTTTTCCAGGTTTTTTGGGTATTTTATATTTATAATCCGAGGCCGTGGGGCCGTGGCGTACGAATATTAACCCCTCCAACTCAACCCGTGGATGTCGTAAGAGCCGAATAAGGGAACCTACCAGAGGAAAGGCAGCAGCTTCCTTCTGAGTATTTTTAAACACCAACCCTGCGATCACCAACCCGCCTGCCAAGCGTGGTGATTATTGCAAATCCCCCCCCCCCCCCCTACATGGGAGACCATCCACTCGATGGACCGACGACATCGTAGCGGTCGCAGGGAGTCGATGGAAGGAGGCGGCTCAGGACCGCTATTTGTGGCGTCGTACGGGGGAGGTCTATGTCCAGCAGTGGACGTGTATGGGCTGATGATGATGATATGTATAATAAAAAATCTATATAGGTAATGTATCGTATTAAATATATAAAGCATCTAGTACTTATAACACAAGCTCTGCTTAGCTTGGGGCTAGATGATGCTGTGTGGATTGTCCAGCAATATTTATTATAATTACTAGTAAAAACCACACATAATTCGACATATCACAGTGCCGAAACAAATGTTTCCGCTCTAGGTACCTACTTTCGTTATAAGTAACGGCAAGGAGGGGAACGAACTTCCTGCGTCTCTTTTCACGGTTGAGTACAATCTCGGATCTTCAAATCCAGAGTAAATAAGTTATTTCATAGATAGCGTACTCCATCTTCGCCCACATCTTCCCTTTCTCAAGTGAGACGGCGGCCAACCGCTTATAAAAATAAAAACGTCAAGTGCGAGGTGGACTCGCGTACCGAGGGTTCCGTAATTATAAGAACTTGTTTCTTGCTATATTTCATGATTATAGGTCAACGGGATATATATAGGTACCCTATAGGTTCTGGTCAGTTACAAAAAGCAAAAAAAATGTGATTGAACTATTTTACAGAGTTCCTATTTTTCCCTTTAATTGTGCTTTAAGACTTCGCTTCTTGCCAAATTTGATGCTTCTAGGTCAACGGGACCCTTTAGGTTTTGTGTGCAGGTGATTTCTTTAGAAATATATAAAAAAAAAATATTTAACATATAAAACACATGACAATGTCAGCTAAAATGATAGAAAGTATTATAATCTACATTGCAACATAAACATATGTGTGTACAGCTAAGCTTAATAATAATCACACTAAATGGACTAACAATAAAATCAAGTATGTAACAAACACTGGTGATGAAATAAAACTACACAGCTAATTCCACAGCAAGACAATATCTACACAGACATGCATGGAGCTGAAGTATACCGGCAGAAAATTGGGGACTTCTGATTGCGTTGACTTAGAAGTTTGATTTATATTACAGCTCCAAGAGTTCCAAGGATTTGCACATACATTATCTAGATCGCGAGATACATTTTACGGAATCCACTAGGTTCTTAGGCCTACAGATAGACAGTAGATTGAATTGGAAAATTCATACGGAAACGCTCTGCAAACGGCTCTACCAGTACTCATATGCTCTTTACAAACTAAGTCAAATAGCTAACACCACAGCCTTACTAACGGCATATTACGGACACACTGCATCTTTATTAAGGTATGGAGTTATATTCTGGGGTAACTCAACAAATAAAAAACAAGTATTTAAAGCACAAAAGCGATGTGTTAGAGCAATGTTCGGTTTAAGACAGACCTACACGTGCAAAGGTATTTTCAAACAGTGGAAAATCCTAACTCTACCTTCCCTATATGTATACGAAGTTGCAATTTTTACAAAAACCAATCTTGATCGGTTTGATCCGTGCCCACTTGGCAGTCGCAGAGAGGGTACACTACGCCACCATTCATGCAAAACCGCCTTACTCAGGAATAGTGTGTTCTGCATGGCCCCGATTATCTACAACAAGGTCCCTTTGTCAATACGCTCCGAGAGTAATTTGAACGCATTTAAAAACAAATTGATTAAGCTATTAGAGGAAAAAGTTTACTATACCATTGATGAATTCTTAAATGACAAATTTTAAGCTTAAACATCGAATAATCTTTATTCTTTTATGTGACATCCATGCCTATACTTAACTACTATAATTTTAAGTTTTTTTGTACTGACTCTATATGACATTTTTTTACTGAATAAGAAAATAATATTTTTTTGTATGTGACTTATCCATTTAACTTCTCCAAATTAATGTTGTAAGCCTGACCATTGGCAAACTAGAGATGCAAATTAAATAATATATAAGACCAATGTAATGTTACCACCTAGTTATACAACAATAAATTCATTTATCATTTATCATTATCATTTATCATTTAAGAAGTTACGGACCTGAATATTTGATGTTAATTTCAAGTCGATAGCTCCACGCGTTTCTGAGAAAAAAGGGTTGACAGACGGATGGACGGACGGACGGACGGACGTACAGTAGTACATCAAAGTGATACTATAAGGGTTCCGTTTTTCCTTTCCAATACGGAACCCTAAAAAATCTGGCACAAAATACTTTTTAGTACTTCATTTGCGTCTTCCATCTAAAAACTCAAACGACGGCGCCACGTTAAATTTATCATCACCATTGCCAACATGAAAATAATATGAAAAACGATCCATCATGTTTTATTCATTTGAACCCCGAAAGGGCTAAAATCCACTTATGATTTATAGACAACATTTTTAACAGATTTTCGTGACATTTTCTTTTTGTTATATAACGATAAATTGCTCACTTAGTAAAAACTGCAGACTGTGATAAGGGCTCTTACTCACTAGCTTAAAAAGGTTTCTTGCGGTAGTTTACATTTGAATGTTTCCAAAACTTGTTAACAAATTCCATAATTTCATTAATTTCATTCTTCGTGGAGGCAAAAGCCATTAATTAATTGAAGTAGAACCTACATGAAATAATTAAGTTAATCTATTAATCCTTGATCAATCCAGTTATTTTATAATGTAAAGATAACTAGAAGGTGGTCACACTCGTGGTTAAAGGTGCACGACTGTGAATGATTTCATTCGAATTATTCGACTTGACAAATCATTCGAACGATTCGACTGACTAGAGCAAATTAGTAACTAATTTGGTTAGTAGTCGCGCGTCGTTTCATTCGTTCGACTGCCCGAGTCGGCCTTCATTTCATTCGTTATTCGACGTGGATTGGTTGGATTATGATCGTTCGATTAACAAAGTCGACTCGGAGCCATGAATGACCCATTCGTAGAAGCATTAGTAATTACAAATTAGTAGTTGTCATTCGACTTTGAAGATTAGTATATTACTAATTTTCAAGTCGAATACGGAAATTAGTAGTTTTTGATCATTCGAATAGTCAGATAATTCGCAGTCGCGCATCTTTACTCGTGGTTAGTCGACGAGGGTGACCACCCAAAACTAATGAACAGTATGGGGGTAGTGAGGGATAGTTTTTAGTCTTACCCAATTTCATATTTAAAGATAACAGATAAAATTTATTTATTTACCCACAAAATTAAATCACAAGAACAACAAATAAACAGTCTAAAATTAACATAGGAGACATATATACATAGAATTCTATTAACTAACAATTATTTTAAAAAAAGGGGTAAAAAGGGTCCATATCTCATCAGCGTAATGCAGTATTGGGCAAATAATTGTCCAATACTGCGCTGGTTTTCAGTAGGCCCCTTGTGGAGTGACGACGACAGAGTGCCTAACAAGTATATAATTATTATTATTAGGAAGTACATTATAATTATTTAAACACGATACATAAGTGTATTAAGTGTATTTGAATCAAGAATTGTGTGGATTTATCAATCACATGCCACTGTGGTTGATCAAGCATCGCGCGTACACCGTTGAAGGGTTTTAAGGGTAGTAATTCTACTAGACGAGATAATGTGCATATTTGGATATCATAGTTGGATTCTCATGGTGGTGGTGGGTGCACAGAGCGAGCAGGGAACCGTCGCGGTCGCCGATTTTCCAGTCAATTTATTTGCAACTAATTTAAGCTTTATAGCGCTTTAGCGCTGCTATAGCGGCGGCAAATACTGTGGCTAACCACTCAGTTGTACCGGTAGTCGCATACTGCTAGTCGTAGGTCGCAAATGTCACGGTTTCTCGCAGTTTTGTTGTTTTGTTCTCTTATAGAGTAGAATCTTACATTTATTTATTTTTTATTTAGAACTACCAACAGAGGATACACTTAAAGCACACAAAAAAGAACACTTAAGGCATCACCAAATGTTACCCCCCAATTACAGGTAGTTACAGCGAATGGCAGTATACGACTAGCGGTACAAATATAATAGAGTACTATAGACTATGAATATAGATACACGTTAACATAGCAGTCATACTTAATAATACCTTAGGTAATCTTCATAGGAAAATATTTAAAGGTTTCTAAGACAGTTTCCATGTATCCAAGATAGAAGAAAGAAAATAGATTTATTTGGCCATGACACATAACATAACACATTAGAGATATAGGAAAGTACAGGAAACATAAACATACATAGGAACAGTGTTAGGGGCCATAAAAGCTAGTAGTGGCACTGGTTTTCAGACAGGTCCTAGTGTGGTGGCACAAAGCTGAATACATAAGATATTTAAATACAACGAATACAAGAAAAAAGAGAGAAAAATACGAAGAATTTTTAGGTATTAAAATTAAGTGTAGTACTTACATACATATATACCGCTATTTGTGTCGTCGCCGCGTTGTATGGAGAGGTCTATGTCCAGTAGTGGACATGTATGGGCTGATATGATGATGATGAATTTCATATATAGAAAAACAAAAACATAAAAAATACGATAAAAACTATTTTAAACACAAAAATAACAATAAAGAGGTGGGTTATCTGTATCGTTCGGTTTTATTCATATCGTCCAAAATATGTTTTAATTAATTTGAGTAACTTTCGCTACCTACTCCATCAGTTATAATAAAATAATCATTACATGAAAATTTATGGATCAGTATAAAAAAAAATTATTAACATGAGTAACTTTGAGGCCCGCTTGACCTAACATTTAAACTTAAAGCGTATACGAGTTTCCAGCTGGTAAGCTCGGAATTGCTTGGTGAAACCCTAATATGACTGGACTACTCTGCTCCGCTATGGGGAAAGTTATCATAGTCTGTCATGCATACGCAAAAGTTATCTCGTGAAGATCAGTAGTCAGAAGCAATCAATATTTATAACCCCATCCGTGCAACAAAATTGGATAAAAATGATAAAAGCGAAATATAATTTTACGCAAGGGAAAATTACTTTCAATATTGGAACAGAATTTGGCTAGGTATATTTTGTTGTATGTATTTATTATTTTCTCGTAGAAGCTCGTTACACTCGTTGAACCAAAAAAGATTACCTGCGAATAAGAATCAATTCAGTGAGCGTGAATGAAGAGGCAATTTTGTACGAGAAAGAATTGAAAGACAAAATTTATAATTTAACGCTTCATTGCCAATGACGCACATGTAGTTCTGCGAGTCCTACTAGCTGCGGCCCGCCGCCCCTGCGGATCACGCCGCAGAGACCGGGCACTGAATGCGATATACTAAACTAACACTATCATTGCCAACGACGAACATGTAGTTCTGCGATTCCTTCTAGCTGCAGTCCGAGACTGGGCAGTGAATGCGATATACTAAACTAACACTATTATTGCCAACGACGCACATGTTGCCCCGCAGAGACTGGGCAGTGAATGCGATATACTAAACTAACACTATCATTGCCAACGACGAACATGTAGTTCTGCGATTCCTTCTAGCTGCAGTCCGAGACTGGGCAGTGAATGCGATATACTAAACTAACACTATTATTGCCAACGACGCACATGTCGCCCCGCAGAGACTGCGCAGTGAATGCGATATACTAAACTAACACTATCATTGCCAACGACGAACATGTAGTTCTGCGATTCCTTCTAGCTGCAGTCCGAGACTGGGCAGTGAATGCGATATACTAAACTAACACTATTATTGCCAACGACGCACGTGTCGCCCCGCAGAGACTGCGCAGTGAATGCGATATACTAAACTAACACTATCATTGCCAACGACGAACATGTAGTTCTGCGATTCCTTCTAGCTACGGCCCGCCGCCCCTGCGTATCGCGCTGCAGAGACTGGGCAGTGAATGCGATATACTTACTTAACTAACACTTTAATTGCCAACAACGCACATCTAATTCTGCGAGTCCTTTCTAGCTGCGGCCCGCCCTTGCGGATTACGCCGCAGAGACTGGGAAGTGAATGTGTTAACTATCTACAAGTATTATCACGATTATTTACTTATTTTTCCCGAAATTTCAACAGGCTTAGATATCAACGAATATACATAAAAAATCATACATAGGACCCCTTTTTACGAAGTCCGTTAAAAAGGAAACTTTTTTAAAGAAAAATCTGCTTGAGTGCCTGTTCTACACACTCAAGTAGCATGATCGCAGAATACGCGTTCAGACTTGCTTTCAAGCTACTCCCTCTCACCCCGCCTCAGAATGTGTGCTGATTATCTCCAAAAAATAAACCAGCTTGCGATTAAGTAGGTTGCTTTTTCATAGACATGTTCTTTTCGTATACACGTGCTATTTTTTTTTTTAAAGCTAGACAATTTACACAGCATCATCTAGCCCCAAGCTAAGCAGAGCTTGTGTTATGTGTATATTTAATATAATATAATAGATACATATTCGAGAGGTAGAGGAAATGAAATAGTGAGTAATTTATTTATTATATAATTTATTTATGTGCAATAATTGCCAGCCTGCAGCAAATGTTTTTACAAAATAATACAGAGTGAAAGATTATTTTTCACTCTACGAGTGCACTTAAAACACTTGTATATTTTAGTCTAAAGCAAGTAATAAAGAGGGTTTTCAAAATGTATATGCGTTTTTATGCTCCCATTACACTTTTCCAAGTAGTCAAAAGAAACGAAAAAAAAAACTAAAACCTGAAAAAAAATATTATCTACTTTATATGTCAAATAGCCGCGCCCTTGTTTTCTCGTGAAGAGACGGAGTTCAAAATTATACCTCTCAGGATCAATGTTTTACAAAAGGGCTTACAAAGAGAGCTGTAAAATGTGCTGTAATGGGACATTAAGAGAAATTATACCCTGATACGGATTGTAGAAGGTATTTGCAGCAAAGTTTGTGTGCTATCTTGGTAATGTTTGGTAATGAGAACAGGATAAGGGTAAGTAAGTTCAGTGGCAAGCTATTCTCGATGTCGGTCTATTCTCAAACGGCGGCTTATTTTGTAACCCTAAAGAAATAAAGTTATTGACTTCCTATTTCTGAGTCTGTTCCTTATGATTTGTTTATATAAGAGAATCTTGTCTTGTTCAACTAATATCCTCTTGTCGTAGAGGCCCGCCATCTTTGATTTGTGCATCTGTGAAACCACGACGTGGAGTCTCGTCACAGACCACGTCCCGGACACGGTTTGGCGACGTAACGCCGAACCTAATAATCTAGATTTCTCTGAATATTAGTATGCAAAGCCATGAGATAAATTAGTTTACTTTAAACCTGATGAAATAAGCAAGGTATTTGTTTATATGGGCCCTAGACAAAGATTTTCATCATCCATTACTGTTCTTAAGATGCCTGAAATAAATGATTTATTATTTATTATGTTTGTCAGTTCCATGATCACGGGCCTTATAGTGACACGGTCCTTTGGGAGGCATGCGTGGAGACGAAGACAACAGCACAGAGGCCCTTTATGAGAATTAATCTAAAGGCAAGAGCTATACATAACGGGCATCATCCTTGGTTGCAAAATATGATACACCCAAAGATAATATCCACCAGGTGTAGATAATATTGCAAGGGAAAATGAAAGTAATAAAAAAACCATGTTATTGTGATGAATGGATGGACTGGGTAATCGGGCTACGGGGAGACTACGGACGCCTGCCATAAACAAATACGTACTCTTAATACTGTTAAAAGCGGCAGACAGTGGCTTGCCGAATGCTGGATGGGTTCCTCAAAATGTCGGTGTAAAATACCGGAAAGGAACAACATCGGTGCAAAGGACAAAGGGGTGTGAAGAGGTGCGGCCCCGATTTCACCATCACGAAGATACGTGAGCGGGTTTCCTCGTTATTACGCACACTTCCATCCCCGAGTCTACATCCTAAGATGCATCTCTTGCGACTCCACTACACTACCGATGAAGCAAGCAAGAGGTTGGGATCTGGTTATCTTGGGATACCACTCCGCACGCGGAGACGAAAACCAGAAACTTCCCCGGGAGCACTCAGTACCCGTGGTGTCGCTACTCACCAACAGCTCGCCACAAGCTGCCCTGCGGTTATTTTTTATTAAATTTATTATTATTTTAAAGATTAACATATTAAGCTACTTTTCATTTCAAAAACGCGTGCTAATCTACGGGAAGACGCTAAGATATGTATGTATAAGCATATGAGGCACCCAGATATGCCCTTACGCGACTCTCCGGGGTTAATATTTTTATGTCTTAGTAATAAAATAGCTACATACTAAAAAGGTAATTCTTTAATGGTTCAAATTAATTTAATTAAAACAGATTGCTTTAGCCCCTCGGAAGAATTTAAGGCAGCTAAGAAGACCACAATACGTCTTAATTAGAGTAATCAAGCTTAAAACGCTCTGGAGAATCCTTGGACGCTTTTTGACGTCCGCTATAAGTACCGTGATTTTCTTGGTTTGAGAAATTGCCGTATGACTACAAATATTGAACTTGAGTCAAGATGAATGAATTCTTTAAAATGTGGTATTGTAGATTTTTCTGATCTTTCTGGAAGACTGTCAGATCGATGCCTATTTCTACAGTATTGGCCTTATTTGATCACGTTTAATATTTGAGCTGGGCAGGCCTATTGTGTGGGACGCTACATGTGTCGACACACTTGCGCCTTCCCATCTTTCAAGGACATCCGTGAGGGCTGGTTCGGCGGCAGATTTGGCCGAGGATCTCAAGAGGCGCAAATATGCAGGTCTCGACAGAGCCTACGCATTTGCTCCCCTTGGAGTCGAGACCCTAGGTCCGTGGGGTACCGAGGCTCTCCGGGTTTTCAAAAAATTATCTGAGCGCCTGGTCGAAGCGACGCGTGACCCGAGAGCTGGTGAGTATCTGGCGCAGCGCATTAGCATTGCCATACAGCGGGGCAATGCAGCCAGCGTCTTGGGGACGCTTCCGACTGGTATTGATATGGACCAGTTGAGCTATCTGTAGATTGTTTGCAACAGTCTGCAGTTAGCTCAATTGTTTCAATTGTAAATACTAGTTTAATTTCTTTATATTATTTGATTGTTATTTTCTTTGTCAATAAAGTTGTTTCATATTTTAATAATAGAGTAGGCCAATGAATTATTTTGTAGATACCTTCTTCTTTTCTAGGCGATAAAGTTTAAGTATCTACCTATTGTTTTATAGTGTTTAATATAATGCTTTTTCCAAAGTAGCTATCAGAAAGCTTTAACAACAAAGAAATTTCAATTTACTAATTGAAATTTCTTGTATGTGAACTTGAACAATTGAGCTAAAATTGCATCTACAATGCAGTGAAACAATGGAGCTAAGTGCAGACTGTTTGTAGGATGCGTAGTGTGCCCCCTACAATCTTATAAGTTGTTGGTAGAGTTTGTGAGTTAAAGAGTTTGTTAAGTTTCACGGTTTAATCGTACGTAAGTTTAAAGTTATGTTGATGGTCGCGAGTGTACGCCGTGGCGTGTTGCCCAAAGGACAGTTGTTTGCGACTGGCTCTAATTAGCCGTAGAAACACGTCATAACGTAAACTGCTGACCCGCGGGAACATGTGACACTGTATGGTATGTAAACCGTACACTGTTAAAAGTCATGAAGTAGTTTAACTGGTGCATATACACTATCGACAAAGGAGGAAAATATCACATAAGGCATCACCAGTTCTGACCCTCCAATTAAACATGCACAACAACAACAACAACAGGTAGACAGCTAACACATAAAAAAGGTTTCCGAATCATATGGTTGATCATTTGTGCCAAACTAGATTTAGTAGTTACTGTTTGTTAATTTATTTTATAAGGTGCAATAAAGATATTATATATCTATCTATCGTCGCTCCGTTCCGCACTGTCAATAGTATGTAAGAAATTCAATGTTCTGTTTAGCTTTATAGAAATATTGACATGTATCTAAATCGCATTAAATTTAGATTTAGATAGGCAAAATAACAATGTATTAGACACTTATGTGATATTATAAATGTGCTAGTGGTTTCTTTTTCACTTCTTCCACAAGTGGACAAAAAATTTAAGTGAAGAGAATATCAATAACACCTTATTTCTTATTTGATATTAATAACTATGTTTATAGTATAAAATTTGACTTGTCTAAGTGCTTATTTTGTAAGCCTAAAGAAATAAAGTTATTGATTCTGATTCTATCCAACAGGCGGAACGGAAGCGTTCCCAAGACGCTTTGTATGGCAATGCTGATGGGCTGCGCCGACGGTCGCGTCAGGGTTTAATAGCGCTGACATGACTGAATTTTAGATTTTTACGCCGTTTTACACCTGCGCAGAATTCCCCTCCACTTTCGTCGAGCGCTATTAAACCGTGACAAGACGTGTACTCAACAGATCTCGTGTCACGCAAGCGTCACTTCGACATGGAAGTATAATTAAGTAAATAAATAAATCTGGACAATCCACACAGCATCATCTTGCCCCAAGCTAAGCAGAGCATATGTTATGGGTACTAATTGACTGATATACTTAATACAATATATTAATTTATTACCTAGAAAGATGTCTTTTAGTATACCGTAAATAACTAGAACATCCGGAACAAATATTTGCAGATCGTATAAACATTCCCAAGACGGGAAGCGAACCCGCGACCTCCTGCATCGCAGGCAGACCTTCGCACGCCGCGCCATATCGGTCGTCGTAATTTATTTTAATATTATAATCGTTGAGCTACCTGTAGATTGTTTGCAACAGTCTGCAGTTAGCTCAATTGTTTTAATTGTAAATACTAGTTTAATTTGTTTATATTACTTGAATATTATAATAATTTTATTACAATGATGTCTTCCGTTTAACAAGTCTGTTATGTCAGATTGTTTTAACGGAGGCGATATTACAGAAACTCCTTTATTAATCCGGGTTGCTTTCGCCAAAGTAAACAATAATTGAGATAACTCCTAAGTCCCATCAGAAGTGGCTTAGCCTATAACCATTTGTAGAGGACCGACAACACTTAACAAACTGTTAAATGTCGAGTGAAATTATTTATTAACTAAACAGAACATAAAAGTAAGTTAAGGCCATGATTTTGAAATTAATAGGAAGTTTCTGAAAGGCTTTGAGAGATTAATAGAAATATCAATCGACGTATAATATTGTATTAAGTATAACTGTCATCTAGTAACCATAACAAGCTCTACTTAGCTTTGGGCTAGATGATGCTGTGTGGATTGTCCAGCAATTATTATTATTTTTTATTCGGAGGCAATGCCATAATCCCCACGCCAGGCATGCGGGTTGTGGATATCCGGTCATAACTATTATTCTATTTCGTAAATAATGAAAAACAAGCATTATTTGTATCTGAGCGGATCAGTTGAGCCACCAGTAGATTGTTTGTAACAATCTGCAGTTAATTGTTTCAATTGTAAATACTAGTTCTAATTTGTTTCTATTATTTGATTGTAATTTTCTTTGTTCCTAAATTAATATATTTATTTAGAGCATATTTTTGTCATTTTAAAGGTCAACTCTAGCATGTTAAAAATGCAAAACACAATATCTTTAAAAAACAGTAAAAAAATACAATCCGGGAAAACTTTTTCTAATTTCGCTCATCTCAATTTATGGCCGTTTTGTTTGAGTAACGTTTATTGTTGGTATCACCCTCGGGGGTTTTTGTATATGGGCCATGTTTTTGTAATTTTTATTATTTACTTACATTGTTGAATCGAGATGGCGTGACTCGGCGGTACTGGGTAAAGGTTATCGTAGGTCTGGACCCCATCACTGCCACACAGCACAAAAACAGCCGGGATAATCTTAATTATAAAAAGGAAAAACTGTGTTATATACATACATATGAAGAAATCTCTGGAACTACAAAAGCTAGGAGACTGAAATTTTTCATGTAAGTTCTTTTTGAGACGTAAGCAACCACTACGAATGGATTGTAAGAAATTTTCTTTGTAAAGGAGTGGAAAAGCCGGTTAAATCGGTTGTTATATCTTTCAAAGTTTCTGATAGATAGTTTATATTTTTGGTGACTGTGTTTTGTATAATTGGTTTGTATTTGTATTTATTTATTTCCACCGTAGGTACACATGTTTCACTTGATGTCGTTAATTCTATCTTATAATATTCACACAAACTTTTCACTTGGTAGTTAGGTGTTTTTACTATCTTGGTTAAATATTTCCTATGCGTGAAAAAAATCGTATTCCCTTTCGATACTCCTGTGTGTGTATTCAACATCGAAACGTGTTCAAATTTTTCCTTGTAAATTAGTATAGAGAACAGAGAAGGAAGCCAAATTTTTTTACATTTGTTTCCTAACTTCTACCTTTTGTTGAAATAAAGTGGCAACTGGACTGTGACGTCATGTGTCACTCTCGGAGGAGTAGACCTTGGAGTCTTCTTGGATCATGGGGATACCGACCGGGGAGCAGCGCCTCCTGCTCGAGCTCAATTCCACCGCCAAACTACAATCCCCAAACTGCATGCCCAGCGTGGAGACTGTGGGCACTACCCGTGCTAAATGCCAACAAGACGCTTAACAGGCGGAGGCCTGCGTCCAGCATTGGAGCAGTATAGGCTGTAGAAGTAGAATCAGAATCAATAACTTGATTTCTTTAGGCTTACAAAATGAGCACTTAGACAAGTCAAATTTTATACTATAAACATAGTTATTATTATCAAATAAGAAATAAGGTGTTATTGATATTCACTTCACTTCAATTTTTTGTCCAATAGTGGAAGAAGTGAAAAGACTATAGTTTATCCTGGGATGAAGTTAGTAAAGCCACGGGAAGAAGTAAGTAAATAATCAATTACAATGAGAGTTCAGAGTATATCTGATCTCTCATTTGATAACCAAAATGTAGAGGGCGTATCCAAATTATATTAACACACGTCGCAAAAAGATTTGAATCACACAACATCCCGGATATATATGTAAAACGACGGTCGGATCCGTTTGATCCCTTTCTAAACGAAATAAATGTAAGTTGCTTTAGTCTGGGAAAAACACGTTTGTCAGATTTCTTATAGCTGTGACGTCATAAGGTTCCAAACATGTGTGTTGTGTCTTTTTACCTTGATTTTACATACAACGCTTCCGTTTTCCCGTCTCTCTCAAAATCTCGGTACCCGAAACAGCTTTCCTGTTTCCACGAAAAAGGATAATAAATAACTCGTAAAAGATTGTCACCGAAATTGTTACTCAGGATTGTTACCGAAATTGACGCAACATTGTTAGGAACTTGACGATATTGTAACGAAACTGAATAAAAGTGGTATCTGTAGAAGCGGCACCGTCGCTCTCAAAGTTTAAACTTAGTTACCCCACATTGAGTCGGGCTTTTTGTGGCAACGATAAATTTTTTTAGCGTTCTAATAGACCTTTGCTTGAAAACTGTCTAAATTAAAAAAGCTTTTATGATTTCATCTAAGGCCCGATACGCACTAGCAGTTGTTCGTTTGAGCAACTGACGCAGTTGGAATAGCAAATGTCCGCTATGGCGGCCATTCGTGAAGAAACCGCGTTAGGCCCAGACTCCACCACATCGGAGAATAGCTTAAGTGTGTACAATCAAAGCAGTTTTTAAATAGGAGCTGGAGGTTATGCGGTAAGCAGCACGTTTATCCGCCCCCGCCGCGGTTAATTGTTAGTGCGTAGGAGCGGCAACTAATCACTCTTGTACAAAAATTTAAGCTTTATAATTTTTCAGATGTTGGTGTCTGATAAATTATTTTCTTTCTTTCGTATACATACCTCCTCAGAAACAATGAAAGTATCTAAGGTATTATTACTAAAAAGGAAAACCTAGATGAGAATATATCTCTAAAACACAATGGTTTTATCAAAATGGTAATTGGATGTACTATTCAATTTTATAACCAGTCTTATCGCTGCAGAGAAATCTTAACCAGACAACCTTGGAAACATATAAAGGCGAATATGGTAAGGGTCTTCAAAATATCGAAATATTATCTTAACCGAGTTCAGTTATTGAGTTAACAATGCGTTGTTATCAGGTCCTTTAGACCCTTAGAGTTGATTAAAGATTAAACACGTTGAAATACTTGAAGATTTTAGAAGCAATACGACAGGGCTACGAAAGACTTAATACTAATTCAATTATCCATATTTATTATATATAACTTCTTTTATTTTGAGCTGGGGAGTAAAGGTTCTCGAGTGGCGGCCACGATGCAATGTGAAACGGAGTGTTGGGAGACCGATGGACTGATGATATCGTAGCGGTTGCAGGGAGTCGATGGATGGAGGCGGTTCAGGACCCCTATTTGTGGCGTTGTATAGGGCAGGCCTATATCCAGTAGTAGACATGTATGTGCTGATATGATAATGATATATATACTTATGTACATGCATTCTGTTTGAACTCGTCTGAGTCTTATCCCGGATGTGGGCGTTCCGATCAGCAATACAGTATTTTACATCTGCAGGTCGCAAAGCTTCTTATTTTTGTTAATGTAGACAATGTCTACATATTTAAGTTCCTTGATGAATTATTTTTACTTTTTTACTATTACGGACGGATGATAATTTCATCATAAAAAAATCTGATGAATTGGTTTGGGAATCTGTAGTGCTAGAAATCTGTAGAATTAGGCATGTGTCTAGATTGGAATCCGTACGAATCAGAGTATGATAAGTTGAGAATCTTTAGAATTACGAATCCGTAGAGTTGGATAGCTGTTGATTTGGGAATCTGTAGAGTTGGGAATCGTTGGGAATCTGTAATTTCATTTATTCATTGCTAGTATGTATACTGGTTGGTAGCTTATGATCTAATTATAGCTAGCGTTAGTAGGTACAAACCTGTTGGGCACTGCAATTTCGATTGTTAGTTATTTAGGTAGGTACATAGGTTTAATCTTAATTAAATAAATCTTAAAGTTACAATTATAAGTCTCAATGTCAAATCATGGAAACAATTAAAAAAGTTCATATGTTTACAAAATAAATAAAAAGAGTCTGTAGAATGGGGAATTTATAGAGACAGGAATCTGTAAAATTAATCTGTAGAATAGGGAACAAACTACGACGATGATGACAGCAGGGCGGTTCGGATGGGTTACAGTGTAGTGTACAGTGCAGCAGTGGGTCAATTATAGTCTGATGTCCTGACTTGGAATATAATTTTTTCGGGGGTGGCAGCAAGACGATACCAGATTTAACTACTCACGCGTGGGCTACAAACACCTAATGTGAGCGCATAGGGGCCACAGTAAATATATCTATAGATTTATATTTCCTTAAGCTTACAAAGAAGGTCTTGCACAAGTCAATGCCTCAAGTTTGTCAAACAATGGGTGCGTTGGGAAAAAAAGAATATCTAAACGCTTTGGTTTCAGGTCGAAATTGGTACATCCCATGGATTACGTGTAGCGTCGATGCATCACATTTTGAGCCGTTGCCTAGTCGCAACGTCTCACGAAAAGTCAGAGAGTATCTTATTACAATCTACAACAGATAGAAAATAAAAATTAATCGATCAACATCTTAAATATAAGTCTGGACGATCGTTGTGGCACGGTGGACGAAGGTGCGCCTGCGACGCAGGAGGTTGCGGGTTCCGCAACCTCCTGCGTCGCAGGCGGACCTTCGTCCACCGCGCCACAGTGGTCGTCCGATTCCCGCCTCGGGACAAATATTTGTACGATCTGATCTGCAAATATTTGTTCAGGTTGTTCTGGTCGTTTTTCTATTTATAATAAAAAATATCCATCTATGTAATATATTGTATTATGTATATCAGTTATCTAGTACCCATAACTCAAGCTCTGCTTAGCTTGGGGCTAGATAATGCTGTGTGAATTGTCCAGCATTATTTATTTATTTATTTTATTATTTATTAAGTACTCGACATATTTTAGAAAGTTTCTTCCGCACAGAAGCTGCATCAGAAACTTATCGCCAAAAATATGTATGTAAATTTATTTTAATTTCGAAACACCGGCTGACACGTAGAAATAAACTTTAGCGCCTGAAGCATTCGCTTGTATTCGCCATGAATAACTTGGCCTATTTCCGATATTCAGTATCGTGGAGGCTTTTAGATGTTACGATCTTTATTTTGAGAGGTTACGATCTTTGTTTTGCTATAATCAATTACATTCTGCTATGCTGTAACTGCCTCTAACTGCAAGAACACTAGTTCATGCGACTTTGTACCTTTTAACTGTTGATTTAAAATTGTGTTTCTTACGATGGTTTGACTATTCTATATTTTCGTACATCATCGTTTGTCCCTTAAGTAAGCTAAGCTTGTTTTATGAGTACCAAATGTAACTGATAAATATATATTGGAAACATCGAGTTCGAGACCCATTGAGTACTAGTCCGAAATTGATTTGGTCTTGTAGCGTATTCCCGAAATATCGTTGGATTTTTTTATAATTTGATGATTACTTGGAATTATTTATCATCATGTGGATAGATATAGGTCTAACTCTCTCAAATAAATAAACAGGTAAAATTAATATTCTTTTAAATATCATAAATGTTTAAAGTTTGTGAGAATGGATGGATGTTTGTTCCTCTTTCACGCAAAAACTACTGAACTGATTGGGCTGAAATTTGGTATGGGTATAGTTTGGTACCTGGAATAACATATAGACTATTTTGATCCCGATAAAACGTGGGCGAAGGCGCGGGCAGCAGCTAGTTCTTTTATTCATCCATGTAATAATAATAAATGATGAAATGGAAAAATCTATAGGAAGCAGATACCCATTATGTTAACTCTTATTATTGACCACCGGATAAAATCTAAAATGTTATATTGACCAGATGTAGGTAGGTAAAAAGATTTGAGTTAAGTTGTGTGCATTATTACAAAATCGTATCGCATGGCCTAAAATTGTTACGAAAGTTTCGTTTCTCATTTTCATTTTATTTGAATAGGAACGACGACGATTTATTTCCATGCGAATACGGTATTAGTGACGTATCGATATGAATTGAGAGTTTCATGTGAGAAACCTTTCTGCCCACTTTGTTATTTTATTACAAATAAATAAATAGTAGGACTATACACCTTGTGCATAAACTCAAAGTCACCCAGCGAGCTATGGAGAGAGCTATGCTCTGAGTTTCTCTACGTGATAGAATCTGGAATACGGAAATCAGTAAAGAACCAAAGTTACCAACATAGCTCTCAGAGTTAACAGGCACGATAGGCTGGTCATATAGCTCGTAGAACTGATAACCGCTGGGGACTAAAGGTTCTCAAGTAGCGGCTACGATACAACGCGACACGGAGTTGGGAGACCATCCACTCGATGGACCAACGACATCGTAGCGGTCGCAGGGAGTCGATGGATAGAGGTGCCTCAGGATCGCTATTTGTGGCGTCGTATGAGAGAGGCCTATGTCCAGTAGTGGATGTATATGGGCTGATATTATCCCTTTGCGTCAGCGAGTGTAAGAGACACTCGCTGCCCGTTACCGGACTACTTGGGCGAACTATAAGAGGCGAATCAAAGCTGTAGGTACCTACTTCAACACAGAAATCAAAAATGAAATGTAATAATTTATTTGACACGACACATTACAAATACAAAAAATTACCAAATTGTTGTATACCTTAAGAACGGAACGGATAGCCTTAGCCCCCATACAAACGTACTTTCCGCTTCGTTTTAAAAATGTACGTAATCGGATGAAAACAAGCTATGTTAGTTGCGGTTTAGTTTTTCAAAAAACATAATGATCTTTAAATGAGAGCGAAAGTAATTTTAACCTCCAAATCGAGTCATTTTCAAGCGATTTTTCATGCATGATAGACACCTTTATTCGAAAATCTGTCGCACTGCAAACATCCTAAATATATTCGACATTATAAATAATAAAAAATATTTCTGAAATCAATCGTTTATTCAAAATTAATCGGAAAGTACGAAAAAATATCAGAAAATGGTGCCGACACGGAGCACACGCACACAGCCACATGACAGCTTCGTATTTGATGGTTAAACGCGATTTCTCACTCATAGCGCGCCCCATTTCATTCTACGTGAAACAACAACAAATCCGCATGGGTCGATCCGTTTCCGTTTGGGAGAGGTTCGAAGCTTTCTTAAGATTAACAGGGCAAATTTTTCTATTTTTTCTCGGCTGTGAGCTTCGAATAAAACTTTGTCGTAGGTGTTCAAAGCATTTCACCTTTTAAGATTTCGTTTGCCAGTTAAAACAAATTTAATACGGTTTTATTAGCTAAAGACCTACATAAATCAAATTCTTCCCTTTGATGAAATAGCTTGAAATATGCTTTGGGGAGCCATGTTATTTTTTATTTTCTAAATTAATGCGAACCTATAAGCGATATTACCGCCACGTGATTTTTGGTGATCACCAAATATTTATTTCTATTTTGTCTTAAACAAAATGAATATAAACAGCACAGCAATAACATTAAAAATGTCGTAATAAGTTTGTAAGACTGGCAGTGAGGAGTTTCGACAATTCCTTATCATAATCTTTAATGGTAACATAGGCCTTTACACACCATCTTATCAGTCTAATTATTAATAAGAAAAAAGAAGTGGTGACACTAGTTTCACTTGTGCCTCCTGCAATTGTCCTTTATATAAATTCAAGACATTCAAAAATCTCGTTCGATTGTATTTATTCGTAGCTGCTTGCTACGACGCCGTAGACGCTCTACGTTGTTGAAGCCTCTACGTCGTAGACCCCTCTACTTCGCTAGACATCTCGCTACGCGAATAAATGGTACGAAAAATCACAAATACAAAATAGGTATAATCCGAATGGAATGGGTCCTTGTAAATATTTAACGAACGGATGTCTCATACAATCCGCGGGTAGTCAAAATGGGATAGAACCTAATCAAAACACGTTTTCTTCTATTTGAAATAGTTCTATCCCATTCTTACTGCACGCGGAGTTTTTTGATCTTTCTTAAGTTTTATTGTGTATATACACAGTAATACGATATTATACAGAGTAATACTATATTATACACAGTAATACTATATTATACACAGTAATACGATATTATACAGAGTAATACTATATTATACACAGTAATACTATATTGTATACAACAGTATATTACGTGTTGTAAAATCAACGTCCCATAATTCTTAGAGCCGTTTTAAATTTCTTTTTCAGTCATAAATATATTTTTTTATTTATAGAACACAAACATCATACATATTGTAACTCGAAGAGGTAATTAATCTAATACATATGACAATTTATATTTATATATATATATATAAATTGTCATATGTATTAGACCATCCACTCGATGGACCGACGACATCGTAGCGGTCGCAGGGAGTCGATGGATGGAGGCGGCTCAGGACCGCTATTTGTGGCGTCGTACGGGGGAGGCCTATGTCCAGCATTGGACGTGTATTGCCTGATATGATGATACACATATGTATATGTAGATATCTCACCAGTTTCCTAAAAGGAACAGAGGAACAATGAGTGCACCTGTACCTCTTTCTTTTTGAGAATCTGTATTTTAGAAAATAAATAATAATAATAAATAAATAATGAATAATGCTGGATAATTCACACATCTAGCCCCAAGCTAAGCAGAGCTTATGATATGGTTACTAGATAACTGTTATACTTAATATAATACACTACATAGATAGATATTTTTTATTATACATAGAAAACATCCAGAACACCCGGAACAAATATCTGCAGATGATATAAACATTTGTCCCGAGGCGGGAATCGAACCCGCTCCGTCCTGCGTCGCAGGCGGACCTTCGCCCACCGCGCCACAGAGGCCGTCAATGTATGTCGTTATAAGAATAAATCACCGTTTTATGTAAATCCATGGTAACCTCTGTGTAAGTAAAGGAAATCGAGGTTTCCCTGATGGTCCAATACCATTCTTGAGGGATTAATGGCAATGGTAATAATGGGAATTAAGAATGAATGACGTATCGTAAAATGAACGGTTTTGGGGAATGAAGAGATTCATTTGAAGTGAAGTCTTTTGTGAACAGTGATTACTGATTGTAATTTCGTCGAGTAGAATAAGGTTTCAAATGAAGTTGAGTTTTTAACGTCTCTCAAGAAGTTGTTCTGTTCGAAAAGAGTTTTAGTTAAATTCTTTTAAAATTTACCATGAAAAATAAACAATCACAATATCATCACTTCCTATTTTCAAAAAACTGCTTCATCAACATTATTTATCCTTGTAACTATTCAAATAACTTTATTTTATGTGTATCGTCGCAATCGTAGAATAGAGACGGATCTAATTTTTGGCCATTTTCGTTTTATTGGATAAATCGTCTCAGAATTACCTGCAAAATCGAACACTTTGGTTTTTTAAATTAAATTTGCTTGATGTGCGAAGATACTCAGTTGAATAAAGACGGTTTTGAAACTTAAAACGCAGTAAAATGACGTATGAATTGATACGCCTCTATAAGGCGTTGACCTCTGCCCCCGCCACCCTCCCTCGCGCGACGGACCGTAGGTACCGGCAGTGTTCTACGCGGAGCTAGCGCGCTCGGTAGAATAATAGTAATATTATTTCATTGATTTGTTTCTAAAGTTAATTAACTGAGAATGGTGTTAATTTTTGTGTAATTGTCGCTTAAATAACGTAGTCGTGGCCTCAAAAAGGTCAAAACAGATATTTGCTTTGCTGAAAAGCAAAAAACAAACTAGTGCTACTGCAAAAGAAAAGGATATACCAAATAATATTATGTTTGCTAGTACAACCAGCATAAAAAAACCGGAAGAGCCCGTAATCACTGCACCAGGTATGAATTTGTTGAGTTTATTATTCACTATAATATGACCTACTTAGTATTAATTTATCGCTGACATTTGAAGTAAACTATAGTTTATTAGCCCCTCCGCGGAACAACAGCGGTATGTCAAATCCGGCGTTTTACTTGGGAGTTCGAAAACGATAGTTTAATGTATCCTCAAAATTGTTTTAATGTTATTGTCATTAACTTTATAAGTTTGTACAATGACGTGACACATTTTTTAATCGTTGCAATATTGGGTGACGGAAAATACAATGCGACATTTTTCCACGCATTCTAGGTGGCAAATAGTAGGCGTTTGGTACAATCCGACGTTTTATTACGGATAAGGGCAAGTCGTATATATACAACCGACTTTATACTTGGGAGAGATTTTTAAAACCGTCGTTTTAACTTAAGATTTTTCTTTTTATATTCGCATTTGAGCTGAAAAATTATTATAATTGAACTATAATAGGTTGTATTTTTTAATAATTGGTAGTTTGATTAAATTAGATATTTATTTAACACTTTTTTTGCACAGAAACCTAATTCATCACCCCTACCACCAGGAGCCGAATCTATATTACGTGAGCAAAGTATGCGTGATGTATGGAATGATGTCTCTTCGGACAGTGAGGGTGAGGATAATGTATTTGCAGCCACCACAGAATTAAACCGACAAGACGAATCATACGCAGCAGCTTCCGTGGTAAGCCCTTTTGTCCGGAGAACTTCCGTCGCATCACCTACAGCTGAAGGAAGTCCTCTAATTTCGCTGCTGAATATAGATATCTGCCAAACAGAAACAGGTATTAACAGCCCCTGTAACAGCATTAGAGACGATAGTCTTATGCCTGCCAAGGCGGCATCACCATTTCCCGTGATTAACTGCCCGCAATCAGAAAATTCACATCTAAATATCAACATTGATTCACCGATGCCATTGACTCAAATTTACAATGAATTACCTAACTGCCAACCTGAATTTGATGTCTGTCCATCGGTGGAAAGTATTGACACCGACTCTAATCAACCATACCCGGCACCAGCTGCGTTGATAAGGAACAGGGGAAAGAAAAGACCTCGAAACTACGAAAATTGGGTTGAAGTAAAGAGGAAGAAACTTATGAATTAAGGAAAAACTTATCGTTCAAAGAATAGGCGTATTGTTGTGGCTAAAGCAATGGGTCCACCGTGTAGCTGCAGATATAAATGTGCAACAAAAATATCGAAAGAGGACCGAACTCTTATTTTTAACCGATTTTGGGAACTTGGTGACAGAGAAAAGCAGTGGTTGCATATCACTAACTACACCAAAAAACTAAATAAAAGCCGAACTTTTCAACGCGAGTTAAAGAACAATAGGGAATATACTTATAAGTATTTTTTACCAAAAATAGAAACAGAGAATCCTGCTTTCGACAAAATTGATGTCTGCAAAACCATGTTTTTGAATACCTTTGGTATCAGTGAACGTATGACACGTACTGCATGGAAAAAATATGATGGCAGCACAGCTATCGAACGAGACATGCGTGGACGTTACAAACACCACAAAAAAGTACTCGACGACGACATGGTACTATCTGTCTGCACTCATGTCAACTCTTTCGTGCCAGGAGAGTCTCACTACTGTCGAAAATCGTCGAAAAGGTTGTATCTAGATGGTAGTCTAAGTCTTGCTCGAATGTTTACCAGGTATAACGAGTGGCCTGATTTAGAGAAATATTCAAATAAAGCTACGACTCTTCGACAATATCAAGATATTGTGAATAGCCATTTTAATCTGACTTTTCACATGCCGAAAAAAGACATGTGTGACCAATGTCAAATTTCAAAATTACTGAAAACCCCTCAGAACAACTTAAAGAAGATCATGAGAAACATCAAACCAACAAAATTGTTGCAAGAAATCTGATGCCAATGACTCCAATGCCGCAATTCTTTGCGCAACCTTTGATTTTCAGAAGGTGCTCACCTGTCCCCATGGTCAAGTGAGCGTGTTATATTACAAGCGCAAACTATCATGCTATAACTTTATAGTATACGACCTTACGTCAAAAAATGGGTACTGCTATGTGTGGCACGAAGGCGTGGCAAAGCGAGGAGCGAACGAAGTGTCTAGTTGTCTTTACAACTTCATTAAAGATTTTTCAGAAAAAGGTGTCCGCGACTTCAGGTTTTGGTCAGACAACTGTGCTGGCCAAAACAGAAACAGGATAGTGTTCGCCATGTACACACTAGCTTCGAAAGAGTTTGGTGTTACTATCACCCACAGATTCTTAGAAAAGGGTCACACTCAAAATGAGGGTGACTCTGTGCACTCAGTCATAGAGAGAGCTAGTGAGCATAAGATCATTTATACTCCAGAAGAGTGGAAGCTACTAATTCGATGGGCTAAAACTGACAAACCGTATGAAGTGAGAGAAGTTACTAAAGATCAGGTGTTTGACTTTAAAGAGCTGCTGAAGAACAAAAATTGGACAAAAAACACGGTGAATGAAGACTCGCATGGAATAAAATAAAAGAAGTAATGGTTGAGAAAAGCCAGCCCAACAAAATACGGTACAAATACATTTTAACCGATGATTATATGACTTTGGTTGTTCGCAAGGAAACTAGGAACTGCAACGTGACTTGCCTTAAAAATGCTTATGCTTAACCGGTTGCCATTTCGACTGAAAAGTTGAAAGATTTAAAGAATCTTTGCGAAACTGGAATAATACCTGCCAAATATCATGATTTTTATGACAAATTGCCACATGGTCGTGCTGGCTCAAATGAAAATGATGATTATTCAGATTAAAAGGAACATTATACATTATCATTAGATGCTAAATACCTAGTACCTAATGCTCTTTATAAATGTAAAGCGATTGATCTCTAGAAATAGTTTTAAAGTGATTAATAGATCGATAAATAAGTACATATTTTGATACCTCTTTTAACTTTTAAGACTGCTGATAAGAATTGTGTTTTAGAATTACCTAATAAGATTGATGTTCCTTGTTACCGATAACTTATATTTATGTAGAGACATCATAATGTCACACCAGACTTAGATAATGGAGAAAATACGTTTTATGAAGGTAACTTTTTGATATTAGCGTTGAATTTTTATTGATGTTGATTATTTTTAAAGATCTCTTAATAATTTTAATTAGGTCCCTATTTGTATAAGTTAACTAGTTAAAGTTTTAGCTCATGACATTTATAATAGGTACCCACATAATTGATATACCTAATAAAACTGGTTGTAGATAGATACGTAGTACCTACCTCTTTAGATGCCGTTTTCTAAAACTTTTCAATATTTTTTTTATAAAATTCTATGCGAGAGTATCTCCTGCTTTAATATTTGGGTGTAAAACATTTAAATATAATTACTTTTTATGATACAAAGTTTTTGTATTATTTCTTATCATCACATACGTCAATTGATTCGATGGAAATTCCCCAAAACAACGACGGATAATACAATGCGCCTTGAATTTTGCAATGATTCTCCGAATTAAAACGTCGTACTATTACATCAGTCACTTGAGTGTCCGCAGAGCAAAGACGCATGTGACTTTTTACAAAAACTAGAGATAATACAGATATAATATGTAAATCATATTGTAAAAGACTATATAAAAAGCAATTGGTGAAAATTTTATGCTGATCGGACAACCAGCTTCCAAAATATGACAAAAAGTCCAATTAAAAAACTTTGAAGTGCTCTCCTGCAAAGTTGTTAAAATGCACATCCGTCTATATTCTACGATTGCGACGGTATGTAAGTTTATATGTATTAAGTAGGTATATGTGTATTAAGTAGGTATATATTACGTTGTGTAGGTATCATTATATTATATTTATAATTCGTTAAACTTAAACACCACCGTCTATATTGTTCTTTTATGTCCAGTCCGTCCCAAGGTTGCCTGGAAGAGATCGCTTAAAGCGATAAGGCCGCCCTATGTACTTCTTTGTTTGTTAGCATTTCCTTGTTGTATTGTATTTTGTGTTTGTGTGGTACAATAAAGAGTTATCTATCTATCTATCTATCATTTTTTTTACCACAACGAATAAGCTAAGTGCTGATCTTTTTACGAGTATAAGCATGCCAGCGGGGCAGTGCAGCCAGCGTCTTAGTGACGCTTCCGACTGGTATTGATATGGATCAGTTGCAGATTGTTTAACAGTCTGCAATTAGCTTATTTGTTTCAATTGTAAATACTAGTTCTGATTTGTTTCCATTATTGTAATTTTCTTTACTTTTTATATAATATATCGTTTTCCCAAAAATTTATTAACTTTCAAGGTAAAAAAAAAAAGTAAAAACATTTTTATTTACCAGAACATATGAGTAAATAACTTAAACAAAAATAAAAACTGACAAAATCGGACTCCGCTCAGCATGTGCAGGTTTGAATAGCCACATCATTTTGCTCGACTTCATAAAACTCTCAAATCGAGTCTCGGTCAGGCACCCTGGTTGAAAGCACCATTTATCTTAAAACAAACAAACCTCAACCTCTCATGTAGAAGATAAATTATTTAACGAATTTAAGGTCTACTGACTCAATATCACCTTTAAACTGAGGTCAGACGATCGACAGTATACATATATTGAGTTGAAACTTGAAAACTATTTATTTCATGTATCGATTTTTTTTTCGGGTTACAAATAAAACTAATGCAATTTACTTTTTATCTGGAAAAACGCGTGCAAAGCCGCAGGCAGTAGCTAGCATCAAATACATATGTGAATATGCGTTTTAGCACCTCAATAGAATCCGTTTATATTATAATAGGATTTTGTTCCCGACTAACCTTACAATAATAATCATTCAAAAACTTTACAAACACAAATACAGAGTACGAAACACAAACAGTATGAGTAAACGAAACGAAGAAGTCGGCGGGAACAAAATTCATAAACTATAAACGCAACGTGATTTTTTATTTAATTATTAACTAGAAAAATATTAAAAATCTAAATATATAATAAAAATGAATAAGAATAAGAATAATTCAAAAACATAAATACAATTTGTACAGACACAGTACGTGACGTTCAAAATAGTGAAGGCGGTAAGCTGGGGTTTATTTAGGTGTTATTTTTGTTTTTTAATAATGCCCTAGTTTATAAATAAAAAATCACGTTGCGTTTATAGTTACTGGTTAGTCCACAAGCGGCATCACACGAGTTTTCCCGGGATAACAAGCTTTATTTTAATCCAGGCCTAGAACGATATATGTATGTAACTTATAAATTTTAGCTGGATCCTTTCAGTAGTTTAGATGTGGATAAAATACATGGTTAGATATTTAGATGTTTGTATCCAAACATCTGGACATACAAAGTTTGTTGTTTAAAGATGTGGCTCAAGGACTTTTTTATTTAGTTACAGTATAAAATAACTAGCAAAAATAGCAAATCCCCCCCCCCCCCCCTACATGGGAGACCATCCACTCGATGGACGGACGACATCGTAGCGGTCGCAGGGAGTCGATGGATGGAGGCGGCTCAGGACCGCTATTTGTGGCATCGTACGGGGGAGGCCTATGTCCAGCAGTAGACGTGTATGGGCTGATGATGATGATGATAAAATAACTTTTTTTTTTATTTCTTTAATTTCTACAATTGGAAAATTATTAACTCTGTTATTTAATATGAAGTTAAGGTGAATAAATTAAACCCAAACTGAAGCAGAAGCCTTATTATTTTAACTTTTCAGTGTAAATTGAGCCTTACGGTCAATGCATCAAAGGTTAGAGCATAAATTACTGATCAAGACAACTGAATAGGATCGACAACCGTATATCAAGTGAAGGTCATATGAGTTCAACCTAATTTTGAAATGAAAATTATCCTTTGATATTTGAAGTAAAACATATTGTGGTGGAATGCATTGTACTGGCACTTGGATTCAATTTAATTTAAAGTTTTGAAATTAAATTGTTTTGACGACCAATGTGGCGCGGCGGGCGAAGGTCCGCCTGCGACGCAGAAGGCTCCGGGTTCGATGGCCGCCTTGGGACAAATATTTGTACGATCTGCAAATATTTGTTTCGGGTGTGCTGGGTATTTTCTATGTATAGTAAAAAATATCTATCTATGTAATATATTTTATTAAGTATATCAGTCATCTTAGTACCCATAACACAACCTCTGCTTAGCTTGGGACTAGATGATGCTGTGTGGATTGTCCAACATTATTTATTCTGTTTCTCATTTCCATGATCACGGGCCGTATAGTGACCCGGTCCTTTGGGAGGCATGCGTGGAGCCGAAGCCAACAGCACAGAGGTCCTTTATGAGAATTAATCTAAAGTTAAGACCTACACATAGCGGGTATCATCATTGGTTGCACAATATGGTACACCCGAAGATGATATCCGCCAGGTATAAAGACTATTGCAAAGGAAAATGAAAGTAATAAAAAAACCATGTTATTGTGATGAATGGATGGACTGCGTAATCGGGCTATGAATGGGGGGTTACTAAGGATTAATATTTATTATTGTTAGGGGGTTAACCATTGTTATGTAAATACAAAAAAGACTATGCATCTCTGTTAGATGATTTAACAGGAGGACCAAATGTGAACTATTAAATAGAACAAAATGCTACTTGGGAAGTACTCTTTTTTCCCTAGTTAGTCCCTTAATCCATGTGTTTTTCATTCTTCGAGTTATTTCTTTTTCTGTACTGAAATATCTTGAACAAGATAGCAGTCATCGTGACTGCTATCTTGTTCAAGATATTTCAATAATTAAATCTGAAGGTCTACTTTGAAAAACGAACGAAGTTGTCAGATGACGTCGATCGTACGGAACGAAAATAGTTACCGCCAAGTTGCTAGCATCACAAACTGACACCTTTCGTTTGAGATCTCTAAGTTATAAATATCAGAATAATTTTACAATTATCATTTTAATTTTCTCTCCCCTTTTTCGAACTCTATGGCGCAGGCCAGACAGAAGCGGCGCGGCGCGCATCGGGTACGCCACTAGCGCGTTGCCAGTTGTATCGGTGGTATTATATTTTGTTTATAATTCAAACATAATCTAATCTTATAATTATTCAGGCACTATAAACAAGAGTAGGTTTGTTTAGTGTCTGCGGTTACGAGTTGCCACACATTTGGCAAGAAGTTAGTTATTCAAGGGCGGAGATTAAAATCAAGCACTTGAATACCACCGATATAACTGGCAGCACGCCAGTGGCGCACCCGATGCGCACCGCGCCTCTTTTGTCTGGCCTGCGCCTATGATAAGACATTTTTGAAGTATTGTTCTTGTTTTTCGTGGTTACTTTGTTGTTTTCTGTTATTTTTAGCCAACTTCATAAAAGGAGCTGATTTAATTCTGGATGTATGTATTATATTAACAGTTGTTATATTATTTTCATACAACGCCTTCTATTACAAAAAATATCTAGGATTTTTGAACCGCGACTAATATTTATAGGGTTCCATCCTAAAACAGAGTTAAAACGGAATCTCAAAGGCCTTGTGAATTGTATTTTTAGAAAATACATTAGAAGCAATTTATAACGTCCATTTTGCCAAGTTATCGGCTTAAACATAAATGCTATCTTTACGACGTTCCTTAAATAATAATGTAGGTATTTTATGTTCTGTGAATCAAATTGTTATTGTAAAGTTTATGACTTGGAATTTGATTCAAGATCAAGACTAGAAAATAGGTTACATTTACGTCAGTAGCGATATTTAAACGTCTGTGTCATTGACATTTACGTAGAAATTTGATTTTTAACGATATAGGAATATCGATGGACCGACGACTTTGTAGCGGTCGCAAGGAGTCATTGGACGGAGGCGGCTCAGGACCACTATTCGTGGCGTCGTCGTTTTGGGGAGGCCTATGTTGAGCAGTGGACGTATACGGGCTAATGACACTAGTAATATCTCGCAAAATAACACTAGGAAAGCTACGATACATAAAGCTGTTAAAACCCAATATCGTTGCCGTAGCTTAAGTTTTTTATTTTATTGTTATACTTTTGCTTGTTTTGTGTCTCATGTGTTATCATTCGTGACGTCACCAAACGGCTCTGTCGGAAGACCAGCGTTGGGTGTGACGTGTTTACAACTAACTCATGCTGAGACAGAGACCGATTTGTGACTCAAGGCAAATATTTGGCTGTATTGTCTTTTATTTTTAATACATTGTTAATTGTTTTTGTTAATTGAGTTACAAATAAAACATTCTTATTCTTATTCAATAAAATGACGGCGAATAATTACAATAAGATACCAGACGATTTAAAAGATACAACGAACATTAATTTTAATACATTGTATCAAAATACATGATAATTAAAAAAAAATATTACACCTTGGATGGACGGAAGCGGTCCAAGACCGCTATTTATTTTATTATTTATTGATTCTTATTCTATTCGTGGCGTCGTTTGTGGGATGCCTATGTGTACGGGCTGATGATGATGGTTGCCTGGAAGAGATCGCTTAAAGCTCTGTATTGTATTTTGTGTTTGGTACAATAAAGAGTTATCTATCTATCTTTGATGATGAAAAAAGTTATTAATGTGACAGAAAATAAAATAATTTTTACTAACTTTAGAACTTGTCCTCTCAATTTGCTTCAACCTGAACGGGTATAATAAACTACCATTAATAAGAGTAAGAATAGTACAATATTTATATAGGTACCTATCTATTTATACATAAGGTTGAAGTAAACAAAAAATTAAAGTGATCACTTTATTTCCCTGTTTTACTTATGTAATTTTAATTTTGTGACGTGTACAAGAGTCCTTTAAGGTCTAAAGGAAATAAAGCACTTTGATATTTGATTATTATGGATGTAATAAACTAAATATGAAACCTCATGTTACCTGACATTTCACAGCATTAGTTAGATTCTATCTGAAAAAAAAACTGTGTTTTGTTCGGGCATAGCCGGCTAAGTAAGGGTGAGCGGATTCGTTCCAAATTTCGTTCCAAATTTGTCTAATGGGTTACAATCTCACCCCAATTTTCAACCTTGTAGCTTGCATTAGGAATAATAATAAAAATACCACTATTATTTTAAGTGAGGATTTTTTTTCTCAGGTATACAAGACCGATTTTCATCTAAAAAAAATATATGTAGCTATTTAAGGCAATTCACAAAATATACGTAATTTTGAATCAAGTCAATTAAAAACACACTATTGAGCTCTAGAAGGAGATTCCTAATTCATTAGTTTCCACGTCATTGGCATTAACAACGTTGTTACCAGCTTAACCTAATCCTGGGCTTAACCGTTCATGACAAATGAACGTAATTTCGTTTTTATGACGACCGAAGGCAGACTGCGAAAATATTGTCCTAAGGAATTTTCTTCCCGTTACGCTAATCGCTGAGAGGCCTTGTTATTAGCAGCTTGTTTAGTCACGATTTAACAATGTATAAAACATTCTATAGAAAACATATTTGCTATTTTTGTGAACGTAATACTGACTACGGTCAAGCATGTTGATTTACAAATTGTATTTTCTTTGTTACCTCAATTTACACATGCTTTTGGAAAATAAAAACATCTTTATCTTTAAAAATAATGCTAAAGGAGGGAATAATCACACTAAGATTATTATGGACGAAATTTGGAAACGTATGTATAGTGTGTCCCATGGCCATGGGTCATGGAGGCCAAGTACCTATCAGAAATATTAAAGATAGCATGTTTAACTGAAAGTAAAAATTCATTTAATTTTAAAAATACCTAAGTAAAGCTGCGTTCACAGAATTTTGAATTTTAAGAAATGTATTTTAAGGATCATAATACCCGATTACAACTTGGGTAGTCTTGGAAAGTTATTATAAAGCCGAATAAAAACATTGTCTACCAACTTCGAGTACAATTTACATTTATTGTTTGTACCATTTCATTGTTGTTTTGAATATCTAACACGAAACTGTTCTCGTGCAAAACTTTATTCATACGTTTGTAGAAACGAAATTAGAGTAGAAATACGACGGAAGTTTTAGGCTGCGGAAGATTTCAATGTTTTATTGCGTATAAAATTAACAAACTTTGTGGGAACAGCAGTTGGTAAACATATCAAGAAAGGGCAGGGCAATACCCTGCTTATTATGATGTATTGCTTAGTAATAGAACCAGAATTACGTATATTTCTTAAGGCTTACAAAATAATTACAGTGATAAACCAAATTTGATACTTAATTTCAATAAAAACTTAGCGCGTAAGGCTCGGTATTGTTTACAATTAGTATAATAAATATAAAAATCAGGACCCTTATTTGTGGCGTCGTACGGGGGAGGCCTATGTCCAGCAGTGGACGTGTATTGGCTGATATGATGATATATGTATACCTCGGAGTCGGAGGCCCAGATATAGTTTTTCTAATATTTACCCGTTACCGGGATGGCAATAGTAGTATCCGAAAAACTAAAGAAAACAAAAGATAGAATTACTGTAAGGTGTTGATTTTTAGTAGCTTTTTTAACCGACAAAAAACAAAAGAGGAGGAAAATGATTATGGTAAAATTACGGTTGTTTTTTTTTTATTTGGCGGGTTCGACTCTCGTTTCAGACAGGTGATATAAAAATCATCACGCTGTAGAGATACATACAAATACATAACAAATACACAAGTACATATACATATGAAACCAACTTTTGATGCCGAAGTGACTCCTAAAAGTGTTAATGTTAATAGAAGCTAAATAATTTTGAAGAAGTGAAAAAGTGACTACCAGCTCGTTTTATACATGGTTACCCTTAACCACAGATACAAAATACGAAAAACTAAATATTTATTTTTAGCGAAAGGGCCACTAATAGTGGTCCTGAGACGCCTCCATGTAGTATTCTATACTAATATAATGAAGAGGAAATATTTGATTGTTTGTTTGCATTGAATAGGTTCCGAAACTACTGAACCGATTTGGAAAAATATTTCACTGTTAGGAAGCTACACTATAAGGCGGGTAAACTGCGGAGAACCGCTAGTTTAAAAAAAAAATACTTTAGAAACAGGAAAATGTAAATTTCAGCGCTTGATAAAATTCTTTGAATTAAAAACTCCATCATAACACAAAACAGGTTCCATAGAATTATGTAAAGCTTTGGAATCGAAAAGGCACTTTTTAAGAGACGCCGATAAGACCAAATTAAATTTCACACCTTTGTTAATTTCTGAGTGAAAATCGGGGACCTGTAAAGAGGTTTCTCATAATTTTACCGACATTTTTGTATTCGTGAAATGTACAAAATTATATTAAGCGTCTTTCTTTTTTCATTGAAATTCTTTTGGTTGGTTTGAATCGGACCTTTGAATATTGGTATTCAGTTTTTACTTACCCACTTAAGGAGGAAATTATTTTTTCTGACTCAACGATGACCTATATAGGTATTTTATATAACGAAAGATCGGCTTATCAAATCTATTGGCATTTTTGGCTTGTGTAACTTGGCTTTGCAAGTCACAAAAGAAATCAGATATTAACTTACTTTACTTTTATACACTTAGATTTACGAAATAAGCTCATAGACAATTCATTATTTTATTTGTTTTCAGCCTCTATTTTCCCACTGCAGGGCAAAGCGTTCATCTTGCTTTTCCTGTCCCTAGATGCCGAAGGCGCAACGAGTTAGATTTGCATCTTCCAGGCTAGCCTATGCCTCTAGAGAAGTAAAATATGAAACTAAATTATTATCAAACTAGCAACCCGCCCTGGCTTCGCACGGGTAGTAGATAGTTTTATAACCGAAGATAGAATTGATAGATTATCCTTAAAATATCATGGCATATTTTTTTGTAGATCTATGAAAGAGGAATATCCAAAAATTTACGACTTAGGCGGGACTTGAACCCGCGACCCTCCCCTGAATACGGGGATGCGCTAACCAACTGCGCCACGGAGGCAAGTACCCGACCTGTCGAAAATCTTTGGGACTTACGGACTATAGCGCCGTTAGATTAAGATTACCCCAAGTGCGGGCATAAGCACTATAATAACAAAACCTTAGGAATATCCCATCTTGAATTGTGTCGTTATATCTCAAAGAGATTAGGCAGCGTTTCCGATTAAAGCTCTCTGACTTTTTTCCGACACTTCCAACAGTTATCGTTATATTTCAACCAATTGACACAACCCCTCAACAAATTATATACACCTAAACTTTCCCCATTTATCACTATAGATTGATGAAAATAGCATGACGAAAATCCGTTTAGTAGTTTTTGAATTTATTACTAACAGACAGACAGACGCGGCGGAGGACTTCTTTCATAATAATGTAGTCATTTGCCAGGCTCGCCATATTCGGACAATAGGTGAAACCATAGAAGTATGTAGGTATTGTAGGTAAAACCCAGTTCAAATCTAGATATTTCCAGCGGAGTATTTGTATTTTCCCTCTATCCAGGCCTATGTCCAGCAGTGGACGTGTATGGGCTGATATGATGATGATGATGATGATTTTCCCTCTATTCAGATTTAGAGAATGCCAAAGAACAAACGATGGTTGGCGACTATGAAATATTAATTCCGATGCAAAGCGGTACACTTCAGTGCCAATAAAGGTAGCATTATTTTCTACACTCAGCTTCATTTTCTACATACGGTTGCGGCAAGTCTTACTCATTTTTATCTTATTGCAGCTTTGTCTGTGTACGTAAATATTCTCTAAGATTCTAAATTGCAATTGCGATGTTTTGAAATTGCTTCCTAAATTGCATTGCACCGAGAGGTAGATAATATGTAAATATGTCCTATCTTCAACAAACTTATCTTTAACAAATCTTGTAGATAATTAGCTTATTCTAGATGATAATTAAACATCATAGATTATTTATCATTATCCCCCTGAGCCCGTATTCATCCACTGCTGAACATAGGCCTCCTCCAAACGATGGCACGAATAGCGGCTTCCATCCATCGACTCCCTGAGACCGCTACAATGTCGTCGGTCCATCGAGTGGGAGTGGGTACTACTATATATCATTATAGTGGTACTTAAATGCGAAATGCGGATGGATCTTTCTATTTCTAGTTGGGTCAGTTCAGTGCCTTCTTTTGGCTACAATAGGAGGTACTCAATGCCCCCCCCCCCCACTTCACTTTTATACTATTTCAGTTTGATGAAAATCACGATTCTTAACTGGAATAACTCGGCTAGGTACTTTTTGCCCATGAAAATTTCGTTGTGCAAAGCAAGCATAAGGTAACATTAAGTACCTATTTAATTTTTATCAACAACTACAGAACGATTAGCTTTTTATTTATAAAATGGTGTAGCAAGCCGAAAAAAACTAATTCATGAAATACAACGATGTTTGTGTCCTCAAGTGTATCGTCATGTTTCGCATTGAAACCATTCGTGAATGTTTCATGTGTGCTGAATGGAATTCAATTTGTACGCGAGAAGTCGCGCGCTGCCGCTATACGTCTTTTATGACTTGACAGCTGACATGTGACAATTTTCTTTCATTCCACATTCAAATCGGAGTCTAATCTTTGTACTTATAAAAGGAAATATTCCTTTTTTTTGTGACAGCCTACACTATTGTATTGTGCATATGCATAGTCTTTTGTGACTGGACATCTGACGTGTCACAATTTTCTTTCATTCCACATTCAAATCGGAGTTTAATTTTTGTACTTATTATATCAGGTTTTTTTTTATGACAGCCTATTCTATTCTGCATATGCATAGACTTTCGTAACTTGACATCCGACGTGTGACATTTTTCTTTTTGTCTACAATTCGTCTACAATTTGCAAACCTGAGTTTGGTTTTTAGAGACTGCACACTATACTCTTTTGCTTGAAACTAAAGCCACAACCCCACTGTTGCTTATGAAGACGCGCAAGATCGAGAACGAGCTTCGTTTTGCAATAAAATGTACATATGTATCTGTCGTCATCGTAGCGGTCGCAGGGAGTCGATAGATGGCGGCGGCTCAGCACCGCTATTTGTGGCATCGTACGGGGGAGGCATATGTCCAGCAGTGGACGTGTATGGGCTGATATGATGATGATGATGATGTATGTGAAGATAACCCTAATAACTTCCACTGCAACCCACGAACATGCTACGCACGAAATAAGGCTGGTTTTAGTATCACGCTGACCATGAGGCGCATGGCCAACGGTCGGCGCGCCGCCGACGGCTCAGCGACGCCAAGGAGCGGCGCGTACGGCCGCATACCACTCAGCGCTGAAGCTCGTCAGCGTTGAGTGGTCGGCGTTGTTCTAATAAGGCTTCTATAGTAACCAAACATATTGACCTATACGCGCCGATGGTCAGCGTGATACTAGAACCAGCCTTACTCGTACTGACGGTCGGCGCTGACCAGCTACGCGTCAAATTCTCAGCGCCGATGATCAGCGTGACACTAAAACCACCCTAAAGACGTATTGCAATATACACACGTGGCATGCTTGATATGGTGCCCACGCAGTTCGTAGATTTTCCACAAGGCGTATGATTCAAAACTGTGCTGCGCTAAAAATACGTGTATTATGATATTGTGTATGACAACTTAGATAGATGATAATTTATAAGATTTTTTAGCTTTCAATTTACTACCCAAGCTGGGCACTATTAAACGAACGTTCACATACATTTTTTACACCACCCCAAAATCCGACAGTGCTTAATACTTTTTTTGCTTCATTTTCTTCATGAATTATGTAATCTTTTGCGAGTTTTTCTGAAGAGGGAATATGAAATAGACTTATGAATTCAGAAGTAACTTTACACGTAAAAATATTCTGTCTGTGTGCTCTTGTTTAGATATTTAGTTTTAGTTAGCACTCATATTCAAAAGCGTGAATGTAACTTTGTACTTGTAAATTTGTACTTAGCTTAGCATTTTCAGATTTTTTAAGTGATTATTTTGAGTAGGTAATGGTAACGTTTAAGATAAATAGATAGAAAATGCTGTATTGCACAATTTACAAAATAATTTACGAACAATTTGATACAAAAATGTTGACAGTCGGCGGTCTTATCGGTACTATAAGACATTTTTTGTAAACTTACGCGAACCTCCTTTCTTTTTCCTATACTGACCTGGATTTGTGACGTCATCGTAGATAATTGTATGAAATAGCAAATGACAACCGCTTCCAAACTTCCAAATTAAAAAAGCCTCCAAACATTTGTGCCACTTCACCAATGGTTGGTGTTACTGATACGCAAATCTATATATGTACATATGTATGTATATAAAAATAAACCCCTATTTCTCCTGGTTTGACTATAATTTGAGAACGAATTTACCGATTTCATTCTTTTTTTTTTTAAGTTTTCTAATACTTCGTAGAAGATTCTTGCATTAAAAAAGTTAATTAAATTGCGCAGGAACTTAAAAATTTAAGAAAACTTAAAGACTACCTACCTTTATTATAAACTTTTTTTTTAAATGTTACCTTATCCCCAGCGTTGTGTATATGGTATTTACTAAGCACGTTTGAAATAACTGTCAGTTGTTTGACTTGAATGACAGGACAACGTCTGTCAGGTCAGCTAGTAAATAATTTTCTAATTCGAGTCAAAAGAACTTACTGATCATTCAGATCCTTTCCTTTCTAGGATCTGAATGATCTGAATAATCAGAATGATCAGTAAGTTCTTTTGACTCGGATTGGAAATTTATTATTATTAATTATTGAACCGAATGCCATTTCATTAGCACAATGAATCGCTCTGGTATATATAGCATACTGAGGCTATCTCTGACACGGTGTACAATAAACCGAATTTTCGAGCATTGGATATCCGACCACTTGGGCGGCAAAAAGAAATGACAGCCCGGTAGCGTTATACGCTGGGCACGGACTTACTTTAAATATTGTGTTTTAAATAAAATTTTGTATGTTTTAAAATTGTGTGTGTTTCAATTAAATTTTTTGAGTCTCCTAATATGTGTCCTTAATTTTTTATTGAGTAATGATTTTTACTTTTTATTATTGTTTTTTATTAAATTAATAGAAAGGTCAAAAACTCGTTAGGCCTCATAGCCAATTGTGTGGGTTGGCATTGTACGCAACCGATCTATAATATTGTTTGATGTATCCCTTCAACTGACCCATTCATAAAACTCATTCATGCCTGACCCTTGATCTATAAATATTGAGCTTTGTGATATGAGTAAATCTCTTTGTTTTTTTAGAAACTGGACCCCGCCAAAAAATTTAAAAGATATTTCGGGAAAGGACATAAATAGAACTTTTCGCTTTTCGGTTCTAAGCGATAACGAGTATAAGATTCTATGTCGTAAGACAATGTGAGCACCAACACAGACCTAGTTTGGTTTAATGGTGTAACATTTATAAACACATGTACATATCATCATCATCATCATTATCATAGCAGCCTATACACGTCCACTGCTGGACATAGTCCTTCCCTTACGACGCCACAAATAGCGGTCCTGAGCCGCCTTCATCCATCGATTTCCTACCGCTTCTATGTCGTCGGTCCATCCAGTGGATGGTGTCCATGTACATTTAATTAATACTAAATAATTCATGTTCTATGTGAACCGTGGAGAAAATAGCGAAACCTTTTCAGCAGCGGGTTGATCCTGGAAAAACTTTATCGATGGCACTCTCATAGACAAGATTTCGAAACGCTACAAAGACCTCATTGAATAAATAATGTTGGACAGTGCACACAACATCATCCAGCTAAGCAGAGCTTGTGTTATAGGTACCAGATGACTGATATACATAATATAATATATCATGTACATATGACAGCTTTTTTTTATTTATTGCATAGGTATACTCAGATATGACGTCACAATGGGGTAGGAAAGTTGTCAGCTAGACTTCTTCTAAGATAGATGAACCCATAGACAAGCCCATAGACATAAAATCCACAACATAACAAAAAAAATACCGAGCAAAGCTCGGTCATCCAGGTACTGTGTAATTAACTGGACATCAATAATATATCCCGAAGCTCGAAGCCGCCTTTTATTTATCAGCCCATACACGTCCACTGCTGGACATAGGCCTCCCCCAAACGCCGCCACAAATAGCGGTCCTGAGCCGCCTCCATCCATCGACTCCCTGCGACCGCTACAATGTCGTCGGTCCATCGAGTGAATGGTTTCCCATGTAGGGGGGATTTGCCATAATCACCACGCTTGGCAAGTGGATTGGTGATCGCAGTGTTGGTATTGAAAAATACTCAGAAAGAAGCTGCTGCCCTTCCTCTGGTAGGTTTCCTTAGTCAGCTCTTACGACATCCACGGGTTTAGTTGGAGGGTCGATATTCTTAAGCCGCGGCTCACGGCCACGGCGGCGGTCTCATTATATATATCATTATATGAGAGGATACCTATTGTTTTTTTTTACTTACGAATTCGTACACCACATTCTATAGCAAACTTAGCTTACCTTGTTATTTATTTCCAGAATAAGGAAAAAATAAAAAAACGATAAGAATACTATTTCTAAATTTTATATTGATTTTTCTTATTGCGTCATCATGTCTCGGAATTTCAAACCGTCAACTCTGAAACTATTCGAAACAAGCTCTGAAACCATTCGAAACATAAGCAATCAGAAGAATGAAACTAAAACGGTCACGACGATATGGCTAAATGTGCCTGCTAGTTATTTGGTTTAGACTGTAAGCCAACTATTTTTTTTATAAATAATTCTAGTCTAAATAAATCTAACGGGGTTTCCATTAATTTATAACTTATTTTTTTTTTAAATTTAATCTCAAACTCTGTGCTTTATTTCCTTTAGACCTTACAGGAATCTTGAACACGTCACAAAACTAAAATTACACAAGAAAAACAGTAGATAGGCTGATATGATGATGATAATGATGACGACGTAAAACGGGGAAATAAAGTGATCACTTTGATTTTTTTGTTCACTTCAATCTTTTTAAGGTAAAGTAAAGAAGCGAACAAGAAACCTTTACCTTGTTAGGTTGTTAGTTTTCGAGTTGGAGCAAAACTCGTCCCAAGCTTTTTCATTCTCTAGATAATTGGATATTTTGTAGTAAGCCTTTTTATTGCTATTAATTGCATCTACTAGCACAATGTTAGCCGTTTCATTGCATGCCTAAGCTGGTATAGGCTTTCAAATTTGCCATTACCAATAACAATGACGCGCCCAACTAGGGGACGAACCATAACAAGAACAATCGGGGTCATTTGCCTCACCTCGGATACAAGAGCTAGAACCATTAATCTATTATTTCGCTCAAACACGCAAAAATGCTGATTGTCCAAACAATATAAAGCTCAAAAAGCTCGAATTTCGAGCAAACAACTCAATAATATTTTTTATCGGACTGGGTCAGCCCCAAATTACGATTTCACACGCGTCCGTTCCAATAATTAATCACTTAAAGTTCCGGAAAATCCACAAAGCATTGATTTATTTCAATTTTTAGCGAAATTTTTCGGAAACCTGATTTATTACCGAGCAAAATATAATATTGAACTTTGAATCGATAACGATAGGTATGAATTTTCGGCAGCGGAGAGAAAGTTAATGGTGATTTTCGAAACTTTATAAATAAAGCAAATTACAATTATCCTTACTAATATTATAAATGCGAAAGTAACTCTGTCTGTCTGTCACGTTTTCATGCCAAAACTATACTCATGGACAAATTTAGAGGAACTTAAAATAAGGTAGAACGACATAAAATATGTTCTTGCTCCCAAGTCTGTGATTTTTCGCAATGTTAAACGATACCGACAGACTAGAGAATATATCAGACCAACAGGACAAGCTCGCAAAAGAGTAAAAACAGAGAGGGACGGCAAATTTATTGTAAGCAGATTTCGCTTCGACTTGTTCCGAGGTACGAAAAAAGCAACAGTTAGCACCAAAACGATAAGAAGATGAGTTAGGTAAGGCAGCTAGTCTAGGGGCACACTTGCCGGCTAGAGGCCCATTGCTCACCACAGGTCATCGAATAGCTCGGTCCAACTTTGCTCATTCGCATCTTAATTGGGATGATGATGATTGGGGAGAAGTACTCCTTACTAATGACTCCATATATTGTCAGAAGGCAGTTGATGGAAGGACCAAAGTATGGAGACGATCTGGAGAAAGATACGCTCAGTGAAACATAGTTGGAAGGGAGTAGAGAGATTTGCCTCCATTTTTTTCGTTCCGCTAAATTTGTCCAGGAGTGTAGTTGATTCTATCAACTGGTTAATTCACTCAACTATACTAACAATTAAATGTCAGCTAGTTTTTGAACAACATTGCTGCTAAAGCTTGACTATAAATGCTTTTTTTTCTAAATTTATCAAAATATAGACACAGAAAAGTACATGGTCCCGTATGAGCCTTCTGGATGATACTGTAATGTATAGCTATGATTTATCTATATCGATTTCACCATGAAAGCGACATGAATCATGAAGAACGACGAGGTTCATTATATTGATTTGAAATACGAGTATTGAGGAAATAAAGGCATTTTGGTAAGAGATCCTTTATGTTATACGATTTGAAATGGTTGCATTTTATACTTCGTGTCTGATATTTTATATCGCGCTGTGAAGTGTACTACAAAATAAACACTTAGACAAGTCAAATTCTATACTATAAACAGCTTTATAATATACTAGCTACTACCCGCTTTTTATCGGGATAAAAAATTGCCTATACGTTATTCCAGGTTGGAAGGAGGAACAAACATCCATACTTACAATCTTTGACATTTATAATATTAGTAGGATGTATTATCAAATCAGAATAAGGTATTATTGATTTTTAATTCACTAAATTTTTTTGTCTACTGGTGGAAGTAGTGAAAAAGAAACCACTTATGTGTTATAAATCACTTACCCCCGAATACTCAAACGAATCTCAAATTTAAGCACGACTCAAGTGACGATTTTTTGACAGTTTTTCATTGAAAAATGTCAAAATATCGCGACATAAGACGTGCTTACTTCCATCTGAGTTGCGTTTGAGTATTCGACCGTTAAGTACATATCATTTGAAAGCGTAGACGGAGGATTTATGCTTATCCTTCGAAAGATTGATTTCAGCTCTTTCAAATGACACTGACAGTCTTAGAGAATGAGCCGTTCGGGGGGCCTACTCGAAAAACGAAAACTTAAGTAGTAGAACTTCGATTATCGTTTTTACGAATACGCGCCCCAGGCCTTACACGAGTCAACGGACTTCCGCGTATGCCTTATTAGGCCTTACGGGAATCTACCATAGGCGTAAAAAACGAGTTCGACCGGGCCTTACAAAAGCGGACAAGTAGCCTAAACAAAAAGAAAAAAAACCTGTAAAAGTATAATAGTAAGAAAACAGTTTAGTTCATTCTAGAAAATGCTCTTCAGTTACTATGTAGTTTCACGAAGGGACGGTCCGAGAGATGCATCGAGTTACTGGCTCTCACTTTACGTGCTTATAGTGTGAGTAGGTACCAACCAAACCCTAAAATTGTGTTTTGAGGACGGGAACCTGACTCGCACGATTCTGATTCTGATTCTACTCGTCGCGTCGTGGTGACGCGAGAAACTTTCCAGTACATAAGCGGCCCTAACTTTGACTGGCGATTTAGAAGCCGAGTTGGCATCTACTATTTTGGTTAGATGTTTTCTGGATGTGTTTTGGTCATAGGGATATTGATGAAATATTGTATCTACAATTCTAACTTATATTAGCATTAGCATTGCCATACAGCGGGGCAATGCAGCCAGCGTCTTGGGGACGCTTCCGACTGGTATTGATATGGACCAGTTGAGCTATCTGTAGATTGTTTGCAACAGTCTGCAGTTAGCTCAATTGTTTCAATTGTAAATACTAGTTTAATTTCTTTATATTATTTGATTGAAATTTTCTTTGTCAATAAAGTATACTTATATTATAAATGTGAAAGTGGTAGACCTTCGGGAATTTCGTGACACACCGTGGTAGGAACACATCTTCACTTTCCTTCAGGTGAGATTGTGGGATAACGAAGTACTGTAAAAACTAGGATATCTCAAATCCTAATTAATACTATAAATGCGAAAGTGTGTTTGTTTGTCCTTCCTTATATAAACAAGGAATTTACTTCGCCATGGCTTAAGTTAAATAAATGAAAAATAGCCTTAAGCTAAGTCACATTTTACATCAAAGCGCTCTCCACGATTATGGCTATGTCAACAAAAGAAGGGAAACGGGAAAACGACATAAATAACTGACGTTAAAACGTTTTCTTTGGGAGAATCCGTCTGGCATGTCACGAATATTAAGGAACAGGGCTGTTACTTTGCTTATTTATTTATTAGCTAGGATCTGCCTGCGGCTTATCTCGCGTTATACTTGAATTAGATTAAAGGTTGAAGATTAACGTAGTACCAAAATAATGAACAAAAAAAAATTGGTCATTAGTACTACGTAACAAGTCTGTTACTATGCTTATTTATTTACTAGCTAGGATCTGCCTGCGGCTTATCTCGCGTTGTACTTGAATTCACGGTAAACCGAAAACACGGTCAAGTCTGTAGAGTGAAGCCCTGGTGACCTGTAATAGAAGTTTTACCAAACCTACATCAAGTAACATAACCTAAATATAAAGAAATATACAATATATTCGCCAATAGTTGTATAATTTTATAAATTATTTAGTTTTTATGTAGGGAATGAGGCCGAAATGCTCCCATAAATATGTAAGTATGTATGTAGTTTTATTCATAAGGGATTAACTACTAGTTAAGGTATTTTTTGTTATTATCGTTCGTAATTCTCATACTAAAGAAAGTTTGTTAGAAATAAAATTAATTAATATTGCTCACAAAGTCCGTAAGTTAATTTAGGTTGGCCAAGACGAGAAGCAAAAGACCGGTCACACACTCCATCTTACTTGCGCAAACTGTGTTTGTGCAATCATACATGCACAAATGTTTGACCGTGTAGCCGGGCTATAATGCAACAATGTAAACGTGACATCCCTGACAGAAAATGTTTAATTTTCACCTTCCAGTTTATTCAGAGGTTTATTGCTGGAGTAATTTAAACCACATCGCATTCTATGCAAAACTCCCGGCACAGTTGGATTTCGTCCCACAATGTCGCATGTACGGTACTACAAATACATTCTGGGGCGAAACACATCACACTAGGGCTTTTTAACCGACTTCAAAAGAAGGAGGTTGATAACCTCATTCTTTGTTTTTTTTATAGTCACATAAAGAGACAATAATAATCGAATCTTTTTATTATTATTACCTATATTAAACTAGACAAGTAGGTACTACTTACCTCGGTACCTACATATATGTATTTAGTTTTAACCATAGACAACCTCGGCCTGCCTTCCACTTGTTGTTTACGCCCAACAGGGTTCACATTGTGATAGGTACTTAACTAAATTACCTACCTATTAAGCCAATGTGATGATAACAATAAATATATTGAGAGATAAACATTTTTTTCCGTAACAATCAAACTTACTAATTAAACATAAAATACAATAAAAATTAAAACGTCAAGTGCGAGTTGGACGTGCGCAACATAACTATAAGGGGGTTCCATATTTATATGACCTTGTTTCTTGGCTTTCATGATTCTAGGTCAACGGGATGTGTAGTGTACCCTATAGATTTTGGTCGCTTGCAAAAACGAAAACATATTTTTTTTTATGAATTACCTACAAATTTACAGTTTTCAGATTTTTCCCTTTGCTATAAGGCCTTACTTCTTGCCAAATTTCATAATTGTACGTCAACGGGAAGTACCTTAAAGGTTTTAGGTCCGCGATGAGAACCAAATATTATTTTTTCTATGAATAAACTATAAATTCACGGTTTTCGGATTTTTCCCTTTACTTGTGCTATAAGGGCCTTGCTCTTTAGGCGCAGCTCTACCATGTATGTGCCTTGCTTCTTGCAATTTTGGCAATTATTCTAGAGTTTTCATTTATATAAAAACAACCATGAAATGAAGTGGAAGTAATATAATTGTGGCGAAAACCTTAAAATTAATAAAGA